>CM046876.1:194628051-195828051 GCA_025667525.1 Glebionis coronaria | reverse complement strand
AACATAATCTTCAAGTCCCCCCAAAGGACCAGACCAGGCCTAGTAGGACAACACTAGGAGTTGCAGGAAGAGCAACATCAACCAATCCATAAAGAACCATAAGATCCTGACAATCCACCCAATATAAGATACTTTGAAGTCCTAAAATGTATTTATGGTGGCAATCATTTGTCTTGATCATATGAGTAAACGTGCCAACACTAATGGGGGATGGTTAAATTTCCCAATGCATAATCCTTCCACGACCAAGTAGGATATCGTCATCGTTGTCAAAAGCAGCATCAATCAAGTGTGCATGATCCCTCTTCTCCCAAGGAACATCCTTGCCATGGCGAGCCTTCTTATTGCGAATGGACCTGCGAGGATCAGATGAACAAGGATAAGGTTCCTCTTTTACCTTGACCATAGGGGTAGTAGCAGCACCAGAAGGAGAGGTCTGATCATCATCCTGAGTGTTCAGTCAACAAGCATGGGAGTGGTAGCAACTTCATCAATACCAGGTGTAGGGGTTGGCTCAGAAATTGTTTGAGGAGTAGGATCAAGAATAGGGATAGTAGTAGCTTCAACATTGGAAAAAGAGGATGCATCAACATGTGGAGAGGGACTAGATGGACCAGCAGAAGTACCCTCATCACAAACTGGGGTAGCAGAAGTACCTTCATCATGTGCACCGGAGGGATGAGATGGAGCAGCCCTAGGAGTGGGGGTTGGAGCAGCAGGAGCAGGTGGGTGAAAGATGGCGTTCGCAGGCCGTCTCACATCCCCTTGCTTCAGCTGGATAATTTTGTTGTACAAAACCTTAAGCTCTTCATCAGACAGCTTCTTAACCCTCTTCATTGTCCATCCATAAGTGAAGTAAGCTTCGGATTGATTCTTCATATACTATTGCATGATATTTTTCTATTCAGCATAGAAAAGTGGTTTATTTCGGCGAATTTCACGAAGTTGAGCAGCCAGATCTTCCCTTTGCCTTTGAACCAGAGACATAGTCAGACGAACACAATTACCTTGGTTCACATCTACACCCAAGACGTCAGTAAACTGAGAGACATTAGAGGTGAGGATGGTAACCAAATCCATCCAATCAGTGTTGTTCCAAAACATAGCATTGTGCTTCACCTGGTCATGGCGTTCTTTCTTTAAAGCTTCATCATCAGGCACAGCGTCAGACCTAGCAGCAGTTGCAGCCTCTTGTTCATACTCCTCATGTAATCGTTGGGCAACCTCATCTCCCAACCTTTCTTCCTCTAGTTTCCTGTGGGTTCTCTTTCTAGGAGGGGAGGGTGCATTAATCATTGGGGCTTTCCCCTTGTCAGTTGTAGAGGGACCGGGAGTGGAAGTGGAAGGACCAGAAGTGTCAGTCCTTGGCATAGAGCCATCAACAGTTGTAACACCCCCAAATTAATACAGTTCAATACAGCGGAAGACTCGTTGGTGTTACAGGATAGCACATTACTCACATCATAGACAACGCTTAAAAATCGCATCGATTAGTAATAAAGCATTTCCATTCATGAATGTCAAATATACATAGGTCCCAAGTCATAGTCATTTCATACAATTCTACAAAGCATTTGAATGGAAATTATTATTTAAGTGCGGGCCATGAATTCTTGTTGTCTTACCGAGAATTACCTTCAAGTACCTGAGAAAAAACATGTTAAAAGAAAAGGTCAGCGATAACGCCGAGTGAATTCATAGAGTTTAATGAAAACCATTAATATATTATCGGCATATATTTATTACCGAAAATCATTTTGTACAAATCTTTGTAGTAGGCCATAAAATATCCAAAGTCATTTTATACAAATCCTTATCAAAATCATAATATAGGCTTTCGCCTTCAAAATCATTATACGAACCAATGTCGTAAAAATATCATACAAAACGTTTTATAACGTTGTATAGAGTTAAATAAAAACCGTTATATGAATATGGTTATGAAAACCAAAACACGAACATAATATCAATAGTAAGACCCTGTATTGCTAGTCAGGCAATATATCGTAATTCGGTGCGTATAGCAGTATTTCGTTAGTTTGGATTATTATAAGCCGCATGACATTGTTACCTTACTACAATAAACAACGGGTAGCTAACCCGACAATCATTTTCCCATCTAAATTAGCTTGTCGTCACAATAATCACACTTGTGTAAATATTCTCATACATAAATTCGCTTACCAATCAATGTGGCACGACGGGGATCAACCGTTAAGGCGCGAACTGGGGTGATCGTCCCCAAATAGTACTATTATATGCATAAGCGTCTACCAAATCCCAGTAGTTCACATTTCATGCTAATGGGACTTTTTGTGACATAACCTAACTTTAATAATCCATTTCATTTCATCTATCGGGTCATTTAATCATTCATCGGGTCATACAATCATTCGGGTCCAAATCAATAAACAGACAAGCGGGACAACCAGTGTTCTATTTTATAAAAACTAACATGTTATCTCCCTCGCGGGTTTCTAAAACATTTCATAAAAACATTTAAAAGAGTGCGAGGCTATGAACTCACGTTGATGTGGGAAGGCGGTTATCGGCGATTCGGATGTACGGTATGTGCTTCAATCATGGAAACCTAGACAAATAATACTCGTCTTAGACTCTTGTCCAATGACTTTATAAAAATAACAATTATGTATACATATGATGATTTTATATATATGATGATGATCAAGTGGGTTTATATATCTTTACTCATTCATTATAGTGTTAATGTGTTGGTAACATTTTTATACAAGTTATACTAGTTCAATCTTGTTTATATTTTGAAGCCCAATGGGCCTATTACAGGCCCAATACTATTAATTAGCCCAATTATACTTTTATTATCAGTATTATACTTTACATGTTGGGCCCAAATGGGTTAAGCCCAATAAATAAGTTTATAAGTGTTTTACTAACTAGTCGGGTTTATAGTCCAATAAGGCTACTTTGGCCCGTTAATGTCTATATGTTGTAAAGTTCGGGTTTTATCGGTTTTTACGTGTTATATAAGTTTATATATCAGTATGTGAGTTTATAAAAGTTTACATTAGACGGGTCCCACCATCTAAGTTTTATTTGACAAAAACGTTAATCTTTCGGTTTTAGCCGAAAAGACGTAAAACTTTGGATATAGTTTTATAACTTGGAAAAACATTTATACTTGTAATTTATATAACATGTCCCATTTTAATATCAATATTTATATAACTCTTTTATTATAATTATTATCCACTAGTGGGTTTTATATATTTATATAAATTTTGAGTGCTTATATTATATATTATTTATACAAAATCAGTCCTAAAAATATAGTTTAATATAATGGTCATATCTAGAATTCCTCATGGAGATAGAACCCCAAATCTTTATCACAGAAACTACATGATATGTGCTTCATTTTATTCCTTTATAGCTACTGATGAAGCAACCTCTAAGTATTTTATAAACTTGTTTTGATCATATCTCACTCATTTTTATGATTCCATTGTATGGCCAACTCTCACATGTGTATAATACTTAATACTTAATGTATATTGATTAGACTCCACCATTTTATCAGTTTAACATTTGGTTACTTACTGTTTTTATACAGCCACCATATTTAGCAAGATTTTAACCTTGTTACCTATGGTTTTTCATCTCTTTAATCATATTTATCAACATTTGATCCCCACACAACATTTTTATCATCATATATTCATCATATAAATATAAAATAAGAAAGAAAATACATGATTACATAATCAAAATAACAAGAAGATGGAAAGAACAATCTTTATACCACCAAGGTTGTGTAGTTTATGATCAAGGCTTGGATTTTGATGGAAGAACTTGTGATAGATCAACACCAATCTTCATGGCCACCAATACTTGTAAACTTCATGTAGAAAACAGCCCTTGAACATCAGAAAATCTTCTCCTTGTATGTTAAAGTTAACATCAATCTTCATATATTTTGAAGGAGAGTAACATATGTGAGTTATAACACATTTGTGTGGTTAATTTTTGATCAATGGTGGTGGTGAGGGTGCATATGGGACGAATTTAGAGAGAGGGAGGAGAGGAAAATGGTGGTTTGCATGAGTTGCAAATGACGTGAGTGGTTTTGTTGGAATGTTTTTGTTGTTTGGTGTAGCTTACAAGTTAAGCTCAAGTAACAAGTGTAACTTGTTACTTGAAAATTTGACTCATCATGGAGTGTGGTGTTGCTAGTTTTGCCGTCCCATATTGGGGGTGGGGCAAAAGTGGTTTTGTCTCATCGCCAATTACTTACGGGTACTCCTCGATTATAGTTTCCTCGATTTGCGTGCCCTCGGGTCTTTTACGAAAAACGTTTTTATAAATTATGAATCAACGGCACAAACGAATCTAATAAAAATTGTCTCATCAAAAACGGAGTTCGAAAACGTAAATACGTAATCCTAAAGTTTCCGTTTCAGTCGTAAAGGACGTTAAATTAAAATCGTAAGTCCTAATCTCTTCTCGTAAATTTGTGAGTTTATGAACTAACTCAAATTTAAAATCCCCAAATAATATTTACGGATAAATTTATTTCCTGAATTGTCGGACTGTCACCAAAATGGTGTATGTAAACGTAAGCACGTACCGTAGAATCCTCCGGTTTAGACGTAGTCGATGCTACTTCAAGATGTAAACCCAAATTTCTTCCCAAAAATAAGTGAGTTCATAATATAACATTAAAAAAATAATATTTGAGAATAAAATATAAACCATAATGTGACTGATTGTCACAACATTTACCCCTAAACAGGATCTTTGTCCTCAAAGATCATCTTATCTTACTACTCGCTTCTTATAGAGTTAAAGCCATGTGGGTATTTCCTCCACATTCTGTCTTTTCTCACAATTGTAATTCATTACAATACGCGAGTTTCATCAAACATAACTACGGGAATAAGATCAGGCTTAATGTTGACTTACTTTCTCTATCCATGATGTTCACGGGTTTTTAATGAATGTAACTTTTCGCCGATCTATACTTCATTAAGAAATAGTCAGATTTTCACTTGATAGACATGTTATCAAGTTCAATGTACGAAACATAATGCACGCAGCTCTTGAAGTCCTAGGGTAGATCCAGCTTATATGCCTTTCAAACCAATCTTTTACATCATCTCAATGGTCCCATACAACGGGGACGTATATCCCATGATCTTTCAGATCATCAATTCATTTTTCCATGGTTAAAATTTTTGGCGTAACTTAGCTACCCTTCTGGCACTTCAAGATCTACCTTTCATATTCACATAACCTCCTGCCCACTACCGGCAGTCAATAATCAGACCCTAATTTCAACAATCGTTTCAGGTCTCGCGGGTCGAGTATTTTGTAAGGTTGTGTTCGCCATCATAGGAAACCTTAAACCTAAAAGACATGTTCAACTCACAATGGGTGTATGTCGGGTGTCTTCATCCCATCTCCTGCTTACAGATGCTCTAATATATATCCTCACAAGATTCGATCTTGATCCTAATACGATGATTATCAATGATAATCTCTCAAAGGAAAACGACTTTACAGTTTATTACCCAAAGGTCAATCATTAAAACATAAGACAACACTTATAGTATTTTGTATCGTTACTTTACCTCGTCCCTTCGATTGGGGTGGTACACAGTACTCTCATCAAGATTCGTTCTCAATGACTTCTGAGAAAATCTTTAGAAATTCGATGCGAAGTGAGGATCTTGATAGAGATGATCGATACAGGCACACCATGTTTACACAACTCCTTTAAATACAAAAGAGTCAATTTATTCATCAAGAATCTATCATTAACAGGAATGATATTAGGAGATTTGGTCAGTCTGTCGACGATGACCTAAATCAAATAAAATTCAGATGATGACCTTTGCAATTGTTAAACGTTTACTAATGTATGAGGCGATGTCTGCCTTCATAATTTGCCATTAGTACAACTTCTTCAGATAAAAATACATTAAATCATAAATGTCATCAATAAAATACTTATATTTACAAGATTCCAACATAACTATATCTCGCAATCCTCCATATTTAGACAATCACAAGTGGCCTTTTAATCGTTTAACGCCATCGGCTTCCCAATTCTAATGGTTCACATTAGTCGTGAACCCCTTTCTATTATCTATATTATCCTTTTTACAAACATCGTTTATTTTAAATTGTTCAACAATTTATTTTTCACAGTCATTATTAAGGAACACATCCTAATTGATTCTTTATCTTTTCTATATTATAAGTCAGTAATTATATTCACCTTCCCTGATGAAATAAACATCATGACCGTATTCATTCAAAATTTCTTTTTTCACATTTTCTAGGTTTTAGTTCCGTCTCAACTATCATTTTTATCAGTTTTTCTCAATCCGACGTTTTAAAAGCGTCGATAATTATCACAAGTAAATTAATAATAATTATTAAATTTTTATGAAACGTAAACGTAAAAATTTTAAATTTCTTAGTTCGACCAATTTTATAAAAATGTTCAAAATAAGTTTGAATTTAATTAACACGATTTTTGTTGATTTATCGAAAATACTTAATAAGATCCGTAAATGTTCGAAAAATCTTTGTTTACACTTTGGTCAAAGTTTTCTTAGTTGAAAAGAAAAAATTATCGTTTAAAAATTTCAAGTCATGGTTTAAATGGTTTCCTCAATCCTTCTTAGGTTGTCTTGAGGTATACATAAACATTTACCCCTAAACAGGAGTTTAGTTAAATGATTTGTGTATAAGGGAATAATCCCTTAAAAATCCTTTGTTAAAACTTTTATCAAAACATATTTCCATTTCCTATTTGGTAAAACCCAAAGCCTTAAAGGTTCTAATTTTTGAAGAGTCAATATATTCCATTATCTATTAATCACACGGTCAATTAATATAAAGGATTAAGCCTTAAATCACACGTTAATTATTCAAGGTACAAGTTTTCATTGTTCGGTCAATTCAGGGTAATCTATAAATAATTATTAACTCCTTCTTATTCATAGAAACAAACAAATTGTTCTTAATGATCACAAGCATGAATTATCAAATTACAGCCTACACACGTGATTTACCAAATTTATGGTTGCTACATGTGTATTAGTCAATCCAAACGACATAACATGAAACTGATAATGGTCATTACAAGTTCTGGATGTAGTGATTGGAATAGATAATCTTTTTCGCGGACACGAAGTTGATAATAAACATGTCGTGGATCAAATCTTTAGAACATACGCTAGAACCTTGTAAACGATCAAACAATCCATCATCTTGGGTAGTGGATATAGATTTTAATCGTCAATTTACTTAGTTCACGGTAATCAATAAACATAAGAAATAATAACACCATAGCTCTTCATGATGACAAGCTCGGTAAAATAAAATCTTTCTCTGACAACTCTCTCAGTTGTACGGTAATTCTTTTAATTCAGATGGTGCCGACGTATAGTGCACATGCCACAGGTGCAGCACCAGGAATATAATCAATACCAAATTCAACCTGCCTTAATGGCGAAGGTCTAGGTAATTCATCAACAAATACCTCCTAAACTTTCAAATAACAGAAACATGTTTTAATAAATTCATATTAGGTTCTTTCTAGATTATAGTATCTATGACTAATTCACAACCATTCACGGTATAATTTCAAGTCTAAATGCAGGATATGGTCATCCATCAAGAACTATTTAGATCACTTTTGATAATCAAAATTTTATTATTTAGGGGAATTCTACTCGAGTTCCCATCAATTAAGACAATGTCATCATGTCATAATCAATCAATCCATTCTACTAGCACTATCAACTTTTCAGTTTTATTACCGTCGATAAGATGTGAACTTCTCAAAAGACTAATAATAACTCATAATCCTTAACAAATTCAAGGATATATGGAGACACAACGACCATTAAAGAGTAAGGTCTACGCATAATCTACGGGGGAGAATTTCAAATCAGATTCAGACGAAAACATTTAACGAATATGAATATATCCCATGTTTTCATAATTTGAGTACGCATTCGAAAGCTCCTCGGATCATTACCCAGGTCATTCAAATGAAATCTAATCAAAAGAAATGATTGGAACGTCGATACATCCAGTCGGGTATCAACACTCGGAAATTAAATACTTTTCCTAAGAATCTCACCATGGGTGTGACAATCCGTCAATTTATGGTTGATATTTTATTCTCAGATATTATTTAAAAACATTATTTTAATGTTATAATATGAACTCACTTATTTTTGGGAAGAAATTTGGATTTACGTCTTGAAGTAGCATCGACTACGTCTAAACCGGAGGATTCTACGTTCCGTGCTTACGTTTACATACACCGTTTTGGTGACAGTCCGACATTTCAGGAAATAAATTTATCCGTGAATATTATTTTGGGTTTTTAAATTTGTGTTGGTTCATAAACTCACAAATTTACGAGAAGATTTTAGGACTTACAATTTTTTTTAACGTCCTTTACGACTAAACCGGAAACCCTAGGATTACGTATTTACGTTTTCGAACTCCGTTTTTTATGAGACAATTTTTATTAGATTCGTTTTGTGCCGTTGATTCATAATTTATAAAAACGTTTTTCGTAAAACGACCCGAGGGCACGCAAATCGAGGAAACTAGAATCGAGGAGTACTCGTAAATTAATGGGGATGAGACAAGTTTACACTTGCCCACCCCCATAACATATGGCTTCCAACACAAGCTCATAAGAGCTAATTTGTCAAAAATTTACCAAGTGATGGACACTTGTCCACTTGGTTTATCAAAAACCACCAACACTTACAACTAGCTACCATAAACAACTTTTCTACATGCAAACAAGGAAAACACACACAATCTCTCTCTCTACCACCCATATCCATCCCATATCATCCAAAAACACCCCATTTGATCATCAATTCAACCATGAATCATGTGTTTAACTTGCACAAGATGAAAACCCTTTGAAGATATGAAGATTGGAGGTGATCTTAACATGTGAAAAGGAGTTTTCATGGTGGTCTTTGGGCTGATTTTAAAGAAGGAGTTTAGGGCTGATTTCATGGAGGTGTTCATCCATTTGAAGGACTCAAGAAGTTACCTTGCTAAAGTTGAAGATTTGGTAACAAGGAACCAAACCTTGTTCATCAAAATCCATGTCTTGATCACAACCTACATCATCATGGTGGTATAAAGATTGTTCTCCTCATCTTCTTGTTATTTTTGATTATGTAATCTTGTATTTCTTTTACTTATGTATATGTATATGATGATGAATGATGATTAAAAATATTGTGTGGGGATTTGGTGTTGATAAACATGCTTAAAAAGATGAAAAACTATAAGAAACAAGGCTAAAAATCTTGTTTAAATTGTTGGCTGTATAAAACAGTAAAGAATCATATGATGAACTGATAAAAATGGCATAGATTAATAGATATACAGTAAGTAATATGTCTTGTACACATGTGAGAGTTGGTCATGCAATGGAATTATTGTAATGAGTGAGATATGATCAAAACAAGTTTAGAGTACAAATCTGAGTTTACTGTTTTGGACTATTTTTAGAAAATACTTGGAGTATGATTCAACAGTATCTATAGAAGAGTTAAATGGATCACATATCATGTAGTTTATGTGATAAAAATTTGAGCTTCTATCTCCATATATAACTCTAGATATGGCAGTTTTGGTGAAAGTGAAGATAAAAATCAGATTTTGGAAATTAAAGTATAATACTATTATATAAGCACTCAAAATTTAATAGTATAAAATATAAATTAAAACCCACTAACTTATATAATACATTTATATAAATATGTACAATGGTAAATAAGTGGAAATTTTATAAAAATGGTAACTTGTTAAGTTTTATAAGTTATAAAACTATAAACATGATTTTTACGACTTTTTCGGCTAATACCGTAAAATTAACGTTTTTGTTAAATAAAACTTAGATGGTTGGACCCGTCTAATGTAAACTTTATAAAACTTATATACTGATATATAAACATGTATAACAAGTAAAAACCGATAAAATCCGAACTATAGGACATACGGACATTAACGAGCTAAGTAAACATATTGGACTAATAGAACAACTAAAACACTTATAAATTTATTTATTGGACTTAACCCATTTAGGCCAAACATGGAAAGTATAGATACTGATAATATAAGTATGAAATGGACTAATACAAGTTAATGAACTTATAATAGGATTATTGGACCTAAAACACCTAAATAGGTAAAACGAGAAAACTAGTATAAAAGTTATCGACACATAACACAAAAATGAATAAATGAGAATATGTAAACCCACTTGATCATCATATATATATATAATCATCATATGTATACATAATTGTTATTTTTATAAAGTCATTGGACATGAGTCTAAGACGAGTATTATTTGTCTAGGTTTCCGTGATTGAAGCACGTACCGTACGTCCGAATTGCCGATAACCCGCCTTCCCACATCAACGTGAGTTCATAGCCTCGCACTCTTTTAAATGTTTTTATGAAATTTTTTATAAACCCGCGAGGGAGATAACATGTTAGTTTTTATTAAATAGGACACCATTTGTCCCGATTGTTTGTTTATTGATTTTGGACCCGAATGATTGAATGACCTGATTGTATGACCCGATAAATGATTAAAGGACCCGATATATGAAATTAAATGGATTATTAAAGTTAGGTTATGTCACTAAAAGTCCCATTAGCATGAATTGTGAACTACCGGGATTTGGTAGACGCTTATGCATTTAATAGTACTATTTGGGGACGATCACCCCAGTTCGCGCCTTGACGATTGATCCCCGTCGTGCCACATTGATTGGTAAGCGATTTTATGTATGAGAAGATTTCCATAGCGTGACCTTTGTGACGACACGCTACTTTAGATGGGCAAAATTGGTATCGGGTTAGCTACCCGTTGTTGGTTTAGTAAGGTAACAATGTCATGCGGCTTATAATAATCCAAATTAACGAAATACTAATAGACGCTCCGAATTACGATGTATTGCCTGACTAGCAATACAGGGTCATACTATTGATATTATGTTCGTGTTTTGGTTTTCATAACCATATTCATATAACGGGTTTTATTATCATACAACGTCGTAAGACGTATTGCATGATGTTTTTACGACATTGGCTCGTATAATGATTTTTAAGGCAAACGCCTATATTATGATTTGATGATGATTTGTATTAAAATTACTTTGGCTATTTTTTGGCCTATTAAAATTATTTGTACAAAATGATTTTCAGTAATAATTTTATACTGATATTATATTGATGGATTTTATTAAACTCTATGAATTCACTCGGTGTTATCGCTGACCTTTTCTTTTAACATGTTTTATCTCAGGTACTTGAAGGTAATTCTCGGGAAGACGACAAGAATTCATTGCCCGCACTTAAACAATATTTTCCATTCAAATAATTTGTAAAACTTTGTATGAAATAATATGACTTGGGACCTATGTAACTTTGATATTTATGAATGGAAATGCTTTATTAAGAAAAGACGGGATTTCTATGCGTTGTCTATGATGTGAGTAATGTGCTATCCCGTAACACCAACTAGTCTTCCGCTGTATTGAGTTGTATAAATTTGGGGGTGTTACAACGGGAGAATTGGACAAGAAGGGAATATCAATTTGTCAAATAAGAAAATATCCACAGATGAGTAAATTCGACTCAGAAGAACAAATGGTACGGGCACATACGTAGGTGTCCCTATCAATATGTCCCTATTTTTCACTTCTTGCAGATCTCATAAAATTTAATCTTTCACAATTTCAAGGAGAATGTAATGTTTATTAATCAGTTTCATGGTGACTACTAATCAGCCTTGCATGGTCCATTCCAAATTTTATGTAGGCGCGTAACTATATACAATTTCAAGATTAACGATGCAATACTCAGTTCATTAAAATTTTATCATCATGTTTATAATAAAAAAATTTTCATCCTTAATTCTTAAATAAGAATCAAGAATAAATTTACAAAGATTTATTTGTTATGGAAACAATTAAGTTTTCCAAGGTGTTTCATAAACAACGTTATTTCGATAACGATTACTTATAAGTCTCACTTTAAATAATCTATATGGTGATGAAAATTCAATTTTTCTCAAGGAATACTGTTTTATCTTATAAAAACAATGAGTGATCTGCAAAAGAGTGATGAAAAGTTGTTCACCAAGAACTAACTACAATATAATAGGAAATGAGCTTAGCCAAATGATCACAAGGTTCATGATCTCGATGACACTCAAAAAAACAATACACAAAGTAACTCATATCGGGATGAGTACTTGTTCAATGGTTGCATCACTAACGCGAACATTAGGATGGAACAAGAAAACATAGATATCATCGATACATGTAGAATTTAGCAATCAAAGGTAGTCTTTTCTTTAATCACAAACAAGTCAAAATTGTACCGTAACACATTACGTGTCACTATGTCATACAATTCCAAAAACTCATCCTACCAACTGAAGTCTCAGTTAAGTTAGGGATTTTTAAAAGATACCACAATGAAAACTAATCTACAAGAGTCATTAGGTGTTCCACATGTCTCAAAAGATCCATTGGTCCCAATTCAGAAGAAGATTTCTTCAATTTATTTATTGGACACTAGGCATACTCGTTAGTGGACAATGGCCTAGGAACAACCCTTAACACAAATAACAATCATTTAAAATCTTATAATTCAATCAAAGAACTTAACGACTTCCTCTTAATAATCTCATATTCCATACGAGTAAAGTTTTACTCTATTCAAGTTTCAATCAACTTATACTCAATGCGATATCCTACCTCATTTTCCAATACTTTCAATCTTCTTTTTAGACCTTAATAGGGCAATAAAAGTTCAATATGAACAACACTTGATTTGAAATCCTATAGCTCTCACAACAATAGCTAACAAATGAGTCACTAGCATGAGATGACTCATACATTCAAGTAGACTTCTCGGAAAGGTACTAGTGGCATGAGGCTTTTGGGTAATGGTTCCAATGACAGCCTCAAGTGCAACATTCACCCTTTCGATTTCAAATTTAAGAATTGGGTGACAACGAATCAGATGACATCTTTCTAGGTGGTAACATTTTGTCAAACTCCAGTCTATAAGGAAAGATCGTCATGACATCGATATCAAATTTAATCTTGCCAATTCTTTTTCAATATCACAATCAACTAATATCTACATTTCTATGAATATCAACCATTTGTTGGGACCATAAATATCCACAACTTGGTTTAGATCTAGGATAGCTAGAATTCCTACGACAATAGCTTCGATTAATTTACTAGGGGATTTATGGTTCCTTGTGACAATCTACGTCGTATAAATATTAAAATAATCATCAAACAAACATGTAATCGAATTACATCATATATATATATATATATATATATATATATATATATATATATATATATATATATATATATATATATATATATATATATATATATATATATATATATATATATATATATATATATATATATATATATATATATATATATATATATATATATATATATATATATATATATATATATATATATATATATATATAATCCAAGTTATATATATATTAAAATAACACTTCTCAGTTTGGCCTTGTCGGTAACTCGGGAATTCTTTGGCACCGTTATAGTCAAAAGATTTTTAGACATTTTTAGAAAAATGTTTATAGTTAAAAGATTTTGAAATGTTTTATTCAAAACCTTGGTTTTAAAAATCTTTCGTTCTCTATAACAAGAGCTTTGGTAACAAACTATAACACCCCCAAATTTATACAATTCAATACAGCGGAAGACTCGTTGGTGTTACGGGATAACACATTACTCACATTATAGACAACGCTTAAAAATCACGTCGTTTAGTAATAAAGCATTTCCATTCATGATTGTCAAATTTACATAGGTCCCAAGTCATAGTCATTTCATACAATTTTACAAAGAATTTGAATGGAAATTATTATTTAAGTGTGGGCCATGAATTCTTGTTGTCTTCCCGAGAATTACCTTCAAGTACCTGAGATAAAACATGATAAAAGAAAAGGTCAGCGATAACGCCGAGTGAATTCATAGAGTTTAATGAAAACCATTAATATATCATCGGTATATATTTATTACCGAAAATCATTTTGTACAAATCTTTGTAGTAGGCCATAAAATAGCCAAAGTCATTTTATACAAATCCTTATCAAAATCATAATATAGGCTTTCGCCTTCAAAATCATTATACGAACCAATGTCGTAAAAATATCATACAATACGTTTTATAACGTTGTATAGAGTTAAATAAAAACCGTTATATGATTTTGGTTATGAAAACCAAAACACGAACATAATATCAATAGTATGACCCTGTATTGCTAGTCAGGCAATATATCGTAATTTGATGCGTATATCAGTATTTCTTTAGTTTGGATTATTATAAGCCGTATGACATTGTTACCTTACTACAATAAACAACGGGTAGCTAACCCGACAATCATTTGCCCATCTAAATTAGCGTGTCGTCGCAATAATCACGCTTGTGTAAATCTTCTCATACATAAATTCGCTTACCAATCAATGTGGCATGACGGGGATCAACCGTCAAGACGCGAACTGGGGTGATCGTCCCCAAATAGTACTATTATATGCATAAGCGTCTACCAAATCCCGGTAGTTCACAATTCATGCTAATGGGACTTTTAGTGACATAACCTAACTTTAATAATCCATTTCATTTCATCTATCGGGTCATTTAATCATTCATCGGGTCATACAATCATTCGGGTCCAAATCAATAAAAAGACAATCGGGACAACTAGTGTCCTATTTTATAAAAACTAACATGTTATCTCCCTCGCGGGTTTCTAAAACATTTCTTAAAAACATTTAAAAGAGTGCGAGGCTATGAACTCACGTTGATGTGGGTAGGCGGTTATCGGCGATTTGGATGTACGGTATGTGCTTCAATCACAGAATCCTAGACAAATAATACTCGTCTTAGACTCTTGTCCAATGACTTTATAAAAATAACAATTATGTATACATATGATGATTTTATATATATGATGATGATCAAGTGGGTTTATACATCTTTACTCATTCATTATAGTGTTTATGTGTTGGTAACATTTTTATATTAGTTATACTAGTTCAATCTTGTTTATATTTTGAAGCCCAATAGGCCTATTACAAGCCCAATACTATTAATTAGCCCAATTATACTTTTATTATCAGTATTATACTTTACATGCTAGGCCCAAATGGGTTAAGCCCAATAAATAATTTTATAAGTGTTTTACTAACTAGTCGGGTTTATAGTCCATAAGGCTACTTTGGCCCTTTAATGTCTATATGTTGTAAAGTTCGGGTTTTATCGGTTTTTACTTGTTATATAAGTTCATATATCAGTATGTGAGTTTATAAAAGTTTACATTAGACGGGTCCGACCGTCTAAGTTTTATTTGACAAAAAGATCAATCTTTCGGTTTTAGCCGAAAAGACGTAAAACTTTGGATATAGTTTTATAACTTGGAAAAACATTTATACTTGTAATTTATATAACATGTCCCATTTAATATCAATATTTATATAACTCTTTTATTATAATTATTATCCACTAGTGGGTTTTATATATTTATATATTTTATATAAATTTTGAGTGCTTATATTATATATTATTTATACAAAATCAGTCCTAAAAATCTAGTTTATTAAAATGGTCATATCTATAGTTCTACATGGAGATAGAACCCCAAATTTTTATCACAGAAACTAAATGATATGTGATTCATTTTATTCCTTTATAGCTACTGATGAATCAACTTCTAAGTATTTTATAAAATTCGTCCAAAACAGTTTAGTCAGAATTAAACTCTAAACTTGTTTTGATCATATCTCACTCATTTTTATGATTCCTTGTATGGCCAACTCTCACATGTGTATAACACCTAATACTTACTGTATATTGATTCCACTCCACCATTTTATCAGTTTAACATTTGGTTACTTACTGTTTTTATACAACCACCATATTTAGCAAGATTTTAAGCTTGTTACCTATGGTTTTTCATCTCTTTAATCATATTTATCAACACTTGATCCCCACACAACATTTTTATCATCATATATTCATCATATACATATACAATAAGAAAGAAAATACATGATTACATAATCAAAATAACAAGAGGATGGAAAGAACAATCTTTATACCACCAAGGTTGTGTAGTTTATGATCATGGCTTGGATTTTGATGGAAGAACTTGTGATAGATCAACACCAATCTTCATGGCCACCAATACTTGTAAACTTCATGTTGAAATCAGCCTTTGAACATCACCAAATCTTCTCCTTGGATGTTAAAATTAACATCAATCTTCATATCTTTTCAAGGAGAGTAACATATGTGAGTTATGACACATTTGTGTGGTTAATTTTTGATCAATGGTGGTGGTGAGGGTGCATATGGGACGAATTTAGAGAGAGGGAGGAGAGGAAAATGGTGGTTTTCATGAGTTGCAAATGAAGTGAGTGGTTTTGGTGGAATGGTTTTGTTGTTTGTTGTAGCTTACAAGTTAAGCTCAAGTAACAAGTGTAACTTGTTAGTTGAAAATTTGACACATCATGGAGTGTAGTGTTGCTAGTTATGCCGTCCCATATTGGGGGTGGGGCAAAAGTGGTTTTGTCTCATCCCCAATTATTTACGGGTACTCCTCGATTCTAGTTTCCTCGATTTGCGTGCCCTCGGGTCGTTTTACGAAAAACGTTTTTATAAATTATGAATGAATGGCACAAAACGAATCTAATAAAAATTGTCTCTTCAAAAACGGAGTTCGAAAACGTAAATACGTAATCCTAAGGTTTCCGGTTTAGTCGTAAAGGACATTAAATTAAAATCGTATGTCCTAATCTCTTCTCGTAAATTTGTGTGTTTATGAACTAACTCAAATTTAAAATCCCAAAATAATATTTACGGATAAATTTATTTCCTGAAATGTCAGGCTTTCACCAAAACGGTGTATGTTAACGTAAGCACGTAACGTAGAATCCTCCGGTTTAGACGTAGTCGATGCTACTTCAAGACGTAAACCCAAATTTCTTCCCAAAAATAAGTGAGTTCATAATATAACATTAAAATAATGTTTTTAAATAATATTTGAGAATAAAATATAAACCATAAATTGACGGATTGTCACAGCAGTTGAGGGAATACTAGAAGCACTAGGAGGAGCAGGTATGTCCTCACTAGGCTTGGCTCCAAAGGTGGCCTTATCAGACAGTACCGGCTTCTTCTGTTGTTGCTTCAAGAGTTTCTCCAAAGTCTTTATCCGATCAGCCAAAGGAAGCACAAAGTCCCGAGTGACCTTACGTTTCTTGTTGAGATTTTCCTCTAAAAATAGAATCTTGGCATAGTACTTGTGCACCAAAGCATGTAAAGAAGTGAGAGTAACTGGTTCCTCAAATTCCCCACCAAGAGATTTTGGCGTAGGGGATGCATCATTGGGACCAGAAGCAAAGGACTGGTCAACATTAGGAGAAGTAGGCTCAGTCACAAAAGAGCTAGAGGGCTCCTCAGTAGAAGGGTGAGCAGGACTAGGAGGTGGAGAACCAAGAAAGGGAGACACATGTGGGAAAGCAGAGGAAGTAGCCTTCGAGGTAGATGGCATTTGTACCACCACCTCTGGAGCAGAATCCTCAACCTCCACATGAGGTTCCCTATCAACATGATCCTCCTCCTCCATGGGATCATCAACCAAATGATGTTCCTCCTCGACTTCATCACCCGGATGAACCTCATTGGGATCCACTTAGGTAATGCCTAATATAGAAGGAGTGAGGGGCATGTCAAGACCAACATATCCAAGCTTCATGTTAGCATACACCTTAGGAGTGAGTTTAGAAGGCACAAATTCTTTTCTATTTCTAGGCAGACACATGAGAATCTGTTGCATAAACCTAAGATACATAAGAAGTTTCTTTTTAAGGCCACTAAGATTTCCTATCATGCCATCTAACAGATAATGAGAGTAGTTAAATCTACGACCTTGGGCTAAACAAATCAGACCAGTAGCAAGGGATATGGGAAATGCATCCCAACTCCCAGCTTTGGGACTCAAGCACTGAATCAAGAAGTGAACAAGCAGTTTCCATTGAGGTGAAAAACGATTTTTTTGAAAATTAAATTTTCCCTCATGGTTATAATCAACGGCAGCCATCCTATCTAAAACTTCCGCATTAGTAAGGGAAACAATGCCATCAACATTTTGAAGATGAAGGGCAGACCTAGTGGAGGCTTCAATCACCACATAGGAACGACCATCAATGGTGGCATGAATCTCCAATGGGCGACCCAAGACTTCCATAGTATGAGTAGTGGCCCAAAACTGTCGAATGACTGAGTCATAAACAGTTGGGCAAACAGTTAGAGCATACCTGATAGGAGATGCTTCTATAAACTCCAAGATGTCCAAAAACTCCTCTCTCTTTGGACCTTCAACGAGGTAGGCAACCTTGTTGTGATCAGGCTTGTATTGTAGTACATCTAATAACTAGAATTTTCTTAATTAGATTGTGTCTAATCAAATTGACCCGATTTTAAGTGTGACTCAGTTGTTCTTGGTGTGAAAAGCAAATGTCGTTTATCTATTTTAAAATAAAAATGAATGTTTTAAAAAGATTAAACTATAAATTAAGGAAATAAAACAACTTTAAAATTTGAATAAAAATAAAATTGAAAATGAAATAAAATAGAACAGTTAAAAATAAACTTCTTCGGAATAATAAACTTTTTCGGAATAAAAGGGAAATTCGGAATAACGATAGTCTCGAATAAAACACTAATTCGGAATAAAAAACATATTCTGAAAAATCAACAGTTTAGGATAAACAAGGAAATTCAGATAAATCTTGGTTCTTCGGATAATGAAACTATTTTCGAAATAAATGGAGATATTCGAAAAAGGGGTTATTCAGATAAAACTGATTTTTTTCGGAAAAATAGGGAAAACAGGGTATTTTCGGATAAAAAGGACTTTATTGGAATAAACCTTATTCTCGGATAAATTTGATTTTCGGATAAAGAACAGCTTCTGAATAACAAACATTTTCGGAAAAAGAACTGATTTTTTGAAAAATATAATTCAGATAAAACTGTTTTTCGGAAAAACCTGTAATTTTCGGAGTAAAGCTGATATTCGGAATTACTGGTGTTTTCGTATAATTAACTATTTCGGATAATTGCTTAATTCGGATAAAGGGGCTATTTTCGAGTTTTTAAAACCCTTTTCCGAAAATGAGAAAAACTAGAAGAACAGTAACAGAGTATCTAAAAACAGGGAACTAGATCAAAATAAGCAAAAATCAAATAAGCACTTAACCAAAACTTAAGCTGAACAAATTTTAAGAAAAAATAAATAAGCCACAAATCAAAAACTATAAAATCACCAAACAATCAAAATATTTAAAATCATCTTTTAAAATATTAAATCTACCAAATCCACTAAATTAAAAACAAACTAAACACTAATAAATCAATAATCACAATAAGCTAAAACATCCACAACATCAAAACCATAAGATTAATGAAATACGTAAATCAATCAAACAACGAACAAGATTAAACAACCAACATGATTAATCAAATCAACCACAAGATTAAGAAAGGAAGAATGACAGATTTATAATAAGCTTGAATTAATTATCAAGATTAAGATTCAATTACAAGATTAAAAAGATGAAAGATTAAGCAAACTTGAAAGGAAATTCTAGAGAGAGAAAGTAACAACTACTCCTAATTACCTTACTTGAAAATAAACTAACTCTCTAAAATTAACTCTTAAAGGCCTATTTATAGGTGGAGGAGATGTGGTGATGTTGCTTCTCTATTTCTTCTTGTTTTCTCATCTTTTTAAATAACTCGACTTTGTCTCGAGATTTGTCGAATGATAAAATGAACTCGTCTTCTAATTTTCTTCTTTTAGTAGACTTGGTTCTTCGACTTCTTCAAACTTTCCTCATTAGACTTTTTCTTCGATAAATCTTCAAGAATAGGCCTTTGACTTCCGTTCTTCTTGCAATTTTGATCTTTTGACTTCGTCTTTTGTCTTTTTCTTCGATAAAATCCAGTGAAAGCCCGTGTTTTCTTCCTTTTTCATATTTTTGTCCTAAAACAGAATAAAAACACAAACCACGCATAATTTATGAGTTTTACAACATCAAATACACGTTTGGTCTTGTTTTTATTATAATTAAGTGTTAAAAGGATAAGTGTTTACACACTTGTTAAATCCCCTACACTTGATGTAACACCCCTAAATTTATACAACTAAATACAGCGGAAGACTCGTTGGTGTTACGGTATAGCACATTACTCACATCATAGACAATGCTTAAAAATCGCGTCGTTTAATAATAAAGCATTTCCATTCATAAATATCAAGTTTACATAGGTCCCAAGTCATTGTATTTCATACAAGTTTTACAAAATATTTGAATGGAAATTGTTGTTCAAGTGCGGGCCATGAATTCTTGTTGTCTTCCCGAGAATTACCTTCAAGTACCTGAGATAAAACATGTTAAAAGAAAAGGTCAGCGATAACGCCGAGTGAATTCATAGAGTTTAATATAACCATCAATATAACATCGGTATAAAATTATCACCGAAAATCATTTTGTACAAATCATTGTAATAGGCCATAAAATAGCCAGTCATTTTATACAAATCCTTATAAAAACCATAATATAGGCTTTCGCCTTCAAAATCAATATACGAACCATTGTCGTTAAAAACATCATACAATACGTTTTATAACGTTGTATAGATTAAATAAAAACCGTTATACGAATATGGTTATATAAAACCAAAATACGAACATAATACCAATAGTAAGACCCCGTATTGCTAGTCAGGCAATATATCGTAATTTGATGCGTATAGCAGTATTTGGTTATTTTGGATTATTATAAGCCGCATGCCATTGTTACCTTACTACAACAAACAACGGGTAGCTAGCCCGAAACTCAATTTGCCCATCTAAATTAGCGTGTCGTCACAATAATCACCCTTGTTTAAATCTTCTCATACATAAATTCGCTTACCAATCAATGTGGCACGACGGGGATCAACCGTCAAGGCACGAACTGGGGTGATCGTCCCCAAATAATACTATTAAATGCATAAGCGTCTACCAAATCCCGGTAGTTCACAATTCACGCTAATGGGACTTTTAGTGACATAACCTAACTTTAATAATCCATTTCATTTCATCTATCGGGTCATATAATCATTCATCAGGTCATACAATCATTCGGGTCCAAATCAATAAACAAACAATCGGGACAAATGGTGTCCTATTTATCAAAACAAACATGTTATCTCCCTCGCGGGTTTATAAAACATTTCATAAAAACATTTAAGAGAGTGCGAGGCTATGAACTCTCGTTGATGTGTGAAGGCGATTATCGGCGATTTGGATGTACGGTACGTGCTTCAATCACGAAAACCTAGACAAATAATACTCGTCTTAGAATCATGTTCAATGACTTTATAAAAATAACAATTATGTATACATATGATGATTTTATATATATGATGATCAAGTGGGTTTATATATTTTCATTCGCTCATTTTTGTGTTTATATATTGGTAACCTTTTACTAGTTTACTAGTTTTACCTATTTACATGTTTTAGGTTCAATAAGCCTATTATAAGTCCATTAACTTGTATTAATCCAATTTATACTTGTATTATCAGTATTTATACTTTACATGTTAGGCCCAAATGGGTTAAGCACAATAAGAAATTTTTATAAGTGTTTAACTTATTTAGTTAAATTATTAGTCCAATATGCTAACTTAGCTCGTTATTATCCGTATGTCATATTCGGGTTTTATTGGTTTTTACTTGTATTAGATACTTATATATCAGTATATTACTTTTAAAACTTTACATTAGACGGTTTTGATCGTCTACGTTCTAATTGGCGAACAACGTTAATTTTACGGTAATAGCCTAAAAAGTCGTAAAAATCATGTTTATAGTTTTTATACTTATAAATCTTATTCAACTACCATTTTTATAAAGTGTCCATTTATTTAACCTTATACATATTTATATGAATGAAATTTATAAGTTAGTGGGTTTTAATTCACATTTTATACTATATTAGTTTGAGTGCTTATATAATACTATTAGACATTAATTTTTCAAAATCTGATTTTTAGTTTCATGTTCACCAAAACAGCCATATCTAGAGTTCTATATGGAGATAGAAGCCCAAATTTTTATGGCATAAACTACATGATATGTGATCCATTTAACTCCACCATGGCTACTATTGAATCAGCTTCTAAGTATTTTATAAAAATCGTCTAAAACAGTCTATGCAGATTTGTACTCTAATATTGTTTTTATCATATCTCACTCATCCTAATGATTCTATTGCATGGCCAACTCTCACATGTGTACAAGACTCATAGCTTACTGTATACTAATATATTCAAGCCATTTTATCAGTTTATCATATGACTCTTTACTCTTTTATACAGCCATCATTTTAAGCATGATTTTAACCTTTTTACATATAGTTTTTCATCTTTTTATCCATGTTTATCAACACCAAATCCCCACATAATATTTTTATCATCATATATTCATCATATACATATACAATAAGAAATAAAATACATGATTACATAATCAAAATAACAAGAGTATGGGAAGAACAATCTTTATACCACCAAGATGATGTAGGTTGTGATCAAGGCTTGGATTTTGATGGCAAAACTTGTGATAACCCAATATCATCTTCAAGTCCACCAATCTTTAAGAACTCCTTGTGGAAAATCAGCCCTAAGACTCCATAGAAACTCTTCTTTGGATGTTATAATTACCACCAATCAATAGGGCTTCAAAAGGGCATCATCATATGTCTAAATAACATAGGATTCATGGATGAATTTTGATCAATGGTGGTGGTTTAAGGGTTAAGTGGGACGGCATCTAGAGGGAGATGAGAGAAAGATGAAGTTGTTTTGCATGTATGAAATGGAAGGAATAGTTTAGCTAGTGGTTTTGTGGGAAGAGTAGCTTCAAAGTGAAGCTAATGTTACAAGTGTTAGCTAAGTTGGTGTAAGGATGCCACATCTTTGATGTGGTGTCCTCCTTTGGGTCGTCCCTTTGTAGTGGGGTGGGATAAACTAGTTTTGTCCCATCCCGCTAATTTACGGGTATTCCTCGATTCTAGTTTCCTCGATTTGCGTGCCCTCGGGTCGTTTTACGAAAAACCTTTTTATAAATTATTAATCAACGGCACAAAATGAATCTAATAAAATTTGTCTCATTAAAAACGGAGTTCAAAAACGTAAATACGTAATCCTAAGGTTTCCGGTTTAGTCGTAAAGGACGTTAAATTATAATCGTAAGTCCTAATCTCTTTTCGTAAATTTGTGAGTTTATGAACCAACACAAATTTAAAATTCCAAAATAATATTCACGGATAAATTTATTTTCTGAAATGTCGGACTGTCACCAAAACGGTGTATGTAAACGTAAGCACGTAACGTAGAATCCTCTGGTTTAGACGTAGTCGATGCTACTTCAAGACATAAATCCAAATTTCTTCCCAAAAATAAGTGAGTTCATAATATAACATTAAAATAATGTTTTTAAATAATATTTGAGAATAAAATATCAACTATAAATTGACGGATTGTCACAGCGTTTACCCCTAAACAGGATCTTTGTCCTCAAAGATCATCTTATCTTACTACTCGCTTCTTATAAAGTTAAAGCCATGTGGGTATTTCCTCCACATTCGGTCTTTTCTCACAAGTGTAATTCATTATAATACGCGAGTTTCATCAAACATAACTACGGGAATAAGATCAGGCTTAATGTTGACTTACTTTCTCTTTCCATGATGTTCACGGTTTTTTGATGAATGCAACTTTTCACCGATCTAAACTTCATCAAGAAGTGATCAGATTCTCACTTGATAGACATTTTATCAAGTTTGATATACCAAACATAATTCACGCAGCTCTTGAAGTCCTAGGGTAGATCCAGCTTATATGCCTTTCAAACCAATCTTTTACATCATCTCAATGGTCCCATACAACGGGGACTTATATCCCATGATCTTTCATATCATCAATTCATTTTCCATGCTTAATATTTTTGGCATAACTTCGCTACCCATATGGCACTTCAAGATCTACATTTCATATTCACATAACCTCCTGCCCACTACCGGCAGTCAATATTCAGATCCTAATTTCAACAATCATTTCAGGTCTCGCGGGTCGGGTATTTTGTAAGGTTAGGTTTGTCATCATAGGAAACCTTAAACCTAAAATACATGTCCAACTCACAATGGGTGTATGTCGGGTGTCTTCATCCCAACTCCTGTTTACAGATGCTCTAATATAGATCCTAACAAGATTCGATCTCGATACTAACACGATAATTATCAATGATAATCTTTCCAAAGGAAAGCGATTATACAATTTATGACCAAAGGTCAATCATTCAAGAATAAAACAGCACTTATAGTATTTTGTGTCGTTACTTTACCTTGTCCCTTCGATTGGGGTGGTACACAATACTCTCATCAAGATTCGTTCTTAATGACTTCTGAGCAAATCTCTAGAAATTCAATGCGAAGCGAGGATCTTGATAGAGATGATCGATACAGGCACACCATGTTTACACAACTCCTTTAAATACAAAAGAGTCAATTTCTTCATCAAGAATCTATCATTACAGGAATGATATTAGCAGATTTGGTCAGTCTGTCGACGATGACCCAAATCGAATAAAATTCAGATGATGACCTTTGTAATAGCTAGATGTTTACTAATGTATGAGGCGGTGTCTGCCTTCATAATTTCCCATTAGTACAACTTCTTCAGATAAAGATACATTTAGTCAGAAATGACAAGAATAGAGTACTTATACTTACAAGATTCCAACATAACTATATCTCAAAATCTCCATTTTTAGGCAACCTCAAGTGGCCTGTTATACATTCAACGCCATCGGCTTCTCAATTTTAATGGTTCATATTAGCCGCGAACCCCCTTTTATTATCTATATTATCCTTCTTACAAGCATCGTTTATTTTTATATTGTTCGGCAATTTATTTTGCACCTTCATTACTAAGGAACACATCCTAATTGGTTCTTTATATTTTCTACATAATGTGTCAGTAATTACGTTCACCTTTTTTCATATTTTCTATGTTTCAGTTTAGTTTCGGCTATCATTTGTATCAGTTTTGCTTAATCCGACGTTTAATGCGTCGATAATTATTACAACTAATTAAATAATAAATATTTAATTTTTATGAAGCATGACGTAAAAATTTTAATTTTCTTAGTTCGACCAATTATAAAAATGTTCAAAATAAATTTGAATTTAATTAACAAGATTTTTGTTGATTTATCGAAAATAATTAAAATATTTAATAAGATCCGTAAATGTTTGAAAAATCTTTGGTTATACTTTGGTCAAAATTTTCTTAATTGAAAAGCGTAAATTATCGTTTCAAATTTCAAGTCATGGTTTAAATGGTTTCCTCAATCCCTCTTAGGTTGTCTTGAGGTATACACGAACATTTACCCCTAAACAGGAGTTTAGTTAAATGTTCTGGGTATAAGGGAATAATCCCTCAAAAGTTCTTTTCGATAAAACATTTGTCAAAACACATTTGCACTTTCTTTTTGGTAAAACCCAAAGTCTTAAAAGGGCTCTAAATTTTTGAAAAGTCAATATAGGTCATGTTATCTTGTTAATCACACAGTCAATTAATGTAAAGGATTAAGTCTTTAATCACATGTTAAATACTCAAGGTACAAGTTTTCATTGTTCGGCCAATTCAGGTCAATTTATAAATGATTATTAACTCCTTCCTATTCTTATAAACAAACAGATGGTCCTTAATGATCACAAGCATTAATTTATCAAATTACAGCCTACACGCGTGATTCGCCAAATTTATGAATACTACATGTGTATTAGTCAATCCAAACGACATCACGTGAAACTCATAATGTTCATTACAAGTACCGGATGTAGTGATTGGAATAGATATTCTTTTTCGCGGATGCGAAGTTGATGATAACCATGCCGAGGATCAAATCTTGAATATACGCTAGAACCTTGTAAATGATCGAACAAATCTATCATCTTGGGTAGTGGATATAGATTTTTAATCGTCAATTTACCTAGTTCGCGGTAATCAATAAATATAAGGAATGATAAAACCATAGCTCTACATAATGACAAGCTTGGTAGAATAAAAGCTTTCTCCGACAAATCTCTAAGTTATACGGTAATTCTTTTAATTCAGATGGTGCTGACATTGGGTGCACACTCCATAGGTGCAGCACCGGGAATATAATCAATACCAAATTCAACTTGCCTTAAAGGCGAAAGTCTAGGTAATTTAACAACAAATACTTCCTAATGTTTCAGATAACAGAAACATCATTTAATAAATTCATATTAGGTTCTTTCTAGATTACATGGTGTATGACTAGTTCACAACCATTCACGGTATAATTTCATGTCTAAATGCAGGATATGGTCATCCATCAAGAATTATTTAGATCACTTTTGATAATCAACATCTTATCATTTAGGGTAATTCTATTTGAGTTCCCATCAATTAAGACAATGTCGTCATGTCATAATCAATCAATTCATTCTACTGGCACTATCAACTTTCCAGTTTTATCACCGTTGATAAGATGTGATCTTCTCAAAAGACTAATAATAATTCATAATCCTTCACAAATTCAAGGATATCTGGAGCCATAACAAACCTTAAAAGAGTAAGGTCAACTCATAATCTACGCGATAGAAATTCAAATCTGATACAGACGAAAACATTTAATGAATATGAATATATCCAATGTTTTCATAATTTGAGTACGCATTCGAAAGCTCCTCGGATTGTTACCCAGGTCATTCAAATGAAACCAAATCAAAAGAAATGATAGGAACGTCGATACATCCAGTCGGGTATCAACACTCGGTAATCATATACTTTTCAAAGAATCTCATTACGAGAGAATTGGACAAGAAAGAATTGTCAATTGTCAAATAAGACAATTTCCACAGATGATTAAATTCGACTCAGAAGAATAGATGCTACAGGCACATATGTAGGTGTCCCTAACACTATGTCCCTATTTTTCACTTCTTGCAGATCTCATAAAACTTAATCTTTCACAATCTTCAAAGAAAATGTAGCGTTTATTCATTAGTTTTATGGCGACTACTAATCAGCCTTGCAAGGTCCATTCCAAATTGTATGTAGGCGCGCAACTATATACAATTTCAAGATTAACGATGCAATACTCAATTCGTCAAAATTTTATCATCATGTTTATAATAAAAACATTTTCATGCTTAATTCTTAAATAAGAATCAAAAGTAAATTTACAAAGATTTTCTTTGTTATGAAAACAATTAAGTTTTCCAAGGTGTTTTATAAACAACTTCATTTCGATAATAATCATTTATAAATATCACATTAAATAATCCTTATAGTAATGTAAGTTCAATTTTTCTCAATGGATACTGTTTTATCTTATAAAAACAATCAGTGATCTGCAAAAGAGTGATGAAGAGTTGTTCACCAAGAACTAACTACAATATGATAGGAAATGAGCTTTAGCCAAATAATGGCACTAAAAAGGAATAATGCACAACGTAACTCAAAGCGAGATGAGTACTTGTTCAACGGTTGCATCACCAATGCGAACATTAGGAACTAGCAAGAAAAGATAGATAACATCGATACATGTAGAATTTAGCAATCAAAGGTAGTCTTTTCATTAATCACAAACAAGCCAAAATTGTACCGTAACACATTACGTGTCACTATGTCATACAATTCCAAGAACTCATCCTACCAACTGATGTCTCAGTTAAGTTAGGGATTTTTAAAAGATGCCATAATGAATACTAATCTACAAGATTCATGGGGGTTCCACCTGTCCCAGAAGATCCATCGATCCCAATTCAGAAGAAGATTTCTTTATTTTATTTCTTGGACACTAGGCATCCTCATTATTGGACAATGGCCTAGGAACAACCCTTAACACAAACCAACAATCAATTAAAACCTTATAATTCAATCACAGAACTTAACGACTTCCTCTTAACAATCTCATATTCAATACAAGTTAAATTTTTACTTTATTCAAGTTTCAACCAATTTTATACTCAATTCGATATCCTACCTCATTTCCCAATACTTCAGCTTTATTCTTAGACCTTAATAGGGCAATAAAAGCTCGATATGAACAACACTCAATTTCCAATCCTATAGCTCTTACAAAAATAGTTATCAAATAAGTCACTAGTATGAAATGACTCATACATTCAATTAGACTTCTCGGAAAGGTACTTGTGGCATGAGGCTTTTGGGTAATGGCTCCAATGACAGCCTCAAGTGCAACATTCACCCTTTCAATTTCAAATTTAAGAATTGGGTGACAACGAATCAGATGACATCTTTCCAGGTGATAACATTTTGTCAAATCTACTCTATAAGGAAAGATCGTCATGACATCGATATCAGATTTAATCTCGCCAATTCTTCTTTAATATCACAATAAACTAATATCAACATTTCTACGAGTATCAACCATTTGTTGGGATCATAAATATCCACAACTTGGTTTAGATCTAGGATAGCTAGAATTCCTACGAGAATAGCTTCGATTAATTTACTAGGGGATTTAGGGTTCCTTGTGAAAATCTACGTCGTATAAATGCCTCGTATAAATATCAAAATAATCATCAAACAATCATGTAATAAAATTACATTATATATATATATATATATATATATATATATATATATATATATATATATATATATATATATATATATATATATATATATATATATATATATATATATATATATATATATATATATATATATATATATATATATATATATATATATATATAATCCAAGTTATATATATATTAAAATAACACTTCTCATTCTGGCCTTGTCGGTAACTCGGGAATTCTTCGGCACCGTTATAGTCAAAAGATTTTTAGACATTTTTACAAAAAAGTTTATAGTTAAAAGATTTTGAAATGTTTTATTCAAAACCTTGGTTTTAAAAATCTTTCGTTCTCTATAACGAGAGCTCTGATAGCAAACTATAACACCCCCAAATTTATACAACTCAATACAGCGGAAGACTCGTTGGTGTTACGGGATAGCACATTACTCACATCATAGACAACGCTTAAAAATCGCGTCGTTTAATAATAAAGCATTTCCATTCATAAATATCAAGTTTACATAGGTCCCAAGTCATTGTATTTCATATAGGTTTTACAAAATATTTGAATGGAAATTGTTGTTCAAGTGCGGGCCATGAATTCTTGTTGTCTTCCTGAGAATTACCTTCAAGTACCTGAGATAAAACATGTTAAAAGAAAAGGTCAACGATAACGCCGAGTTAATTCATAGAGTTTAATAAAACCATCAATATAACATCGGTATAAAATTATTACCGAAATCATTTTGTACAAATCATTGTAATAGGCCACAAAATAGCCAAAGTCATTTTATACAAATCCTTATCAAAATCATAATATTGGCTTTCGACTTCAAAATCATTATATGAGCCATTGTTGTTAAAAACATCATACAATACGTTTTATAACGTTGTATAGATTAAATAAAAACCGTTATACGAATATGGTTATATAAAACCAAAACACTAACATAATATCAATAGTAAGACCCTGTATTGCTAGTCAGGCAATATATCGTAATTTGGTGCGTATAGCAGTATTTGGTTATTTTGGATTATTATAAGCCGCATGACATTGTTACCTTACTACAACAAACAACGGGTAGCTAGCCCGAAACTCAATTTGCCCATCTAAATTAGCGTGTCGTCACAATAATCACGCTTGTGTAAATCTTCTCATACATAAATTCGCTTACCAATCAATGTGGCACGACGGGGATCAACCGTCAAGGCGCGAACTGGGGTGATCGTCCCCAAATAGTACTATTATATGCATAAGCGTCTACCAAATCCTGGTAGTTCACAATTCATGCTGATGGGACTTTTAGTGACATAACCTAACTTTAATAATCCATTTCATTTCATCTATCGGGTCATATAATCATTCATCGGGTCATACAATCATTCGGGTCCAAATCAATAAACAAACAATCGGGACAAATGGTGTCCTATTTTATCAAAACTAACATGTTATCTCCCTCGCGGGTTTATAAAACATTTCATAAAAACATTTAAGAGAGTGCGAGGCTATGAACTCACGTTGATGTGGGAAGGCGATTATCGGCGATTTGGATGTACGGTACGTGCTTCAATCACGGAAACCTAGACAAATAATACTCGTCTTAGACTAATGTCCAATGACTTTATAAAAATAACAAATATGTATACATATGATGATTTTATATATATGATGATCAAGTGGGTTTATATATTCTCATTCACTCCTTTTTGTGTTTATGTATTGGTAACCTTTTACTAGTTTACTAGTTTTACCTATTTACATGTTTTAGGTTCAATAAGCCTATTATAAGTCCATTAACTTGTATTAATCCATTTTATACTTGTATTATCAGTATTTATACTTTACATGTTGGGCCCAAATGGGTTAAGCCCAATAAGTAATTTTTATAAATGTTTAACTTATTTAGTTAAATTATTAGTCCAATATGCTAACTTAGCTCGTTATTGTCCGTATGTCATATAGATCGGGTTTTATTGGTTTTTACTTGTATTAGATACTTATATATCAGTATATGACTTTTAAAAACTTTACATTAGACGGGTTTGATCGTCTAAGTTTTAATTGGCGAAAAACGTTAATTTTACGGTAATAGCCGAAAAAGTCGTAAAAATCATGTTTATAGTTTTTATACTTATAAATCTTATTCAACTACCATTTTTATAAAGTGTCCATTTATTTAACCTTATACATATTTATATAAGTTAAATTTATAAGTTAGTGGGTTTTGATTCACATTTTATACTATATTAGTTTGAGTGCTTATATAATACTATTAAACATTAATTTTTCAAAATCTGATTTTTAGTTTCATGCTCACCAAAACAGCCATATCTAGAGTTCTATAAGGAGATAGAAGCCCACATTTTTATGTCATAAACTACATGATATGTGGTCCATTTAAATCTTCTATGGCTACTATTTAATCAGCCTCTAAGTATTTTAAAAAAATCGTCCAAAATAGTCTATGCAGATTTGTACTCTAATATTGTTTTGATCATATCTCACTCATCCTAATGATTCCATTGCATGGACAACTCTCACATGTGTAAAAGACTCATAGCTTACTCTATATTAATCTATTCAAGCCATTTTATCAGTTTATCATATGATTCTTAACTGTTTTATACAGCCATCATTTTAAGCATGCTTTTAACCTTTTTACATATAGTTTTTCATCTTTTTATCCATGTTTATCAACACCAAATCCCCACATAATATTTTTATCATCATATATTCATCATATACATATAAAATAAGAAAGAAAATACATGATTACATAATCAAAATAACAAGAGGATGGGAAGAACAATCTTTATACCACCAAGATGATGTAGGTTGTGATCAAGGCTTGGATTTTGATGGCAAAACTTATGATAACCCAATATCATCTTCAAGTCCACCAATCTTCAAGAACTCCTTGTGGAAAATCAGCCCTAAGACTCCATAGAAACTCTTCTTTGGATGTTATAATCACCACCAATCAATAGGGCTTCAAAAGGGCATCATCATATGTGTAAATAACATAGGATTCATGGATGAATTTTGATCAATGGTGGTGGTTTAAGGGTGAAGTGGGACGACATCTAGAGGGAGATGAGAGAAATATGAAGTTGTTTTGCATGTATGAAATGGAAGGAATATTTAAGCTAGTGGTTTTGTGGGAAGAGTAGCTTCAAAGTGAAGCTAATGTTACAAGTGTTAGCTAAGTTGGTGTAAGGATACCACATCTTTGATGTGGTGTCCTCCTTTGGGTCGTCCCTTTATAGTGGGGTGGGATAAACTAGTTTTGTCCCATCCCGCTAATTTACGGGTATTCCTCGATTCTAGTTTCCTCGATTTGCGTGCCCTCGGGTCGTTTTACGTAAAACGTTTTTATAAATTATGAATCAACGACACAAAACGAATCTAATAAAAATTGTCTCATTAAAAACGGAGTTCGAAAACGTAAATACGTAATCCTAAGGTTTTCGGTTTAGTCGTAAAGGACGTTAAATTATAATCGTAATTCCTAATCTCTTTTGTAAATTTGTGAGTTTATGAACCAACACAAATTTAAAATTCCAAAATAATATTCACGGATAAATTTATTTTCTGAAATGTCGGACTGTCACCAAAACGGTGTATGTAAACGTAAGCACGTAACGTAGAATCCTCCGGTTTAGACATAGTCGATGCTACTTGAAGACGTAAATCCAAATTTCTTCCCAAAAATAAGTGAGTTCATAATATAACATTAAAATAATACTTTTAAATAAAATTTGAGAATAAAATATCAACCATAAATTGACGGATTGTCACACTTGACCATTGCAATGCCCTCATGCAATGCATAATTTCAAAGCAAAGTTTAACATTTCTCATCATAATTAACCCACCTTGGCCTTTATTAAATACTAGACAATAAGGAAACCAAAAAGAATAGAAAATTACAAAATGCAAGAAGGAAGAACAAGTAAACAAATCTAAGACTTACATTAGGGCTTTGGATGTCATGAATGTTTATCACCCTCAAGTTTCACGTCCCCACACCAAGCTTAGAAACGAGATCATTTTTATTATAAGTTAGTAAGCTAACACTCACTCATGTAGCTCAATTATACGCTTAGACCCCCTTATTCCTAGGTGTATCTCTTATATTTTATTGTTGTCTTGAATGATCAAGAGGATGCATTGTTGACTTATTTCGATAGTTTATTTAGCCTGAAAATAAAGTAGGACGATTTAATCAATAGTTAACTAAAGGACAAAATCTTTTAAAACTGCTTCTCAAAACCTCATAAGTTCATATCTTGGCATAACTCGTTTCACGATTTGAGACCTTTCTCGGATCGATATTTGGAATTGACTTCATACTTCGAATCTTGAGAGACGTTCTTGAAATAATGGTCTTCTCTTCATAATAGGTATTTCTTCACTTGAAGTTTTTGAGAGATTCTTCAAACTTCGACCACGACTTATTCATTTTTCTCCAATCTTTATTTGGGATTTTGATATACAACGATCCGCCTCCTTTTAGGACTTGGATCTATTTATCCTCATACCTTGCTAGGGTCTTTTCAGATATGTTGGGAATAAATATAAGTACATTAGTTACCCCTGCTAGTTGGTCAATGGTTCCCCTGCTAGAGTGAGTTCCCCCTGCTAAATAACAAAGGCAGGGGGATTGGTTCGCCTGCTGAAGTCAAAGGCCCTACAGCTAGAGATAAACTTGGAATAGATTATTACGCGTTTATGTTACTACTCTGAGATACTTTCCAAGTTTGTTAGTAGTAATCTTGTACGTGAGTCCTTATTCCTATAAAAGGACTCACTAGGTTATCATGCAAAGTGTGTCTTTCTCTATTGTCTTTCATTTCATACTTTTATAACCATAATACCATTATTGGGTATTCGTATATCTTTGATATATTAATGTTTAACTTTTGCTTTAATCATTTGTTGCTGTGCTAAACACTACATTCCGCATCTTGTTTAGTTACTTTGTATTACAAAGTTTCTCTAGTGTTAGATTGAATTTATTATTTCTATCACAACCCTTAAACAAGCTATAAAGGTTTAAGATCTGAGTTTGGGATCAACAAGTGGTATCAGAGCTTCTTGAGAAACTTTGATTAAACCAAGAACAAAACATCTCACATAATCTACCTCAACTATGTCTTCAGATTCTAATTCATCATCTTCCAATAATAATGTTCTCAAACTACCCATTCTGGATCCTGAAAACTTTGAATTATGGGAATTCAGGATTCAACAATACCTCAAAAAGGAACATTATGTTCTATGGGAAATCATAGAATTTGGTGATCAATTTCCAAAGACTGTGCAGGTGGATAATGGTAAGGGAGAAGATAAAGCTGAAAGCTCTAAAGGTGAAGTCAAAAAGAAATCTGCAGCTCTTTGTGACAAAGAAATACTGGCTAGAAGGCATGATGTTAGAGCTCACAGTTCCTTACTGTTGGCTCTACTTGATAGACATCAGCTAAGATTCAGAAAGTACAAAACAGCTAAGGAACTCTGGGAAGCCAAAGGCACAACTTTTGGAGGAAATGAAGCCACAATGAAGAAGAAGAAGAATCAAATGCTTGATGAATTTGCTTCCTTAAAAGCAATTGGTGATGAAGCAATTGGTGTAATTTACAATAGGCTTCAAGATATGGTGGCTCAGTTGGAGTTCTTTGAAATTGAAGTGACAAGAGAACAGGTGAATACCAGGTTTCTTAACAGTCTTCAGAAAGAATGGTTCGTCTACAAAGCTATTTGGCAGAATAAGGATGACTTAGATAACAAGAACATTGATAACATATACAATAGCTTGAAAGTTTTTGAACCTGTTGTCAATGAAGTCAAAAGGAACAATTCCTACCAATTCAAGTGGAACCACTGATTCCCCTACTAACATGGCATTCATATCTCAAAGTAGTGGAATCCCTAAAAACAGCGGAATCGAAGTTGGCCCTGTTACTCATTCCCCTGCTACCAGATCTGGATCATCTTATGATGAAGAAAGGCATGCAATTTTCAGTCGTGACACTGCTTGTGCCTTTATAGCATCCCAAGGGCCACAAGGATCTACTGTGTTACATGAAGATCTGAGTCAAATATCTAAGCAAGGACTGGAGGAAATGGACATCAAGTGGAACATGGCTCTACTTAGTATGAGAGCCAACAGGTTTTACAAGAAATATGGAAAGAAGATCTCCATCAATCCTTCTGATGTAGCTGGATTTGACAAAACAAAGGTTGAATGCTGCAACTGTGGCAAGAAAGGTCACTTTGCTAGGGAATGCAGAGGACCTAGGATTGGAAACATCTATAGGAAGGAAAGCAGGGATGATGATTATGGTGCAAAGGCTATGGTAGCAATGCAGGGGATAGATGGAGCAGTTGGATGTGTTGATGCAAAAGTTGGGTGATCCTTGCTAGACCTGAATTAGGCTTAATTCGGGTTGGCTGGGCTCCGGCTCCTGCACCAAGTAAACTGTTTGGTTGAGATCCTACACACTAAACAACACGCGTTAGGCTTACCGTGGGAATGTTTCCCACGATTAGACTCCGGCATGAGAGTAAGTAATCGGTTAGGGTTTATGTGAGTTGAGAGTATAGAACGTAATACCTTTGTAGAACCTTTGAGGGTTCCTTTAATAGGCAGTGAAACCCTAATGGGCTGTCACTGATGCTTCGGCCCCAAGGAAGAGATAAGCACCAAAATTAGATTGATTGTTATCTTCTAACTATGGTGAGTGAATATCCTCTTCTTTGGAGTGAATCATATTCAGAGATAGAATATGATTTTGTCTAACCCTGTACCGGTCATGCCGGGCCGTGGGCCGCACACATGTGTGCGGTTATTGTTCATCCAAGCCCGTAAGCTCAAATGACATTATTCCCACCCATCCGTGATGGGCCGGATACGGGTAGTGCCCGTGGGCCGGGTTCCTGACCCGGCTAGGGACTATACGTCATCATGTCCCCCCAGTCTAGTTGTTACAGCCGTAGGCGTAACCTCTAGACTATCAAGATGCTCCCCGGACGTACCAAGAAAGACTAAGGGAATGATAAGTTGTCCAAGAATTCGTTCTGGCCGCACGTGGCAACCTGACTTAGGAACATTATTCTAATAGCACCTCAGCCGCACGTAACGACCGAGACAAATTAAATGTATCATTGAATATGGTCTTACGTAAGACCGCATAACCCGACACAAGAATAAATGCATTAATTGTAGTCAACTGGTCAGCCGCACTTCTGCAGAAGTGCACCATTAATGCCCACTATTGAGCAACGTAAAACTGCCAAGAAGTGACCCGTGGTCCCCTTCTGATTTTGCAGAAGTGTCAAAAATCCCATCCGTTGGATAGGCATGGTGGCCTACACGTGTTGAACATCCACGTTACCTCGGAAACCGAGGCAACCCTATATAAGAGTTGGTGTGTGTGTTTGTTACACACATAATTCACCCCTCCTTCCGCCATTGTTATTTTCAAGCTTCTACCTCCAAAACTTTGCCTTCGATTCCACGGATCTCCTCCGCCGCAGGTTAGATCATCACGCCTTTCAAAAAATTTTTATAAAACATGGTAAAGGACAACCCTCTTATCACGGATGCCCTTAACGTGATATCGGCAGAAAAATACATCGACTTTCTGTCGAAGTATTACATTCCCGAAAGCGTACACCCCACCTATCCAGGTGAAGGTGAGGCGATTACGGATGCACCGGCGGGGAAAATAGGCGTGTACACGCGCCTATTTGATTCGGCCAATTACCGTATCCCCCTGTCCAAATTCTTGGTAGATCTGCTATTGTATTACGACTTCCACATAACCCAGCTTCACTACATAGGGGCGTGTAAAATCAACCAGTTTGAAATTACATGCCATACCTGCGGAGTAACTCCAACCGTGAACCTTTTTAGGGCTTTTTACTTCCCCCAGCTAGTGAATGGGTGGCTATCGTTTAAAAAGCGACCCGAGAACGCCCCCATGACGTATAGGAAGCCTTTAGACTCCCATAAGAACTGGTACGACCATTACTTCTTTGTTGATGAGAAGGTATTCCCTACTACCTTCGTACTCAAAACCAAAGCACCCAAAGACTTTCCGCCCAAAGCCAAAGACTATAGTAGCAAAGACTTAAAAATACTAGACACCCACCGCACAGAATTCCATAGGGGGTTGCCGGAACACTTTCTGTGCTTAGTAGGAATAAGCCGCCGCTACTTTGGGAGGGATGACTTATATCCGTGCTTCCTGACGGAACAGGGAGAGGGTAGGTTTACGTATACCTTGTAAATTTGAAATGTCATTCGTATTTGTAGAACTGTACTAACCCGTATACTTATAAATGTCCGCATAAATGAACCTACACAGATTAATACGCCAGGGCGACCCAATGAAGGTGCCGGAAGGGTTCCGCCCTTTGAAGGAGAATGAGCTCCCCCTACTGGAGGCGACCGCTGACCGCACCATGCCACTCGAAGAGACGTCCGAGCCCAGATCAGATGAAGGGGAGCCCATCATCGAGAAATCCCCATTGGACTTCCATAATGAAGATGGTGGAGAACTATTGTTGGAGGGGACCGCGACCCACCAGGAAGATGAAAATGATTTCCTCAATGAAGACACCACTCAAGCTTCCGGGACCGCCCCGCTCACATCTAGGAAGAGAAAGACCAACAGGAGGGTGGCAAAGAAGGTAGGGGATGAGGCCGGGGCCTCGAATGCTCCCCCAAAGAGACTGAAGAAGGATCATCCGCAGTACCAAGAGGGAAGTGGTACTGCCACTGCTCAGGCCGACTCTACCCCGCACATGGGAGAGCCAGTCTGGCGAGCTACCCCGTGAGCGTCGTAGCTCCTACTGGCCCAGAACCTGCAATTGATACCACGTAAGTACCCTTCGAATGTTAGTCGTGTCACTATACTTGTGAAATAAATAATGCCTAAACAAAATTTGCCATGTTAATAACAGAGCGGATCCGTCGGCCGTAGCACAAGAGGAAGAAGTGGAGAGGAATCCATCCCCCGCACCAACTAACAGACCCCCATCCCCTGCCGCGACACACGTCGAGGAACCACACCACGAAGGGCCAAAAAATAGCCTGCGCCTAGCATGGAACCTCTCAAGTCTGACAAGGTTGGAAACGAAATCTGAGTGCTCAGAATTCATCGAGCACGTTACCCCCACCAGCCCTTGCACAAGACTTAGACGAGTTGGATCATGAATCCCTTCTGGAGCAGTTTGACGTGTCGTCCGTGCATCAAGTGACGGTAGGTGCCGCACTAAGACTCCGTCTGATCAAGGCCCTGGCGAATGTGAAGCGGGCAGACAAAAGGATAGCTCGTCGAGAGGCAATGGTTGTGAAGAATGAGAAGACCATGGCGTCCTTGCAAGCAGCGCTGGTGACAGCCGAGGCTACAGTGAAAGAGCAAGCTCATCAAGCCGACATCCGAGAGAAACGCATTGCCGAGCTCGAAGCCCTTGTATCCACATCGAATGAGAAGGTATGCTTTCGAAAATTTTATACATATACTCTTGCCTTGATTTTTATCTGACCCAAGAAAAAGAATATATTATCCTTGCGATAACTCAAAGTTCTATATGCAGGTGTCTGCGGCCGAAGCTTCCACCAAGGCCGTTACCGTACAAGCCTTCAACATAGGCCAAGAGCGCGATGCGCTGAAGGATGAGCTAACACAGGTGCGGACCAATTTGGAAGAGCAAACTACAACAGCGGAGGAGGAGCTAAGCAAGATGGCCACAAGTTATGCTGAAAGACTGTGTCCTCCACTGCTATCCGCCATAGCTGGACGCAGGTGGATGATTGGGCAAGGGATGCGCCTTGCTATAAGCAAGGAAATGGAAGCTCCGCACCTAATGCAGTAATTTGACGGGGTCGTATCCGATGGAATCGACCGTGGTAGACATGAGGGTTTGGTCAAAGCTGCGGAACTGATAGGTAAGAATTAAGACATCATGCAGCATCCATACCATAATCCCTGAGCTGCAGACAATATGACTTCGTCGATGAATGCATTGGCGGAAATCCAACACCCTCTCCTGGATGAGCTTGAGGCACTTAAAGACGCTCCGAACGAGGAAATAATGTCCCGGCTTACTGCGGATCCCATCCCTTTGACCTTGCCCACTTATGACTCCATATCAAAAACGATGAAAGGTGAAAAGCTACTTGCGGAGGCATTGGATGCGACTGCGGTCAAGGCACAAGATGGGAAGGATGCTCGCGGGGAGGCCGTTCGTGCTCTGATTGAAGAAGGAAAGAAAGACATAGGGGAATTCCTACCCCCTTATAATTTATCAGTTGTAAACATTTGTGATTTATATTCGTCCGTACATGTACACGGCTAAGACATGTGTGAAATAACTGTCCTTTGTATGTAAGTCCGTGATGACCACGACCATTTTGTTATTTATTTGGAAACTTGTGTATTTTTATTTTGTTAAATACCGTATACCGATACTGCATGACATGTCACGTCTTACACAAAAGGAAAAAATACAATCAAGCCTAAAATTTACTAGACATGTGACGTGCGTCTTTACTATGCAAAGCACTGCGTGAGTACGACATACGAAACTTACCTCTTACGCGGCAAGTTGAATTAGTAGGTTCACTTAATCCTCTTACCCTACCTTGAGGCGTATAGTACATGTACGGTGATTTGAATGAATGCATATGAATGAAACATGACATATTATAATAATAACTAAAATGCATATGACTAACAAAAAATCTAAAAAATAATTTGCACGAAACAAGCCGTGGAGCTAGCTAGGCACCACGACATTTTATTAGAACATTTACATTTTTTGTTTAAACAAGAATGATAAGTCCTATAAAACAAAAAGGAACCTAAACAAAACCTAAGAAGCAAAACAGATAAAGCGCATGGATCTTCATTAAAGCCACACATAGCGAAGTACCCATGCGGAAGCCGTAGCTTTCAAAGATAGCACCTTTTGAGATTGGAGATGTTCCACGTGCGTTCCAGGTCGCGGTCATCCATGTCATGTAACTTGTACGCGCCTCGTCCAAAGGCTTCCGTGACCTCATACGGTCCTTCCCACTTAGGGCCCAACTTTCCTGTATTCTCCGCTCGACTTGCTTCGTTGGCACGATAGACATAATCTCGCGGTCGAAAAGAAACACCTTTAACCTTGGCGTCATAGTAAGCCTTCATTTTAGCCTTGGACTTAGCCTCATTAATGGCTGCTATCTCCCTTTTTTCTTCTAACAGATCCAGGTTGATTCGCAGTTTCTCGTCGTTCGTAACGACATTAACCTCCGTCGTGCGGATGGTAGGCATTCCTATTTCTGCTGGTATAACAGCTTCAGTGCCGTAGGCTAATGCAAATGAAGTATCTCCGTTGACTGTTTTGATCATAGTCCTATGAGCCCATATAACATGTGGTAACTCATCCACCCATTTGGCACTTCGTTCATCCAGACGTGCCTTGATGACATTTCCCAAGCTTCTATTCGCTCGTTCCACAAGGCCATTTGTCTGCGGATGCTAAACAGACGCGAAGCGCCGCTTGATATTCAATGATGCACACCAGTCCCTGAATGGATTATCCGCGAACTGTTTACCGTTGTCCGAGATGATTTCTCCTGGTAGGCCAAAACGGCACACAATATGCTCCCAAACAAACTTTTTAACTTGTTTGCCTGTGATGGATTTGACTGCCTTGGCTTCTATCCATCGTGTGAAGTAGTCCATCGCGACAATCAAGAAATTAACTCCCCCCGCAGCTACAGGAAATGGTCCTGCGATGTCGATCCCCCACTTAAAGAATGGCCATGGGGATGTGATAGGTGTGAGCTCTTGTTGCGGATGTCGTGGCACTGGTCTATGTACTTGGCAATCACTACACTTGCGAATCATGTCGCGCGCGTCCCTGTGCATGGTAGGCCAATAATATCCTGTTGTAGGGCTCTAGCTACCACGGAACGTGGGCATGCGTGCATGCCGCACAACCCTTCATGTATTTCACTGATTACATAGGTAGCCTGACGCGGTCCCACACACCGCAACCACGGCTGCAAGAAAGAGAGCTTATAAAGGATACCTTCTCGGAGTTCAAAGTGTTGCGACTTCCTTTTGATACGTCGCGCCTCTTTTTCATCGTCCGGAAGGGTTTCACTAGTTAAATAGTTGATAATCGGGGTCATCCATGTAGGTCCATCCTCTTGAACTATAGTAGCAACCTCCCCTTCTGTTATAGACTTCTCCTTGAGTATTTCCACCAAAACTTGCTTGGACAAGTGGGCGAAGCTCGTGGATGAAATCTTGCTAAGAGCGTCCGCCTTCTTGTTCTCATCTCTTGGCACCTGTTTGATGGAAAACTTGCTGAAAGCCGCGATGAGCGACTTGACTTTCTCCAAGTATCGGACCATGTTGTCCTCCTTATCCACATATCCACCTAGAATGTGGTTTGCTACAAGCCGTGAGTCCACGTAGGCCTCAAGGTTGCGGACTTTCATTCTAGCGACGATTTTTAAACCCGCAATTAATGCTTCATATTCTGCTTCGTTGTTGGTGGCTGTGAACTCAAAACGGAGGGCGTACGTAAACTCCATTCCTTCCGGATTTGTGAGGATGAGACCAGCTCCTGACCCATCCGTACACGAAGATCCGTCCGTAAATAACACCCATGCTTCTGTTGGAGTCTCGTTTTGTTTAACGATTGGTCCTTCCTCGTCCGGCTTCTCTATCAAGAAATCTGCCAAGATCTGGACTTTAACAGCCGTCCTTGGCCTATAAGATATATTATGCTCCCCCAATAGGATGCTCCATTTTTGTAGCCTCCCTGCCACATCCGGTCTAGAAATTACCTACTTTATTGGTTGGTCCATAATGACTACAATTGGGTGAGCCTGGAAGTATCGGCGCAACCGCTTTGTAGCAAACACTAGTGCCAAAACCAATTTTTCCATAGAGGAGTAATTCAGCTCCGGCCCTTGCAATGTTCTACTTATGAAGTAGACTGGAGTTTGTACCGTATCCCTATCTGTCATGAGTACCGCACTTATTGCGCCATGAGTGGCTGAGGGATACATAATGAGTTCCTCCTTTGGCCGGGGAGCTACTAGCATAGGGAGAGATGCAAGGTGCTGCTTGAGTTGGCCAAAAGCTTCCTCGGATTCCTTTGTCCACCGGAAGTCTCCCTTCCTAATGCACTTCTTGAGTGTCTTAAATAGGGGTAATGACTTCTCTGTGGATTTGGATAGGAACCTATTTAGCCCGGCCAGCTTCCCATTCAAGGATTGCACCTCCTTCCGTGTCTGAGGGGATGACAGCTGTATTACTGCGTCTGTTTTCTCTGGCCAAGTTTTGATACCATTTGGATCAATCATATATCCAAGGAACATTCCCTCTGTTTCCGCAAACGTGCATTTCTTTGGATTTAGCTTCATGTTATTCCTCCTCAGTGTGTCGAATGTCTCTTGGACATCCCGAAGAAGTGCATCCTCCATATGACTTTTTATGACTAAGTCATCCACATAGACTTCCAGGTTGCGGCCTATCTGTGATTCAAAAGCTTTGTCCACAAGCCACTGGTATGTAGCACCGGCGTTCTTTAGTCCAAACGGCATTTTCATATAACAATATACGCCTTGACTAGTATGGAACGCCGTCTTTTCTGCGTCCTCCTCCGCCATCTGGATCTGGTGGTATCCTGTATATGCATCCAGGAAGCATTTAAAGGGATACCCACATAGGGATTCCACCTTCCAGTCAATCTCCGGTAACGGGTAACAATCCTGTGGACAGGCTTTGTTTAGGTCCGTGAAATCCACACACATGCGCCAACTTCCGTCATGTTTTTTGACCTTGACCTGATTGGATAACCACTCGTGGTAGTACACCTCGCGCATGATACCTGCATCCACTAGTTTCCGTACATCCTCCAATATCACTCGGCTGCACTCAGGTGCATGGCCGCGCTTCTTTTGCTTGACGGGTTGGTACCCCTGGCGGATTTGGAGCTTATGTTCAGCTATCGCGCGTGGTACGCCTGTCATATGCTTTGGCTCCCATGCGAATATATCTAGATTTGCACCTAAAAGAGAGCACATGGCCCTTTTTCCGTCATCCGAGAGCGCTCCCCCTATGGATATCTCCTGTTCCGGATAGTCAGGATGGATTGCCACCTTCCAATTGGGAGGTGGTGATCCATCCTTGAGTGGAACAGGTGGAGCCGGTGTTGTCACGGTATGACACTCGGATGCTGGTACCATTGTGTTGTAAATGGTGACGATTCCTCCCTCAATAGGGAACTTGATCATTCCGTGTGACGTGGAAGGTACCGCCCGTATAGCCACAATACCTGGTCTGCCTATGATCCCATTGTACGGAGAATGTGAGCGTATCACCATGAAGTTCATCCACGCAGTAGTGGAGTGTTCCTCATTCCCAATGGTCCCAAGCAGACGCAGTTGCCCTATTGGCCAGATGGTGTCTCCACTAAAGCCAGTGAGCGGCGCCGTGGCCGGTACTAATTGGCTTCTTATTTATGGTCGTAACTGCACAAAACAGTGTTCATACAATACTTCTGTTGATGATCCTCCGTCCACATACATGCGACGGACATTGTGTGTTCCAATGCTTATCTCAATAGTGAGAGGCGCATCAATCACATCGCTTGCTGTGATGGGAGGGAATGAGATTTCTCTGCCGCGTGAAAATTTTTCGCCAATTTTCTACCTAGTGCGGCGTTGTCTGGATTGGATCATGTATATGGTCGAAGGTTTGTCCTTTTGGGGATCCTTCTTGTCATACTTCTTGTTGTCTTTTCCATCCTTCCAATCCTTAACCAAATGCTTGAGTTTACCTGATTTGATCAGTGACTCAATGTGCTTCTTGAGCTGGATACACTCCTCCGTACCATGGCCCTTGTCATTATGGAACTCGCAGAAGCGATTTCCTTGCCGACGGACCGGCGGAGTTGTCGTTGGGTGAGGCCTCAGAAAATTTGCCACTTCCGTCAGCAAGATCTTTAGGGGGTAAACTTATCGTCTGGCCGTCCTCCTTTGTTTTGGCTCTTATAGTCTGAGCTCTTGCTATTGTTCTGATTGCTTTGACCGCCCGACTGTCTCCGGGACTGGTCGTTTGACCGGTAGCCGTTTCCTTTGGAAGGGTAAGCCGCGGCAACAACTGTTTCTCCCTCTATGAAATTTCTGACCCTTTCCATGAGGTCATCATATCTCTCTGGACGCTTGTCATTGAGACGCCTGATCAATTCCCTATCTGTTATGGCGTGCATGTAGTCAGAGATTTTCAGGAGTTCCAGCATTGTCTTTCTGCGTGTGCACTCGTCGTTAAAGCGTTCAGTGAAGGCTTCTGTAGACTCCCCTGGCCATTGCTTGACAGTTGCCAATGAGACCGGATCCCTATTATACTTCTTCCGCTGAGTATAATTATTCTTGAATGCGGTGCATAGTTCTGTGAAGCTATCAATGCTTCGTGGAGGGAGTCCCTCAAACCAGTCACGGGCATTGCCGATCAAAGTCGAATTGAACATTTTGCACCATATAGGCATGGGCCATCGCTCAATTTTAGCCTGTGTATCAAATATTTTGAGGTGATCATTCGGATCACCTGTTCCATCATAGGTCTTGACACACACCGGCATGCGACGTTTGGTGTCCTCAGAGTAGTTCCGTATACGGAGAGTGAATGGGTCTTCCCTGGGATCCGCCCATGGACGGGTGAGCCTAGGGTCATCCCATGGGTCACCCCACGGGTGGGAAAGATCCTCCGCTTCTGCCTCTCGATAATAAGGGCCACCATTATATTCATCATTGTTTGGTGGTGGTGGAGGGGTACGCCTAGGTCAGCGACGCTTGGGCGGATGGTCATCCGAGTCCTCTCCCGACGGATCTGGAGACGGGGGTGGTGCCCCATCCCTTGGGCGAGGTCCACTCTTTTGAGAAGAGCCGGGAGCCTTCTTCCCGGTGTCCATCCTATCCCACACACTTGTGCGGCAAACGGCTCTAGTCAGCTCTCGGTCTGGTCACTCGGGTGAACCGTCGGACTTCTCTCTCCCCTCTCGAGACCGTGTTAGTTCCTCTATGAGGCGATCTCCTATGCGCTCGAACACATTCCTAGGGTGAGGAGTTTCCTCGAAGATGCTCTGCTCCTGAGGCCGAGTCTTCCTTTTCCCCTGATTCTGGGAAGAGGTGATTGGTCCGGCATTGCCAAAGTTGAGTCTAGATTGGAGGTTTCTCCCTAGATTCAACCTTGATGCAATCCTTGGGACGATCATATCAAAGTTCTGCGTGAGAACTCGAGTGAGGTCTTCCTCGTTGAGTGGTTGGACTTCTACTTCCTCCTCAATCGCTGGCCTGCGCGGCTCCTTGTTAGGGGGATTGGGCGCACTCCCTGGATCAGGGTTGTCCAGGGTTGAAGTAGGTGGGGGAGTTATGGAGATCGTGCTCGTCACCCCCATGGACTGAAAGCCACCGCGGTTACCAGGTTCGCCCGCTGGGCGGCTAGGGGATTGATTGGGGATGAGTATCCCTTCCCCTTGGGACTTCCAATTTCCAGGTTTTGTGTTCCTGGGATTAGCTTGCGGATGCCCCTTCATCATTGGAGATTCAAGATGAGGTTTTTATCTAGCTTAGTTTAATGGGTCCCACGGATGGCGCCAACTTGTTAATGCAAAAGTTGGGTGATCCTTGCTAGACCCGAATTAGGCTTAATTCGGGTTGGCTGGGCTCCGCCTCCTGCACCAAGTGAACTGTTTGGTTGAGATCCTGCACACTAAACAACACGTGTTAGGCTTACCATGGGAATGTTTCCCACGATTAGACTCCGACGTGAGAGTAAGTAATCGGTTAGGTTTTATGTGAGTTGAGAGTATAGAACGAAATACCTTTGTGGAACCTTTGAGGGTTCCTTTTATAGGCAGTGAAACCCTAATGGGCTGTCACTGATGCTTCGGCCCCAAGGAAGAGATAAGCACCAAAATTAGATTGATTGTTATCTTCTAACTATGGTGAGTGAATATCCTCTTCTTTGGAGTGTATCATATTCAGAGATAGTATATGATTCTGTCTAACCCTGTACCAGTCATGCTGGGCCGTGGGCCGCACACATGTGTGCGGTTACTGTTCATCAAAACCCGTAATCTCAAATGACATTATTCCCGCCCATCCGTGATGGGCCGGATACGGGTAGTGCCCGTGGGCCGGGTTCCTGACCCGACTAGGGACTATACGTCATCAGGATGGGATTGGAGGTCCATGACAGAGAGCGTTGAAAGAAATCAAGCATTGGTTGCAGAGGAAAAAGAGGAAGATTTTGCTCTTATGGCCATGTCAAGGTCCAGCTCAGACAATGAGGTATACGATGATTCATATTGTACTAAAGCTTGTAGGAAAAATACTGAGTCATTTAATGATCAAATAAGAAAGATAAAAGTTGATTATATTAATTGTGACAATGACCTTGATAATTACAAACGTGCTTTAGAACAGCTAGAATCTACGGTAAGAGAGTATAAACAAAGAGAAAGTGATTGTAGAGATCATATTGTGATTCTAGAGAGAGATGCTAAGGAAAATAATGATTCCATTAAGGAGTTGACTGCTGAACTTGAAGTTTTTAAATCTAATAAAAAGATAGGTGATGAAACTGTTGAAAAATTTGGAAAAGCTTCTAAAGATTTAACTAAAGCAGTTGAAATTGGACAATCTCCTAGGGACAAAATAGGTTTTGGGATTAAAAATGAGCATGCTACCATACCACCTCCTGCCAATATTCATGCACCTTTTCCTAGAAAAGACTTGTCGTGGACTGGTCTCTTTTGTTTCCAAAAATGGGAAGATATTGAATTTGATTTGAGTGCTTACATACCTAATAGTCTTGAAAAAGAAGAGCCACTAGTGAAAACTAGTATTATTAGGGACTTTGAAAGGAACAGATTTCTTTAAAACAATGGAAAATTGATAACCCTGTTCTCTTTTCAAGAGAACGGCTTTTTGGTAGTGATTATAGTTCTAAGAGTAGTTCACCCAAATCTAAAACGGGATCAAAGTCCTCTAAATCCACGTTAAATATGCTGGTACGTATAGGTCTGTCAGAGGTAATCAGAGAAATTAGAATGACCAAAAGTCTCACCAATTAGGAGAGGACTTTGTGATAAATACCAAACCTTGTTTCACATGTGGGAGTTTTGATCATACTTGTCAAGAATGTCAGGCACCAATGGAAGTTGTGGCTGTAAATCCTTTAAAGGATATGAAACCTAAAGCCATTCTTCTAAATGCAGGGGCAAAATCCTTTTCCCCTGCCAAGTATGTTTCCCCTGCTTTGAGAAACAAGGTTACTAACAAATATGTTGTTCCTTCTCTAAGAAAGATGAATGATGCATATCCCAAGACCAGCTCTTCCATGACCAACCCAGCACCTCATAATGCATATAGATCTATCTCTAGACCTTTCCAACACATAAATAGAGGCCAAAACAAAAGATGGGTTCCTCTTCTAAGCATAGGGATTCTCCTGCTAAATCTGGGGTATCCCCTGCTAGCAAAGCTTTGCCCTCAAGGAACATGGGCAAATGGGGAAAAGCTGTGAAAGCCTCAGCTCGTTGGGTTTGGGTACCCAAAAGGGGTGCTCAGTCTAATGGTGTATCTCTAGTTTTTTATAAGCTATCCTATATTGATACACGAGGTAGATCCAAGTCTGTAATGGCTTGGGTCCCCAAGAAAAACTAATTTGTTATTCTTTTTGCAGGTGACAAAGAAGACCAGGGATGATAAAGCATATTGGGATAGTGGATGCTCAAGGAGCATGACTAGACAAAAATCTTACATGTCTAACTTTGTTCCCATGGATGACAATGATGGTGTTTCTTTTTCCGATGGGCATGGAACAATCACAGGAAAAGAAACTATTGTCACCAATGGGATGACCTTTGACAATGTCTACTTGGTGAAAGAGCTCAAGTATAATCTATTTAGTGTGTCACAGATGACTGATAACAAGAATTTTTTCTTGTTTACTGATACTGAATGTCTGGTGTTAGGAAAGGAGTTTGTCTTACCACCAAACACTCCAATTGTCCTCAAAACACCAAGACAAAAGAACATGTACACAATTGATCTCAAGGACGTCTCTCTTCAAGATAATGAAACATGTTTCATTGCCAAAGCCTCATTTGATGAGTGTAAGAAATGGCACAGAAGACTTGGTCATCTAAATTTTAAGAACAAGAACAAACTGGTAAAATATAATCTGGTTCATGGTCTTCCTTCCAAGTCCTTTGTCAATGATCATACTTGTGCTGCTTGTCTAAAAGGGAAGCAACATAGAGCATCTTGCAAATAAAAAACAAGTATGTCCACTACTAAGCCATTGGAACTACTGTATATTTTGGTCGTACTTCTGTGGCAAGCATAATGAAGAAATGATACTGCCTAGTGATTACTGATGATTTTTCAAGGTTCACATGAACATTCTTCCTGTTTAAAAAGAGTGACACGGCTGATGTACTCATTGGGTTCATCAATCAGATTGAATTATCAAAAAGCATGAAGGTAGTGACCACAAGATCAGATAATGGTGGTGAATTCAGAAACCAGAAACTGGACACTTTCTACATAAACAAAGGGATCAAGAGGGAATTTAGCATTGCAAGAACACCTCAACAGAATGGAGTTGCAGAAAAAAGGAATAGGACACTCATTGAATGTGACAATCTAACATTTTCAGGTAGTGAATTATTTTCTCGTATAATATTTTGAAACTTATTTTTATGTTGGTTGATGGACTCACAATTTACGGATTTAAATTTGGGCTTACGTGCATAATTTAGATTTAAACCGGAAACCTTAGGATTACGTATTTACGTTTTTTAAATCCGTTTTTGATGAGACAATTTTTATTGGATTCGTTTTGTGCCGTTGATTCATAATTTATAAAAACGTTTTTCGTGAAACGACCTGAGGGCACGCAAATCGAGGAAACTAGAATCGAGGAGTACCCGTAAATTAGCGGGATTGGACAAAATAATTTATCCCACCCCACTAACTTAAGGGGCAGCCAAACATGACACCACATCAAGGATGTGGCATCAATTTAGCACTTATCTTACAAGTGTAAGCTAGCCTTACAACTTAAGCTACCACTAACTCAAAAACAACTAGCTTCTCATTTACCACTATTTCACACATGCAAAAACAACTCAAACTCTCTCAACTTCATCACCATTGTCGTCCCACTTCAAGAACAAACACCCCTTTTGATCTTTTCTAGCCACAAAATACTTTTATCTAGCTATATCATGGAGTTACCTTGAAGCCTTGATCACATGGTGGCCATTTTAACAACAAAGGAGGTGATTTGCTTGTGTCCTAGGGCTGATTTCTCAACATACTTTCTTGGTGTTTGATGATCTTGGGGATACATTTGGTGTTCATCAAGTTCTTGTCTTCCAAAAACAAGATATACTCTTGGTTGGTAAAGAAGATCATCCTTTCCATTTTCTCTTGTTATTTTTGTAAAGATCAAATGTATTTTCTTTCTTGTTGTATATGTATATGATGAATATATGATGATAAAAAATGTTATGTGGGGATCAAGTGTTGATAAATATGCTTAAAAGGATTAATAACCATAAGAAACAATGATAAAATCATGCTTAATTTGTTGGCTGTATAAAAACAGCATGTAACCAAAACTTGAACTGATAAATTTTCATGGTGGAATCCATTTACAGTAAGTACAAGATGTCATAGACATGTGAGAGTTGTCCATGCAATGGAATCATTAAAATGAGTGAGATATGATCAAAACAAGATGAGTGTGCTAATCTGAATAAGCTGTTTTGTAGGGACTGTTAAGGATAGTTAAACTTAAAATGAGCAGTATCTATAACAAAGTTAATTGTAGCACAAAATATGAAGTTCATGCCATCCAAAAATGAGCTTCTAATTCATTGTAGAACTCTAGATATGATAAAAATGGTGAGGATGAAAATAAAAATCATATTTTGAAGAATTAATGTTTATTACTATTATATAAGCACTCAAATTATATAGTATAAAATGTGAAATTAAAATCCACTAACTTATGAATTTCATTTATATAAATATGTATAAGGTTAAATAAATGGAAAATTTATAAAAATGGTAGTTTTATAATATTTATAAGTTATAAAAACTATAAACTTGATTTTTACGACTTTTTCGGCTATTACCGTAAAATTAACGTTTTTCGCCAATAAAAACTAAGACGATCAAACCCGTCTAATGTAAAGTTTTTAAAAGTCATATACTGATATATAAGTATCTAATACAAGTAAAAACCGATAAAACCCGACTATAGGACATACGGACATTAACGAGCTAAGTAAGCATATTGGACTAATAATTGGACTAAATAAGTTAAACACTTATAAAAAGTACTTATTGGGCTTAACCCATTTGGGTCCAACATGTAAAGTGTGGATACTGATAATATAAGTATAAAATGAAATAATACAAGTTAAAGAACTTATAATAAGCTTATTGGACTTAAAATAGGTAAATAGGTAAAACTAGTAAACTAGTAAAAATTTACCAATACATGAATGCTAAAATGAGTAAACAAGGATATATAAACCCACTTGATCATCATCATATGTACAAAATCATCATATGTATAGTGTTATTTTGATAAAGTCCTTGGACAAAAGTCTAAGACCGATTATTATTTATATAGGTTTCCGTGACCGAAGCACGCCCGTAGCCGATAATATGCCTTTCATTATCAACGTGAGTTCATAGCCTCGCACTCTTTCAAATGTTTTGTAAAATGATTTGTAAACCCGCGAGGGAGATAACATGCTAGTTTTTGATAAAATAGAACACAAGTAGTCCCGATAGTATGCTTAATGATATGGACCCGAATGATGCTATGACCCTAATAACGAGATAAAAAGGATTATTAGTAGTTAGGTTATGTCACTCAGAGTCCCATTAGCATGAATTGTGAACTACCGGGATTTGGTAGACGCTTATGCATATGATAGTACTATTTGGGGACGATCACTCCAGTTCGCGCCTTGACGGTTGATCCCCGTCGTACCACATTGATTGGTAAGCGAAGTTATGTATGAGAAGATTACATAGCGTGATTTTTGTGACGACACGCTAACTTAGATGGGCAAATTGTTTGTCGGGTTCGCGGCCCGTTGTTCTGATTTTAACGATTGTTTTATATAACGGTTTTTATTAAACTCTATGAATTCACTCGGCATTCGTTGATATGATTTTTGCATGTTTTTATCTCAGGTGATTGAAGGTAATCCGGATGGAGATCGACTCTGACGGCCCACATAATATTAAAAATGTTCATTCGATCTATGATTTGTAAACTTAATGACCTGTATAATTTGGGACCTGTTGTACAGTTTTAAACTTTTTATCGAATGAATGTATGTTGAACCTTGTACAACCATTTTTATGTGTTGTCTATGATTGGAGTTATTGTGCTATCCCGTAACACTCTAAAAGACCCTTCCGCTGTACCGATACGAAAATTGAGAGTGTTACAGTTTGGTACCAGAGCTCTCGTTATAGAGAACAAAAGATTTTAAAAACCAAGGTTTTCAACAAAACTTTTCAAAATCTTTTGACAATGAACATTTGAGACAATATTTGAAAAATCTTTTGACTATAATGGTTCCAGAGATCTCCGACGTTACCAACAAGCCCTATTGAGAAGATACATATTTTGATATATATAATTTAATTTATATATATGTATATATCGTGGTTTCAGTATGTAATTGTTTAAATAGTATGTTATCCTAATACGAGATATATATATAAATGCAGATTGTCATGGCTGACCCTAATATTCCTGTAGAGAACCATGCTATTCCCGAACCTAATGTAGATGATGATCCTTATTTAGACTTAGTAGATTATGATATGGATGATGAGGAGGAACCATTTGAGGATCCTGAGCCCGAGGTAGGACTAGGAGATCAGATTGCCCCTCAGGTTGATATGGTAGAAAATGAGATTGATAATGTTGTTATTGAGAATGATGAGGAGATTGGGTTAGATAATTTAGATGACGAGATAGACGACGAGGATGTCAAGGAGGATGTAGGTATAGATGATGAGGTTGGTGATGATGAGGAAGCCGAGCTTATTTACCCTTATGATGTTCCAGAGGGCAAGCCTTTACCCCCTCCAGTTTATTTGTCTGATTCTGAGGTTGAGCTACCTAGGGATGAAATGTCTGAATCGTCTGAATCTGATTCTGAATCAGAGGAGGATGAGGATGACAATGCACCTGACGGTACTGATGGTGTTGCTACTCGTAGACGTGTGATAGGAGAGTCGTCTAGTACTCGAGAGGCTACTCATATTGATGGTCTTGCACCATGGGCCTTGAGACGTGATCTATATGCTTCCCGTGTTAAGAGTAGTATGACAGAGATTGGATTAGGTGTTGTTCAGACTCATGTTGCTTACTTGGAGTCGAAGACTAAGGTTGGTGAGAAAGAGCGGGAATTGCTTAGTTTGTATTTGACTGATGTAGAGCGTGGTTTGAATGAGGCTTTTAGGAGGTTATCGTTGTTAGAAAGTGGTGAGTTTGCTGCTATGAAGAAAAAGGTGAACTCTATGGAGATTCAATTGAATGTAGCTCGTGCGATGCGTGAGAAAGATGAAAAGGAGTTGAATATATCCGTGGGTTGGAATAGTAGATTTTATGCTGACATGCTTGAAAGAGGAGTGATCCGTAAGCGCCCAGCTGAAGATGTGTCTAGTGATTGTCCGACAAAGATACAAAAGACGATGGATGATGGACCATCTGGCGGTTCTCAGTAGACCAGTCTGTGTTTAGTAGTGACCTTTGTATCTTTTGTACTTTTGTAGCTTTGACTGAACCGACATGTTAGTTGTAACACCCCTAAATTTTACAACTCAATACAGCGGAAGACTCGTTGGTGTTACGGGATAGCACATTACTCACATCATAGACAACGCATAAAAATCGCGTCATTTAATAATAAAGCATTTCCATTCATAAATATCAAATTTACATAGGTCCCAAGTGAATGTATTTTATACAGGTTTTACAAAGCATTTGAATGGAAATTAATATTTGAGTGCGGGCCATGAATTCTTGATGTCTTCCCGAGAATTACCTTCAAGTACCTGAGATAAAACATGTTAAAAGAAAAGGTCAGCGATAACGCCGAGTGAATTCATAGAGTTTAATAAATTCCATCAATATAACTTTGGTATAAAATTATTACCAAAAATCGTTTCGTACAAATCATTATAATAGGCCATAAAATAGCCAAAGTCATTTTTATACAAATCCTTATCGAAAATCATAATATAGGCATTTGCCTTAAAAATCATTATACGAGCCAATGTCGTAAAAACATCATACAATACGTTTTATAACGTTGTATAGATTTAAATAAAAACCGTTATATGAATATGATTATATAAAAGCAAAACACGAACATAATATCAATTGTATGACCCCGTATTGCTAGTCTGGCAATACATCGTAATTCGGTGCGTATAGCAGTATTTTGTTAATTGGATTATTATAAGCCGCTTGACATTGTTACCTTACTACAACAAACAACGGGTAGTTAGCCCGAAACTCATTTGCCCATCTAAATTAGTGTGTCGTCACAAAGGTCACGCTACGTAAATCTTCTCATACATAAATTCGCTTACCAATCAACGTGGCACGACGGGGATCAACCGTCAAGGCGCGAACTGGGGTGATCGTCCCCAAATAGTACTATTATATGCATAAGCGTCTACCAAATCCCGGTAGTTCACAATTCATGCTAATGGGACTTTTAGTGACATAACCTAACTTTAATACTCCATTTTATTTCATCTATCGGGTCATATAATCATTCAACTGGTCATACAATCATTCGGGTCCAAATCAATAAACAAGCAATCGGGACAAATGTGTCCTATTTTATAAAAACTAACATGTTATCTCCCTCGCGGGTTTATAAAACATTTCATAAAAACATTTAAAAGAGTGCGAGGCTATGAACTCACGTTGATATGGGAAAGCGGGTTATCGACAATTCGGATGTACGGTACGTGCTTCAATCACAGAAACCTAGACAAATAATACTCGTCTTAGACTCATGTCCAATGACTTTATAAAAATAACAATTATGTATACATATGACGATTATATATATATGATGATCAAGTGGGTTTACATATTCTCTTTTACTCATTTTAGTGTTTATGTATTGATAACTTCTTATTAGTTTACTAGTTTTACCTATTTACGTGTTTTAGGTCCAATAAGCCTATTATAAGTTCATTAACTTTTATTAATCCATTTCATACTTGTATTATCATTATTTATACTTTACATGTTGGGCCCAAATGGGTTAAGCCCAATAAATAACTTCATAAGTGTTTTAGTCCATTGTGTTGTATTATTAGTCCAATAACGTTAACTTAGCCCGTTAATGTCCGTACGTTTTATAGTTTGGGTTTTATCGGTTTTTACTTGTTATATATGTTTATATATCAGTATATGAGTTTTTAAAAACTTTACATTAGACGGTTCCGACCGTCTAAGTTTTATTTAACAAAAACGTTAATTTTACGGTAATAGCCGAAAAAGTCGTAAAAATCATGTTTATAGTTTTATAACTTATAAAACTTATCAAACTACCATTTTTATAAAATGTCCATTTATTTATCCTTATACATATTTATATAAATGTATTATATAAGTTAATGGTTTTTAATTCACATTTTATACTATTTTTATTTGGGTGCTTATATAATACTATTATACTTTAATTTCCCAAAATCTAATTTTTATTTTCATGTTCACCAAAACTGCCATATCTAGAGTTCTATATGGGGATAGAATCTCAAATTTTTATGAAATAAACTAAATGATATGTGCTCCATTTAACTCTTCTATAGCTACTGTTGAATCAGCCTCTAAGTATTTTCTAAAAATCGTCCAAAACAGTGAACTCAGATTTGGACTCTAAACTTGTTTTGATCATATCTCACTCATTATAATGATTCCATTGCATGGCCAACTCTCACATGTGTATGACATCTTATAGTTACGGTATATTGATTCCACTTTGCTATTTTATCAGTCTAACATGTGGTTAGTTACTGTTTTTATACAGCCTACCATTTAAGCAAGATTTTAGCCTTGTTTCTTATAGTTTTTCATCTTTTTAACCATGTTTATCAACACCAATTCCCCACACAATATTTTTATCATCATATATCATCATACATATATACATTCAAGAATAAAATACATGATTACATAATCGAAATTAACAAGATGATGGGAGAGAACTATCTTTATACCACCATGATGATGTAGGTTGTGATCAAAACATGGATTTTGATGGAGAAACTTGTGATAAACCAAGACCATCTTCAAGTCTACCAATCTTCATGAACTCCTTGTGGAAAATCAGCCCCAAGACTCCATAGAAACTCCTCCTTGGATGTTATAATCACCACCAATCAATAGGGCTTCAAAAGGGCTTCAACTTATGTATGAATAACATGAGATTTTGTGGTTAATTTAGATTAAATGGTGGTGTTTAAGGTCGTGGTGGGACGGCCAAATGAGAGGAAGAAGAGAGAAAATTGTGTGTGGTTTGCATGTGAGATATGAAGAATGGTTTTGGTGTAGATGTATTTTTGTAAGTAGCTAGGACAAGTGTCCTAGCTTACTTAGTAAGCTTTGACACACATGTTGTGTGGTTAGCTTAATATGGCCGGTTATAGTGGGGGTGGGACAAGTGTCCCACTTGTCTCATCCCCATTTATTTACGGGTACTCCTCGATTCCAGTTTCCTCGATTTGCGTGCCCTCGGGTCGTTTTACGAAAACGTTTTTATAAATTATGAATCAACGGCACAAAGCGAATCTAATAAAATTTGTCACATCAAAAACGGAGTTCGAAAACGTAAATAAGTAATCCTAAGGTTTCCGGTTTGGTCGTAAAGGACGTTAAATTAAAATCGTAAGTCCTAATCTCTTCTCGTAAATTTGTGAGTTTATAAACCAACACAAATTTAAAACTCCAAAATAATATTCACGGATAAATTTATTTTCTGAAATGTCGAACCGTCACCAAAAACGGTGTATGTAAACGTAAGCACGTAACGTAGAATCCTCCGGTTTAGACGTAGTCGATGCTACTTCAAGACGTAAATCCAAATTACCTCCCAAAAATAAGTGAGTTCATAATATAACATTAAAATAATATTTTTTTAAATAATACTTGAGAATGAAATATCAACCATAAATTGACGGATTGTCACAGCATTTACCCCTAAACAGGATCTTTGTCCTCAAAGATCATCTTACCTTACTACTCGCTTCTTATAGAGTTAAAGCCATGTGGGTATTTCCTCCACATTCGGTCTTTTCTCACAAGTGTAATTCATTACAATACGCGAGTTTCACCAAACATAACTACGGGAATAAGATCAGGCTTAATGTTGACTTACTTTCTCTATCCACGATGTTCACGGGTTTTTGATGAATGCAACTTTTCGCCGATCTAAACTTCATTAAGGAATAGTCAGATTTTCACTTGATAGACATTTCATCAAGTTCGATATACGAAACATAAATCACGCAGCTCTTGAAGTCCTAGGGTAGATCCAGCTTATATGCCTTTCAAACCAATCTTTTACATCATCCCAATGGTCCCATACAACGGGGACTTATATCCCATGATCTTTCAGATCATCAATTCATTTTTCCATGGTTAAATTTTTTGGCATAACTTCGCTACCCATTAGGCACTTCATGATCTACATTTCATAACCTTCTGCCTACTACCGGCAGTCAATAATCAGATCCTAATTTCAACAATCAATTCAGGTCACGCGGGTCGGGTATTTTGTAAGGTTAGGTTCGCCATCATAGGAATCCTTAAACCTAAAAGACATGTCCAACTCACAATGGGTGTGTGTCGGTTGTCTTAATCCCAACTCCTGCTTACATATGCTCTTATATTTAGATCCTAACAAGATTCGATCTCAATCCTAATACGATGATTATCAATGATAATCCTTCCAAAGGAAAACGATTATATGGTTCATTACCAAAGGTCAATCATTCAAACATAAAACAAGATTTCTAGTATTTTGTATCGTTACTTTACCTCGTCCCTTCGATTGGGGTGGTACACAGTACTCTCATCAAGATTCGTTCTTAATGACTTCTGAGCAAATCTCTAGAAATTCAATGCGGAGCGAGGATCTTGATAGAGATGGTCGATACAGGCACACCATGTTTACATAACTCCTTTAAATACAAAAGAGTCAATTTCTTCATCAAGAATTTATCATTAACGAGAATGATATAAGCAGATTTGGTCAGTCTGTCGACGATGACCTAAATCAAATCAAATTCAGATGATGACCTTTTCAATAGTTAGACGTTTACTAATGTATGAGGCGATGTCTGCCTTCATATTTTGCAATTAGTTCAACTTCTTCTGATAATGATACATTTAATCAGAAATGACAGAAATAGAATAGTTATACTTACAAGATTTCAACATAACTAAATCTCAAAATCTCCATATTTAGGCAACCACAAGTGGCCTTTTATCCATTTAACGCCATCGGATCCTCAATTCTAATGGTTCACATTTGCCGCGAACCCCTTTTTATTATCTATATTATCCTTTTTATAAACATCGGCAATATTTTAAATTGTTCGGCAATTTATTTTGCACCTTCATTATTAAGGAACGTGTCCTAATTGGTTCTTTATCTTTTATACATAATGTGTTAGTAATTACCTTCACTTTCCTAGATGGAATAATTATCATGACCGTATTTATTCAAAAATTCTTTCTTCACATTTTCTAAGTCTTAGTTCTATCTCAACTATATTTTTATCCGTTTTGCTCAATCCGACGTTTAAAGCGTCGATAATTACTACAAGTAATTAAATAATAATTAGTTAATTTTTATGAAACGTAAACGTAAAAATTTTAAATTTCTTAGTTCGACCAATTATATAAAATGTTCAAAAATAAATTTGAATTTAATTAACAAGATTTTTGTTGATTTATCGAAAATATTTAATAAGATCCGTAAATGTTCGAAAAACCTTTGTTTATACTTTGGTCAAAGTTTTCTTAGTCGAAAAGCAAAAATTATCGTTTCAAATTTCAAGTCATGATTTAAATGGTTTCCTCAATCCCTCTTAGGTTGTCTTGAGTTATACACGAACATTTACCCCTAAACAGGAGTTTAGTTAAATGTTCTGGGTATAAGGGAATAATCCCTCAAAAGTTCTTTTTGATAAAACATTTGTTAAAACACATTTGCATTTTCTTTTTGGTAAAAGCCAAAATCTTAAAAGGGCTCTAAATTTTGAAGAATCAATATAGATTCCATTATCTTATTAATCACACAGTTAAATAATATAAAGGATTAAGTCTTAAATCTCATGTTAAATATTCAAGGTACAGGTTTTCATTATTCGGCCAATTCAGGGCAATCTATAATTAATTATTAACTTCTTCTTATTCTTATAAACAAACAAATGGTCCTTAATGATCACGAGCATGAATTTATAAAATTACAGCCTACACACGAGATTCACCAAAATTATGAATACTACATGTGCATTAGTCAATCCAAACAGCATCACGTGAAACTCATAATGTTCATTACCAGTACCGGATGTAGTGATTGGAATAGATAATCTTTTTCGCGGACGCGAAGTTGATGATAACCATGTCGTGGATCAAATCTTTAAAATATATGCTAGAACCTTGTAAATGATCGAACAAATCTTCCATTTCGAGTCATGGATATCGTTTTCGATTGTCAATTTACTCAGTTCACAGTAATCTATAAATATAAGGAATGATAAAACCATAGCTCTTCATGATGACGAGCTCGGTAGAATAAAATCTTTCTCCGACAACTCTCTCAGTTGTACGATAATTCCTTTAATTCAGATGGTGCTGACGTGCAGTGCACAAGCCACAGGTGCAACACCGGAAGTATAATAAATACCAATTTCAACTTTCCTTAATGGCAAAAGTCTAGGTAATTTACCAACAACTACCTTCTAAAATTTCAGATAACAGAAACATCCTTTAGTATATTTACTCCAAGTCTTTTCTAGATTACAAGATCTATGTCTAGTTTACAACCATTCATGGTATAACTTTAAGTCTAAATGCAGGATATGGTCATCCATCAAGAATTATTTAGATCACTTTAGATAATCAACATCTTATTATTTAGGGGAATTCTATTCGAGTTCTCATCAATTAAGACAATGTCGTCATGTCATAATCAATCAATCCATTCTACTGGCACTATCAACTTTCCAGTTTCATTGCCGTCGATAAGATGTGAACTTCTTAAAAGACTAATAATAATTCATAATCCTTCACAAGTTCAAGGATATCTGGAGACATAACTACTATTAAAAGAGTAAGGTCAACGCATAATCTATGCGAGAGAATTTTAAATCAGATACAGACGAAAACATTTAATGAATATGAATATATCCTATGTTTTCATAATTTGAGTACGCATTCGAAAGCTCCTCAGATCGTTACCCAGGTCATTCAAATGAAATCAAGTCATAAGAAATGATAAGAACGTCAATACATCCAGTCGGGTATCAACACTCGGTAATCAGATACTTTTCCTAAGAATCTCACTACGGGAGAATTGGACAAGAAAGAATTGTCAATTGTCAAATAAGACAATTTCCACAGATGAGTAAATTCGACTAAGAAGAATAGATACTACAGGCACATATGTAGGTGTCCCTAACACTATGTCCCTATTTTTCACTTTTTGCAGATCTCATAAAGTTTAATCTTTCACAATCTTCAAAGAAAATATAGTGCTTATTCATTAGTTTTATGGTGACTACTAATCAGTCTTGCATGGTCCATTCCAAATTGTATGTAGGCGCGCAACTATATACAATTTCAAGATTAACGATGCAATACTCAATTCGTCAAAATTTTATCATCATGTTTATAATAAAACATTTTTATGCTTAATTCTTAAATAAGAATCAAAAATAAATTTACAAAGATTTTCTTTGTTATGAAAACAATTAAGTTTTCCAAGGTGTTTTATAAACAACTTCATTTCGATAACAATCACTTATAAATCTCACTTTGAATAATCCTTATAGTGATGAAAATTCAATTTTCTCAAAGGATACGGTTTTAACTTTATAAAAACAATGTGTGATCTGCAAAAGAGTGATGAAGAGTTGTTCACCAAGAACTAACTACAATTTGATAGGAAATGAGCTTAGCCAAATAATCATGAGGTTCATGACCTTGATGGCACTCAGGAAGAATAATTTACAACGTAACTCAATTTGAGATGAGTACTTGTTCAATGGTTGTATCACTAATGCGAACATTAGGAACAAGCAAGAAAAGATAGATAACATCGATACATGTAGAATTTAGCAATCAAAGGTATTCTTTTCATTAATCATAAACAAGTCAAAATTGTACCGTAACACATTACGTGTCAATATGTCATAAAATTCTCAGAACTCATCCTATCAACTGATGTCTCAGTTAAGTTAGGGATTATATTTAAAAGATATCACAATGAATACTAATCTACAAGAGTCATGGGGGTTCCACATGTCCTGGAAGATCCATCGGTCCCAATTCAGAAGAAGATTTCTTCACTTTATTTATTGGACACTGGGCATCCTCATTAGTGGACAATGGCCTAGGAAAAACCTTTAACACTAACTAACAATCATTTAAAACCTTATAATTCAATTACAGAACTTAATGACTTCCTTTTAACAATCTCATATTCCATACGGGTTAAATTTTACTTTATTCAAGTTTCAACCAACTTATACTCAATGCAATATCTTACCTCATTCTCCAATACTTTCAACCTTATTCTTAGACCTTAAAAGGGCAATAAAAGCTCGATATGAACAACACTTAATTTCCAATCCTATAGCTCTTACAACAACAATTATCAAATGAGTCACTAGTATGAAATGACTCACATATTTAATTAGACTTCTCGGAAAGGTACTAGTGGCATGAGGCTTTTGGGTAATGGTTCCAATCACAGCCTCAAGTGCAACATTCACCCTTTCGATTTCAATTTAAGAATTGGATGACAACGAATCATATGACATCTTTCTAGGTGGTAATGTTTTGTCAAACTCCACTCTATAAGGAAAGATCGTCATGACATCGATATCAGATTTAATTTCGCCAATTCTTCTTCAGTATCACAATCAACTAATATCTACATTTCTACGAATATCAACCATTTGTTGGGATCATAAATATCCACAACTTGGTTTAGATCTTGGATAGCTAGAATTCCTACGAGAATAGCTTCGATTAATTTACTAGGGGATTTAGGGTTCCTTGTGACAATCTACGTCGTATAAGTACCTCGTATAAATATCAAAATAATCATCAAATAATCATGTAATAAAATTACATCATATATATATAATCCAAGTTATATATATATTAAAATAACACTTCTCAGTCTGGCCTTGTCGGTAACTCGAGAATTCTTCGGCACCGTTATAGTCAAAAGATATTTAGACATTTTTAGAAAAATGTTTATAGTTAAAAGATTTTGAAATTTTTTATTCAAAACCTTGGTTTTAAAAATCTTTAGTTCTCTATAACGAGAGCTCTGGTACCAAATTGTAACACCCCCAAATTTATACAACTCAATACAGCGGAAGACTCGTTGGTGTTACGGGATAGCACATTACTCACATCATAGACAACGCATAAACATCGCGTCGTTTAATAATAAAGCATTTCCATTCATAAATATCAAAGTTACATAGGTCCCAAGTCAATCTATTTTATACAGGTTTTACAAAGCATTTGAATGGAAATTAATATTTGAGTGCGGGCCTTGAATTCTTGATGTCTTCCCGAGAATTACCATCAAGTACTTGAGATAAAACATGTTAAAAGAAAAGGTCAGCGATAACGCCGAGTGAATTCATAGAGTTTAATAAATTCCATCAATATAACTTTGGTATAAAATTATTACCAAAAATCGTTTCGTACAAATCATTGTAATAGGCCATAAAATAGCCAAAGTCATTTTTATACAAATCCTTATCGAAAATCATAATATAGGCATTTGCCTTAAAAATCATTATACGAGCCAATGTCGTAAAAACATCATACAATACGTTTTATAACGTTGTATAGATTTAAATAAAAACCGTTATATGAATATGGTTATATAAAACCAAAACATGAACATAATATCAATTGAATGACCCCGTATTGCTAGTCAGGCAAAACATCGTAATTCGATGCGTATAGCAGTATTTTGTTAATTGGATTATTATAAGCCGCATGACATTGTTACCTTACTACAACAAACAACGGGTAGCTAGCCCGAAACTCATTTGCCCATCTAAATTAGCGTGTCGTCACAAAGATCACGCTATGTAAATCTTCTCATACATAAATTCGCTTACCAATCAACGTGGCACGACGGGGATCAACCGTCAAGGCGCGAACTGGGGTGATCGTCCCCAAATAGTACTATTATATGCATAAGCATCTACCAAATCCCGGTAGTTCACAAATCATACTAATGGGACTTTTAGTGACATAACCTAACTTTAATAATCCATTTTATTTCATCTATAGGGTCATATAATCATTCAACGGGTCATACAATCATTCGGGTCCAAATCAATAAACAAATAATCGGGACAAATGTGTCCTATTTTATAAAAACTAACATGTTATCTCCCTCGCGGGTTTATAAAACATTTCATAAAAACATTTAAAAGAGTGCGAGGCTATCAACTCACGTTGATATGTGAAAGCGGGTTATCGGTAATTCGAATGTACGGTACGTGCTTCAATCACGAAAACCTAGACAAATAATACTCGTCTTAGACTCATATCCAATGACTTTATAAAAATAACAATTATATATACATATGATGATTATATATATGTGATGATCAAGTGGGTTTACATATTCTCTTTTACTCATTTTAGTGTTTATGTATTGGTAACTTCTTACTAGTTTACTATTTTACCTATTTACGTGTTTTAGGTCCAATAAGCCTATTATAAGTTCATTAACTTGTATTAATCCATTTCATACTTGTATTATCAGTATTTATACTTTACATGTTGGGCCCAAATGGGTTAAGCCCAATAAATAAGTTCATAAGTGTTTTAGTCCATTTTGTTGTATTATTAGTCCAATAATGTTAACTTATCCCGTTAATGTCCGTATGTTTTATAGTTCGAGTTTTATCGGTTTTTACTTGTTATATATGTTTATATATCAGTATATGAGTTTTTAAAAACTTTACGTTAGACGGGTCCAACCGTCTAAGTTTTATTTAACAAAAACGTTAATTTTACGCTAATAGCCGAAAAAGTCGTAAAAATCATGTTTATAGTTTTATAACTTATAAAACTTATCAAACTACCATTTTTATAAAATTTCCATTTATTTATCCTTATACATATTTATATAAATGTATTATATAAGTTAGTGGGTTTTAATTCACATTTTATACTATTTTTATTTGAGTGCTTATATAATACTATTATACTTTAATTTCCCAAAATCAGATTTTTATTTTCATGTTCACCAAAACTGCCATATCTAGAGTTCTATATGGAGATAGAAGCTCAAATAGCTATGAAATAAACTACATGATATGTGCTCCATTTAACTCTCCTATAGCTACTATTGAATAATCCTCTAAGTATTTTCTAAAAATCGTCCAAAACAGTGAACTCAGATTTGTACTCTAAACTTGTTTTGATCATATCTCACTCATTATAATGATTCCATTCCACGGCCAACTTCACATGTGTATGACATCTTATACTTACTGTATATTGTTTCCACTTTGCCATTTTATCAGTCTAACATATGGTTAGTTACTGTTTTTATACAGCCTACCATTTAAGCAAGATTTTAGCCTTGTTTCTTATAGTTTTTCATCTTTTTAACCATGTTTATCAACACCAAGTCCCCACACAATATTTTTATCATCATATATCATCATACATATATACATTTAAGAATAAACTACATGATTACATAATCAAAATTAAAAAGAGGATGGGAAGAACTATCTTTATACCACTATGATGATGTAGGTTGTGATAAAAACATAGATTTTGATTGAGAAACTTGTGATAAACCCAGACCATCTTCAAGTCTACCAATATTCATGAACTCCTTGTGGAAAATCAGCCCCAAGACTCCATATAAACTCCTCCTTGGATGTTATAATCACCACCAATCAATAGGGCTTCAAAAGGGCTTCAACTTATGTATGAATAACATGAGATTTTGTGGTTAATTTAGATCAAATGGGGTGTTTAAGGTGGTGGTGGGATGGCTAAATGAGAGGAATAAGATAGAAAATTGTGTGTGGTTTGCATGTGAGATATGAAGAATGGTTTTGGTGTAGATGGTTTTGTGTAAGTAGCGAGGACAAGTGTCCTAGCTTACTTAGTAAGCTTTGACACACATGTTGTGTGGTTAGCTTAATATGGCCGGTTATAGTGGGGGTGGGACAAGTGTCCCACTTGTCTCATCCCCATTTATTTACGGGTACTCCTCGATTCTAGTTTCCTCGATTTGCGTGCCCTCGGGTCGTTTTACGAAAAACGTTTTTATAAATTATGAATCAACAGCACAAAACGAATCTAATAAAAATTGTCTCTTCAAAAAACGGAGTTCGAAAACGTAAATAAGTAATCCTAAGGTTTCCGGTTTAGTCTTAAAGGATGTTAAATTAAAATCGTAAGTCCTAATCTCTTCTCGTAAATTTGTGAGTTTATGAACCAACACAAATTTAAAACTCCAAAATAATATTCACGGATAAATTTATTTTCTGAAATGTCGAACCGTCACCAAAAACGGTGTATGTAAACGTAAGCACGTAACGTAGAATCCTCCGGTTTAGACGTAGTCGATGCTACTTCAAGACGTAAATCCAAATTACCTCCCAAAAATAAGTGAGTTCATAATATAACATTAAAATAATATTTTTTTAAATAGTACTTGAGAATAAAATATCAACCATAAATTGACGGATTGTCACATTAGTAGTAGACTTGGCACGAATTTTGAGTATGTATAGTGCTAGAACTTTGTTATAGGATGTAACTAAGACAATGCTTTTGTTTCAAATCGAATGAAATATGGATCTTGTCTTGAATTCCATATTGTGCCTTATTTGTATCTTGATTATAAATTCAATCCATATTATATGAATCCTTTGTTGGGTGAATGCTTAATACTTTGAAATTGTGAAATTATAGAACTATGCAGCCCAAGAAGGCTGTGACTGAGGATGATGTACGTAGGATTATTACGGAGCAAGTTACCGCATCTATGACTGAATTTATGGCAAATGCTAGAAATGAAGCTGGCGGTAGTGGAGCTGGCGGTAGTGGAATTGGCGGTACTAATGTGAATGTGAATGCTAATAATGTGAATGCTAATGCTGGAGAAAATATAGGAGGACTTGGAACTAATGCACCTGAAGTTGGTGGTTGTACTTATGTGACGTTCATGAAGTGTGAACCTCTACCTTTTAATGGAACTGAAGGTGTTGTAGGATTAAGCCAGTGGATTGAGAAGATTGAGTCGGTGTTTCGAATTAGTAAGTGTCAGGAGGAAGATAAGGTGACTTTTGCTATGGCTACTCTTAAAGGTCGTGCATTGACTTGGTGGAACGGGAGAATTGCTTTCATGGGTATTGATGCTGCTAATGCTACTCCTTAGGCTGAAATTAGGAAGTGGATGACTTTGGAGTTTTGTCCCCGTAGTGTGATTATTAGGTTAGAACAAGAGTCGATTCATCTGAGAATGAAAGGTGTGTACATTGATAGTTACACAAACCGATTCCATGAGTTGGCCTTGCTATGTCCTCGATTGGTGGAACCCGAAGAGATCCGAATTGAGCAATATATTAAAGGGTTGACCAGGAATATCCGGGGGGACGTGACATCATCTAAACCACTGACCATTGATGATTCTGTTCGAATGGCTTACCAACTCATTGGACATATAATTCAGGATAGGGAAGATGAAGCCCGTGTTGGTGAGAAAAGAAAGGGAGACAGTGATCGTGTAGATAGAGGTGATAATAGGAAGAATTTTAATCGCCGTCAGAACCAGAAAAAGGGGAATGCAAATGCTCTTACCAACAACACACCGCGCAACGATGATAGATGTCCTAAGTGTGGCAACAAGAGGCATGCTGGCGACTACTGGAAGTGCCGAAATTGAGGAAAGCTTGGACACAAGGTTGAAAGGTGTAAGAAGGGAACCATTTGCTTCAACTGTAATGAAGAAGGTCATAGGAAATCGGAATGCCCCAAGATGAAAGCGATCGTACCTGGAAGAAACCCCCAGGGTGGTGTCTATCAACTTGGAACAATTGAGGTGAAGAAAGAGGATCTGAATGTCGTTACCGGTACATTTTTACTCAACAATCATTATGCCGTTGCTTTATTTGATTCGGGTGCTGATAGGAGCTTTGTATCCACTAAATTTAGTGCCCTTATTGACATTGAAACTGTTGAGATAAATACCAGTTACGAGGTGGAATTGGCTGATGATAAATTAGTGAGAACCAATAAGATATTAGAAGGATGCTCTCTAAATCTCTTGAACTATTCCTTTCCGATTGATTTGATGTTGATAGAATTAGGTAGTTTTGATATTATTATTGGTATGGATTGGTTGTCGTTGAATAATGCTACTATTTTATGTGGGGAGAAGAAAGTTAAGATTCCTCTTAGGAATAAGACGTTAGTAATTGATGGTAATCGAGGTGAATCCCGTTTGAAAATCGTTTCATGTATTAAAGTTCAAAAGTACATCAGGAACGGTTGTGAGTTATTCTTAGCTCAAGTAACCGGGAATGAGTCTAGGGAGAAATGATTGGAAGATGTACCTATTATTTGTGAATTTCCTGAGGTATTTCCTAAAGATTTACCCGTACTTCCATCGATAAGGCAAGTAGAGTTTTGAATCGATTTAATTCCTGGTGCTGCACCGGTGGCACGTGCGCCTTACCGATTAGCCCCTTCTGAATTAAAGGAGTTATCCGAGAAACTTAAGGAGTTGTCTGATAAAGGTTTTATTCGACCGAGCTCGTCGCCTTGGGGAGCTCCAGTCTTGTTCGTTAAGAAGAAGGATGGATCTTTCCTTATGTGCATTGATTATAGGGAACTGAATAAGTTGACAATTAAAAATCGATATCCTTTACATAGGATTGATGATTTGTTTGATCAACTACAAGGATCTAGTATGTATTCTAAGATAGATTTGCGGTCAGGATATCACCAACTTCGCGTCCGTGAAGAAGATATACCTATAACTGCATTTAGAACTCGTTATGGACAATATGAATTTCAAGTAATGCCATTTGGGTTAACTAACGCACCTGTGGTTTTCATGGATTTAATGAATCGAGTGTTCAAGCCCTACTTGGATAAATTTGTGATTGTGTTTATTGACGATATTCTAATCCATTCTAAGAATGAAGATGAACATAGAGAACATTTAAGGATTGTTTTGAATTTGTTGAAGGATGAAAGGTTGTATGCTAAGTTTTCGAAATGTGATTTCTGGTTAGATTCTGTGCAATTTCTTGGTCATGTGATTAACAAAGATGGAATTCATGTTGATCCTGCAAAGGTTGAAGCCATTAAGAATTGGTCTGCACCGACAACGCCAACGGAAGTGCGACAGTTCTTAGGACTGGCTGGCTATTATAGGCGATTCATTAAAGAATTTTCTTTGATAGCTAAACCCTTGACTAAGCTTACCCAGAAGAATAAACCTTTCGTTTGGGGAAGTGATGAAGATGGAGCATTTCAGACATTGAAGCAAAAATTATGTAGTGCGCCAATTTTATCATTACCCGACGGGAGTGAAGATTTTGTAGTATATTGTGATGCATCTCTTAGAGGCTATGGAGTTGTTTTGATGCAGCGAGAGAAAGTGATAGCTTATGCTTCTAGGAAATTAAGGAAGAATGAGGAGAATTATACTACTCATGATCTTGAGTTAGGAGCTGTAGGCTTTACTCTTAGGTTGTGGAGACATTATCTGTATTGCACCAAGTGTACGGTATTCACCGATCACAAAAGCCTACAATATATTCTCGACCAGAAGGAATTGAACATGAGGCAACGAAGATGGATAGAGTTGTTAAGTGATTATGATTGTGATATAAAATATCACCCAGGAAAAGCCAATGTTGTTGCCGATGCGTTAAGCAGGAAAGATAGAGAGCCTATCAGGGTACGTTCTCTAGTCTTGACCGTGCACAATAAATTGCCTGAGCAATATAGAAATGCGCAAATAGAAGCTTGTAAGAAGGAAAATTTTGTTAATGAAGGGTTCCGAGGAGAAGGAGATCCTTTAGAGGTTAGAGCCGATGGAGTGAAATGCTTAACAGGTCGTATGTGGATACCTAAGTTTGGAGGCTTAAGAGACTTGATTATGTTAGAATCCCATAAATCTAAGTATTCCATTCATCCGGGATCTGATAAGATGTACCATGATTTGAAAAAGTTGTACTGGTGGCCGAATATGAAAGCTGATATTGCTATGTATGTTCTTCAATGCTTGACTTGTGCTAGAGTTAAAGCTAAACATCAAAAGCCACCAGGACTACTTCAACAGCCAAAGATTCCTGAATGGAAGTGGGAGCAAATTACGATGGACTTTATCACCAAGCTTCCTAGAACATCATCTGGAAACAACTCGATTTGGGTCATTTTCGATAGACTGACCAAATCAGCACACTTCATTCAGTTAAAGAGCAGTTCTCACTAGAGAAGCTGACTCGTATATACCTTAAGAATGTTGGATGCAAGCATGGAGTGCCTGTATCGATCATTTCAGATCGAGATTCTAGATTCGCATCGAATTTTTGGAAATCTCTCCAAAGATCTTTGGGAACGAATCTCGACATGAGCACTGCTTATCACCCCCAGACTAATGGGCAGAGTGAAAGGACGATACAAACACTAGAAGATATGTTGAGAGCTTGTGTGTTAGATTTTGGTAAGAATTGGGATAAACATTTGCCGTTAGCAGAGTTTTCGTATAACAATAGTTACCATTCTAGTATTAAGGCTGAACCGTTTGAAGCTTTGTATGGTAGGAAGTGTAGATCTCATGTATGTTGGAGTGAAGTTGGGGATACCCAGCTCACGGGACCGGAATTGATCCAGGAGACTACGGAGATGATAGTTCAGATTAAGTATAGGTTGTTGACTGCCCGTAGTAGATAGAAAAGATACGCGGATGTGCGGCGGAAGCCGATGGAGTTTAAAGTGGGTGACCATGTAATGTTGAAAGTATCGCCATGGAAAGGCGTTATAAGATTTGGAAAGCGAGGAAAATTGAATCCCCGTTATATTGGACCCTTTAAGATTTTATCTAGAATAGGTCCGGCGGCTTACAAACTAGAGTTACCCCCAAAACTTCATGGTGTTCACACCACATTCCATGTATCTAATTTGAAGAAATGTCTAGCAGTAAGTGATGAGAAAATTTCGTTAGATAAGGTTCGAATAGATGGGAAGTTTCATTTTATCGAAGAACCCGTAGAGGTTATGGATCGTGAGGTAAAGCAACTGAAACAAAGTCGGATACCTATTGTCAAGATCCGATGGAATTCAAAGCATGGACCGGAATATACTTGGGAACGAGAGGATGAAATGTGGAAGAAATATCCGCACCTCTTCGATTTCAATAAGAAACAGACATCCAAATGAAATGGATCACGAGGACGTTGATCCCTTTTTGGAGGAAAAGCTGTGACAATCTAACATTTTCAGGTAGTGATTTATTTTCTCGTATAATATTTTGAAACTTATTTTTGTGTTGGTTGATGGACTCACAATTTACGGATTTAAATTTGGGCTTACGTGCATAATTTAGCGTCCTTTACGATTAAACCGGAAACCTTAGGATTACGTATTTACGTTTTTGAACTCCTTTTTGGATGAGAGAATTTTTATTGGATTCGTTTTGTGTCGTTGATTCATAATTTATAAAAACGTTTTTCGTGAAACGACCCGAGGGCACACAAATCGAGGAAACTAGAATCGAGAAGTACCCGTAAATTAGCGGGATGGACAAAATAATTTATCCCACCCCACTAACTTAAGGGGCGGCCAAACATGACACCACATCAAGGATGTGGCATCAATTTAGCACTTAGCTTACAAGTGTAAGCTAGCCTTACAACTTAAGCTACCACTAACTCAAAAACTACTAGCTTCTCATTTACCACCATTTCACACATGCAAAAACAACTCAAACTCACTCAACTTCATCACCATTGCCATCCCACTTCAAGAACAAACACCCCTTTTGATCTTTTCTAGCCATAAAATACTTGTTATCTAGCTATATCATGGAGTTACCTTGAAGCCTTGATCACTTGGTGGACATTTTAACAACAAAGGAGGTGATTTGCTTGTGTCCTAGGGCTGATTTCTCAACATAATTTCTTGGTGTTTGATGATCTTGGGGATACATTTGGTGTTCATCAAGCTCTTGTCTTCCAAAAACAAGATATACTCTTGGTTGGTATAGAAGATCATCCTTTCCATTTTCTCTTGTTATTTTTGTAAAGATCAAATGTATTTTCTTTCTTGTTGTATATGTATATGATGAATATATGATGATAAAAAATGTTGTGTGGGGATCAAGTGTTGATAAATAGGCTTAAAAAGATTAATAACCATAAGAAACAAGGCTAAAATCATGCTTAATTTGTTGGCTGTATAAAAAAAATATGTAACCAAAACTTGAACTGATAAATTTGCATGGTGGAATCCATATACAGTAAGTACAAGATGTCATAGACATGTGAGAGTTGGCCATGCAATGGAATCATTAAAATGAGTGAGATATGATCAAAACAAGATGAGTGTGCTAATCTGAATAAGCTGTTTTGTAGGGACTGTTAAGGATAGTTAAACTTCAAATTAGCAGTAGCTATAACTAAGTTAATTGTAGCACATAATATGAAGTTCATGCCATACAAATATGAGCTTCTAATGTATTGTAGAACTCTAGATATGATAAAAATGGTGAAGATGAAAATAAAAATCAGATTTTGAAGAATTAATGTTTATTATTATTATATAAGCACTCAAATTATATAGTATAAAATGTGAAATTAAAACCCACTAACTTATGAATTTCATTTATATAAATATGTATAAGGTTAAATAAATAGACAATTTATAAAAATGGTAGTTGTATAATATTTATAAGTTATAAAAACTATAAACTTGATTTTTACGACTTTTTCGGCTATTACCGTAAAATTAACGTTTTTCGCCAATAAAAACTTAGACGATCAAACCCGTCTAATGTAAAGTTTTTAAAAGTCATATACTGATATATAAGTATCTAATACAAGTAAAAACCGATAAAACCCGAACTATAGGACATACGAACATTAACGTGCTAAGTAAGCATATTGGACTAATAATTGGACTAAATAAGTTAAACACTTATAAAAAGTACTTATTGGGCTTAACCCATTTGGGCGCAACATGTAAAGTGTGGATACTTATAATATAAGTATAAAATGAAATAATACAAGTTAAAGAACTTATAATAAGCTTATTGGACTTAAAATAGGTAAATAGGTAAAACTAGTAAACTAGTAAAAAGTTACCAATACATGAACGCTAAAATGAGTAAACAAGGATATATAAACCCACTTGATCATCACATATGTACAAAATCATCATATGTATAGTGTTATTTTGATAAAGTCATTGGACAAAAGTCTAAGACCGATTATTATTAATATAGGTTTCCGTGACCGATCCGCCTTTCATTATCAACGTGAGTTCATAGCCTCACACTCTTTTAAATGTTTTGTAAAATGATTTGTAAACTCGCGAGGGAGATAACATGCTAGTTTTTGATAAAACAGAACACAAGTAGCCCCGATGGTATGCTTAATGATATGGACCCGAATGATTCTATGACCCTAATAACGAGATAAAAAGGATTATTAGTAGTTAGGTTATGTCACTCAAAGTCCCATTAGCATGAATTGTGAACTACCGGGATTTGGTAGACGCTTATGCATATGATAGTACTATTTGGGGACGATCACCCCAGTTCGCGCCTTGACGGTTGATCCCTGTCGTACCACATTGATTGGTAAGCGAATTTATGTATGAGAAGATTACATAGCGTGATTTTTGTGACGACACGCTAACTTAGATGGGCAAATTGTTTGTCGGGTTCGCGGCCCGTTGTTTTCACAGTAAGGTAACAATGTCATGCGGCTAATAATAATCCTATATACAATACAATACCGATGCAAATAACGATGATAATATTACCTATAATGGTAATATTGAGGCTACGGTCTCATGGACGGTTAAAGATGTATGCTTGATTGATATATTGTCGGACTAGCAATACGAGGACTTACTTCCGTTATTGTGCTATCCCGTAACACTCTAAAAGACCCTTCCGCTGTACCGATACGAAAATTGAGAGTGTTACATTGAAGAAGCAAGGACTATGCTGTCTGATTCCAAACTTCAAGTTATCTTTTGGGTTAAGGCTCTATCCACTGCTTTTATGTCCAAAGCAGGGCCTTGGTGGTTAAGGCATACAACAAGACTCCCTATCAGCTGTTCAATGGAAGACCTCTTTTAATTGACTTCTTTAGACCATTTGGATGTCATGTGATCATTTTGAACACAATTGACAATCTAGGCAATTTCAGTGAAAAGGGGATGATGGATATTTTGTCGGTTATTCATTAAACAACAAGGGATATAGGGTCTTCAACAAGAAGACAAGCAAAATAAGAGAAATCTTCATGTGAATTTTCATGAAGGCAAGCCTGAAGATATTCAAACAGGTCCTGACTGGTTCTTTGAAATTGAGGTTCTTTCAAAATATATGAATTATATACCTGTTGCATTGTAGAATACTAACATTTCAGGTACTCAAGAACCAACTGGTGTAGAGAAGCCACCATTGAGGTACATAAATGTACCTTCACTATTTCCCAGTGTAGCTGCTCCAAAAACAGGTGAAGAAGATGATACCTCTCAAAGGAAAGAACAGACAATCTCTTCCCCTGCTAAGACAACTTCTGAAAGCAGTGGAATGGCTTAAAGCAGTGGAATCCAGGATTCCCCTACTAGATCAATTGCGTCCCCTGTTACAAAGGATCCTGCTGTCAATGACATCAATGATGAAGAAAGAGAATCCCCACTCATTACCTCATCTACACCAATATCTGATGGTCATCTCATATCCAACAGTGGAAGCAGAATAATTAAGAGTGGAGGTCCAAGTTATTCAGAGCTGCATACAGCTCATCAGCACCCATCTCTAGGTCATGCTATATCTTTTGGAAGCTCTTTTGAGGAGTTCTTTCCCAATCAAGATAGCCTCATCAATTCTGACTTGGAAGAGGATGAAACAGAAGTAACCATAAGTATGCAGCCTACCTATAGAATCAATAAGGATCACCCTCTATAACAAATCATTGGTGATCCTGAAGCCCCTATACATACAAGGTATACAGCAAAGGAACAAAGCTTCATTGCAAACATCACCATGAAGTTTAATCATGACAACATGCAATGTTTTATGTTTACTGCATTTTTGTCACAAGAAGATCCAAAGAAGATTTTTCAGGATTTAAATGATCCAAGTTGGGTTGAAGCTATGCAAGAGGAGCTCTTACAGTTTGACATTCAAGAGGTTTGGATTCTGGTAGATTGTCCAAAATGGGCAAGGCCTATTGGGACAAAGTGGGTGCTCAGGAACAAAAAGGATGAGAGGGGTATAGTAGTCAGGAACAAAGCAAGACTGGTGGCACAGGGATATACACAGGAAGAAGGCATTGATTATGAGGAAGTCTTTGCTCCAGTGGCTAGAATTGAAGCCATTAGATTATTTCTTGCTTATGCTTCATTCATGGACTTCATAGTGTTCCAGATGGATGTTAAGAGTGCCTTTTTATATGGCACCATTGATGAAGAAGTCTATGTTATGCAACCTCCAGGGTTTGAAGACCCAGAACATCCAAACAAGGTATACAAGGTGAAAAAGGCTATGTATGGACTTCACCAAGCTCCCAGGGCCTTGTATGGAACTCTTTCTAAATATCTATTGGATAATGGCTTCAATAGGGGGAAAATTGACCAAACCCTATTTATCAAGAAACAAAAGGGTGACCTTCTTTTGGTACAAGTCTATGTTGATGATATCATCTGTGGGTCCACAAACTCTATGCTTAGCAAAGAGTTTGCCAAGCTGATGCAGGACAAATTCCAAATGAGTGCCATGGGTGAGCTAAACTTCTTTTTGGGGTTACAAGTCAGCAGAGGAAAGATGGGATATTTATCTCACAAGACAAATATGTGGCTGAAATTGTGAAGAAGTTTGCCATGTCTGAAGGAAAGAAGGTTTCCACACCAATGGACAAGGATCATCCATGGGGAAAATATGGTCCTGGAAAGCTTATAGATGTCAGGAATTACAGGTCTATGATTGGGTCTCTCATGTACCTTACAGCTTCAAGACCTGACATCATGTTTGCAGTCTGCTTATGTGCAAGATACCAGGTGGGACCAAGAGAGTGTCATCTATTTGTTGTGAAGAGAATATTTAGGTATCTAAATTGTCATCCAACTTTAGGACTTTGGTATCCTAAGGAGTCACCATTTGAGCTGATATCCTACTCAGATAGTGACTATGCTGGCGACAACAATGATAGGAAGTCTACAACAGGTGGATGCCAATTTTTGGGAAGGAGGATTATAACTTGGCAATGTAAGAAGCAGACTATCATGGCCACATCAACAACTGAAGCTGAGTATGTAGCAGTTGATGCTTGATGTGGTCAAGTTCTTTGGGTTCAGAATCAGTTGCTTGATTATGGGTATAATTTTCTTAAAACCAAGATATTTATTGACAACAACAGCACCATTTGCATTATTAAAAATCCTGTTTTTCATAGCAAGACTAAACATATTGAGATAAGACATCATTTTATTAGAGATTGTTTTGAAAAAGGGCTAATTATCCCTGAGAAAATTGATACAGAACTTAATGTTGCTGTTCTTTTGACAAATGCTTTTGAAGTAGGGAGGTTTCAATACCTGGTGTGGAATGGTTTCTCCCTAAAAATTGATGTCTATTGTGTCTTGTATATCCAGGGTTGCTTTATTGCTGTTGTTGTATAAATGTTAGTCAATTTTTCCATCATTTTTCATTTCACTGCTTTTGAACAAAGATTCCCCTTTTGGGGGTCATTCCCCTGCTAAAAGAGTTTTTCTCTTAAGCTGGGTTTGTTCTTTTTAGAAGTAGTTATATGTGGTTTTAGACTAACAATGCAAAGATCCAAATGGTGCATACTACACTCATGGGTGAATAAGGTATATGCTCTATGTTTTAAGGGAGGTTAGGTCATACCTTTAGGACTCAGGGTATCCTTAGGATACTCATATATGATTCTAGATCATATCCATTGGTGAGTAAGGGTTCAGAATGATGAAAGACTTGCTACAAAGCTTGTCAAAATTCTGAAGCCTTGAGGCACTGTAATGTGTACTAACACTTCTTTATTAAAACAGCTTGCTGTCTAGATTTAGATGTTTGGTACACATTGCCAAGACCAACTGACCATAGGTAAGGGAAAGGTAGGGATGGTGACTAGGGTATGCTTATTTTCTTGGGTTGACCAGGTGCAGGGTGACTTATGTGTTAACTTTTTTGTGTTTAGACCATTGCTGAATGGAGGACTCTTGAGTTTCTGTGTATCTACCTTGTGTATACAAGGGTGTGCATTAGAGCAGAGCTATTTAGCATTGGTCTCTCCATGATCAGTCTAATACCCCCAGGAAAGTTTCCCCTGCTTTCACCTTTTGATTCCCATGTTTGACCATTGACCGACATTACCGTTACCCTGCTTATAGCCGTTGGGCCTGGTTGCTAAAATTTTGGTTAGGGAATATTTTATTTTTTTAAAATATATTTAAGGCGCTTTCTTCGCTGATTGGTAATCTTTTCTTTATTATTTCAAATAAATTACTTTTTATCAAGATTTATCTCTGATATTTTTGCAATTTGAAATTTTGGTCCAATCACGGCTCTTCAATTCGCCTATAAAAACTTAATTCCCTTCTCCAGCAGGTCCATCTCTCTCCTTCGGTCAAATCCCACCTAACTCTCATTATTATAAACCTTCAAACGTTTTCAACCTTTATCATGTCTCTCAAAATTGCTGCAAATCATAATCAAATCGCTTTATTACATGATGAACCAACAGAATTCGTTGATGCAGTGGCTTTTCTAAAATCTTCGTATTTTAGAGTGTCTCTTCTCATCAATCCTAGGATTTACACCTCATACATTCAATAGTTGTGGTCTAAATCTATGACCAAACAGTGAATGGAGAGGTAACAATTCAAAGCATAGTAGGTGGTCATCTCAAGGTGATTACACTTGCCTCCATCAGAGACAAACTTATTCTAGATGATGAGGATGGGATAACCAACCTACCTGAGGCTCATATCTTTGAGGGTCTTGTTAAATTAGGGTATACTCTTTCTGATGATCAAAAATGTAAGTTTTCTAAAGGTCAGTTTTCCCCACATTGGAAATATTTGATTCATACAATTTTACAATGTTTGTCACCTAAAACCACTACTTTCAATGAATTTCGTAGTGAGGTTACCTCTGCCCTGATTTGCTTAGCAACAGGGAGGAAGTATTATTTTCTAAAATGATTTTCAAAGGAATGGTTAAAAATGTTACAAGCAATTCAAAATTTTGTATGTACCCAAAGTTTACAAAACTTTTGCTGAATATGAGTGAACATGGTCCTATCACACACAAAAACTACTTTTCGGCAACCAAACATACTACCAAACTGTTCACCACACTTCTTGCACCATCTCCACAATTTTCTGACAAGTCTATTCCCCTCACTTCAATCATGATGATACAAATCAGACAGGAAGAAGCCAAGACAAAAATAGCCACACACAAACCTTCTGATTCCCCTGCCAAGAAACTACCCCCTGCTGATCCAAAACATGAAAGAAGAACTAAATCTAGGTTTGCCAGGTCTCCCTTGCCTGGTGAATCTTCACAAGTAGCAGAGAGGAGAGCCTTCAAAAGGTTGGAGCACACTGAGGGTTTGGCTACCACTATTGTCTCATCCTCAAGGGGTGAGCAGGATAGTGACACCATCAGTAAGTCCTCTCCCTCACTCAATGATACCCAAAAAGGGGAGATATTCGCTTCTAGGGTTGAGAGCAGCATGCAACCAATGAGCATTTTGGAATTGACGAATATGTGCATGAGCTTGAAAAAGCAGAATGCACAACTTGTACAAACTGTCAAAAAGCAAGTTCTGGTTATCAATAATTTGGAAACCAGACTTGCTACACTTGAGGGGAGGAGAAAGCCCAAGCTTATCATATCTACAGATGAGGATGCTTCCAAAGGGGAGGAAGTTCCTAATACAGAAGAATCTACTCAGTGGTATGAATATCCTGGTGGTCAGGGTTTAGAACAAGGAAAGATAGCAAGTGCTGAGAAAGGGACTGAGAAAGGAAGTGCTGAAAAAGGAAGTGACAAGGCGAGTGCAACAAAAGAGATTGCTCAAACATTGCTACCTATGGGCAATCAAGAAGAAGCCCCTGCTTCAAAAGTTTCCCTTGTTGTAACAGATCCCACTGCTGTAAGTCTTTCCCCTGCTAAACCTATCACTCAAACAATTGTTAGGAAGAAAAGGAAACCAGCTCAGAAGGGGATCACAACTAAGGAACCAGCACCTATAGCCAAAACAGCACCAACAGTGGATCCAAAAGACAAGGGAAAAGGAATCATGAAGGAACAGCCCAAGAAATAAAGTACAAGCACGGAACTCTTGAACAACAATTGGCTCAAGAAGAATATGATGAACATGTTGCTTTGAGAATGCAACAACAGGAGATTGATATGCAGGATCAGAGAATGTAAAAGATGAGGCCCAGATAGATGCTTAAACAGATTGAAATCAGGCATAGAGAATTAGATGACAGGGTGCCTCATGTTCAAGAGTTTCTAAATTAATGGGAAAAGGAGTTGGTGAATGCTCCTTTGGAAGACAGGTATGAATTGGTTTGTCTTGTTTACAAATATCAAACTGAATATCAGGAAAGAAGGGCAAATCAAATTCAGAAAGAGAAATATTTGAAGTCTGAGAAGGGGAGACTTGCACACTACAAAGTTTTGCTCAAAATACATAAGAAGTGGAAGGATGGTGATTTCACTGACATGACTTTTGGGGATATTGAGAAGGAAGTCAGACCAGTTTTAAGAGAATTAAACGTGGAAGCCTTCATGACTATCAGCTCTCCTGAGGAAGTTGAGTATCTCAGGAGGCAAAATGAAGTACTACAAGTAGTTGTATCATCCCAAGCAGGTGCATCATCACAAGCAGGGGTATCACATCAAGCAGGTGAAAGTTTCCCAGTAGTTGAGAGATCTGTACTCAATACACAAAGGGCAGCCAAAAGACTCAAGAGGATGGAAAAAGTTGGCATAGTTCCTAAGGAGTCTCAAACAACTAATTGTGCAGGAAAATGATGAGGTCTCACCCAGTGAGCTTGGGAAGAAATTTGCCATAGTGGAATATGTTGTTTATGAACACAAGGGAAGGACTTGGTGGAAGCTTACAAGAGCTAACAATACAGCACTGACATTTCTAAGCCTAGATCTGTGGAAGATTTTGAAGAAGACCTTTGCTGCAAAACCTCCTACTATGGATGGTGTAGAAAATGATTGGGTGATTTGGGAGTGCATGCATAGGATGTATGAGCATGAAATGTTTGATCCCATATTTGATGTAGTGAATGGAGGAAATCTGTTGTATTGGAAGCTGTTTACTAATTCTGGGGTCTATGAGATAGTGATGGAAGGGGTAAGTATTTACTTTATCAATCATCGTTACTATCCTTTCAATCAAGAGTCCTTGAAGAAATTAGCACAGGCTGACTTGATTGTAGATGCCAAAGCACCTTTTGCTTATGATCTGATAAGGATGATGCATAGTCAGCTTTGGCCAGGAACTTTGTAAGCAGCCTCATCAGCTAGTATTTATTCAGAAACTTGTGTTTAGGAGAAAGCATAAGTTTAGGGGAGGATTGTTGGGAATAAATATAAGTACATTAGTTACCCCTGCTAGTTGGTCAATGGTTCCCCTGCTAGAGTAAGTTCCCCCTGCTAAATAACAAAGGCAGGGGGATTGGTTCCCCTGCTGAAGTCAAAGTCCCTGCCGCTAGAGATAAACTTGGAATAGATTATTACGCGTTTCTGTTACTACTCTGGGATACTTTCCAAGTTTGTTAGTAGTAATCTTGTACGTGAGTCCTTATGCCTATAAAAGGACTCACTAGGTTACCATGCAAAGTGTGTCTTTCTCTATTGTATTTCATTTCATACTTTAAGGTTTTTGTAACCCTAATACCATTATTGGGTATTCGTATATCTTTGATATATTAAAGTTTAACGTTTGCTTTAATCATTTGTTCTTGTGCTAAACACTACATTCCGCATCTTTTTTAGTTACTTTGTATTACAAAGTTTCTCTAGTGTTAGATTGAATTTATTCTTTCTATCACAACCCTTAAACAACCTATAAAGGTTTAAGATCTAAGTTTGGGATCAACATGATAGACTTCTCCATGATATTTAGGGGAGTATTTGCTTTTCGTCGTGTGTCTCAATCCTTCATATTGATTTTTGATAAATGATTCTTCACATCACTTTGGATCTTTAGCAACAAAATGTATCCCCCATGCCTTGTTAGGGCCTTTTCGGACTCGAAAATCTTCACATCCCGCTTTAATAAGTTATACCTTGGCTATGAACTGTAATTAATCCCGAGCAACTTTTAAACGATCTTGTGCTAGAAGCTAAGTAACTTTTCAAATCGTACAACCTTACTTATTGTAATTATATTTATTTACAAGCGATGGGAGAAAAAGCTCATAATTAACTCACATAAATTCATGAAAGAACACCAAACTTATAATTGACTCTATCATCTCTCGTTCTCCATAATTTAAAATCACAAGGAATGAGACTCGTGGATGCTTAGCCTATTAAATCCAAGTTTTGTGTTTTCAAGTCATCTATAGGATCTTGCAACTTCTTAGACTTTTTCAAGTTTAGAATTCGCATTTTAAAGTTCCCTTGATAAACGACTTTCTAGGATCAATTATAGGAACTTGCGAATAGTTCTTGTTCTTAACCCGTAAGAGTTAAGACTTTCGCGTTTTAAATTTTCCTATATAAAATCCTAGCAAAACTTGATTTAAACATGTTAAGGATACTAGCTAGAGAAAACTTAGATAAGTAAACTCGGGTTGAGTCAAAAGATTCATGACGGGCCTGATATATCAAAGATATCTAAACTCATTAAAACCATTTTATTTAACTACTTTATTTGGTATTCTTGAAATGAAATATATACATACGATGCGATGAAAAAATTAAAGAAGATAAATGAAAAATACTACTAGGCCAAAATGGATCAAAATTTTTGAAAAAATGTAAAAAAATTAAATTTTCCGGTTAAAATGAGGACATATTCATGGAAAAGCCCACTTAACTCCGATAGAAGTCCCCCTACACTTGATATAAACATTGTCCTTAATGTTTAAACATGTGGGAGTAGAATCCCCTACACTTAGTACATTTTGCACTTTGTTTAAATCTTGCTAAGGAAGAGACGACTATAGTTATTTCAATGTCAACATATAAGATATGAACCGGGAAGATGGGAACACGGGATCACGGGTCGTCAAATATCATAAAAAGTGGATCTTTGAAAGCTTGAATTCCTGTACATCATAAGAACCAAGACAACAAACACCTACGTGACTCCCCTACACTTATTATGAAAACGGGTAAAGGATAGATCATCGGGTTGCCTCCCGAGAAACGCTTGTTTTTGTTAACTGAGTCACGATCCTGACTCGACCCATAACTAATTCAAGGGAAACGTGGTGAGGGATGGAATCATCTCATGAGAGATGTCCTCACCAAAGTACAACTTAACACGCTGGCCATTCACCTTAAAGTTTGTCCCTTTTGGTTGAGATAACTCAATGGTGTCATAAGGGAAGATTTTGGCGACAGTGAATTGACCGGACCAACGGCTCTTAAGCTTTCCAGAAAAGATTTTCAACCGAGAGTTAAAGATTATAACTTGATCACCTATGTGGAACTCTCGGTTCTTAATCCTAGAATCATGAATGAGCTTAGTTATGTCTTTGTAGATCAATGAATTCTCATAAGCCTCATTCCTAAGTTCATTAAGTTTATTGAGTTGGATTTTCCTAAGATCACCGTCTTTGTTGATATCAAAATTATCCCATTTCAAGGCCCAATAAGCCTTATGCTCCAACTCAATTGGGAGGTGGCAAGCCTTTCCATACACAAGGCGATAAGGATTACAACCTATCGGCGTCTTATAAGCGGTATGGAAATCCCACATAGCATCATCTAACTTATCGGCCCATGAGCCACGCTGATCTCCCACAGCACGCTCTAAGATTCGCTTAAGTCCACGGTTAGAGATCTTGGTTGACCATTAGTTTGTGGATGATACGCGGTGGAAAGTCGGTGATTGACACCATACATAGCCATGACTCGATCAAATTGATCATTCCAAAAATGTGTCCCGCGATCACTAATGATAGCACGAGGAACACCGAATCGAGCAAAAAATTGTTTCAAAAAGTTCACAACTACCCTCGCACCGTTAGTAGGTAAAGCCTTTGCTTCAACCCATTTTGATACGTAGTCAACGGCTACGAGGATGTACTTGTTCCCGATGGAAATGGCCCCATAAAGTCGATGCCCCATACGTCAAAGATTTCACATTCTTGGATGAAATTTTGAGGCATCTCATCTTTATGTGTGATCTTGTCTTGTCTTTTCGCAAGCATCACAATGTTTAACCATTTCATGAGCGTCATTATAAATGGTGGGCCAATAAAATCTGAAGTCGAAAAATTTCTTCGCGGTATAGTTAGGACCAAAGTGACCACCGGTGGGTCCTTTGTGGCAAGGTGCAAGGATTAGTAAAGCTGTCGGCCCATCAACACAGCTACGAATGACAAGATCCGCACATTGCTTGAAATAGTAAGGGTCATCCCAATAATAGTGTTTAATATCCTTAAACATTTTTTTTGTTGGGACGTTAACCCGTCCATAAGAACACCACCCGCTAAATAATTTGTAATTTCTGCAAACCATGGGGTATCATCAAGATTGGAGGTAATAGACATTAAGGCCTCATGGGGAAAGTACTCATTACCCTTGATAAGGTTCCTCGAGTCTACTAAGATGATCTGCGGCTAGGTTTTCTGCTCCCTTTTATCACAAATTTCGATGTTAAATTTTTGGAGGAGCGAAACCCAACGAAGGAGTCTCGGTTTAGAATCTTGCTTGGTCAATAAGTATTTCAAGGCGGAATGGTCGGTGTAAACGATGGTGGTGGAAAGCACAAGATAGGGGCGAAATTTCTCAAAAGCATACACTATGGCTAAAAGCTCTTTTTCGGTAGTGGTATAATGCAATTGAGCCCTCGTCATTGTCTTGATAGCATAATGGATTGGTTGGAAGTGTTTGTTCACTCGTTAACCTAAAACCGCTCCTACCGCGAAATCACTAGCATCACACATGAGCTCGAAAGGTAACTCCCAATTTGGAGAGACTAAGACCGGCGCCTTAGTTAATTTACCTTTAAGAAGTTCGAAAGAGTCAAGACATTATTGAGAAAAGATGAAAGGAGCATCCTTTTCTAAGAGGTGAGTCATTGGTCGAGCTATCTTAGAGAGTATGAAATGATGATAAAATCCCGCATGACCTAAAAACTCCTAACTCCTTTGACGGTGGTAGGTGGAGGCAACTTAGCAATGACATCAACTTTAGCACGGTTGACTTTGATACCGGCTTTTGAAATGTTGTAACCAAGGAAGCCTTCTTTTACCATGAAATGACATTTTTCCCAATTAAGAACGAGACGAGTGTCTTGACATCGTTTAAGCATTCGTTCTAAATTGGCAAGGCAAGATGAGAAAGAATCACTGTAGACCGAGAAATCGTCCATAAAGACTTCCATAGTTTCTTCAACCATGTCATGGAATATAGCCATCATACACCTTTGGAAAGTCCCGGGAGCATTGCATAAGCCGAAAGGAATTCTTTTGTAAATAAATGTTCTATAAGGACAAATGAATGTAGTTTTCTCTTGGTCTTTTGGATCGATAGGAATTTGAAAATACCCGAGAAACCGTCTAAGAAGCAATAGTAGTCATTACCCGCTAAACGCTCGAGCATTTGATCCATGAAAGGAAGAGGAAAATGATCCTTACGAGTGGCATCATTGAGCTTGCGATAGTCTATGCAAACTCGCCAGCCCGTGACGAGTCGACTAGGAATCAACTCGTTGTTTTCATTGGGAACAACGGTTATTCCGTCTTTCTTAGGCACACAATGGACGGGACTAACCCGTGGCGAATCCGAAGTAGGGTAAATCATTCCGGCATCTAGAAGTTTGATAACTTCTTTCTTGATGACGTCATGAATCTTTGGATTAACCACTCTTTGACTTTGGATTGCGGGTTTAAAGTCATCTTCCATGAGAATTTTATGAGTGCAAAAGTTAGGATCAATTGCGCGGATGTCGGAAATTTTCCAATCAATTGCTTTCTTATGATTTTGGAGCACATCGATAAGTCAAAATTTTTCATCCTCTTTTAAATCCTTTGCAATGATGACGGGTAACTTCTTATTGTCTTATAGGAAAATGTATTCAAGATGAGATGGTAACTCCTTAAGCTCTAAATCTGGAGGATTGTCGATGGAAGACTAAGTCAAATTAGCATCATCGTTTGTAACTTCCGTAGGAGAAGGTGGAGAAATATGGTCCTCATTGAGAAGTTTCTTAATGGTATGAATGTCTTCTTCCCAATTGGAGGGAGAATCGTCATATTTTACGTCCACATCCCCTAAACTTGCTTCAATTTCTTTCAAAAGAAAGTCACTTTCTCCAAATGGAGTCAATGATGGAGCAATAGAAGCTACGTTCTCAACATGAGGTAAAGGAGAACTCCCGCTCTTACAAGCCTCGTGAAAATCTTCTTCGCATGCTTCATAGAGCACATCGATGAAACTCACGGATTTGGGCTCATCGGGACGTTTTGAAAGTTTACCCATGTTAAAGACGATTTTGTCATCCCCGACCCTCATAATAAGTTCACCCGCGGCTACATCAATCAATATACGCCCGGTTCTCAAGAAGGGTCGTCCCACAATTAAGGGAACAAGAGGATCCATTTCAAAGTCGACGACAACGAAATAATCAGGGAAAGTGAATTTGTCGACTCCAACGAACACATCCTCAGCTATCCCCACCAGATAAGCAACCGAACAGTCAGCTAATTCCAGTGTCATACGAGTGGGGACTAGCTCGGGTAAAGATAATTGCTTCCACACGGACAATGGCATAAGATTGATACTCACACCGAGATCCACCAAAGCCATACAATTTTCTACACCCGGAAAGTTGCAAGGAATAAGGTATTGACCGGGATCTCCTAACTTAATCGGAAGTTTTCTCAAGAGAACGGTGGAAAAATTCTCATTCAGTTGGGTATTGGCGATATCGAGCAATTTTTCCTTATCACTTAAAATATCCTTAAATATCTTAGCATATTTAGGCATATGAACGAGAGCCTCGGCAAACGTGATATTAAAATTAAATTGTTTGAACATTTTAAGAAAGTTCAAAACTTTAATATCATCCTTATTCTTCAATTTCTCTTTCCTCAACCTTGAGGATAAGGTATATTGGGGTGAGATGAAGGGTTTGGAAGGGAATTCTCACTCACATCCTTGGGTGGAGGAGGGGTAGAAGTGGAAGGTGGAGGAACCAGTTTTGGAACCGAAGGTGTGGTATAAACTTGAGGTATAGGTGGGACATAAGGTGTAGACGAAGGCATAACGGGTGGTATGTCACAAGTAGAAGGTGAAGGACGGTAGGTAGAAGTAGAAGGAATGTCGGGTACTTGGTTAGGTGGGAATAAGAAGGTTCTACGATGGTCTTACCGCTCCTAGTAGTGATGGCATTTACGTTAGTCCTAGGATTGGTCACGGTGTTAGAAGGGAGGGCACCTTGGGGACAAAGGGTTTGTATCATTTGCATAATTTTCCTATCAGTTGATTATTGTATCTCTCTGGTCGATTCTTGCAGCGATTTCATTGTTCGCTCATGTTCAGTCAACTTTTGTAGAACCAATTCCATTGGATTATTCATGTGCATTTGATTATACCCTTGGTTATTAAAATCTTTGTTTTGAAATTATGGTTGAAAAGCATTGTTATTATGAAAACCTTGATTAAAGTTGTTATTTTGAAACCCTTGGTTTGGCCCATTAAAATTCCCTTGATTTTGACCATTGAAATTACATTGGTTTGAGTTAAAATTCCTTTGATTGTTGGAAGAATTCCCTTGATAATTATTCCTTTTTTGGCCTTGGTTCCTTGGTGGGTATTGGGCATTGGTCAATTGAGGAGGGGTTCTAGCATGAGATTGAAAACCGGGAGGAGCAAAATAATTAGTAGAACAATAAGAAAGATTATTAGCATCCACATTTGGTTTAAAATGCACCCTCTCATTAGTGTTATAAGCATACACTTGTTGAGAGGGGTCATGAACCTTATCACAATTTAAGTATGAATGTGATCCCCCACAAATTTCACATAATGCACTCAAAGCATTAAATTGCACATTGTTTTTAACATGTAAAGCAAGGCCAGTCATTATCGAAGTAAGCACGTCAATTTTCTTTTCGGTCTCACTAGTACTAGCACTAGCCATAGTAGCCCTAACACTCTTGGTTTGGACTTTGGCTTTGTTCTTAATAATTGCCCAAGCCTCATTCATAGTTGTCACAAGAATATTACCCCACGAGGCACTATTTAGTGAATCTTGGTCATTCAAAGTTAATCCATTATAAAAAGTATTAATTTGATGTACCTTTGTAAAACCGTGTTGTGGACACTTTCTTAAAAGTTCCATAAAACGATCCCAATATTCACTAAATGTCTCACCGTACTTTTGTTCAAAGTTGATAATGTCATTCCGCTAAGCGGTAGTACGTGAGGGTGTAAAGAAATAGTTTATGAACTTTGTTTCAAGGTCCGTCAGTGTTGCAATACTCTGGGGTGGTTCCTTATCAAGCCATGTCCGGACTTGTCCCTCGAGGGAGAAAGGAAAGAGGAGCAAACGAATTGCCTCTTGTGAAACCCCATTGTATTTTACAGTATTTGATATGTATACGAACCTATTGATATGATCGTGAGGATCATCATGAGTACGGCGCAGAAAAGGTGTTGCGGAAACCATTTGAATAAACTCGGTTTTGAGCTCGAAGTTGTTGGCGTCAATAGCCGACGTTGATACAAAACTTGGGTGATCCTTGCTAGACCCGAATTAGGCTTAATTCGGGTTGGCTGGACTCCGGCTCCTACACCAAGTGAATTATCTGGTTGGGATCCTACACACTAAAGCAACACGCGTTAGGCTTACTGTGGGAATGTATCTCACGATTAGACTCTAGCGTGAGAGTAAGTAATCGTTTAGGGTTATGAGAATCGGATGAGATGTGAGTGTGTAGAATGTAATACCTTTGTGGAACCCTTAGGGGTTCCTTATATAGGCAGTGAAACCCTAATGGGATGTCACTGATGCTTCGGCCCCAAGGAAAGGATAAGTACCAGAATTAGATTGATTGTTATCTTCTAATTATTGTGAGTGAATATCCTCTCCTTTGGGATAAATCCCAATCATAGTAAGAGTATGATTCTGTCTAACCCTGTACCGGCCATGCCGGGCCGTGGGCCGCACACGTGTGTGTGGTTACTGTTCATTTAAGCCCATAGGCTTAAATGACATTAATCCCACCCATCCATGATGGGCCGGATACGGGTAGTACCCGTGGCCCAGGTTCATGACCCGACTGGGGACTATACGTCATCATGTCCCCCCAGTCTAATTGTTACAGCCATTGGCGTAACCTCTAGACTATACAATGTCATGTAGACCTGTTTGTTGCAATTACGGCCGCACTCCAAAATAAGCCGATCGGGACAACTTTAAGGAATGCTTTAATGGTGTTCAATAGTCAGACACACCCCTACAAAAGTGCACCAGAAAGGCCCACCCTTGAGCCACGTAAAACTGCCAAGAAGTGACCCGTGGGTCCCTTCTGACGTTTCAGAAGCGTCTGAAATACCATCCGTTGGATGGGCGTAGTGGCTTACACGTGGCGAACATCCATGCTACCACGGAAATCGAGGCAACCCTATATAAGAGTTAGTGTGTGCCACTGTTACACACACAGTTTACATTGTATTCCGCCATTGTTACTCCCAAGCTTATTCCTTCATACCTTCACTTCTTATCCCCCGGATTTTTCCCGCCGCAGGTTAGATCATCACGCCTCTCAAATCTTTTTTATAAAACATGGTGAAGGATAATCCCCTTATTACGGATGTCCTTAACGTGATGCCTGCAGAGAAATACATAGACTTTTTGTCTAAGTATTATATTCCCAAAAGCGTACATCCGACCTATCCAGGTGACGGTGAAGCGATTACGGATACTCTAAAGGGGAAGATAGGCGTGTACACGCGCCTATTTGATTCGGCTAACTACCTTATCCCCTTATCTAAGTTTTTGGTAGATCTGCTTCTATACTATGACTTCCACATAACCCAATTTCACTGCATAGGGGCATGTAAAATCAATCAGTATGATATTACCTGCCATACGTGCGAGGTAACCCCGACCGAGAATCTATTTAGGGTCTTTTACTCCCCCCAACTAGTGAATGGGTGGCTGTCGTTCAAAAAACGATCCGCGAACGCCCCCATGACTTATAGGAAGCCCTTAGACTCCCTTAAGAATTGGTACGACCAATACTTTTTCGTGGATGAGAAAGTATTCCCTAACCCGTTCGTCCTCAAAACCAGGGTACCCAAAGACTATCCTCCCAAATCCAAAGACTATAGTAGTAAGGATTTGAAAATTCTAGATACCCACCGCACAGAATTTCATAGGGGTTTGCCGGAGCACTTCCTGTGCCTAGTAGGGATAAGCCGCTACTACTATGGGAGGGAGGATAGGTATCCGTGCTTTCTGACCGAATGTAGGCAGGGTAGATCTTTTTAAATTTGTAGATGTAAAAAATGCCTCATTGTACTTTGTGAACTTACTAATCCGTATATATGCACATGTCCGCAGAGATGAACCTACATGGATTATTGCGCCAAGGCGATCCATGCAAAGTTCCTGAAGGATTCCGACCACTGAAAGAAAATGAACTCCCCCTACTGGAAGCTACCGCAGACAGAACCATCCTGCGGGGGGAATCCACTGAGCAGCGATCAGATGAGGGAGAGCCCGTGATTGAGAAGTCCCCTCTTTACTTCCATAATGAAGATGGTGTAGAACTTCTGCTTGAGGTACCGTGCCGCACCAGGATGAAGAAGAAGAAGAGGGAGAATTCACCAACCCTGCTAACAACCGTACCGGTGATGATGAAGAAACCATACAAGCTTCCGGGTCCCCCAAGCCCAAATCCAGGAAAAGGAAGACTACCAGGAGGGTAGCAAAAACTCTAGGGGATGGGGCGAGGGCACGTAATGCACCCCCAAAGAAGCTAAGGAAACACCATCCACAGTTCCAGGAAGGAAGCATCACCGCTACGGCCCAGGTCGACCCCTCGCCACGCACGGATGAGCAAGTCTGGATGGCCACTCCTGTGAATGTCGTGGCTCCTACCATCACGGAACCCGTGACTGGTACTACGTAAGTACCCATTTAAGACTCCAAAGGATATAAATTTATAAACAGAACTAATAAGTATGTTAATAACAGGGCGGACCCGTCAACCGTGGCTCAAGAGAAGGAGATAGAAAGGGAACCTTCTCCCGTGACATCAATGAGACCTCCATCCCTTCTCGTGACCCATGTCGAGGAGCCACATCCTGAGGGACCCGACACCAGCCTTCTCCTAGCATGGAATTTATCCAGCTTAACAAGGTTGGAGGCGGAGTCCGATTGCACTAAATTAATTGAACACATCACTCCTCCAGCGCTGGTGCAAGATTTTGGACGAACTAGAGCATGAGACGCTGCTAGAGCAGTTTGACATGTCCTCCGCACACCAGGTGACAGTTGGTGCGGCCCTAAGATGCCGTCTGATCAAGGCCTTGGCTAACGTGAGTCGTGCTGATGAAAAGATAGCTCGCAGTGAAGCACTGGTGGGTAAGCACGAGAAAACTATCACATCCTTGCAAGGAACGTTGGTCGTGGCAAAGTCAACCATCAAGGAGCAAGCCCATCACGCTAATGCCCGTGAGGAACGTATTGTGACACCCTAGAACCGAGGTCATTAACGTTACCCTAAATTACGCTAATTTTTGAAATTTTTAATAAATTTTAATTTCTATATATATATATAAGTATTTTGGTTAAAGCCGATGTTCGAGGTTATAATTTTTACGATTGACGATTCAAGAAGGACGATGACGATTACGATCCCGAGGGATGCCCAAATTTTATATAATTATTGACGATTTATCGATAATGTAATTTTTCGAGAATTTTACTTACGATTCGTGTTAAGTTGAGTCGGGTGAGTTTTATAGCCTTCCGAGTACATTTAAAGTATCCCAAAAATATTTTGGAGTGTTCGGGATGATTTCCGACTCCCGTAAAATTTTCAAAATTTGACTAGTGAGTCGAACCCGCAAAGTTTTAATGGCATTTTTACTTGAGGCCAAAAGAAACCTTTATTTGCAATTTGGTCCCTCCCAATCAGACAAAAATGCACAAACACAAACACGTAGTAACATTTCACAAAAACAAAATCAAACTCTCTCCTCTCTTGCCCTTAAAGCCGACGGTCACCCCCAAACCCACCAAGAACACCATTAAAAATTTTTCCACTTGATTTTCATTGAAACCAAGGTTAGACCACATCTAATCTTGTCATTCCCCACCTTTCTATGTACTTAAATCCCACATGCATTAACAAAAATTTTCCAAAATTTTTCAAGAACAATCAAATTCGTTTTTGAGGCTAATTGTGATGATGCATGTTAAATTCATGCCTAGTGTGAGTATAATCACCAATAAAACCCACCAAAATCAATTTGGTTGTGGTGATTTGGTCACCCAAACCCCACGGCACAAGGGGGTGTTTGGGGAGCCATGGTGGTTGATGAATTTTGAGCATTAGCTTGTGTTTGGCATTGTGTTTAGTGATGTTTTAAATAGGTTTAAGTGGTTGCATGTTTGTTTTCTTTGATTTTAGATTATGAGGTTGGTTGATCAATAGGGGTAGGACTGAAAATTTGTGTTTGGTTGTGATTAAGGAAGCTTAGGGTGATGCCTAGTGGTGATTAGTAGGTTTGGAATCGAGTTTAAGCATGGTTTTAGTATAGCCAAATTTAGGCAAAAGTTTAAGGCCATTTCATAAAAATTATTTTTCCTACAGGTCTTGAAAACTAAATGTAGTTATAGAGGGTCTTCTTATCTTTAATTTGGTATAAGGTAGAGCCCGTGACTCAAAACGAGCTAAAAGTTATGAGGTTTTAAAGATCGAGTACCGGGAGACGAGAACTTTCATAATCCGAATTTATGTATAGTTTTAGTCAAATCCCGAGGACCACAAGTATGAATTGGTAAATGGTCAAGGGTCAAATTTTGGTCACAAACCTGTGTAAATGAGTCTATAAGTTGACTTGGGAGTCAAAGAAGTCAAAGGTGCATTTCATATAGGTCAAAGAAGTCCAAGTTGGTCGAAGTACAATTTCAGCCCGTAAAATGTAGTTTTTGGAAAAGCGTTGCGTAACGGGTCGTAGAAGTAAAAACTTTTATTGGGATTAAAAACATGTTATCTAAAGGTCTTATAGGATTTTTGAGAATTTTGTCAAATTTTATAAGAATGGTTAAGTGTAGTAAAACAGCCCGTACTTTCGGTGAGTACCGGCGAAAATGGATAAAAAATGGATAACGTAAGTAGTAAGAACGAATGGTATAAAATGAGCGATGCTTGTTGTTTTGTTTTTGGCGTGAGTTATAATTGTCCTAAGTGACTAGTACATATGTATTTTATACAGTACCGTAAGGTATTTAAAATGAGATTACTCATTACGCGTTATTTGTTGATAGGTGTTGATTTACCCGGGCATCCGTAACATCGTCAGTGATCATCTCTCGAACTACCGACTACTTAATATATAAGGTGTGAATTTATAGCCTCGCTTATATTTATTTCAAACTGTTTTACCCGCGAGGGAAATGCATGCTAGTTTTTAAAAGGAACGTATATCATGAATGATTGTTAGACCCGAATGTTGCCTTAGAAATTGTGTTGAGTACCAAGTTGCAAAAGACCCTAAATTCATGAACTATTAACTATTGTCCTGCCCTCGAGTAGGGGGAAATAGCCGCTTATACAATTTGTAGTACTACGGGGCTAACGACCCAATGCTAGCCGAGAAGCTGTACGTTGAGTAAGTTCTGCGGTAGATTATCTTGTATGAGAGATAAGGTATAATTGCAACTGATGCCTTTAGAAGGGGCACTGGTTTCATCTGAATCACGCCGGTAATTATTACGCGGGTGATTGAGTTAACGGATTAGTGTCATGAGCTTAAACACAATTGTCAGTATCCTGAATGTAGATTGTTTGATCGACAAGTCTATAAATGATCACGAATGATTTTTATTTTATATACATTCAAATGGATTGTAAAACCTATGAATTCCACTCAACGTTTTCGTTGACCAAAATTTTGGCATGTGTTTCAGGTAACCGCTGAAGTGTAGAATGGAGCATGCATGGGATGGATGTTGTGTGTATGGCTTGGAGTCCGCTTGTTTTTCCTCCTTTTTCTACTTAAACAATTTTAAAGTTTAATGTAATGTTGTTGTGAAACTGAAATTCTTGGGTTGAGATTCATGGGGACCGAAAACGCTAAACTCTGTTGTACCAAGTGGGGTGGGAAAAACCGTGGACATGTATCATCTAACAATTTTTAATTTCAAGTTTTAAGTTGACGTCTTTTTAGCGTCGTTTGATATATCTTGTGTGCAATGAATACTGTGTAGCACCCAATGTTGTAGTTCCGCTGCGCATAGCATTTGTGGGGGTGTTACAGATTGGTAATCAGAGCCATGAGTTATAGAGAACTAGGTCGTTTTTGAAAATCCTAAACTATAACTTTTGGTGTCGTAAGAAATGGTCCAAGCACACACAACTATCCTGCATGGCTCCGGTAAGATTTATTTTTGTATTCATGGCATTTGACGTATACTTTTGAGTGAAGTATATATGTGGGTAATTATTACGTAAGTATGGAGATTACTATATGTAGACGTTGAGATTTTACGTGGAATATCCGACATCGTAATTTTTGTATTAATCATGCATGAGCATCATATTATTACATTTCGGGCATATGTACCACCTTTGCATTGCATTTGCATGCATGTATTTATAACTATTGTATAATTACTTATGTACCCTCCGAAATTCGCTGTTATTGCAGGAATGGCCGAGGTACCGCCTAATGATAATGGAAACGATTACGTCGTAGGTCGCGAAGGGGGAAGTGTTGGAACAGCAGCTGAAGGACAAGCTGAGACGAACGATGTACAAGCCCAGGACCCCGACCAGAGGAGAACTACTTGCCCCAGGCCTATGCGTACTTCCCATCTGGTTGGTGCACCAGATATCCTCAGAAGAGCCGAAGGTGCAGTGAGCGCAAATTCTCTTCATCAAGGCATCTCCAGAATTTGCTGCCCCGGACCAAGAGTTCATCATGACGTACGACGTGTTGTGAGAGGTTTGGACGAATCGATGTGCATGCGGTACGTAGTGGAATCAAGGGTGATTAGTAGATTCGACGAGAATGAAAGGGCAGACCAAAGACTGTTGGAAAGGACTGCAAGAATTGAGTATGATGGGAATGTAAACAAAAGTGACATCAACAGTCTAAGATCAATGGTTGCAAATTTAAGCGCTAGTCTTGACCGTGTTAGGGAAGATCAAGTGAGGTTGTCGAGGATGCAGAGTTGGGAGCATCGTGTGAGAGCATCATTGCCCCCGGATTGGAGATTCGTGGACGATTTGGAGATGGAGGCAAATGACTTCATGATTCAGCCGCCTACTAGAGGTGCTTGTATTACGGTGGGAAGTCAGGTAGAGATTGAGTGTGGGTCTACATCAGGGAAGAAAAAGGAGACGGAATGTGGGCCGGATGATAAAGGAAAGAGAAAAATGGATGATGTGGATGAGGACGATAGTGATGAGGAACCCGAGGAAGACGATGACGAACCGCCATCCAAGAGGCCGTGTGGATCACCACATGCCTAGTTACTTGTTTTGTATTTTTCTTTGATCATTGTAATAGAACTGTTTTAGACTTTTGTATGATGGCATTATGACGAGAAACTTGAGGACTTAATTTTTGTGGTGAACGATTGTAGTGACAATACTTGTCACGATTTTGGTTAATTATCAATACAATCCATGTTACCTTTCATGATCTGTGATATGTCTTAAATTTGATCTTTTGTGATGTGAATTGATGAATATTAGTAACTCTGTAGTGATGTGTCGTTGTATGTATATTATGTCTGGGAAACTTGATATGTATACTTACATTGTTTTTCTATTTTCCCTGTCTTGCAGAAAGAGATATTCGATAACACCATGCCTCCAAAGTTGACCGCTGATCGTGTAAACACAATGATTCAGGAAGCTATAGCAAATGCGTTGGAAGCGGACCGAGCCGGGAGAAATCAGGACCAGGGAAGGAACGCGGGGAGACAGCAAGCCCCGAGAGTGTGTACCTATTCTAGCTTTATGAAATGCGGTCCCACGCAGTTTCGTGGAACGGGTGGAGCTTTAGAACTTAGACGATGGTTGGAAAAGGTTGAAAGTACGTTCGAAATCAGCGGTTGTGTAGAAGCGGACAAAGTGAAGTTTGCGGCTGCTACGTTTCTTGATGATGCGTTAAGTTGGTGGAATACCCAGGTAGCTACGGTTGGATTGGCTGTAGCGAATGCAAGGACGTGGAATGCGACAAAAGCTCTGTTGACTAAGAAGTTTTGCCCGGAAGAGGAATTGGGGCAATTGGAGGATGAGTTGAGGCACTTGACCTTGAAGAACAATGATATCGCTGCCTACACTAGGAGGTTTAATGAGTTAAGCCTTTTGTGTCCAGATGTTTTTGCCAATGATGCCAAGAAAATGAAACAGTACATTAAGGGTTTATCCAGCAATATCAAAGGTGAAACAACTTCGTCAAAACCTGGATCGTTTGATGAAGCGGTCCAGATGGCTCACGCATTGATGGACGTCAAGCTCCAGGACAAGCAGAACTCCATTGCTGAAGGCAACAAGAGGAAATGGGAAGCGGCACAAAGTAATCAATCCCAAGGCCAGAACCGAGGTGGAAATCGAAACAACCATGGTCCGAACCGAAATCAGCAGTTTAACCAAAGAAGGAACGAAGGGATGAGGGCAGTGACGAACCCTAGAGGTGTAAAAGTGAATCCCCATTGTGGTAGGTGCAATTTGTATCATGTTGGGAATTGCCCGCCTGCATGCGGCAAGTGTGGAAAGGCAGGTCATAGGACTTCTGGTTGCCGAACGGGAGGAGTAGCCACTGGGGCGAATGCTATCAGAATGAGAGGATGTTATGGTTGTGGAGAAAGGGGTCACGTGCAAGTGAATTGCCCGAAGGCAGGAAACAAGCGGGGAGGTAACAACGCGGCTGCTGTGTATCAAGTGGGAACGGCTGATAAACCACAGGGTCCTAATGTGGTTATCGGTACGTTTTTCCTAGACGCTTGTTATGCTAGTATTTTGTTTGATTCTGACTCCGACAAGAGTTTTGATGTTAAATTTAGTCGTCATATTGATAGAGAACCGGTGTTGTTAGTGACTAGTTATAACGTTGAGTTAGCCGATGGAAAAATTGTTAGTACGAATTCTATACTGAAAGGGTGTACCTTGAAGTTAGGAAATTACGCTTTTAAAATCGACTTGATGCCTATAGAGCTAGGATCGTTTGACGTGATTGTGGGAATGGATTGGCTAATGGCGCACAGTGCTAAGATCGTCTGTGGCGAGAGATTAGTTCAGATTCCGTTGAGGAATAAAGTTTTGACGGTAAAGGGAGACGAATGCACTTCTCGTTTGAAAGTGATTTCCTGTTTGAAAATGATGAAGTATGTAGAGAGCGGATGCGATGTGTTTTTGGCAGAAATTTCGAGTGATGGTTATTTAGAGGCGAGGATTGAAGAGGTACCTGTCATCTGCGATTATCCGGAAGTTTTTCCAGACGAGTTGCCGGGTTTACCGCCTGCCCGTGAGGTCGAGTTTCGAATTGATTTGGTGCCAGGAGTTGCGCCGGTTGCGCGTGCACCTTATCGCTTAGCACCATCTGAGTTAAAGGAGTTATCGGATCAATTGAAGGAATTGATGGACAAAGGATTTATTAGGCCGAGCTCATCACCTTGGGGAGCGCCAGTGTTGTTCGTAAAGAAGAAAGATGGTTCATTTCGGATGTGTATTGACTATAGGGAACTCAATAAGCTGACGGTTAAGAATCGGTACCCATTGCCGAGGATTGACGATTTGTTTGATCAATTGCAAGGTTCCAGTGTATACTCAAAGATCGATTTAAGATCAGGGTATCATCAACTGCGTGTAAGAGAGGAGGATATCCCTGTAACTGCCTTTCGTACGCGGTATGGACACTTTGAATTTCGAGTGATGCCGTTTGGGTTGACGAACGCGCCTGCTGTATTCATGGACCTCATGAATCGCGTGTGAAAGCCGTATCTAGATAAGTTTGTTATTGTTTTCATCGATGATATACTTATTTACTCTAAAAGTAAGGAGGAGCACGAGAAGCACCTGAGGAAGATTTTGGAGTTGTTAAGGAAGGAGAAGCTGTATGCGAAATTCTCAAAGTGTGAATTTTGGTTGGAATCAGTGCAGTTCCTAGGTCACGTGATTGATAGTAAGGGAGTTCGTGTGGATCCTACCAAGGTCGAAGCGATCAGGGAATGGTCGGCACCGACGACGCCGACTGAAGTTCGACAATTCCTTGGTTTAGCTGGGTATTATCGAAGGTTCATTGAAGGATTTTCGTCGATTGCAAAACCATTGACAAGGCTTACCGAAAAGAATAGGGTGTATGAATGGGGAATTGAGGAAGAACTTGCTTTCAAAACGCTCAAGGACAAGTTATGTTCCGCACCGATATTGTCATTGCCTGAAGGAACCGAAGACTTCGTAGTGTATTGTGATGCGTCTCGTAAGGGTTATGGAGCGGTATTGATGCAACGTGAAAAGGTGATAGCTTACGCGTTGAGGCAACTGAGGAAGAATGAGGAGAACTACACGACGCACGATTTGGAATTAGGAGCTGTAGTTTTTGCGTTAAAGTTGTGGAGACACTATTTGTATGGGACGAAGTGTGTTGTATTCACTGACCACAAGAGTTTGCAACACATTTTAGATCAAAAGGAGTTGAATATGCGACAGAGACGATGGGTTGAACTACTAAGCGATTACGACTGCGAAATTCGCTACCACCCTGGCAAGGCGAATGTTGTAGCGGATGCACTGAGTAGGAAGGAACGGGAGAAACCTTTGAGGGTCAGAGCTTTAGTGATGACTGAGAGCGTTGACTTAACCGAAACTATATTGAAGGCTCAAGAGAGAGGACTAATGAAAGGGAATGTTGAAGCTGAGAACTTGGGACGAATGTTGAAACCTCTTTTCGTGATTAGGTCAGACGGACTGAGATATTTTGAGAATCGGATTTGGTTACCGTTGTGTTCATCAGAGGAAGGAAAGCATGGAGTTCGAGAATTGGTTATGAACGAGTCGCATAAGTCGAAGTATTCGATATATCCTGGATCGGATAAAATGTATCACGACCTGAAGAAAGTTTATTGGTGGCCGAATATGAAGGCGGATATTGCTCGTTACGTTAGTAAGTGTTTGACTTGCGCGAAGGTTCAAGCAGAACATAAGAAACCATCTGGATTGTTGGTACAACCAGAGATCCCAGAATGGAAATGGGAGAAAATCGCTATGGATTTCGTGACGGGTTTACCTAGAACTCCTAGTGGATGTGATATGATATGGGTAATAGTGGATAGGTTAACGAAATCTGCTCATTTCTTACCTATGAAGAAGACGGACAACATGGAAAAGCTAGCCAGTGTGTACGTGAAAGAGATCGTCTGTAGACATGGAGTGCCGTTATCGATCATTTCGGATCGCGACAGTAGATTTACTTCGGAATTTTGGAAATCGCTTCAACGTGCGATGGGCACTGAATTGAGTTTAAGCACGGCTTATCACCCGGAAACTGACGGCCAGAGTGAACGAACTATTCAGACGATGGAGGACATGCTCCGAGCATGCGTGATTGATTTTGGAGGAAGTTGGGAACACCACTTGCCTCTGGTGGAGTTTTCGTATAATAATAGTTATCATGCGAGTATCAAGGCAGCACCGTTCGAAGCATTGTATGGAAGGAAGTGTAGATCGCCTGTGTGTTGGAGTGAAGTAGGAGAAAGTCAATTGACTGGACCCGAAATGGTTTTAGAAACGACAGAGAAGATTGTGCAAATCAAGAACCGAATACTTGCTGCGAGAAGCCGACAGAAGAGTTATGCCGATAACAGAAGGAAACCGTTGGAGTTTGAAGTTGGAGATATGGTTATGCTCAAGGTATCGCCGTGGAAGGGTGTAATTCGTTTTGGGAAGAAAGGAAAGTTGAGTCCGAGGTATATTGGACCATTTAAGATCGTCGAACGAATTGGACCAGTAGCGTACAAATTAGAATTGCCGAGCGAACTTAGTGCTATTCACGACACGTTTCACGTATCGAACCTGAAGAAGAGTTTGGCAGACAAGGAATTGGTGATTCCTTTGGACGAGATTCGACTGGACGACAAAATGCACTTTGTGGAAGAACCTGTGGAAATTATGGACCGAGAGGTCAAGAGGCTGAAGCGTAGTAGAATTCCTATTGTGAAAGTCCGATGGAATTCTAAGCGTGGACCGGAATACACTTGGGAACGTGAGGACTTTTTCAAGGAAAGATATCCTCATCTGTTCCAGTAGAACGAAATGTGAGTACAAGAAGAGGCGAGTGCCGGGACGTCGCTCTCTTTAAGGAGGGGTGGATGTGACACCCTAGAACCGAGGTCATTAACGTTACCCTAAATTACGCTAATTTTTGAAATTTTTAATAAATTTTAATTTCTATATATATATATAAGTATTTTGGTTAAAGCCGATGTTCGAGGTTATAATTTTTACGATTGACGATTCAAGAAGGACGATGACGATTACGATCCCGAGGGATGCCCAAATTTTATATAATTATTGACGATTTATCGATAATGTAAACTTTCGAGAAATTTACTTACGATTCGTGTTAAGTTGAGTCGGGTGAGTTTTATAGCCTTCCGAGTACATTTAAAGTATCCCAAAAGTATTTCGGAGTGTTCGGGATGATTTCCGACTCCCGTAAAATTTTCAAAATTTGACTAGTGAGTCAAACCCGCAAAGTTTTAATGGCATTTTTACTTGAGGCCAAAAGAAACCTTTATTTGCAATTTGGTCCCTCCCAATCACACAAAAATGCACAAACACAAACACATAGTAACATTTCACAAAAACAAAATCAAACTCTCTCCTCTCTTGCCCTTAAAGCCGACGGTCACCCCCAAACCCACCAAGAACACCATTAAAAATTTTTCCACTTGATTTTCATTGAAACCAAGGTTAGACCACATCTAATCTTGTCATTCCCCACCTTTCTATGTACTTAAATCCCACATGCATTAACAAAAATTTTCCAAAATTTTTCAAGAACAATCAAATTCGTTTTTGAGGCTAATTGTGATGATGCATGTTAAATTCATGCCTAGTGTGAGTATAATCACCAATAAAACCCACCAAAATCAATTTGGTTGTGGTGATTTGGTCACCCAAACCCCACGACACAAGGGGGTGTTTGGGGAGCCATGGTGGTTGATGAATTTTGAGCATTATCTTGTGTTTGGCATTGTGTTTAGTGATGTTTTAAATAGGTTTAAGTGGTTGCATGTTTGTTTTCTTTGATTTTAGATTATGAGGTTGGTTGATCAATAGGGGTAGGACTGAAAATTTGTGTTTGGTTGTGATTAAGGAAGCTTAGGGTGATGCCTAGTGGTGATTAGTAGGTTTGGAATCGAGTTTAAGCATGGTTTTGGTATAGCCAAATTTAGGCAGAAAGTTTAAGTCCATTTCATAAAAATTATTTTTCCTACAGGTCTTGAAAACTAAATGTAGTTATAGAGGGTCTTCTTTTCTTTAATTTGGTATAAGGTAGAGCCCGTGACTCAAAACGAGCTAAAAGTTATGAGGTTTTAAAGATCGAGTACCGGGAGACCAGAACTTTCATAATCCGAATTTATGTATAGTTTTAGTCAAATCCCGAGGACCACAAGTATGAATTGGTAAATGGTCAAGGGTCAAATTTTGGTCACAAACCTGTGTAAATGAGTCTATAAGTTGACTTGGGAGTCAAAGAAGTCAAAGGTGCATTTCATATAGGTCAAAGAAGTCCAAGTTGGTCGAAGTACAATTTCAGCCCGTAAAATGTAGTTTTTGGAAAAGCGTTGCGTAACGGGTCGTAGAAATAAAAACTTTTATTGGGATTAAAAACATGTTATCTACAGGTCTTATAGGATTTTTGAGAATTTTTTCAAATTTTATAAGAATGGTTAAGTGTAGTAAAACAGCCCGTACTTTCGGTGAGTACCGGCGAAAATGGATAAAAAATGGATAACGTAAGTAGTAAGAACGAATGGTATAAAATGAGCGATGCTTGTTGTTTTGTTTTTGGTGTGAGTTATAATTGTCCTAAGTGACTAGTACATATGTATTTTATACAGTACCGTAAGGTATTTAAAATGAGATTACTCATTACACGTTATTTGTTGATAGGTGTTGATTTACCCGGGCATCCGTAACATCGTCAGTGATCATCTCTCGAACTACCGACTACTTAATATATAAGGTGTGAATTTATAGCCTCGCTTATATTTATTTCAAACTGTTTTACCCGCGAGGGAAATGCATGCTAGTTTTTAAAAGGAACGTATATCATGAATGATTGTTAGACCCGAATGTTGCCTTAGAAATTGTGTTGAGTACCAAGTTGCAAAAGACCCTAAATTCATGAACTATTAACTATTGTCCTGCCCTCGAGTAGGGGGAAATAGCCGCTTATACAATTTGTAGTACTACGGGGCTAACGACCCAATGCTAGCCGAGAAGCTGTACGTTGAGTAAGTTCTGCGGTAGATTATCTTGTATGAGAGATAAGGTATAATTGAAACTGATGCCTTTAGAAGGGGCACTGGTTTCATCTGAATCACGCCGGTAATTATTACGCGGGTGATTGAGTTAACGGATTAGTGTCATGAGCTTAAACACAATTGTCAGTATCCTGAATGTAGATTGTTTGATCGACAAGTCTATAAATGATCACGAATGATTTTTATTTTATATACGTTCAAATGGATTGTAAAACCTATGAATTCCACTCAACGTTTTCGTTGACCAAAATTTTGGCATGTGTTTCAGGTAACCGCTGAAGTGTAGAATGGAGCATGCATGGGATGGATGTTGTGTGTATGGCTTGGAGTCCGCTTGTTTTTCCTCCTTTTTCTACTTAAACAATTTTAAAGTTTAATGTAATGTTGTTGTGAAACTGAAATTCTTGGGTTGAGATTCATGGGGACCGAAAACGCTAAACTATGTTGTACCAAGTGGGGTGGGAAAAACCGTGGACATGTATCATCTAACAATTTTTAATTTCAAGTTTTAAGTTGACGTCTTTTTAGCGTCGTTTGATATATCTTGTGTGCAATGAATACTGTGTAGCACCCAATGTTGTAGTTCCGCTGCGCATAGCATTTGTGGGGGTGTTACACGTATTGCCGAGCTGGAGGCCCTCTTAGCAGCATCTAATGAGAAGGTATACTTCTTACATTAACACTTATTTTGTGCACACAAAAAATCACATTGCCTTTGTAGTAACTCCAAGTGTCGTGTATAGGTATCCGTAGCCGAAGCTGCTACTAAAGCCATCACCGTACAAGCCTTCACTATTGCTCAGGAGCGCGACACGCTGAAGGATGAACTAACCCAGGCGTGGACCACCTTGGAAGAGCAAGCTACAATCGCTGAGGGTGATCTAAGCAAGATGGCAACAGACTGCGCCAAAATGATGTGTCCTCCTTTGCTCATAGCCATAGCTTGGAGTATATGGATGGTTGGCCAGGGAATGTGGCTTGCCGTGAGCAAGGTAACGGAGGCTCCTTACCTGCTGCAGGGCTTTGCTGATGTTGTATCGGACGGTATTGACCGTGGTAGGCACGAGGGGCTGGTCAAAGCTGAGGAGCTAATAGGCAAGGAAGAAGATATTACCCAGCATGCCTACCACAACCCTCTAGCTGGAGATAAGATGACCGCATCAATGGCTGCCCTTGCTGAAATCCAACACCCTTTCCTAGATGAGCTAGAGTTACTGAAGGACGCTCCCAATGGGGTAATAATCTCGAAGCTAACCGCTGATCCTATCCAACTAACCGTGCCTACCTACGACTCTGCGTCGAAGGTGATAAAGGTAAAAAACTGCTGGGGGAGGCGCTGGACGCAAACATGATCAGGGCCCAAGAAGGAAGGAATGCGCACGGGGAGGTCCTCCACACATTGATTGAAGAAGGGAAGAAAGAGATAGGGGAGTTCCTACCTCCCTTATAATTTACATTGTAAACATTTGTACTATTTTATTCGTCCGTGTATGTATACGGCTAAAACTGATGTTGTTGTGATAACTTGTCATATTTATGCAAGCAAGTCCGTGATGACTGCGGCTATTTTGATTTTTTGAATTTGAAACTTGTGAATTTTTGTTGTTTTTCTTTTTCGATATCATATACCTGTGTTGCATGACATGTCATGTCTTACTCAAAAACACAATCAAGTTTATATTTCACTAGACGTGCGACGTGCGTCTTTACCATGCAAAGCACTACGTGAGCGCGGCATATGGAAACTTATCACAACGTCTTGTGAGTAAGGTGTGTAGTAAGGATACATGATCCGCGTCACTGGGGTTGCATCCCTCTTATGCGACAAGTTGAATTATTAGGTTCACTTAATCCTCATACCCCGCCTGGAGGCGCATAGTACGTGTACGGTTTTGAATGAATGCATATGAATAAGAGATAGCACATTATACTAATAACAACTAAATCTATACGACAAGAATAGAATCTAAAAAATAAGACAATAATTTGCAGAAGAACGAGTCGTGGGGCTAGCTAGGCACCACGACATTTTATTAGAACGTTTACGTTTTTTGTTTTAACAAGAATGGGAAATCCTAAAAACAAAGGGGACCTAGAAAGCATAAAAAATAAAACAAAGAGAACACATGGATCCTCATTGAAGCCAGATATAGCAAAGTGTCCATGCGGAAGCCGTAGCTCTCAAAGATAGCTCCTTTTAAGATTGCAGATATTCCATGGGCGTTCCAAGTCGCGGCCATCCATGTCACGTAACTTGTACGCGCCCCGTCCTAAGGCTTCCGTAACCTCATACGGTCCTTCCCACTTAGGGCCCAACTTTCCTGTATTCTCCGCTCTACTTGCCTCGTTGGCACGACAAACATAATTTCCCGGGCGAAAAGAAACACCTTTAACCTTGGTGTAACACCCTATTTTGATAATGGAATGTCACGCGGAATAATGGTGTGTCATCAAAGCATACAAGGATAAATGTATAAAACATTAAATGACAATAGAGATAACCGGAATCAAACATCGGTTCCCAAACATAAGCCCAAAACATAATAAAGCAACAAAAATGAATGAAAGACTAAACAAGCATAAGTATATGAAGGCAAAAGGAAAAGAAGTCTCTAGCAACTTCCATCCTATGCACGTCCTCCAAATGCTCGAGTCCCTCCTAGGGTACCTGCCGTTTTGGGACATGGAAAGGAAAGTAACGGCTGAGCAAAACGCTCAGTGCACGGATATAGACATAGTATAAGTGACTAAAACATAATAGAGACTTAATAGCAGCGGAAATGTATAAGTCCTAGAAAACCTGGAACATGTTCATAAAACTGGTTTTATAGTTTGAAAAGCCTTATGTTTATCTTATGAAAATTGTTTAACATATTTTACCATTAGCCAATATAGGTCAAGAAAATCCACCGTGCATGAATACTTGGAGTGGTGACCTCATCATGCAAATTAGAGGGGCTGCCTCTATTTTAATATACAGGTTATGGGTAGGAGGGATCAGCTCGTTGTGAAGGATGCAAGGCACACACCACATTCACCATGAAATCCTGAATAAAAAACATGTAACTAGGATGCACCCATACGCCCCACATGATAAATATAATATAAATGGCCAAAATCTGAAGGGACGCCACGAGCAATCACTCCGTCATGGTGAAGTCATAACATCAGTGCCTCTAATGTTATGGTTATGGTACCTCCATAACTAGGTGAAACTGGTCATGCATGTATATGGCTATAGGTAATCTTAATTAAACATAAGAAATCAAACACATAACTTATACTACGGGAAAACAGTTGGCTGCATACAGGGAATCCTAATAAGGAAAGAATGTCCATACTTAAAGGACGGGAATCCGTACCTTATGTCCTGTGAACGAAGAAGATGAACTGTGAGGAATCCTACTTCCGAATCACTAGTGCTACATAAATACGTACATGAATAAGTATCTGCTAACTAAATACGTAGCTGGTTTTATGTCATGTCTTAGCTTATTTTATGTGTTCTTACCATGTTTTTACTGTTTTAAAGCCCTAAACTGTGTTTTATCTTATATTCTGTTTAATCTGATTAAGTATTTCTGGTATTTCATGTGTTATTATACTTACTGTGTAATAATAAGTAACTTTCCAAAAATAGCAGGTTCCCTAAAATAGAAAGTTTCCAAAAATAGAAAGTTACCAAAAATAGAAAGTTACCAAAAATAGAAAGTTTTCAAAAATAGAAAATTTCCAAAAATAGAAAGTTTCCAAAAATAGAAAGTTTCTAAAAATAGAAAGTTTCCAAAAATAGAAAGTTTCCAAAAATAGAATTACTGCTTAAAATAGATAAGTTTCTAAAAATAGAAAGTTTCCATAAATAGATCAGCTGTCTTAATTAAATAAGTTTCCATAAATAGATTAGCTGCCTGAAATAAATAGGTTTCTAAAAATAGAAGGCTTCCATAAATAGATTAGCTGCCTTATTTAATTAAGTTTCTAAAAATAGAAAGTTTCCATAATTAGAAATAAGCTGGTTAAATAAGCTAAGTATATAAGCCTACGTGTTTTCATGATTATTTTCTAAGTCATATGATATAAGGTATAGTTTAATAATTATTTCATGTAATTAAATTAAACTATAGGTTAAAATATTTAATTAAAGTATAACATGTTTTTAATTAAATAAGTTAAATACTTAGGTTTAAATATGTATTATTATATATGAATAATATAACCTAAGTCATGTTAATTAATTAATTATATCTATGGTTTTAAATAATTAATTAATTATAAGTGTTAAATATACAAATACTTAGGTTAATTAATTTCATGATTATAATAATTAAAATAACCTAAGTCATGTTATTAAATTAATCATATCAATTTATTAATTTAATTTTAACATAAGCTCATAAACATAAAAAAAACTAAACATACACCATGAACCGGATCCAAACTAAAAACAAAGAACCAGACATGCAATCGACACCGTACCCCGAACCAACTTGGGGTAACCCGTGTTTTACTGCTGCCGTGGGACCCACACGCACCAACCAAGACCGTATGGTCTTGGTGGTGGTCGGCTTGGCCAAACCGAGACCCCTTCGGGTTCGGTGCAGCCTGCGGCCAAAACAAACACCCCTTAAAACACCTTTTGATTTTATTTAACACCAAATCATGTTAGATCCATGTTTAATTATTAGGTTTTTGTAAAAACATCACATGTTCTTGAGTTATAAAAAGATTAAATCAAAAGAAAAGGTTTAAAAAGGATTTATCGAATTCGTGGATCAAAAGGACGAAGAACCAACACGATCAATCATTAAAACTTCAAGATCCAAGATCACAAACCACCTCTTGTGGTGTTCTTAAGGCGGCGGCACAAAGAAGAACAAGGAAGAGGGTTTTAGGGTTTTTCTAAAAATCTTCTGTGAATGAAAATGAGTAGTGAAAAATATCCCTTTTCCTTTTTAGTGAAAAATTAATGGGCTAAGCCCATCCCCCCTCCTATTTTCGTGGTAATGGGGCCCACAAGGGGTAACCCGAATGTTTTCCGTTTCTAAAACATTGGTGTGTTCTCGTATGTTAAGTTATACGTTCGTGATTATTTGTGTTCGCGTTTTAAGTGTTCTCGTTACGTAAATATCGTGATCTAATATATTTAATTACGCTCGTAATAAATATATTTACGTAATTAATAATAGTTCGTGTTTTAATTACGTTCATGATTTCATGATCGCATGCTCGTAATTAATTATCGTCAAATAATTATTACGTGATCGTGCGTAGTAAATACTTATCGTGCTCTAACACGTACGTAATACGTAAAATCCTAACATGTAATCGTAATCATGCTATATTAAGAAAGTTTTAATCTAGTACGTACGATCGTAAGGGTACTATTCATGGTAAAAGCATGCGGGTTTTACAACTCTTCCCCCCTAAAAAGAATAATTCGTCCCCGAATTATAGATAACGTAACTGAACGAGAAACATACCCTAATCAAAATGAGAGGGTATGTAAGATAAATTAGCGTGCAGGTGACCTAGCAGAAAGAACGCGGAACGTGACATGTCTTAAAAGGACATGGAACGTGACGTGGCTGAAAGGACATATCTAATTGATAAGAGAAAACGGATAAGAAGTTCGGATGAACTTGTCCGTTTCCAAGTGGCTTCCCTCTTGGAACGGTTCCTTCAGAAGATCTTGACACTAAAGATAAATCTTGGTCCTCCTGACCTTGACTTGGAATCCGAAGAAATTCTTGGTTATCTACGGAAGGTAGATCCCCTAAATTCGATCGAGGAAAATAAGTATAACGTGCAAGGGTAACTGAAACGTTACTATGCAAGACAATCTGACTTAACAGGTAATTAGAAACGATGCGCGAGACATAAAGAAACGTAGTACGTGAAAAAATTTTAACGTAATACGTGAAAAATTTTGAACGTGCTACGTGGAGATATGGCGAGTGTAGTATGAGTAAGCATATCGTGATCCATGATATGTGTAACATATCTTGATCCTGATATGAGGAACGTGGAATGAACATGACATGTGAAACATGTCGTGAACATAGAGTATAATGGCGGTAACGCCAAACGCTACAAGGTGAGACGTGGAAAATGACGTGAAACGTTTATCAGAAGATGGAGAGTTATACTAAACTTGGGTCTAGTCTCTCAAGTTCTTGCAAACTACCTATAATGAGAAAAGAAATGAACGTAAAATCGTAAACCAAAATACAATCATGAATGTGAATAGTGTCATGAAAGCGAGCGCGAAAGCAAGGCGTGGAATTAGAACAAGGACGTGAAGTAAATAAGGAGCATAATTATGAATATTTGTCTGACCTGATAACTGAGGAATTGCCAAGTGATCGGATGAACCTTGGCTGGAACATGTCCGATCAATATGTTGCTTCTGAAATCCTTGAGGATGTAAGGATTCTGCAGACTTGATCAAACTGTTTGCAATAACCCAGATAGCATCATGCTTCTTCTGAGTTTGCGTTAATCCGTGGAGATCTTGTCCCATTTCAATTCACAATTTCAGATGATGAAAACATCCCAGTTTGTTGGTGTCCTATCTTAACATGTTGGTATGTCAGATACCTAGATATGAACGTAACTGTATCTTTCTTCGTAGTACTTGATACATAGGAGTTTGCGAAACTCTGAGTCTCTGAATCTAGACTTCTCCTAGCGTAGGATTTTCTAGAACACCTAATGTAGTGTAGGGTTCTCTCATTTACGCATAAGCTGAGTCATGGTAAGATTAACCGTAGAAACCCATGTGATTCAGCGTGTCACTGTGATCAAACAGAATTGATATTGGAAAATTTTCCAGGGTAAAATTTCTCTTGTCATAAAATTTGCAACATAGTGCAGATATGGTCTTCCTGTTCTTCTTCTAGGCTTAAAGGAAATCAGGTTATCCTCAATGAAAACACTGATGAATTTGCTATGAGTTCATGGAAACTCATTCTTATAGTTCGGTTGGAGCATTGATGAGACTAGTTCAAAAGCATAAATCTAGCATGACCGAGTCGTGTACGAATAGCAGTCATGGACATGTCCTGCTGTTTCATTCGTCACTGTTGGCAGCATGATCATGAGTTCGGTCTTGGAAAAGTGATTAACACCATACGGTTGATTGGACATGTTGTCAATATGCGGAGGAGAATAACGGTCATGAATGGTGATTTGTTTACGCCGACGGTAGTCGACACATAATCTCATTATACCGTCCTTCTCCTTGTAAGTTCTTCTGGAATGTATGGGAAGATTTTGGAATAATCAACTGGATATGCGTAAAAGACTTAAGTGGTCGTGTCTTACTGACAACTAGAAAATTTTAGCGACCATGGCTAACAACGCACATGCTTGTAAGCATAGATCATTTGTACAGATTTTCTCGAGGGAAAATCAAGCTGAATGTATTCAGGAGCCTGAATATTACTGTACATAATTAGGAATCGTAGCATGGTGTGCTTTTCATAGTACATAATTAGGATAAAATTCATCTCGTGTCTGTCCGAGGAAATGCGTTAGCAGCTTGGATCTCATCATTAAGCTAAATGAAAACCTTCGTATACGTGGGAATACCAAAGGCGTCCTTCATGGTTATGAATATATGAACCATGGTGAAAGAAATGAAAGTGACATCGGCAACATGACAGTTCTCACTGATGCGCGGATAACGATATTGAAATTCTTGTGGCCTGATTAATACATGGCACATCAAAATGGATATACCCTTGGAGGGTACCCTTAATTTCTTAGAAATGTTCCATAGTTGGACGTGAGTCATGTGTCTTGACTCGTTTCTTGGAACTATAAGCATGACATATGTCTTGACTGGTGCCTTAACATGTGTCTTCAGGAGGTATACGTGAGACATGTGTCTTGACTGATTTCTTGACATGTGTCTTCAGAAAGTATACGTGAGACATGTGTCTTGACTGATGTCTCGACATGTGTCTTTAGAAAGTATACGTGAGACATGTGTCTTGACTGATATCTTGACATTTGTCTCGAGATGTGAAACAAACATAACCACAATATAAGGTTATTATGCCAGAATTGGCGGATCGGTTGGACTACTAATCCTTCTATTTCTGACCACGTCTGTGGCCAGAGTTTCGGTTGCGATTTCTAGGATAGTTTTTGTCATAGTAGTGGTTACTATCGTCCTGTATGTCAGTTCCATGATGGTCATTCTCATGACCGTGATTCATGTAACTATTCAGCTGAGTGGCCGGCTGGTACCGATTGCACTTAAATGACAGCTGAATGACGTGTGACATGTAACTAAGAATTAGGGACAATGATTGATGGGAATCGTCTGATGGTGAAGCATCTTCTCGTCAAATTGCTTTGCTCCGACGCCTTTGTCTTCGTCTAGTAGGATCTCCAGGTTGTGAACAGCATCCGCATCTCGTAGCATCTCCGAACGTCAGCAGCATCAACCTTTAGTAACATCTCCAAGTTATGAGCGGCATTAGAATATCAGCCACAGAAAATACGCCTGAGGTGATTCAGAATCGACTAGCCAATACTCGTGAAGTATTGCAAGTGGAATATACATGGATTAAGGTACGTGTAATAAACATGATATACGGTACGTGGAGTACACGTGGAATGCACATGAAATGATTGGTATGGGGTCGATCAATTGTCATGATTTAAGGAAAGTATATCGGTTAAACGGTTAGGAAAACCATCATGATAACCTGGCAGTATTAGCATAGACATCATTCTGGTTGTAACGGAAACGTTAAAGTGTGGTTACATAAAATTCAACGATGATTTGCCTGACAGCATGATCAATGAAAACCAACCATGACTATCATGAAAGCAGAATTTAATGAACTCCAACAATGTCTTGCAGGACAACGTAAATAACAAAAGAGGCGTAAAACAATAATCAACATGAAGACGGAATTATCATGAAGAAACATGAAACCATCTATCACGAAGAAGTGTATAACATAATCAGCATGAAACTGAAGATAACCATGACCGTATGAAAACATACTTGACATAAAAACATAATAATCTATGAGGAGACATGAAAAAAAATTTTATGCCAATTTAAATCATGAGAAAAGTTTTATGCATGAAAACAGTGCATGAATGCGTAATTTAGTTCATAAAAACCTTTTATATGTGCGAGGGGACTCCTATGGGTCGGTTCCAAAACAAAAGACATGGCGAGGGGACGCCTATGGGTCGGTCCCAAAATTAAAAGTTTCGATAAAAGCACATGCGACTAAATAGGGTCAGTCCTGTACCAACCATTACTTAGTCATAATCCCTGCAACAATGATACATGAAACATAAATAAATGAAACTCATCATGTCAAAACTTATCAGAAAAAAAAAATTTATGTGACTAATTATGAACTACTGGGTTTCAGTCCACATAGCCACAGTTCACGAGGAACATTATGCATGAAACAATGACACATAACTAAATATGAATGACGGTTGTCCATCCATATTAGCAAAACAATATCGATGAAAACATCAAGGTTAAAACCTCAAGGTGCTGAAAACATCATGGTCAAAACAACAATGCGCTGAAAACATCAATACGTAGAATAACAGACGTTGGCTTAGGAAGCTCGTGGTGACTACCCACTAGTCACAGTCGAGTTTTAGAGCCTATAGGTCGAATCCTTGGCTCTGATACCATAATTGTAACACCCCATTTTGATAATGGAATTTCACGCGGAATTATGGCGTGTCATCAAAGAATACAAGGATAAATGTATAAAACATTACATGACCACAGGGATAACCGGAATCAAACATCGGTTCCCAAACATAAGCCCAAAACATAATAAAGCAACAAAAATGAATGAAAGACTAAACAAGCATAAGTATATGAAGGCAAAAGGAAAAGAAGTCTCTAGCAGCTTCCATCCTATGCACGTCCTCCAAATGCTCGAGTCCCTCCTTGGGTACCTGCCGTTTTGGGACATGGAAAAGGAAGTAACGACTGAGAAAAACGCTCAGTGTACGGATATAGACATAGTATAAGTGACTAAAATATAATAGAGACTTAATAGCAGCAAAAATGTATAAGTCCTGGAAAACCTGGAACATGTTCATAAAACTGGTTTATAGTTTGAAAAGCCTTATGTTTATCTTATGAAAACTGTTTAACATATTTTACCATTAGCCAATATAGGTCATGAAAATCCACCGTGCATGAATACTTGGAGGGGTGACCTCATCATGCAAATTAGAGGGGCTTCCGCTAATTTAATATACTGGTTATGGGTAGGAGGGATCAGCTCCTTGTGAAGGATGCAAGGCACACACCATGAAATCCTGAATAAAAAACATGTAACTAGGATGCACCCATACGCCCCACATGATAAATATAATATAAATGGCCAAAAGCTAAAGGGACGCCACGAGTAATCACTTCGCCGTGGTGAAGTCATAACATCAGTGCCTCTAATGTTATGGTTATGGTACCTCCATAACTAGGTGAAACTGGTCATGCATGTATATGGCTATAGGTAATCTTAATTAAACATAAGAAATCAAACACATAACTTATACTACGGGAAAATAGTTGGCTGCATACGGGGAATCCTAATAAGGAAAGAATGTCCATACTGAAAGGACGGGAATCCGTACTTTATGTCCAGTGAACGAAGAAGATGAACTGTGAGGAATCCTACTTCCGAATCGCTAGTGCTACATAAATACGTACATGAAAGTATCTGCTTACTAAATACGTAGCTGGTTTTATGTCATGGCTTAGCTTATTTTATGTGTTCTTACCATGTTTTTACTGTTTTAAAGCCCTAAACTGTGTTTTATCTTATATTCTGTTTAATCTGATTAAGTATTTCTGGTATTTCATGTGTTATTATACTTACTGTGTAATAATAAGTAACTTTCCAAAAATAGCAGGTTTCCTAAAATAGAAAGTTTCCAAAAATAGAAAGTTACCAAAAATAGAAAGTTATCAAAAATAGAAAGTTTCCAAAAATATAAAGTTTCCAAAAATAGAAAGTTTCCAAAAATAGAAAGTTTCCAAAAATATAAAGTTTCCAAAATAGAATTACTGCTTAAAATAGATAAGTTTCTAAAAATAGAATGTTTCCATAAAAAGATCAGCTGCCTTAATTAAATAAGGTTCCATAAATAGATTAGCTGCCTGAAATAAATAGGTTTCTAAAAATAGAAGATTTCCATAAATAGATTAGCTGCCTTATTTAATTAAGTTTCTAAAAATAGAAAGTTCCCATACTTAGAAATAAGCTGGTTAAATAAGCTAAGTATATAAGCCTAAGTGTTTTCATGATTATTTTCTAAGTCATATGATATAAGGTATAGTTTAATAATTATTTCATGTAATTAAATTAAACTATAGGTTAAAATATTTAATTAAAGTATAACATGTTTTTAATTAAATAAGTTAAATACTTAGGTTTAAATATGTATTATTATATATTAATAATATAACCTAAGTCATGTTAATTAATTAATTATATTCATGGCTTTAAAATAATTAATTAATTTTAAGTCTTAAATATACAAATACTTAGGTTAACTAATTTCATGATTATAATAATTAAAATAACCTAAGTCATCTTATTAAATTAATCATATAATTTTATTAATTTAATTTTAACATAAGCTCATAAACATAAAAAAACTAAACATACACCATGAACCGGATCCAAACTAAAAACAATTAACCGGACACGAAATCGACACCGTACCCCGAACCAACTCAGGGTACCCCGTGTTTTACTGCTGCCGTGGGACCCACAAACACCAACCAAGACCGTATGGTCTTAGTGGTGGTCGGCTTGGCCAAACCGAGACCCCTTCGGGTTTGGTGCAGCCTGCGGCCAAAACAAACACCCCTTAAAACACCTTTTGATTTTATTTAACACCAAATCATGTTAGATCCATGTTTAATTATTAGGTTTTTGTAAAAACATCACATGTTCTTGATTTATAAAAAGATTAAATCAAAAGAAAAGGTTTAAAAAGGATTTACCGAATTCGTGGATCAAAAGGACGAAGAACCAACACGGTCAATCATTAAAACTTCAAGATCCAAGATCACAAACCACCTCTTGTGGTGTTCTTAAGGTGGCGGCACAAAGAAGAACAAGGAAGAGGGTTTTAGGGTTTTTCTAAAAATCTTCTGTGAATGAAAATGGGTAGTGAAAAATATCCCTTTTCCTTTTTAGTGAAAAATTGATGGGCTAAGCCCATCCCCCCTCCTATTTTCATGGTAATGGGGCCCACAAGGGGTAACCCGAATGTTTTCCGTGTCTAAAACATTGGTGTGTTCTCGTGTGTTAAGTTATACGTTCGTGATTATTTGTGTTCGCGTTTTAAGTGTTCTCGTTACGTAAATATCGTGATCAAATATATTTAATTACGCTCGTAATAAATATATTTACGTAATTAATAATAGTTCGTGTTTTAATTACGTTCATGATTTCATGATCGAATGCTCGTGATTAATTATCGTCAAATAATTATTACGTGATCGTGCGTAGTCAATACTTATCATGTTCTAACACGTACGTAATACGTAAAATCATAACACGTAATCGTAATCATGCTATATTAAGAAAGTTTTAATCTAGTACGTACGATCTCAAGGGTACTATTCATGGTAAAAGCATGCGGGTTTTACACTTGGCGTCATAATAAGCCTTCATCCGTGCCTTGGACTTGGCCTCATTGATAGCCGCTATTTCTCTTTTTTCCTCCAACAAGTCCAGATTGATCCGGAGCTGCTCGTCGTTTGTTACGACATTAACCTCCGTTGTGTGGATGGTCGGCATTCCGATTTCTACTGGTATAAGAGCTTTAGTGTCGTAGGCCAGTGCAAATGGAGTATCCCCATTGGCTGTTTTGATCATAGTCCTATGTGCCCATAGAACATGTGACAGTTCATCCACCCATTTGGCACTCCGTTCATCCAAGCGTGCCTTGATGCCTTCACCCAAGCTTATATTTGCTCGTTCCACAAGACCATTTGTCTGCTGATGTTTAACAGATGCGAAGCGCCGTTTTATATTCAATGCTGCGCACCAGTCCTTGAATGGATTATCCGCGAACTGCTTCCCGTTGTCCGAGTTGATTTCCCCCGGTAAGCCAAAACGACACACCATGTTCTCCCAAACAAACTTTTTAACTTGTTTGCATGTGATGGATTTGACTGCCTTAGCCTCTATCCAGCGTGTAAAGTAGTCCATTGCGACAATCAAGAACTTAACTCCCCCACGCAGCTACGGGAAAAAGTCCTGCAATGTCAATCCCCCACTTATAGAATGGCCATGGGGATGTAATGGGTGTAAGTTCCTGTTGCGGATGTCGTGGTATTGGTCTGTGCACTTGGCAATCACTGTACTTGCGAATCATGTCGCGTGCATCCTTATGCATAGTAGGCCAATAATATCCTGTGCGTAGAGCTCGAGCTACTACAGATCAGGGGCCCGCGTGCATTCCGCATAACCCTTCATGTATCTCACTGATCACATAAGTAGCCTGGCGTGGCCCAACACACCACAACCACGGCTGTAAGAAAGAGCGCTTATAAAGAATACCTTCTCGAAGCTCGAAGTGCTGTGACTTCCTTCTGATACGCCGTGCCACCTTTTCCTAGTCCGGAAGAGTTTCATTATTCAAATAGTTGATGATCAGGGTTATCCATGTAGGTCCATCTTCCTCAACTATGGCTAAGACTTCCCCTTCCGTTATATACTTTTCCTTTAGTAATTCTACCAAGACTTGCTTGGATAAATGGGTGAAACTTGTAGACGCGATCTTGCTACGAGCGTCCGCCTTTTTGTTTTCACCTTTCGATACCTGCTTGATAGAAAACTTGCTGAAAGCAGCGATGAGTGACTTGACTTTCTCCAAGTATCGAACCATGTTATCCTCCTTGGCTATGTAACCCCCTAGAATGTGGTTCGCGACAAGCCGTGAGTCCATGTAGGCCTCAAGGTTGCGGACTCCCATTCTAGCGACGATTTTTAAACCCACAATCAACGCTTCATATTCTGCCTAATTATTGGTGGTTGTGAACTCAAAGCGCAGGGCGTATGCAAACTTCATTCCTTCCGGATTCGTAAGGATGAGACCAGCTCCTGATTCGTCCATGCACGAAGATCCGTCCGTAAATAATACCCATGGTTCTGCTGGAGTTTCCTCTCGTTATGCGATAGGCCCGTCCTCATCCGGCTTATCTATCAAGAAATCTGGCAAGATTTGGCCTTTAAAAGCCGTCCTTGGTCTATAAGAGATGTTATGCTCTCCCAATAGAATGTTCCACTTCTATAGCCTACAGGCCACATCTGGTCTAGAGATGACTTGTTTTATTGGTTGATCAGTAATAACCACAATTGGGTGCGCCTGAAAGTACCGGCGTAACCGTTTCGTAGCAAATACTAATGCCAAAACCAATTTCTCCATGGAAGAATAATTCAACTCCGGCCCTTGTAGTGTTCTACTTATAAAGTAGACCGTACTTTGGACTGTGTCCTTATCCGTCATGAGTACCGCACTTATTGCTCCATGTGTGGCTGACAGATACATGATGAGCTCCTCCTTGGGTCGGGGGGCCACTAGCATGGGAAGAGATGCGAGGTTTTGCTTGAGCTGACCAAAAGCTTCCTCCGCTTCCTTTTTCCACCGGAAATCTCCCATCTTGATGCACTTATTGAGTGTTTTGAATATAGGGAGTGACTTCTCCGGGTACTTCAATAAGAACCTGTTTAGCCCGACCAACTTCCCATTTAATGATTGCACCTCTTTCCGTGTCTGAGGAGATGGTAACTGTATTACCGCGTCCGTCTTTTCCGGGAAAGGCTTGATGCCATTTGGATCAATCATATATCCAAGGAATATTCCTTCACTTGCCCCAAACGTGCATTTCTTTGGATTTAGTTTCATATTAATCCTCCTCAATGTGTCAAACGTCTCTTCGACGTCACTGAGAAGTGCATCCTCCGTATGACTTTTGATGACTAAATCATCAACGTATACCTCAAGATTGCGGCCTATCTATGAGTCGAAGGCTTTGTCAACAAGCCGCTGATATGTTGCCTCGGCGTTCATTAGTTCGAATGGCATTTTTGTATAACAGTATACACCTTGACTAGTATGGAACGCCGTCTTCTCTACGTCCTCTTCCGCCATCTGGATCTGGTGGTATCCTTTGTATGCATCTAAGAAGCACTTAAAGGGATATCCACATAGGGACTCTACCTTCTAATCAATCTCCGGTAATGGATAGCAGTCCTACGGACAGGCTTTGATCAGATCTGTGAAGTCCACGCACATGCGCCAGCTCCCATCATGTTTTTTGACCATAAACGGGTTAGATAACCACTCGTGTTAGTATACCTCACACATGATACCTGCATCCACCAATTTCCGTACATCATCCAATATTACTTGACTGGGTTCTGGTGCCTGACCGCGCTTCTTTTCTTAACGGGAGGATATCCCTGGTGGATTTGGATCTTATGTTCTGCTATCGCACGCGGATCGCCCGTCATGTGCTTGGGCTCCCATGTGAATACATATAAGTTTGCTTTTAGGAGAGAGCACATGGCCCTCTTGCCGCTATCCGAGAGTGTTCCCCCTATGGATACCTCTTTCTCTGGATAATCAGGATGGATTGCCACCTTCCAATTGGGAGGTGGTTATCCATCCTTGGGGGAAACAGGTGGAACTGGTGTTGTCACGGCATGACACTCAGATGGTGGTATGATTGCATTATAAATAGTGAGGATTCCTCCTTCCATAGGGAATTTAATCATTCCGTGAGCTGTGGAGGGTACTGCCCGTATGGCCAGGATACCTGGTCTGCCTATGATCCCATTGTATGGAGAGGGTGAGTGTATCACCATAAAGTTCATCCACGTCGTGGTGGAATGCTCTTCGTTCCCAATGGTTACAAGCAGACGCAGCTGCCCTATTGGCCAGATGGTGTCTCCACTAAAACCGATGAGCGACGACGTGGCCGGTACTAATTGGCTTTTTTTCTGGTCGTAACTGTATGAAACAGTGCTCCTATAGTACTTCTGCTGATGACCCTCCATCCACATACATACGGCGGACATTGTGTGTTCCAATGCTTATCTCAATCGTGAGAGGTGCATCGGCTACATCACTTGCCGTGATGGGCGCGAATGAGATTTCTCTGCCGCGTGAAAATTTTTGGCTAATTTTCTACCTTGTGCGGCGCTGCCTGGATTGGATCATGTATATAGTTGAAGGTTTGTCCTTTTGGGGATCCTTCTTGTCATACTTCTTGTTGTCCTTTCCATCCTTCCAATCCATGACCAAATGTTTGAGTTTGCCTGACTTGATCAGTGACTCAATGTGCTTCTTGAGCTGGATACATTCCTCCGTGCCGTGGCCTTTGTCGTTGTGGAATTCGCAAAAGCGATTTCCTTGACGACGGTCCACCGGGGTCATCATTGGGGGAGGTCTCGGGAAGTTGGCCCCTTCTGTTAGTAAAATCTCCCGGTAGGACATCTTTAGAGGGGTAAATTTGTCCTCCGACCGCCCTCCTTTGTTTTGGATCTTGTAGTCCGAGCTCCTCCCACTACCTTTGTTGCTTTGACCGCCCGACTGTCTTCTGGACTGGTCGTTCGATCGATAGTTGTTTCCTTTTGAAAGGTAGGCCGCGGCTACCGCGGTTTCTCCCTCTATGAAGTTCCTGACCCTTTCCATAAGATCGTCATACTTATCCGGCCTCTTGTAGTTGAGACGTCTGATTAATTCGCTGTCTGTTATGGCGTGCATATAATCGGAAATTTTCAGAAGTTCCGGCATTGTCTTTGTGCGCGTGCATTCGTCATTTAAGCGCTCGGTGAAGGCCTCCGTAGATTCCCCAGGTCATTGCTTGACAGTCGCCAGTGAGACCGAGTCCCTATTATACTTCTTTCGCTGAGTATAATTGTTCTTGAACGCAGTACGCAGATCCGTGAAGCTATCAATGTTTCAAGGAGGAAGTCCCTCAAACAACTCACGAGCATTTCCGATCAAGGTTGAATTGAACATTTGGCACCATATAGGCATGGGCCATCGTTCAAGTTTCGCTTGCGTGTCAAATATCTTTAGGTGATCATCCGGATTACCAGACCCATCATAAGTCTTGACGCACGCCGACATGCGACGCTTTGTGTCCTCGGAGTAATTACGTATGCGGAGGGTAAAAGGATCTTCTCTGGGATCAGCCCATAGACGGGTGAGATTAGGATCACACCATGGGCAGGAGAGATCTTCTGCTTCCGCCTCGCGATAGTAGGGGTCGCCGTAGTACTCTTCATTGTCTAGTGGTGGTGGTGGAGGAGTACGCCAGGGCCGGCGACACTTGGGTGGATGGTCATCCGAATCCTCTCCTGATGGACCAGGAGAAGGGGGCGGTGCCCCACTTTTTGGTTGAGGATCTCTATTGTGAGAAGAGCTAGGAGCCTTATTCCCGGTATTCATCCTGTCCCACACGCTTGTGCGGTGATTAGTTCTGGTTAGCTCCAGATCTGGTCGTTCGGGTGAACCGTCGGACCTCTTTCCTCCTCACGGGATTGTAGTAGTTCCTGCATAATACGATACCCTATACGTTCGAACACATTCCTAGGTTGGGGAGTTTCCTCAAAGAGGTTTCGCTCCTGGGTTCGTATCTTTCGCTTCCTTTGAGTTTGAGGAGAGGTGCCTGGTCTGGAACTGTCAAAGTTGAGCCTAGATTGGAGGTCCCTCCCTAGGTTCAACCTGGATGCGATTCCTGGGACGATCCTCTCGAAGTTCTGTGTGAGAACTCGAGTGAGATCTTCCTCACTAAGTGGTTCGACCTCCATTTCTTCCTTAGTCGATGGTCTGCGCGGCTCCTTGTTAGGGGGGTTGGGCGCACTCCCTGGATCAGGGTTATCCAAGGTCGAAGTAGGTGGTGGGGTGACAGCGAACGTGCTTGTCATACCTATGGACTGAAGACCACTTCGGTTATTCGGTCTGCCTGTTTGGTTACTAGGGGATCGGTTGGGAATGAGTATTCCGTCCCCTGGGGACTTCCGGTTCCCAGTATTTGTGTTCCTGGGGTTTCCTTGCGGATGTCCTTTCGTCATTGAGAAATCGAGATGAGATTTGCTCAAGCTTAGTGTAATGGTCCCATGGATGGCGCTAACTTGTTGATACAAAAGTTGGGTGATCCTTGCTAGACCAGAATTAGGCTTAATTCGGGTTGGCTAGACTCCGGCTCCTGCACCAAGTGAATTATCTGGTTGGGATCCTTCACACTAAAGCAACACGCGTTAGGCTTACCATGGGAATGTATCCCACGATTAGACTCCAGCGTGAGAGTAAGTAATCGGTTAGGGTTATGAGAATTGGATGAGATGTGAGTGTGTAGAATGTAATACCTTTGTGGAACCCTTGGGGGTTCCTTATATAGGCAGTGAAACCCTAATGGGCTGTCACTGATGCTTCGGCCCCACGGAAAGGATAAGTACCAGAATTAGATTGATTGTTATCTTCTAATTATGGTGAGTGAATATCCTCTCATTTGGGATAAATCCCAATCATAGTAAGAGTATGATTTTGTCTAACCCCCTACCGGCCATGCCGGGCTATGGGCCGCACACGTGTGTGCGGTTACTGTTCATTTAAGCCCATAGGCTTAAATGACATTAATCCCACCCATCCATGATGGGCCGGGTTCATGACCCGGCTGGGGACTATACGTCATCAGCCGACACCACAATCGCATCATCGTTGCCTTTGACGTGTGATTGCAAGAGCTCGATCATTGGACGGTTCTCCATTGTATTGACAATGGGAGGCTCTACAACAGGAGGTTCAATAGTAGCGACTTGAATGGATTTCCTCCTTCTTGAACGGGTTCGCATACACCTACAAAAGAAAAAGATAACAAAGAAATAGAAGAAAAATAACGGTTAATGTGAAAAGAAAATATTTTTGGTGCATCACCTTTGGAAAAAAATTGCTTTATATGAGTTTTTAAATGTTTTTGGATTTTGGATATTTTTATTGTTAGGATTTTTTGAAAATTTAAACACGAAAAATAACGTTAAAAATTGAACGGATCCCAAAATCCAACGCGTTCTCACAAAAAACCGTTAACCTTTACGAAAAGAGCCGGCAGCGGCGGCATTTTAATAACTAGAACTTTCTTAATTAGATTGTGTCTAATCGATTTGACCCGGTTTTATGTGTGACTTAGTTGTTCTTGGTGTGAAAAGCAAATGTCGTTTATCTATAAATTAAGGAAATAAAGCAACTTTAAAATTTGAATAAAACTAAAATTGAAAATTAAATAAAATAGAAGAGTTAAAAATAAACTTCTTCGGAATAATAAACTTTTTCGGAATAAAAGGGAAATTCGGAATAACGATAATCTCGGATAAAACACTAATTCGGAATAACAAATATATTCGGAAAAATCAATTTTTTCGGATAAATAAGGAAATTCGGATAAATCTTGTTTGTTCGGAAAAAGGGGTTATTCGGATAAAACTGTTTTTTCGGAAAAATAGGGAAAATAGGGTACGGATAAAAAGGACTTTTTCGGAATATACCTTATTCTCGGATAAATCCTGATTTTCGGATAAAGAACAGTTTCAGAATAACAAACATTTTCAGAAAAAGAACAGATTTTCGAAAAAATATAATTCGGATAATACTGTTTTTCGGAAAAACCTATAATTTTAGGTATAAAGTTGATATTCGGAATAACTGGTCTTTTTAGATAATTAACTATATCGGAAAATTGCTTAATTCGGATAAAGGGGCTATTTTCTGGTTTTTAAAACCCTTTTATGAAAATGAGAAAAAACTAGAAGAACAGTAACAGAGTATCTAAAAACAGGGAACTATATCAAAATAAGCAAAAATCAAATAAGAACTTAACCAAAACTTAAGCTAACCAAATTTTAAGAAAAACTAAATAAGCCACAAATCAAAAACTATAAAATCACCAAATAATCAAAATATTTAAAATCAACTTTTAAATGATTAAATCTACCAAATCCACTAAATTAAAAACAAACTAAACACTAATAAATCAATAATCACAATAAGCTAAAACATCCACCACATCAAAACCATAAGATTAATGAAATAAGCAAATCAATAAAACAACTAACAAGATTTAACAACCTACATGATTAATCAAATCAACCACAAGATTAAGAAAGGAAGAATGAGAGATTTATAATAAGCTTGAATTAATTATCAAGATTAAGATTCAATTAAAAGATTAAAAAGATGAAAGATTAAGCAAACTTGAAAGGAAATTATAGAGAGAGAAAGTAACACCTACTCCTAATTACCTTACTTGAAAAATAAACTAACTCTCTAAAATTAACTCTTAAAGGCCTATTTATAGGAGGAGGAGATGTGGTGATGTTGCTTCTCTATTTCTTCTTGTTTTCTCGTCTTTTTAAATAACTCGACTTTCTCGACTTTGTCTCGGGATTTGTCGAATGATAAAATGAATTCGTCTTCTAATTTTCTTCTTTTAGTAGACTTGGTTCTTCGAATTCGTCAAACTTCCGTCTTTAGACTTTTTCTTCGATAAATCTTCAAGCATAGGCCTTTGACTTCCGTTCTTCTTGCACTTTTGATCTTTTGACTTCATCTTTTGTCTTTTTCTTCGATAAAAGCCCGTGAAAGCCCATGTTATCTGCCTTTTTCATATTTTTGTCCTAAAACACAATAAAAACACAAACCCCGCATAATTTTGACTTTTACGACATCAATTACATGTTTTGGTCGTGTTTTTATTATAATTAAGTGGTAAAAGGATAAGTGTTTTCACACTTATTAGCAGTCGTGGATGATGATTGAAGATTGACAGGTGAATGTAGGAAGATGGTTAAGGGTAGGAGCGTGTATGTGTGTGTTTAAGTATTGATAATTGAGTCTAATGATCCCATTGACCATAAATAATGGTGAGGGAAACTGTTCATTGACCCCTAGTTATGGGGGTTGCCCTTTCCAAGTTAAGGCATTAATTGGGTGTAACCACTTGCCGTTTAATCCTTTAATAGCCAATCCCAGTTACCAAAAGAGTATATAAATGGAGGCACCAGAAGTAACTTAATTTGACTGAAATTCAAAGCAGCTAGAAGTCAACACTAGTAGCAGCGAGTGGTCAACAAAAGTCAACATAATGAACAGTGACCCGAAGAAACACTAGAACCCAAACACAAATTGAGAAGGAGAACTAGTGACCCACTAGGAGCAGGAGAGTGCCACTAGGAGTAAGCAAATCCATCCACCATAATTAGCACACACAGCAAAAACTAATGAAAAATGTCGAAAGGAGCTACCAGAAGTAAGAATGTACAATTATACATGTACAATAAGCCTCCCCTTAAGCTTTGCCTCCCCTCAATCCTAGACCTTAAGGATTAACCATACCAATATGAACCACCAAGTGGTTAAACCTTGGACCATCAAATGATTTAGTCAACAAATCAACAACATTATCATCCGTATGTACCTTGAGAACCTGTATCAGCTTCTTTTCATTTTCATCCCGTATAAAATGGTGTAAAATCTCTATATTCTTGGTTCTTTGATGAAACACAGGATTCTTCATAATGCAGATAGAGCTTTGATTGTCAATGATGATTTTGGTGTTCATTAAATTGAACCCATAGTCTAACATTTGGTTTTGTATCCACAAGAATTGTCCACAACAACTATCAGCAACTACATACTCAGCTTCTGTTGAGGAAGTAACTACTATGGTTTGTTTCTTACATTGGCATGAAATAAGCCGACGTCCCAAAAACTAATAACCACCAATAGTTTACTTTCAATCATTATTAGCACCTGCATAGTCACTATCACTATAGGCTTCAAGAACAAAAGGGGACTCCCTTGGATACCATAAGCCTAGCTTGGGTTGTGCCATAATATACTTGAATATTTTCTTGACTTCATTCAAATTTGATATTGTAGGTGCCACCTGGTGTCTAGAATAAGCACAAACAGCAAACATTATGTCTAGGCGTGACGCCGTCAAATACATGAGTGAGCCTATCATAGACCTGTACAAATGAACATTAACAGGAGGATATGGCTCATTCTTTAGTTTGACTTTAGTTACCTCATAAGGTGTTGTTGCTGGTCTAAGTGGTTCCACATCAAATTTATGAATTATGTCATGAACATATTTATCTTGACTAATGAAAATACCATCCTGCTGTTGCTTGACTTGGAGTCCAAGGAAAAATGTTAGTTCTCCCATGGCACTCATCTGAAACTCACCCTTTATCGAATGTTCAAACTCATCACACAATTTCTTCTTTGTAGAACCGAAGATAGTATCATCCACATACACTTGAACCAGGATGATGCCTTTGGCATTCCTCTTAAGGAATAATGTTTTGTCAATAGTGCCTCTTCTGTAGCCATGCTTCAACAAGAAAGTAGATAGATGCTCATACCAGGCTCTAGGAGCTTGATGAAGACCATAAAGGGCTTTGACAACCTTGTATACCTTCTTTGGATAGAGAGGATCTAAAATCCTTAGGCTGGGTGACATATACTTCTTCTTCAATCTTACCATACCGAAATGCACATTTGACATCCATTTGAAAACCTGTAAAGCAAATATAAGAAGAAAAGGCAAAAAATAGGCGTATGGCCACAATTTTTGCAACAGGAGCAAAAACTTCATCATAGTCAATCCCTTCAAGTTGAGTGTGGCCCTGTGCTACTAGGCTTGCTTTATTCCTCACCACAATACCCCTTGCATCTTTCTTGTTTTCGAGAATCCATTTGGTACCAATTGCTGTCTTTCTTTCCAGTAAGTCAACTAGGATCTAAACATTTTAAAACACGAATTGTTGCATCTCCTCCTGCATAGCTTCTAACCAACTTTGATCCTCAAGAGCATGTGAGACAGAAAACAAGCAAACATATAGTGAAGGAAATCTGTGTGATTATTGCGCTTTTGGTTTTCAATGTAGCTCAAAAGAGCATGATGACCAGAAGTAGCTTTCGTATGCATACCGCGAGTCTTGACAGTAGAACCATGATCTCCTATGATTTGAGTTGTAGAATGCACTTTATGTATCTGCTGAATAGTAGTAGGAGCTACTTCTACTTCTGGTGCCAAAAATGCCTATTATTGGTTGCTTATGAATATCATCTAACTTAGTTGTAGACTTCTTATTATAGTTTCCTAGGTCATTATGACCAAAGAATCTAGTTGTGGAAGTTGGATCACTAATTGGACTTCCAATAGGAGTAGAACTTGCACCAGGAGTAACAATAGGCTCACTAGGAGGAGCTGGTATAGCAGGAGTTTCCATAGGAAACTCAAAGCCTCCTTGAGTAGCTACAGTAGTAGCATCTTGTTGTTGCTTAAGCATTGTATCAAGAGCTCCTTGTGAGTCAGTAAAGTCTGGTGAAGTAGCACCAGCAGGAGTAAGAGAGGTGTCGGGAGCAACTATTGTGTAATAGGATGGTATAACAAAAATGTCATCATCCTCATTTGAGTCTGAAAAGCTAGAAGTTGCATCTGCATTAGAAGACACAAAAATTGTGGACATGCATTTTGGTTAGTTTTGAAACAAAATATCCCAATGAGTCGCTGAGATAGTCAAGATCAAAATACCATTCAAGACCTTTGCCTTGAATGTTTGTCTTCTCTTAAAAATATAATAGATTGATAGTTTCAATGACACGCTTGGCAGTGAAATTATAGACCCTATAGGCTATTGAGTGAGCTGAATAACCTACAATGAAGCCTTCATCAGCCTTTCCATCAAATCTCCCCAAATAGTCATTAGTGTTGATAATGGTGACAGGACAACCAAAAGGTTTCAAGTGAGAAATGCTTGGGACTTTGGCTGTGAGTAGCTCATAGGGAGTCTTCTTATGTGGATTGGTAATAGAGACCCTATTCAACACATAACATGCAGTGTTGACCGCTTCTGTCCAAAACATAGCTGAAAGCTTAGAATCAGTAAGCATGGTTCTTGCAGCTTCTATAAGTGTCCTGTTTTTTCGTTCTGCAACAACATTTTGTTGAGGAGTCCTGACAGCGCTGTAGTCCCGTTTGATACCTTTGGAAATGCAAAGTGCTATTAGGTTTGCATTTTTTTGAACTCAGTCCCATTGTCACATCTAATACCTTTTACCTTCTAGAACAACTGATTTTCAATGAAGGCAAGAAAGTCTTTGAGAATGGGGTAGGTCTCACCTTTAGCAGCTAGGAAGAACACCCATAAAAATCTGCTATTCCCATCAGTTACCACTAGGCAGTAGTGTTTATGGTCAATCCTCCTAATGGAGGTGGGACCAAAAAGATCCATATGGAGTAACTGCAAAGGTTCAGTTATTAGACTGAGGGCAGTAATGGCTTTGAAGGATGCTTTGTGCTGTTTGCCTTTGCTGCAAGCAAGGCAATTGATGTCATTCTTAAATGTTTTGGGAAGTAAACCAGAGACCAGGTTCATATTTGCGAGCTTGTGAATGGTCTTGAAGTTTACATGCCCCATCCTTCTATGCCATTTTGTGGCTTCATCATCTGATGCTTTGGCAACCAAGTAAGCTAGTTGACCAGTAGGATTAACTTCATTTAACTTGATGTTGTAGAGATTATGTCGTCTTGGAATTTTGAGTAGTACTTGGGAGTCATCCGGGAGCTTAAAGTCCTTAGACAACACCAAACAATCAGTATCCGTAAAGAGGACAAACTGCTTCTTTTCACAAATCTAAGAGAAATAGACCAAGTTGAAGAGTTGTAGTGTTTCCACAAAGTAAACCTGCTCAAAATTAAGATTAGGAGTTTGAATAGTTCCTTTGCCAGAGATTATCCCTTCACCGCTACCAAAGTACACTTTCCCGCCTTGAAATGGAACAAAATTAGTCAAAAGGCATGTGTTCCCTGTCATGCTCCTAGAGCAACCACTATCTACAATTATAAGAGATGGATCTTGGTATAGACTAATCTACAACAACAACAAAAATATGTAACAGTTAGTGTCTTAAGGGGACCCAAACCATTTCTGGCTTAAGTCTGCCTTGTGGATCATTATAAGTTAGCCATGGAGATTTATGAGATCCACTGTTGTCCTTGTGCTTCCTGGGCATCATATGGGATTTATTTTGTGGCCAAGAACAACCTGCCGAGGGCTTAACAGCGGAACATAAACTTCCAATCCAAATGCATTTGGTCTATAGTAGCAGCATAATTCTTATGAAAATTTTGAAAATAATTGTTGGTTGGTCTGTTAGTGGTACTAGAGTTGCTTATCCAACTAGTAGAAGATGAAAGAGAGGTCCTCCTAGTAGAAGGAAAATATTGGGCACATGGGTTTAGTCTTCTAGTAGTAAAACCCACACCAGTAGCAGCAGCTACTGGTGCACCAGGAGTACCATAAGAGAGATGGCCTGTGGGCCTTTGATCATAAAAATAACAATCTTTGAGCAAATGAAATCTACTACCACAAACAAAGCATGTTTTAAACGACCTTTTATTCATATGACATTATTTTGTACTGCTAGTCTTATTACAAACAATTTTAGGAGAAACAACATTCCTAGAAGACATAAGACTAGAATCAAGAACAATGGAAGTAGATGCAGTAGCAACTCTCTCATCACTAATCCTAGCACTAGAAGCAGCAGTGTCATTTGGCTTGGGACTCGAGGGACTTAACTCTTCACTTGAACCACACGATGCATAGTAACTTGCCTTGTCACTGAAAGTACAAGAGACAAAGTCATTAGTATTAGTAGAAGTTTTTGGAGACTCATGCATCTATGATTCATCCAAGTCTTTATGTATTGATGTAGGCATAAATGTTCCTATAAGAGGTGAGGAACAACATGCATTGCTACAACTGGTTTATACCTATTGTAACTAGGTTTGCCCTCCTCCTTTTTTTCAAGATCAACGACACTTGAAAAGGATAAATCAAAAACATCATCTGGGCCTATATAATTGTTTAAATCCTAACCCTCTTTTAGTTCTTCCAGACATACTGCTATCTATTAGTTTGGAAAGATTCTTGGGTTCTTTTTGCCATTTATCAAATTTTAATAAAGTAGCATCCAATTTCTCTTGCATTTCTTGTTTTGCATGAATACTCTCAGTATTATGTTTTTCAGTATACTTAAGCATATTAGTGGTATTCTCTAAATCAATACTTAACACCCTAATCCTATCCTCACACTCAAGTTGAGCATTTTGTAACTACTTCTTTTGTTGTTCTAAAGTTTTGAGAGAACTCTTATAAGCGTGAACTTCTAAAAAATACTTTTCATTTTGAGCATTTAGTTCATTGCGTTGTATTAAGTGGTCATAATATTTATCATCACAACCAAGAGGGTAATTTTGTACCTAAGGAGAGATTCCCATGAGAGCAAACTCCTCTGCTTCCTCTGCCTCAGATATGTGACAAACAATCATAGCAAACACATCAGTAGAAGACTCAACTGATTCTAATGCTTGAGTCTCATGCTCATTCCAGTTGACCATGGTATCAATCGATACCAAAGCTTTCTTTTCCTCCTTAATCTCTTGAACCTTGAAAGATGAATACCTGTTCTTCTCCTAGTCATTTTTATTAGGGCATTCCCTAGCAAAATGTCATTGCTAATGACAGTTATAGCATTTGACTTTGCTCCTATCAAACCTGGCTGGCTCTCTTGGGTTGTAACTAAATTTTCTACCAGCCTTCTTCTCAAACTTACGAACTCGGAGAGTAAGCATAGCCATCTGCCACTTGAGGTCCATTTCATCAAAGTCAAGTTTATCAACCTGTTTAAAATCATCAAAAGCTAGTTGCTGTTGTGGAGTAACATCAGCAACAGAGGAGTGAAGAACAGTTTCTACCATGCTACTAGTCTTGACTTTTGATTCAGTACTAGGAGTATGTTGTGAGGACAAAGTATAGCTTGGGCTACTAGTATAGGGCATCAGACTAGAGCCATATGGTTGAATGAGGCTGTGCTACAGTGACTGGTCTAACTTGCAATTTGGTGAGTTTCTAGTGGCCTAAACTTGCACAAATGACTACCAAACACCCACAATTCAACTCCTAACCCTAGATACTACCTAAATCTAGCAGGCAACAAAAAATGGTGGGCAAATTTAAGTTGAAACAAACAGAAAATGACACTTGCTGATTTTTAAGCTAGTTTCTACCAAGTTTTATCATACAAAATGTTTAAAAGCCTATCAAAACTGAAAATACTTAACTGAAATAACCTAATGCTAGCAATGAAAGAATGCAAAGGCAGTTTATAAGCTAACAGCTTGTCAGAATCTTAGCTTAAATCCTTATCCCAAACACCCCCTTATTTGCTGAAATGGAAAATTAACAAAGATATTGCAAGCAAATCCTATTCTAACTGATCTATATCACTCATAACAGGCATAAGAGACATGATCAAACAAATTAAAACAGATAAATCAACATACAAAGCAGATTCATACAAACTCACACATAAACACATAAGATCTTCAAATATTCAAGCCAATGGGGTTCAAAGCCACTTACAAGCTGATGCCTTCCAAGGGGTGGAATGAAGAGCTTATCATGGGCTTATGGAAAGGAGGAGCAAGCTGCTGATGTAGAGAAATGCTGGTGTTGACTAAACAGTCAACACCCAATATGTCTTCACAAAAAATGAGATGGAGTTGATGGAATTTGCTTGTTTCTTGAGATCCTACACAAACAAAGCCAACAAAGAAAAAGTGAAGCACTGAAAAGCTTAAGAGAATAATCACTGCTTATTGAATAAGCAGGCTTATAATCTTATAGCTTATGTATGAAAAAAAAAATTGAACTTTCCTTAAAAACTGATTTTTTTTAAAATCCCTTTTTTTGAACTACACTATGAAATCAACTAAACTACCCAAATTTAATCACCTCAACAGGATCCACTTTCACTTCACTTGTTGGATAATTCAAGCTTGAAGAAAACTTTTCCAAAAACTTTCAACACGAATTTTTGATGAACTTAAACTAGTTTTGCAAAATAAATTAAATATTTAAACTACTTGAAACAGTAAGATTGGAACACAATTTATAAAAAAAACTGAATATTTTCATTGTCATTAATCATATAAAGTTTTCTTACAAAAATTGGAACAAAAAATGGGGATACAGGTCATCTCCCATTTATACTAAGCTATAGAGGGTTCTAGAATTACATAAAAGCAAAACCCTAATCTAGATGAAATTCCATGAATGCCCTTTCTGAAAATTTGAAAATTCAGTCAAAGTAAGCCCATGTGAGTGATGGTGATGTTGCTGAGCTGTGTGAATTGATCTTGAGCGTCCTTTACTCCTTAGGGACCAATTTTGGAGCCTTGGTCGTTGATTTAGTCAAAAGATGCCATTGTTGCTATTTTGAGAGAGGCAGGGGAGCATGGGGGGGACCCATTTGGTGAAGTGGTGAGCTGTTTTGTTGGTGGGTTCACATGAGAAGAGGGTTAATTATCCATCTGGAAGTAATGGGGCGAAACCCCCTTGGTTTGAATTAGATTGGGATTAGGGTTGATTGTTCATAAGTGTGTGTGTTAGTGTGTGTGTTGATTAGGTTTAGGGGTGAAAAAGGTGTTACCCGCCTGTTTTATTAATAAAATAAGGGTTTAAAAAGTTAATTTAATAATAAAACAGGTTTAGTGGGTGGTTGACTGGGTAGTTTGACTTGGGCTTGGGGGTCGGGTAAAGAGTGTTTTGATTGGGCTTGTGGTGTATTTTGTGGGCTCAGACCGGGTTTGGAGTGGGTTTGGGTTTGGATTACACAAGTTTGCCCCCTGAACTTCCAAAATATCTTCACTTCAAGTTTTCAACAGCAAACTCTCTTATCCTTTGTTAATAACTTTTGGCCATTTACAAATTGAGTCCTTGTGTTTTAGTTAAACCATGAATAAGGACTAAAATGGCAATTCTTGTGATTTCAAAGGGCTTATCATGTAAAGTCTTCAAACTTCAAGGATGTAACTTGCACAAATGAATAGTGGAGGGTCATTTGTGACAAGTCTTCAATAGTTGAGCGACCAAACTTGCCAATCTTCAAACTTCAAGGACTTCAAAGGAAATTCATGATTCGGGTCCGGTTCTTTGTGCGGCTTCGTTTCCCGTGTTCGTTTTTGCTTGATTCCTTTGATCATTTGGTAAATTCACGATATCCATACCTAAAATACACAATGAACAAACACAAGCATATATATGGGTATTTTGACGATATTTTAAGCGTTTTAAGCCCGATATAGACGATGAAACTATGTATAAATACAGTCTCATCACTCCCCCATACTAAACCATTGCCGTATCCCCATGCAATGCTAGAATTAAGTATCATAGCACTTCCAAAATTCATTTTATGATGACATTTATTCAAGACATAAATTTAAATAAACTACTATACGTGTTTTAGACATAATGTATTGTTTTCATCACAAGAAAGTGACTTTTGGGATCATAGAACAAGAACACGTGAATGCTTCGTTAGAAATAATTTTGTCGTCCTCGATTTTCACCCAATTCCATGCTAAGCGTGTAACGAGATCATTGTTATTATAAGTTAGCAACACGAACATATCTCATGAGTGTTAATTACGCACCTAAACTCCCTTATTCCTACTTGGTATCTCATATATTTTATTTTGTCTTAATGATCACGAGGATACATCATTGACTTATGCGTGAATAGAGATTAAGTTTAAAAATAGAAACTTAACGGTGTAACCAAAATCATCAAATCAATAATTCATCCCAATAGACAACGATGTCAAAAAATTAAGTCAACAAGAAGGATCGATAAACACGGTTTTATAACGGTTTTGAACATGAGACTTATTACCAAGACTTTTATACGCCCCCTAACGGAAGGGCCTTATTATCTTTGGTTTACCTCCATCTTTTATTCAACTTCGCCATGAAGCTTTTATTATGACTTCGGTCTTGCCTTGCCTTTTATTATCCGCCTCAACGGTGGTTTTATTAGCCAAAGACGTATATCCTCACGCTAAAGCGAATTTTGGATCTTTAAAGCTTCGAAGATTAAGGCTTGATTCTCTTTCAATTTGGGCATAGATTTTTCGGCCTTGTGAGCTTCAAATTTTTGCTTAATTTAGGTGAGCACTTGAAATCTTATTATTAGGTGAAGCTTTCGATTATTCGGGTGCCAATACTTCAAAACCGTGACGCTGGCGATACCTTAATGTTTTCCCAATTTAATTACATGGAAGCTACCAAAACAAATTAGAAACCCAACAATAGTGACTAAACCGCCAAATCAATATTTATTAACAATTTATTATGCAAAAGCGTTGGGAGTATAAGCTAATAATTACTACACTTGAGATCGTGACGATTACGAGACTTATAAATAACTCTATCATTTCTCGTCCTCATTTAAGAGACTTAGCCTAAAAAGTTAAGGAATCGAAGCTAAGTGCTCAACACGCACGGTCGAGTCAAAAATTACTCTTATTCTCACCATCGGAAAACCTACATTCGTGTCTTAAACACTTATGAAAAATAAGAAAATTTTTAAAATTTGGCCATTTTTAGCCTTATTTGCAACAAAACGATAACAAAAAGATGAATATTGGATAGCGTGTTGACGTAAGCAAGGTGAAGTATCTACTCACCCCCCATACTAAAACTAAACATTGTCCTCAATGTTTCGAGTCTAGGGGTGAAAACACCCCCATACTAGAAACGAAGTCGAATGTTTAATCTCGAGCATGGAAAGGGTAAAACGAATAACCTAAAAGCCGTTTATGAATTATGCTAATAAGATAAACGTTAGAACATAAAAGGATATCATCGGATATCGGAATCTCCAAAGGCAACGATCGAAGCTCGAGTGATCCGTAAAACGAACACGAGAGGCTTCAATGATGACGATGAACCTAATGAATCACAGTCACAAACAACCACGAAACAAAGGTAGGAAGAGCACAAGTCCCCTCGTTACGTTAAACTAAGAAAGCGATAATATGTACAAGGATAAGCATGAGAATCCCCCACGAGGCACCTTGTTTTTGATAACCGAGTCAAAAGCTCGACTCGAATCCCCATAAATGTGATCATTTAGGGATAATCTTGGTATGGTCATTTTTGGTGGGGCTTACATGATAAACAAGGCCCAAAAGTACATGGAGTACTTTAAAAACCCGATAAACGTATACCGGCGTCAAAGATAGCGTCTTCGTTTTCGGATGAAAGACGAAACAACGCTACTCCAACACAAACTAGAACCTCAAAGAGGTAGAAGAAAAGAGATAAGAAGTAGAAAGGTGGGGCAATGGGTAAGTCAACAACATGAGCTACTCGAGGTAGACTCACACCAAGCAAACAAAAAGATTTTCCATTTATTGCATCGGTGGAAGACCGAGATTTCCCTTTACAAGCAATTCCGGGATCGTAAATCTCGTCCTCGGTGGAGAAATGCGAGGGAACATTTGGGGCTCCACCCACACTAAAACCACACACACCATCGTCAAAAGGAGTAGACGAGGTGGTAGTACTCATAACACGATGTGATGACGGAGTTAAACATGTAGAAAAATCATTTAAAATATTTTTAAAATCCTTTCCTTTTTCATCGTTTTTAAACTCTTTATGAAAACCCGATTGAATAATGTCGAAAATATTAGGCGTGTCAAATTGAAAATTAGTCGCGCTAAAAATCCTCACATTTAAGTCATTGGTGGGAGGGGGTGGCGGATTATATAAGTTCTCAAAACGTTTGTCAATAAAGAACACCGCCCCCTCGGGGTCTACATACTCGTCATCCTCATGAACATCGATCTCATCGATTTCTTCATCAAAGATAGGCTTGTCAAACCAAGGTTTGTCATTCCCCTCCTTGAGTATCTTAGGAACTCTCTCGAAGAGATCACGATCAAGCACGAAACCATCATTCTTTTGTGGGGATCGTTGATAAGTTAGATCCTCACGAATGTGGTAAACGTCATTCTCAAATGAGGAGTGTTGATTAGGTAACTCCTCGAGAATGGGATTTTTGGTGGTCACATGAGTTGGCTCGTCATCGAAAATAAGACGTTCCAACTCATTAAGTTCATCCTCGATTTTGGAAAGATCAACCTCACTCGTAGGTGGAAGTGAAGGCATAAGAGCTAGCTCTCGTTTAATGATTTCCTCAATCTCGGGATCAAACTCATAATCATCGTACTTCACATGTTTCTTCTTAGGAGAATCAAAAATTGCATGTGGATTTCGAAGTACGTGATCAAGCTCGGCAAAATCGCCATCGTCATCGTCAAAGAAAGAGTCGATGTGAGCACTCACAACCATGGACTTACAAGCACTAGGGCTATGCTTAGGTGACTTTTCTAAGACGAGAGGATCGATGTCGATAAACCCTTTAGCCTCAACGGGTGTTGGGCTAGGCAAAGGAGACACTTCGATGGAGTTAGAAGTTGAAGCCTCAAAGACGTGGTCCTTCGAAGGTGGTGAAGACGAATCCATTTTGGTCATTGTCATGATGGCATTAACGTCACCCTTCGGAATTGGTGGTTCACTTGTTTCGGTAAAAACATCCCAAAGTGAGTTTTCATCCATGTATTTACACATACCCTTTTGAATTAGGTACACGTATTCTTTATCATTAAAATCATCATCCTTAAAACCGTTTTTCTTAATTCTTTCAAAACATGCATCAAGCTTCATTCTTTCCGCTAAAGTAAACATTTTGAAATCATTAGAATTTGAATCATTAGGTTTTAAAACCTCGGTTTTTTCATTCTCATTAAATCCTTGGGATTTTCTAGCGAAAAAGTCTATTTTCTCATCCCCATATCTCATAGTAAGTCTCCCCTCGTGAACGTCGATTACGGTTCTAGCCGTCGATAAGAATGGTCGGCCTAAAATAATGGGACATTTAGGGTCACACTCGTAATCAGATATAACGAAATCCGCGGGAAAAACAAACTTTCCAATCCTAACATAGACATCCTCGGCTATTCCAATTGGTATAAGTGGAGTACAATTTGGAAGCTCGATTGTCATGTTCGTAGGGGTGAGCGAAGGTAATCTCATCAATTTCCAAAGAGAATGAGGCATGAGATTGATGCTAGCACCTAAATCGGCAAGGGCTAAACATCCCTCAATCTCGGAAAAATTACAAGGTAGTAGAAATTGGCCCGGGTCCTTTTCCTTTCTCGGCATACGCCTTTTGGGTTTTTTAAGAAGGATCGATGCACAAGTTTCTTCAAGGGTTACTTTGGTAAGGTCGACAAAGCTCTCTTTTTGAACCGTGGATGGAATTTGAGGTACACGAGGGTGTGCACTCTTTTCCTTGGTCGCCACGTTCACCCCATCGATTTTAGAACAAGAAGACGTCTTAGAAGTCGAGGGTTGAGAGGGATAAACAACACGGAATCCTTCAAGGTTAGGGGTAATCACACGACCTTTCTCACGAGACGAGGCGGCTTTACATTGTTCTTTCGGATTAGCAACGGTGTCACTAGGTAACGAACTTGATGACGAACCCGAGGCTTTGTTCATAATGGCCGAAAAGATCTTTTTTTATATCAATTTGCCCTTGCTCAATCTTCGTGTTTTGCAATTTCAATGTATTAGAAAAGTCGTTTTTCAAAGTACCAATTTCTCCCTCTAATCGTCTCATATTAGCCTCATTCGTTTTCATGTAATTTTGAAAATCGTTTGACGAACTATTTTGATTAGATATAAAGTTCCCTTGGTTTTGATTGTTTGTTTGAAAATTTCCTTGATTCCCACTTGAAAAATTGTTTCCTTGATTGTTATCTCTATTTTGCCAAGTTATATTACAACCTTGATTATAACCTCCTTGATTTTGATTCGAAAAATTTCCTTGTTGATTATTTCCTTGAAAATTGTTTCGGTTTTGAAAATTGTTGCCTTGGTTATAATTGCCTTGTTGTGATGGACCGGCGTTATTTTGATTAGAAAAATTGTTGTTTAACGCACTCACATTTGATGTTTGGCCATCCGTAGCCGCGCACTCGTAATAATTATGAGGTCCACCACAAAACGTATACGAAACCTCAACCGCTTTCACCGTAGCGGGAGCGTCTTTCTTTTGCATCTCAATGAGATAAGACGTGAACACATTCGTCAACTTGTCGACTTTTGCATCAACTCTCTCAATGTCGCGATTAGAACTACTAACATTAGCGACATTGGCAACACTCGGTGCATTGCGGAGTTGGTAAACCTTGGATCGGTTCTCGATAATTATCAAAGCTTCTCTCGGAGTCTTACACAAAAAGTTGCCACCGGCGGCGGAATTCAACGAGTCTTGTTCGTGAAAATTAAGACCGTTGTAAAACGTATCGATTTGGTGCAACTCGGAAAAAGCATGGTGAGGACATTGCCTAAGCAATTCCTTAAAACGATCCCACGCGTCTCTAAAAGATTCATTCGATTTTTGCTCAAATTTTGTAATCTCGTTTTTGAAAAACGTTGTCTTAGACGGTGGGAAAAAATAATTAACGAACTTGGAAACGAGATCCTTCCACGTAACTATAGAATTAGGTGGCTCTTTCTCGTACCAATCCTTGGCGGCACCATCGAGCGAGTACGGAAAAAGCATAAGCTTGACGACATCGGTGTCGACGTTCTTAAACTTGCTCGTGGCCAAAAGACGATCAAAATTCCGAATATGGTCGTGAGGATTATCGGCTTCACGACCTCGAAACTTCGTAGCTTGGATCAACGAAAGCATTCCGCTCTTGATCTCAAAATTCTCCGCCTCGATAGCGGGAATTACGATCGCGTCTCCATAACCCTCGGTGGGCGCTTGGAGCAATTCCATCATAGAACGATTGTCGGCCATCTCGTCTAAGGTTTCTTCAACAACGATATTAGGAACGTCGGTTTCAAATTCTCGTCTACGTCGTCGATTCCTTCGATTACGATTGCGTTGATTTGAAGCGTCGCTAGAATTGGAATAATCCTTCGATCGAGTGCGCATGCACTAAGCATAGAATGGGTGGTAGCAAAGAAGATTCTTTTTGTGGTTTTTCGATTTTTCAATTTTTTTGGTTTTTGATTGGTTTTTTAATTTTTTTGGATTTTTGAATGTATTACGTAGACACAAATCTACAAATCTCCCCTCGAATCGACTTTCTCGATTAAAGGAGCCTCAAAGAATGAAAACGATCACGTGGAGTGAACGTTCTCGATGACTTTAGAACGTTGGTGGAACACCAAAACGTTCAAGAGGGTTTAATCTTGAAAACACAAGCAAATATAATATACGTAGATAATACTTGGGCGGCAAACCCTCGATTAGCCCTCTTTCTCAAAACACGCACAAGCAAGCGGAGGAAACGAGGCGGCGCGAAGCACTAAAGAGCCTTTTTCCTTTAGGTCGTGAAATACAACCGCCTTATACCCACCTTATAGTTTGTGTTAATTGAAATTAAGCCTCACGAAAGTATTTATCTATTTTGCCTTTAAACTTTTTCTTTAGGTTCGAATACAATGATCGAGTGATGAAATCCCGAATCAAGGTTGCGTTTTCACGCTTTTGGAGTACTTGTATATTTATTGTTCTTACGTAGTACAATATAGTAATAATAGATTCACAAAAAACGAAAACCAATATATCTACAATATAGTAAAGATTGTTGTGTGTTTAACTTAGGAAAATTAAACACGATTTATTTGGATATTATACTATAATAGATAAAAATAACAAAAATGAGTATGTACGATATTCACGCTTTTCAAAAAAAATGAAAAGCTAAAACGCACTACTCACACAAACACGATACTAATAATAATGGCACACTAAACACCTCCCCGGCAGCGGCGCCAAAAATGATATTAAGTAAAAATACGCGTTTAGGAAACAACGTATAAATGCGGTAAGTATTAATCGACACGATTTAGGAAAACCGTGAAGACGAATAAATTCCAAGTTCGTTCTCGAAGGAGGTGTGTTTATTAATGTGCCAAAATATAAAATAACAATTTTTGGATTAGTGACGTTTTTGGTTGAGAAGAGAAAAATTAAAGACGAGCTACGACTACGATTACACTACGACGAATTAACGTAAAACGCGAACGTAAATACGTAAAACGTGACGAAATTAAAAATAAAACCTAAAAATTAATTAAAAGCTTAAACTAAGTCTAAAATAATATAAATAAGAATAAAAATCCAACAAATATATTTTAAAACCTTTTATTAATTAAATATTTAATTTTTAATGCTAATTAAAGCCCTAAAATCAAATATAATTAACAAAATGCCCAAAATATTATTTTATTGAACTAATAACTAACTTATATTATTTAATGACTAAAAAGTATTTTTCCTAAATTTTTGAAACTATTTTCTATTTTTTAATCACTAAAAACTATTTTTTAATTAAAATAATCCTAAAAAATAATAAAATAATGCCAAAATTAATTTGATAATTTTAAAAATCCTAAATTACCCTAATGAACAGTAGAAAATTGAAAAAGTTTGAATAATGTAAAAATTTGCACTAAAAGACAGAAAAGTTTAATAATAAAACCCTAATTAAACTAAATTAATTATAAAAAATAATTAAAAAGTGAACAGTGAATATTTTTAAAACCAAAAATCTTAAAATATTATTCTAAGTCTAGGAAAAATTTTAAAACTGAAAAATATAAACTTTTTACACTAAAAGACAAAATCAGATTAATTAAAAAGTAATTAAAAATGCAATTAAATCTAAAAAATATAAAATGAACAGTGAAATAAAAACTAATTAAACAAGAAAAACAAGAATTAAAAAAAAATATTGAAAAAAGAATGAAAGTCTAATTCCTAAATTAGAGCACTAAAGACAAAAAAGAAAAGAAACTGATGGTGACATGTGCTTGCTTTTGGCAGTTAGCAAAGCAGTGGGAATACTTGCATAGGCAGTGGGAATTGAGTTCCCACTGTTAGAGCAAAAAAATAGGATCTGGGCACGTTATGACTTGTAACCAGAGCTTTGGTTCGTTTTGTTGGACAAGATGGGCACCCCTACACTCAGTGGAGTGTAGGGAGTCAAGTTTAAGCAGATAACACACAAGCACAATTCAAATATATCACAAAATAGGGCAAAAATCAGTTGCTGATATGGTTGAATGAGGCTGTGCTACAGTGACTGGTCTAACTTGCAATTTGGTGAGTTTCTAGTGGCCTAAACTTGCACAAATGACTACCAAACACCCACAATTCAACTCCTAACCCTAGATACTACCTAAAGCTAGCAGGCAACAAAAATGGTGGGCAAATTTAAGCTGAAACAAACAGAAAATGACACTTGCTGATTTTTAAGCTAGTTTCTGCCAAGTTTTATCATACAAACTGTTTAAAAGCCTATCAAAACTGAAAATACTTAACTGAAATAACCTAATGCTAGCAATGAAAGAATGCAAAGGCAGTTTATAAGCTAACAGCTTGTCAGAATCTTAGCTTAAATCCTTATCCCAAACACCCCCTTATTTGCTGAAATGGAAAATTAACAAAGATATTGCAAGCAAATCCTATTCTAACCATATAATCTATATCACTCATAACAGGCATAAGAGACATAATCAAACAAATTAAAACAGATAAATCAACATACAAAGCAGATTCATACAAACTCACACATAAACACATAAGATCTTCAAATATTTAAGCCAATGGGGTTCAAAGCCACTTACAAGCTGATGCCTTCCAAGGGGTTGAATGAAGAGCTTATCATGGGCTTATGGAAAGGAGGAGCAAGCTGCTGATGTAGAGAAATGCTGGTGTTGACTAAACAGTCAACACCCAATATGTCTTCACAAAAAATGAGATGGAGTTGATGGAATTTGCTTGTTTCTTGAGATCCTGCACAAACAAAGCCAACAAAGAAAGAGTGAAGCACTGAAAAGCTTAAGAGAATAAGCACTGCTTATTGAATAAGCAGGCTTATAAGCTTATAGCTTATGTATGAAAAAAAATTGAACTTTCCTTAAAAACTGATTTTTTTTAAAATCCCTTTTTTTGAACTACACTATGAAATCAACTAAACTACCCAAACTTTAATCACCTCAACAGGATCCACTTTCACTTCACTTGTTGGATAATTCAAGCTTGAAGAAAACTTTCCAAAAACTTTCAACACGAATTTTTGATGAACTTAAACTAGTTTTGCAAAATAAATTAAATATTTAAACTACTTGAAAACAGTAAGATTGGAACACAATTTATAAAAAAAACTGAATATTTTCATTGTCATTAATCATATAAAGTTTTCTTACAAAAATTGGAACAAAAAATGGGGATACAGGTCATCTCCCATTTATACTAAGCTATAGAGGGTTCTAGAATTACATAAAAGCAAAACCCTAATCTAGATGAAATTCCATGAATGCCCTTTCTGAAAATTTGAAAATTCAGTCAAAGTAAGCCCATGTGAGTGATGGTGATGTTGCTGAGCTGTGTGAATTGATCTTGAGCGTCCTTTACTCCTTAGGGACCAAGTTTGGAGCCTTGGCCGTTGATTTAGTCAAAAGATGCTATTGTTGCTATTTTGAGAGAGGCATGGGAGCATGGGGGGGGACCCATTTGGTGAAGTGGTGAGCTGTTTTGTTGGTGGGTTCACATGAGAAGAGGGTTAATTATCCATCTGGAAGTAATGGGGCGAAACCCCCTTGGTTTGAATTAGATTGGGATTAGGGTTGATTGTTCATAAGTGTGTGTGTTAGTGTGTGTGTTGATTAGGTTTAGGGGTGAAAAAGGTGTTACCCGCCTGTTTTATTAATAAAATAAGGGTTTAAAAAGTTAATTTAATAATAAAACAGGTTTAGTGGGTGGTTGACTGGGTAGTTTGACTTGGGCTTGGGGGTCGGGTAAAGAGTGTTTTGATTGGGCTTGTGGTGTATTTTGTGGGCTCAGACCGGGTTTGGAGTGGTTTGGGTTTGGATTACACAAGTTTGCCCCCTGAACTTCCAAAATATCTTCACTTCAAGTTTTCAACAGCAAACTCTCTTATCCTTTGTTAATAACTTTTGGCCATTTACAAATTCAGTCCTTGTGTTTTAGTTAAACCATGAATAAGGACTAAAATGGCAATTCTTGTGATTTCCAAGGGCTTATCATGTAAAGTCTTCAAAATTCAAGGATGTAACTTGCACAAATGAATAGTGGAGGGTCATTTGTGACATGTCTTCAATAGTTGAGGGACCAAACTTGCCAATCTTCAAACTTCAAGGACTTCAAAGGAAATTCATGATTCGGGTCCGGTTCTTTGTGCGGCTTCGTTTCCCGTGTTCGTTTTTGCTTGATTCCTTTGATCATTTGGTAAATTCACGATATCCAAACCTAAAATACACAATGAACAAACACAAGCATATATATGGGTATTTTGACGATATTTTAAGCGTTTTAAGCCTGATTTGGACGATGAGACTATGTATAAAAATATAGTCTCATCACCCATGGAACTCAAAAAAGCAGAATTAGCAGGAGTGGAGTAGGAATCACTTGAGTATCCTCTCACATGTGACTCAGAAGTTTTGATTTTGTAAAATAAGTCATCAAAAGAGAGATACTCAAGTCCTCCTTTAGCTCTTAGAGAGATGACTACCTGGTTCCATGAATGAGGCGCATCTCTAAGAAACCTAGCATTGATTTCTTCATTTTCTGTTTTGGACCTGAGTTGATTCAATTGGCTGAGAATCTTTTGAAACCTATCATAGCCTTGATGAAGACCTTCTGTCTCAGAAATCTTGAATTCTGTAAACTCATCTCTCAGCATTGATCTGTGCATCTTCTTGGATTCCTCATTCCCTCCAAATCTTGCCTTCATTCCATTCCAAATTTCCCTAGCATCATCCAAGTGATAGAAATCACCCATATGATCATTAGGAAGAGACTGAAGCAAAATAGTTTTTGCTTTGATTTCCTTCTATACAGCTATGATTTCTTCATGAGATTTGGGATATAAAGGGGATATTACCATTCTTGTCTCTACCAGTAGTCTTCTTGTTGTTTCCATTCTGGAAAATCTTCCAGAAGTCTAGATCAATGTTGGTGATCCAACACTCCATCTTCATGGTCCAGCTGTCATACTCTTCCTTCTTCAAGAGTGGGAATTTCCCATTTGTGTTGGAGACAATAGCAACAATTTGTTGTGTTTGCTGAGATGTTTGGTGCTTGGTTGTCCTGTTTCATTAGAACTAGAAGAAGACATGATTAGACGAAGATGTTAGTGAGAAAAAAATGGTTCTTCTTGTGCAGAGACTCTCCCAGGCTTTGATACCACTTGTTGGGTCCACTAGTTGTAGATCTTTCAGCCTGTTAAGGATGGCGAACGACTTCTGTAATCACAAGTCTATTCACAGAGTGACTCTAATGAAACACAAAGTATTAGTGTGGAATACAAATAATAAGAACAAGAAGAAATAGAATAACTAGATAAATAACTTGATCCTTTCTAAGGATTTCTACTATATTGATATGAAATGAAAACTGGCAAAAGGTGTGTCTAACCCTTCTACCAATGGGTTCCTTTTATACTACAAGGAAACGCTAACTACATTAATCATAAAACATGTAACAGTTGATATGCATATCATTTCCTAAGATATCTCATGCATATCCTAACAAAATACTACAAATACTACGGTTTGACTATACTACTAGACTAGGAGCACGTGTTGCTCCTACTGCTACTAGGACCTGGAGAAACTACATACCTCCTTGCTCACCTTTTTCAAATCAACTATTACATAGGTGATAGGTGTTTAAACACCCACCCTTTTACCACTTAATTCTGGCTAAAACGAGACCAAAACGCGTATTTAATATCATTTGTTTGGAATTATGCGTGGTTTTTGTGTTTATTGTGTTTTCAGAGCCAACCAGATGAATATTGAAGAAAACATGGGATTGCATGGGTTTTACCGAAGAAAAAGACTCAAGATAAAGTCTATTGTCCATAGATGCAAAAGATTTGAAGTCACTGGGCCTATTCGAAGATTTATCGAAGAAAAGGACCAAAGATGGAAGATTTATATAAGTCGAAGAAACTCAAGTCTGTTAAACGAAGAAATTAAAAGACGAGTTGAATTTAATCGACGACAAATCCCGAATCAGAATCGAAAACGTCAACTTTTCTGAAAAGACGAGAACACAAGAAGAACGGGAGAAAGCCCACTCACCAACCAAAGGGAACACCTATATAAAGGGTCCCCTCACACTTTTCATCAAGTTTTTTTTAGTTTTTCTTCTCTCCTCTTTTTTCTCCCTTTTTGTTCGTAGATATCACAAACACCACTAGGGTGTTTGGTGATTTTGATCTTTGTTTTTCAATCTTGTAATTTCATCCTTGTTTTGTGATTGTTAAAACCTTAATCATTCAATATATCAATCTTTCCATTTCATCTTGTTCATCTTCATCTATTTGGTTAAAAGTTTAAGTTCTTATTTGATTGATTTGATCCTTAAAAGTTGTTGGGTTTCTAGTTTTTATTGATGGGATTTGTTGTTGTTGGTTAGTTTATGATTCGTGTTAGTTTTGTTTAAGTTTTTGGTTAGAAACCTGGTGATTTTTGGCTTAAAACGTATTCCCCTGTTTTTCTGAGATATTATTGTTCTTGTGTATTCCCAGAAGTTCCGGATGAACACAAACTTCCGGATGAACAAAAAGGTTCCGGATGAATTTAAAGTTCCGCATGAGTTAAGAAGTTCCGAATGAATTTTCCCTATAAAAGTTCCGAATGAATTTTCCCTTCAAAAGTTCCGGATGAATGGTTTTTCAAAAAGTTCCGAATGAGTTTTCTTTTCAAAAGTTCCGAGTCAGTCTAAAAGTTCTGGATGAACGTTCTTAACAAATCTTCCGAATAAACTTCCGAACCAAAAGTTCCGAACCAACTTCCGAATCAACTTCCGAGTGAACTTCCGGATCAACAACTTCCGAATCAACTTCCGAAGAAAGTTCCGGATCAACTTCCGAAGAAAGTTACGGATCAACTTCCGAGTAAAGTTCCGAGTGAAGGTTCCGAGTGAAGTTCCGAGTGAAGGTTCCGAGTAAACTTCCGAACGATGTTCCGGATCAAGGGTTCCGAACCAAGTTCCGAGTGAACTTCCGAATCAAGGTCAAACTTCCGAATCAAATTTCTTTTGAGCATTTTTAAGTGTTACTTACTGTTTCTTCTTACTTACTGTTTGTTCATTTTATTTTTATCTTTTATCTTTAAATCTAGTTTTGTTAATTGTTATTAAAATTAATTACTTTTGATTTAAGTTTTCATGTTAATGCATTTAAACCTTTTAGTAGATTAGAAAACCAAACCCCCTTTTTTAGTAACCAAGAACAATCATTCCACTTAGAACTGAGATCAATTCGAGAGGATTCCGAGAGATTTAGAGAACCCATACAAAATCCTAGTATCAAATGGCGCCGCTGCCGGCTCTTCTCGTTAAGATCAAAAGTTTTTTGTGAGAACTTGGATTTTGGGATCCGTTCCCCGTGAACGTTACTTTTTCATAAAAATATTCAAAAACACAAAAAAAAAATATATAAAATTTTCAAAAATCCTAAAAATTAAAAAACATAAAAACCAAAAATAATTTTGCTTTGTTTTTCCTTTGTTAGTTCTTTTACAGGTGTATGCGCACTCGATCAACGTCTTATCAAGAGCCCGAGCCTCTCGATAACTTAGACATGGCCGGTGTACAAAACAACAACAACATACCACCTCCAAACAATAATAATAACAACAACAACCCACCTTTCAACAACATGAATAATAACAACAACAATGAGCCTCTACCAGATAATCGCCCGATGATTGAACTGCTGCAAGCTCATGTAGATGGCAACACTGATCCAATTGTTATACCAACGATTGCAGCCAACAATTTTGAGCTCAAATCCGGCTTTATCCAGATGGTCTCCGCTCAACCATTCTTGGGGCGTACCATTGATGACCCACATGACCACATCAAGAGATTTTTGCAACTCACCAATACGGTCAAATTCAATGGTGTTCCACAAGAGGTAATCCGGTTACAACTTTTTCCCTTTTCTTTAGAGGGACAAGCCCGGCATTGGCTTGCTAAGGAACCGCCACAGAGTATTCTTTCGTGGACGGATTTGGAAACCAAGTTTATCAATTACTTTTTCCCACCCTCTCGTACTACCGCTTTGCGGAATGATCTTTTAAGAAAATGCCCACAACATGGTTTTACCAAACTGCACCAAATTAACACTTTTTACAATGGTTTAAGCTTGAGTGACCAAGATTCACTAAACAGTGCCTCGGGGGGTAATCTTTTGGCTAAGACTTCCAATGCTGCTTGGGATATCATTGAGAATAAATCTTGTGTGTAAACCAAGAGTGCTCGGACCAATGTCGCTAGTGCTAGCACTAGTGACAGCGACAAGCGACTTGACAAAATCACTACGCTTCTTGAATCGCTTGCTACCCAAACCGCCATCAACACCAACAGCATCAATGCTAGAAACGCTAAAGACGCTCAAGTCAATGCTGTTAGCCAACCATGCGAGATATGCGGGGGTCCTTACTCTTACACCACTTGTACTGCCACCCAAGACTATCCTTCTGAAAATGTGAATGCAGCATATGGCACCTATCCTCAACCTGCTTATCAAGCTAGACCTCAAGGTTACCGTAATTTGCTTAGCTACCGCTCCAACAACTACCTCTCACCACCCGGTTTTCCTCCAAACAACCCAAACAAACAACAAAACCTCAATCGCCCTCCTCAACAACAACAACAACCTCGTACACCATACATACCACCTCACAAACAACAACAACCATCTCAACGAAACAACCAAGTATACCAGCAACCTGCTTATCAACCACCCGCATACAATGCTCCTCCCAACCAACCCACTGCTCTTCACCAAGAAGTGGAAACTTATATGAGGACTAACGATGTGATCGTGGGAAATCTTCAGCGCGAAGTGCTCAACTTGAAAGCAGACCTGGTCAAACAAGGGAACGATTTGAGAGCTGACATGAGAAATACTTTGGATAGTCAAACTAATGACTTAAAGAACATGATGGCTAGTTTCTTCCAAGGCAATCAACCCTCTTCTTCGGGTACTCTTCCGAGTAACACCGTTGCAAATCCAAGAGGGGAGATGAAAGCAATCACCACTCGCAGTGGCAAAGGTACCAAGGAACCCGAGCTTCCTATACCTCCACCGGTGATTGTGACTAAGGAGAACGAGTCACCTGCTCCTATTCCTCATCCTTCTCCTTCCCCAATTTCTCCACCTCTTACTCCTACCCCTCCTCCACCCAAGGATGTGAGTGATCCTATTCTCCAGAAGCCTTCCTCTTCTTCCAATATACCTTATCCATCTAGGTTGAGGAAAGAGAAGCTCAAAAGCAAGGACGATATTCAGGTTTCGAACTTTCTTAAAATGTTCAAACAACTGAATTTCAATATCTCCTTCGCTGAGGCTCTCGCTCACATGCCTAAGTATGCGAAAATGTTTAAAGATCTTCTGAGCGACAAGGAAAAGCTTCTCGATATTGCCAACACCCAACTTAATGAGAATTGCTCTACAGTGCTCTTAAGGAAATTTCCAACCAAGCTTGGTGATCCGGGTCGTTTCTTAATCCCTTGCAATTTCCCGGGAGTAGAGAATTGCATGGCCCTAGCCGATCTAGGTGCCAGTATTAATCCCATGCCTCTTAGCGTTTGGAAGCAATTATCTCTCCCTGAGCTAGTCCCCACCAAAATGACTTTGGAATTAGCTAACCGTACGGTTGCTTATCCAGTGGGGATAGCCGAAGACGTCTTTGTAGGAGTTGACAAATTCACTTTTCCTGCCGATTTCGTCGTCGTCGACTACGAGATGGACCCTCGTGTTCCCTTGATCGTGGGTCGTCCATTCCTGAGGACCGGTCGCACTCTCATCGATGTTGAAGCCGGTGAGCTTATCATGAGAGTGGGTGACGATAAAATCGTCTTCAACATGGGAAAGTTGTCTAAACAACCTTATTCATACGAGAGTGTTAATTGTATTGACGTTCTTGATGAGGCTTGTGAAGAACACTTCCAAAATGCTTGCAAAAGTATTCCTACCTCTCTTCCCAATGTTGAAACCGTTTCCTCTATTGATTCATCACTGTCTCTATTTGGAGAAAGTGATTTGTTTTGGAACAATCTTGAAGCCACTATGGGAGATGTGAACCTAGCTAATGATGATTCTCCCACCGATGGGGATGAAGACATGCATTTCTTTGAAAACCTTCTCAACGAAGACAATCCTTCTCCTCCATCTCCCACGGTTATTACTATCGATACTCCAACTTTGAAAACACCTCCCGTCGAAAATCCTCCGGATTTAGAACTTAAGGAGTTGCTGCCTCATCTCGAGTACGTGTTTCTTGAAGAAGAGAAGAAGTCGCCCGTCATTATCGCGAAGGACTTGAAGGAATAAGAAAAATCTCGCCTCATCGCCGTGCTTAAAGATCACAAGAAGGCTATTGCTTGGAAAATTTCTGATATTCGCGGAATAGATCCTCACTTCTGCACACACAAAATTCTCATGGAGGACGACTTTAAGCCCACAATTCAAAGCCAACGAAGGGTGAATCCAAAAATCCATGAAGTCATCAAAACGGAGGTTATCAAACTTCTTGATGCGGGTATGATTTACCCTATTTCGGATTCACCATGGGTTAGTCTAGTCTATTGTGTACCCAAGAAGGGCGGAATAACTGTTGTTCCCAATGAACACAACGAGTTGATTTCCACTCGTCTCGTTACTGGGTGGAGAGTTTGTATAGACTACCGCAAACTCAATGATGCCACGAGAAAGGATCATTTCCCTCTACCTTTTATGGACCAAATGCTTGAACGTTTAGCGGGTAATGAATATTACTGCTTTCTTGATGGTTTCTCGGGTTATTTCCAAATACCCATCGATCCCCAAGATCAAGAGAAGACAACATTTACTTGTCCCTATGGCACTTTTGCTTACAAAAGAATGCCTTTTGGCTTATGCAATGCCCCCGGGACTTTCCAAAGGTGCATGTTAGCTATCTTCCATGATATGGTTGAACAAACCATGGAAGTCTTCATGGATGATTTCTCGGTCTTCGGGGATTCCTTCTCTTCTTGCCTTGCCAATTTGGAACGTATGCTTAAGCGATGCGAAGACACTCGCCTTGTTCTGAATTGGGAAAAATGCCATTTTATGGTAAAAGAAGGCATTGTGCTGGGACACAAGATTTCCAAAGCCGGTCTTGAAGTAGACCGTGCTAAAGTCGATGTTATCACTAAGTTGCCTCCACCTTCAACCGTGAAGGGTGTGAGAAGTTTTCTGGGTCATGCGGGCTTCTACCGTCGATTCATCAAAGATTTTTCTCAAATCGCTCGCCCGATGACCCACCTCTTGGAAAAAGATACTCCTTTTATCTTTTCCAAAGAGTGTCTTGAAGCCTTCAACTCGCTTAAGGATAAGCTAACTAAGGCACCCGTCTTGGTTACCCCTAATTGGGAGCTTCCCTTTGAGTTGATGTGCGATGCTAGTGATTTTGCTATTGGAGCGATTCTGGGACAAAGAGTGAACAAACACTTCCAACCGATCCATTACGCTAGCAAGACAATGACAGGGGCTCAATTGCATTACACGACAACCGAAAAAGATCTTTTAGCTGTTGTCTATGCTTTTGAAAAATTTTGCCCCTATCTTGTCCTTTCTACAACAATTGTGTATACCGATCATTCCGCGCTGAAGTACTTGTTGACAAAGCAAGATTCCAAACCAAGACTTCTTCGCTGGGTTTTGCTACTCCAAGAATTTAAAATCGAAATTCGCGATAAAAAAGGAGCTGAAAACCTAGCCGCGGATCATCTCAGTAGACTTGAGGATCCTTACCAAGGGGATCATCCGAACAAAGAAATCAATGATTCTTTTACCTTGGAGACCTTAATGTCTATCAACTCGAATTCTGATGAAACCCCGTGGTTTGCGGACTTTGCAAACTACTTGGCGGGTGGAATTCTCGTTGACGGGTTAACATCCCAGCAAAATAAAAAGTTCTTCAAAGACATTAAGACTTACTTTTGGGATGACCCGTATCTATTCAAACAATGTGCCGACTTGATTATTCGCCGATGTGTGGATGGACCGGCAGCTTTGGAAATCCTTGATGCTTGCCACAAGGGACCCACCGGTGGTCACTTTGGTCCCAACTACACCGCCAAAAAAGTGTTTGACTCGGGATTTTATTGGCCCACTATATATCGTGACGCTCACAATATGGTTAAACGTTGTGATGTTTGCCAAAAACAAGGCACGATCACATCTAAAGACGAGATGACTCAGAATTTCATACAAGAATGTGAAATCTTTGATGTTTGGGGTATCGACTTTATGGGGCCATTCCCTTCTTCTAAAGGAAACAAATACATCCTTGTTGCCGTTGACTACGTCTCCAAATGGGTTGAAGCCAAAGCTTTACCCACTAATGACGCAAGGGTGGTTTGTAACTTTTTGAAATCTCTATTCGCTAGATTCGGTGTGCCTCGTGCCATTATTAGTGATCGTGGGACTCATTTTTGCAATGACCAATTTGCTAGAGTCATGGATAAGTACGGTGTAAATCATCGTCTTTCCACAGCCTACCACCCACAAACTAATGGCCAGGCTGAAATATCGAACCGAGGACTAAAGCGAAATCTTGAAAGGACTGTGGGAGAGCATCGTGCCTCATGGGCTGATAAACTTGATGATGCTTTGTGGGCTTTTTGTATTGCATATAAGACTCCGATTGGTTGCACACCATATCGTCTCGTGTACGGGAAAGCGTGCCACCTCCCCATTGAGTTGGAGCACAAGGCTTACTGGGCCTTGAAGTGGGCTAATTTTGATATCCACAAAGCCGGTGACCTACGCAAGATCCAACTCAATGAGCTCAATGAACTCCGAAATGAGGCTTATGAAAATTCTTTGATCTATAAGGAAAGGACTAAGCTCATTCACGACTCTAAGATTAAGAACCGAGAGTTCCATGTTGGAGACAAAGTCTTACTTTTTAACTCTCGGTTGAAAATCTTTTCGGGCAAGCTGAAATCTCGTTGGTCCGACCCATTCACCATTGCCCAAATTTTTCCATATGGTACTCTCGAGCTCACTCAACCTAATGGACCGAATTTTAAGGTGAATGGCCAACGAGTGAAGTTGTACTTTGGTGAGGACACCTCTCAGGAGATGATTCCATCCCTCACCACGTTCCCCATGAACTAATTTTGGGTCGAGTCAGGCTCGTGACTCGGTTATCAAAAACAAGCGCTCCTCGGGAGGCATCCCGAGTATCTATCCTTTTATGTTTTAACCTCCTAAGTGTAGGGGGACCTCTATAGGGGTTTGTATTTGTGTGGTGATGTGATTACAGGGATAAGTGCACTCTTGGAATCATTGAAGAACCGTGCTCCCGTGTTATCCGAAATCCGGTTCTATCTCTCAACTATCGTGATTCACTTTTCTTCTTACTCACATTTGAAATTGATCAGTTTAGTCGTCTCTTCCTTAACTCGAGTTAACCAACGTGCACAATGTCTTAAGTGTAGGGGAGATTTTTCCCACATTCTTAAACATTGAGGACAATGTTTATCTTAAGTGTAGGGGGGACTTCTATCGAAGTTTTAAGTGGACGTTTCCATGAAAATGCATTCATTTAACCGGAAAATCATCTTTTTCAACATTTTTCAAATTTTTTATTAACTTTGGCCATTTAGTCGTAATTTTTAAATTTTTATCTTTGCTTTCATATGTATATATCCCGCAATAAAGTCAAAAATATTAATAAAGTGGTGTAGCTAGTTTAGAAATCTTTGACATATTAGGCCCGTTGCGATTATTTTGACTCAACCGAATAGACTTATCCAAGTTTATTCTAGCTAGTATCCTTAACCATGTAGACCTTAATTGGTTTATTAGGCTAAGTATCCACGAGTCTCATTACTTGAGATTTTAAATTGTGGAGGACGAGAAATGATAGAGTCAATTATAAGTCGGTATTCTTGCACAAGCTCACTTGGTGTAATTATTTGCCTATTCTCCCATCACTTGCTAATAATTTATCTACAATAAGTAAGGTCGTACGATTTGAAAAGTTACTTAGCTTCTAGCCCAAGATCGTTTAAAAGTTGCTCGGTAATGATAAGAGTTCATAGCCAAGGCATAACTTATGAAGCGGGGCGTGAAGATTGCGAGTCCGAAAAGGCCCTAACAAGGCATGATGATTCCATTTTATTGCTAAAGATCCAAGGTGATGTGAAAAGCATTATTCCCAAAATCGATATGAAGGATCAAGACTCACGACGAAAAGCAATCAACTCCCATAAAGATCATGGAGAAATCTATCCGAAAAGACCCTAACAAGGTATGAGGATAAATAGATCCAAGTCCGAAAAGGAGGCGGATCGTTGTATCTCAAAATCCCAATTAGAGATTGAAGAAATAATCATGAAGTCGTGGTCAACAAAGTTGGAGTACCCCTCAAAAGTCTCCAAGTGAAGAAACTCTATTACGATGAGAAGACCATTATCTCAAGAACGTCTCTTAAGATATGAAGTATGAAGTACATGCCAAATATCGGCCCGAGAAAGGTCTCAAATCGCGAACCAAGTTATGCCAAGATATGAACTTTTTGATATCCCGAGAAGCAGTTTTAAGAGATTTTGTCCTTTAGCTAACTATTGATCAAATCGTCCAACTTTGCTTTCATCCTAAATAAACTATCAAAATAAGTCCAAAAATGCATCTTCATGATCATTCTAAGACAAAAATAAAATATAAGAGATACACCTAGGAATAAGGGAGTTTAAGCATATAATTAAGCCATGTGTGTAAGTGTTTGATTTACTAACTTATAATAACAATGATCTCGTTTTTAAGCTTAGTTTGGGGAACGTGAAACTTGAGGGTGATAAATCTTTGCAGCACCAAAGTCCTAATGTAAGTCATTGGTTTCTTTGCAAGTTATTTCCATCCTTTTGTTTACTTTAAAGTTTTAATTTCTCTTAGTATTTTAATTTTTGTTTAGTAGTATTTTAATAAGGCCAAGGTTGATTGATTATGAGAAAAGTGTAAATTTGCTTTATCACTAAGCATTGCATGAGGGCATGGCAATGGTTAAGTGTAGGGAATTTGATAGGTGTGTAAACACCCATCCTTTTACCACTTAATTCTGGCTAAAACGAGATCAAAACGCATATTTAATATCATTTGTTTGGAATTATGCGTGGTTTTTGTGTTTATTGTGTTTTCAGAGCCAACCGGATGAATATTGAAGAAAACATGGGATTGCACGGGTTTTACTGAAGAAAAAGACTCAAGATAAAGTCTATTGTCCAAGAGATGCAAAAGATTTGAAGTCACTGGGCCTATTCGAAGATTTATCGAAGAAAAGGACCAAAGATGGAAGATTTATATAAGTCGAAGAAACTGAAGTCTGTTAAACAAAGAAATTAAAAGACGAGTTGAATTTAATCGACGACAAATCCCGAATCAGAATCGAAAACGTCAACTTTTCTGAAAAGACGAGAAGACAAGAAGAACGGGAGAAAGCGCACTCACCAACCAAAGGGAACACCTATATAAAGGGTTCCCCTCACACTTTTCATCAAGTTTTTTTTTAGTTTTTCTTCTCCCTTTTTTTTCTCCCTTTCTGTTCGTAGATATCACAAACACCACTAGGGTGTTTGGTGATTTTGATCTTTGTTCTTCAATCTTGTAATTTCATCCTTGTTTTGTGATTGTTAAAACCTTAATCATTCAATATATCAATCTTTCCATTTCATCTTGTTCATCTTCATCTATTTGGTTAAAAGTTTAAGTTCTTATTTGATTGATTTGATCCTTAAAAGTTGTTGGGTTTCAAGTTTTTATTGATGGGATTTGTTGTTGTTGGTTAGTTTATGATTCGTGTTAGTTTTGTTTAAGTTTTTGGTTAGAAACCTGGTGATTTTTGGCTTAAAACGTATTCCCCTGTTTTTCTGAGATATTACTATTCTTGTGTATTCCCAGAAGTTCCGGATGAACACAAACTTCCGGATGAACAAAAAAGTTCCGGATGAATTTAAAATTCCGCATGAGTTAAGAAGTTCCGAATGAATTTTCCCTTTAAAAGTTCCGAATGAATTTTCCCTTCAAAAGTTCCGGATGAATGGTTTTTCAAAAAGTTCCGAATGAGTTTTCTTTCCAAAAGTTTCGAGTCAGTCTAAAAGTTCCGGATGAACGTTCTTTACAAATCTTCCGAATAAACTTCCGAACCAAAAGTTCCGAACCAACTTCCGAATCAACTTCCGAGTGAACTTCCGGATCAACAACTTCTGAATCAACTTCCGAAGAAAGTTCCGGATCAACTTCCGAAGAAAGTTACGGATCAACTTCCGAGTAAAGTTCCGAGTGAAGGTTCCGAGTGAAGTTCCGAGTGAAGGTTCCGAGTAAACTTCCGAACGAAGTTCCGGATCAAGGGTTCCGCACCATGTTCCGAGTGAACTTCCGAATCAAATTTCTTTTGAGCATTTTTAAGTGTTACTTACTGTTTCTTCTTACTTACTGTTTGTTCATTTTATTTTTATCTTTTAACTTTTAATCTAGTTTTGTTAATTGTTATTAAAATTAATTACTTTTGATTTAAGTTTTCATGTTAATGCATTTAAACCTTTTAGTAGATTAGAAAACCAAACCCCCTTTTTAGTAACCAAGAACAATCATTCCACTTAGAACCAAGATCAATTCGAGAGGATTCCGAGAGATTTAGAGAACCCAATGAAATATCTTGTATCAATAGGTCCTAACATAACATTCTTTTTCAAAATGACCAAGCTTTCCACAAGAGAAGCATATTACTTTGGACTTCTCTGTTTTGTCATGAAATTCAGCATTTAGTTCTTCAACAAACTCTTGACTGCTCCTGTGTCTTCTTCCAAATCAGAGTTGTTGTCCTAAAAACAATGATTAGCAACAAGAGTTTTTGATCCAGTGATTTGAGTGGTAAACTTGTCAGTTTCAGACTTATAGATAGAATTAATTAATCCTTCCTCATAGTTATATCTTCCAAAAAGTTGAGCCAGGGTATCATTTTTAATAGCATTGTTAGCTCTTAGGGTCTGGTTTAAGCTTAACCATTTCGTAGGTAGACTATTGACAAAAGTCACATTTACTTTAGCTTGTGTTATAACTACATCATTGTTACCAAATAACTAAGCAAAATCTGAAGTCTGGTGTAGGTTTGACTAACTGTTTCACTATCCAGTACTTTGAAGGCATTGAACTTAAGCGTAAGGGCTTGGACTTTCAGCTTGACCTTTATACCCATGAACTAATTCAGTCCACATCTATTTTGCATAGGTGCACTTGATAATAGACTTTATTATGTTTTTGGGTAGACAAGAGACAAGAATACATTTCAACCTCTTGTCCTGGTTGGCCAGACGTCTATCAGCTGGAGACCATTGTTTCACTATTATTTTTTGGTCTCTCAAGGGTAGAGGTGGTATCCATGGAAACATAAGGTCCATCTTCTAGTATTTCTAGAACGAACGGTTCAAGACCATCTAGGTTTATAAGAAATTCACTCTTCCAACTAGAAAAGTCCTCTTCATCAAATTAAGGAACATTAGACACGTGAGATCCTCCTATACTATCAAGAAGTTGATGAATATCATCATCATTAGTACTCAGACTTATGACCGATTTAGGTGTGGTAGTATTTGAAATCGTGGCAGGATTGTTCGCAGCATTATGTTGGCTACTTTGGCCAAAAGGTGGTGGTATAGCAGGTATAGTATCAGGCATATAGGATCTTGATTTTAAAAATGATAACGGTTTTTGGAAGGTTTTATAAATCAAACCGCTCTATACCAATTGAAAGTCCCAAAATACAGACCTATTATAATACAATAACTCGTAACCAAGATAAAACACTTAATGATTTACTTTTCAAACGCGTAATGCTTTATTACTTATAAACAATGTATTACAAAGTGTTAAGGATCACACTTGTTGAATGAAAATGTAAGAAACCCTTTAAACAAGTAAACTTTATACTAGTATCAAGTTCAAGTGAACCTTAAGAGTCGCTGAACACAACCTTAGACTCTAGAGGTTCAATGGGGAGAAAAGACAAACAATATCGTCAATAATACAAGTGATGCTTTTCTCCCTTTTTTTATTCCTATTTATAGTGGTACGAGGTTGCTACCTTAGTGGGGGTAGTTGGTACGTGTGAACTTCTTAATGGAAGTAGTACACAAAATTAAGTGCATGTCCATTCTTTGACATGTCTTTAACCAACCTTCAGTGAATAGTTCCACCAACTGTTCACTTTACCTACTAGGTCGTACTAGGCTGCTTTAGCTTGAATCTTCAATTTATCCCGCCAAAAGTGCTTTATTAGATTCTCTCGCCTAAACTATAAAGGAGATAAGGCAAGTCTCCGCTTTCTTGATCTTCAAAGGGTCTGGAGTGACCTCTGGGTATTGCCACCTCAGAGGTCCTCGAACACCATCACATTCCTTCTACATTCCATCTTATCCATGTAGTTGTAGAGTATGACTTCAGATAATGTTTGACTTCTCTGACATTTCTTTGACATCAATATGTTTGGTGTGCCATTTGAGGCTATGCCTTCAGCTGTTCACTGTCTCTGTTGTTGGACTCCATCAGCGACACATTACACTTAGTCTAATTTAAATCAAATCTAGGTTGGGCCATAGTTAGAACTTTCATTGGCCCAACAAAATCTATGAGTGTTTTCTTTTGTATTAGTTATACGTCAGGCGAGGATAATTAAATCTAGCATAGAGGTATAAAGACGTTTACTAGATCTAACCTTAGACATAAGCACCTACAACTATCTACATGTAAATCATAAACTTAACATAGTGGTATGAAGAGGTTTACTAGACCTACCATTACATATCCATTAACAAATACTTAAATGAATATGACTAACTAGTACACAAGATAAATGCTATTGTTGAGGATGCTACCCTACTATGCTCAATAACATAAATCCACATGGCTGAGGCATCATATTTACACTTACGTTTCCCTAGACATATCAACTGTTAAGATATGAATACCTAATCTTGTTTTCTAGAGACTAACATAGATACAACCATGAAGAAGCAATCAATAAAAAGAATTACATCACGAGTTTCATGCGATAATAAGCACTGAGAAGTGTGTAAACACTCATCCTTAACAACGGTGAATCACTTAAAATACCGCCAAATATACATGTGCTTAAATATATCATAATTATGTGTGGTTTGTATATTTGAGCTTTTGCAGCAGTAAAGATACAAAAGAAGCAAATATGAGCTTTCATGGATGTTATTTAAAGAATTTTTGAGAAAATGAAAGACAAAGATCAAGAAGGTGCTATATCAAGAAGTTGATGGACTTATCTTTCAAATTCATCAAAGTTTTGTTCTCAAGTGTTAAAGTTTAAAAGATAAAGGACCAAACTTGTAAATTTATAAAATTTTGAAGTTCAAAACCTAAAGATGGAAAAGTGTACAGATCAAGGACATAAAGTAGCAATTTTTGATAATCATAACTTGAGGGACTAAAGCTGCCATTTCTCCAAAGAAAAAACTACAAGGACCAGACTTTTTATACTTTGAAATATCTATTATATATAACAAGTGGACCCGTGAGAGGCATTATAAAGGCGACACACAGATAAGAAATGGACCAATAGGAATTCAAGATTCTAGATAATAGATCAAGGACTCAGATGGTAATCAAATGTAGTACACATCTACAAATGAAATCATGACACGTCAGCAACATCTAAGATAAACGATTGAACAACTTAGAATGGATTTCAGAGAAAAGTTTAAAAAGGAAAATTGTTTACCATCTACTCCCTAAGCTTAGTCCCTATTGAGGCTAAGGATTCTTCCACTCCTAGGCCAACATCTATTGAGGCTAAGGATTCTTCCATTATCAAGGCAAACTCACCCATCATTGAAAAGTCACCTAAGCTTAGTCCCTTGACTTGTAAGACCATGGTTGTGACTCTTGAGAAATCTTCTCAAGAGGGTGCTCACATAGACTCTTTCTTTGATCTCGATGGTGATTTTGCCGAGATCGAGTAATAAGTGTGAAAACACTTATCCTTTTACCACTTATTTCCAATAATAACAAGACCAAAACGTGTATTTTATGTCATAAAAGTCGAAATTATGCGTGGTTTGTGTTTTTATTGTGTTTCAGGATAAAAATATGAAAAGGGGAGAAAACATGGGCTATGACGGGCTTTTATCGAAGAAAACGAGAAAAGACGAAGTAAAAAGATCGAGAGTGTAAAAAGAACGGAAGTCCAACGCTTATTCTGAAGATTTATCGAAGAAAAAGTCTAAAGACGGAAGTTTAATGAAGTCAAAGAACTCAAGTCTAATTGTAGAAGAAAATTATAAGACGAGTTCAATTTATATCGACAAATCCCGAGACGACGTCGAGAAAGACAAAGAATTTAAATCGAGTCGAGACGAGAAGAAAGAAAGAAGGAAGCAACACATGCACTCCCCACCTCCTATATATACCCTCCTAATGTGTCATTAGGAGGGTGTTAGTTAGTTAGTTAATTAATTTTTCTAGTTTTATTTTAAGTGTGTTTTTAATTTCCTTCTCTCTAGTTTTTCAAGCTTATCAAACCTTCATTAATCTTGTAATCTTTAATATTAATCTTCAATATAATCAAGCTTATTTCTTAATTCTCATTCTACCTTTCTTAATAATCTATTTTTTTGTTTAATTAATCATGTAGTTGGTTTAATTTTGTTGATGATGTGATTTTTTTGCTTAGTTGATTGTGTTTATTGAGTTGGTGATTTTTAAAGTTTTTAGATTAAGGTGCTTATTTGCTTAATTTTAATGTTTAAGGGTTTTTAAAATAAGTTGATTTTAATAAGTTTAATATTCTTATAAAAAATTGATTTTTAGATTTTGCTTATTTAGTGTTTTTAAAATTTTTTGAATTGTGGCTTATTTACTTTTTCTTAAAATCTTTTTGTTTAAAATTTTGGCTAACTTCTTATTTTGGATTTGCTTATTTGCTTAATATTTGTGTTATCCGGGTTTCTTTAAAACCACAGGATTCCGAATAGTCGTTATTTCATACATTCCGGATAAGCCTGCAAATTAAGTATTCCGGATAAGCTTCATTACAACACATTCCGGATAGTGGCATTTTCACCAATTCCGAATAAGGGACTTAAGCCTGATTCCGGATAACGCATATTAATTGGATTCCGGATAAGCTACCCATTCCGTATTCCGGATAAGCCCCCCCCCCCCCCCCCCCCCCCTCCCCGCCCCAAACACCAATTCCGGATAAGGGATTCGTTACGGATTCTAGATAAGCTTGAGGTAACAGATTCCAGATAACACCTTCAACAAAGATTCCGGATAAGACTCGAAAGTCATATTTCGGATAACTTCAACAACACGGATTCCGGATATAGGCTACATTACGGATTCCGGATAGTAACTCAATCATTCATTCCGGATTAGAGTAATTTACTTGTTTCCAGACTTAGTTTAATTTACTTGTTTCAAACTTTATTTTTCCCTTCTTTTTACTTAGCATTATTTTAACTTGTCTTGTTTTAGTTAAATTTTTAAAGTTTACATTTTTATAAGATTTCATCATTTACTTTTTAATATTTAAAGTCTTTATATTTTAGTTTAAATATTTTCAAGCTTTCATTTTTACTTAGTTACTCAACGACATTTACATTTTCACTTTTAGTTTTAAATAGATAATCAAACCATTTTATTGTCCACCAAGAACGACTAAGTCGCACTTTCAACTTGTAATCAATTCGAAAAGACTGGAATAACGAATCTTTTTATTACGAGGCAATCCCTAGTATTAAATGGCACCGCTGCCGACTCTTTTCGGTAAGATTAACGGTTTTTAGTGAGAGACGCGTTGGATTTTGGGACCCGTTCATTTTTTAGCGTTATTTTTCTTGCTTAAAAATTTTCAAAAATCCATAAAAATTTAAAATTTTTAAAAATTCAAAAAAAATAGAAAAACATAAAAAACCAAAAATATTCTTGTCTATCTTTCTTTTCTTTTTGTATGTGTGTATGCGTACCCGTGCTCATAAGAAGAAAGCAATTCAAGCCGAAGTCGAAACTCCACCTATTGTCACCATGTACAATCGACCAATAATCGAGCTTTTGCAATCGCAAGTAGAGGGCAACACCGATGCTATTGTCATACCCGATATTGGAGCAAACAATTTTGAGCTCAAATCCGGCTTCATTCAAATGGTCTCTGCTCAACCTTTCTTGGGGCGTACACTTGATGATCCTCATGACCATATAAAAAGGTTTCTTCAACTCACTAATACGGTTAAGTATAATGGGGTTTCACAAGAGGTGATTCGCTTGCAACTTTTTCCTTTCTCCTAAGAGGGACAAGCCCGACATTGGCCTGATAAAGAACCACCACAAAGTATTCTTATGTGGTCGGATTTAGAGACCAAATTCATCAATTACTTTTTCCCACCCTCACGTACTACCGCTTTGCGGAATGAAATCATTAACTTTGAACAAAGTACGGTGAGACATTTAGTGAATCTTGGGACCGTTTTAAGGAACTTTTAAGAAAGGGTCTACAACATGGTTTCACAAAAGTACATCAAATTAATACTTTTTACAATGGTTTAAACATGAATGACCAAGATTCACTAAATAGTGCCTCGGGGGGTAACATTTTGGTTAAGTCTTCTAATGCCGCATGGGACATTATTGAGAATAATTCTAGAGTGCAAACTAAGAGTGTTCGGACTAATGTGGCTAGTGCTAGTACTAGTGACACCGACAAGAGAATTGATAATCTTACTTCAATTCTTGAAACTCTTGCTCTACAAACTACTAAAAATACCAAAACCATCAATGCGCAAGTTAATGCTTTGAGTCAGTCATGTGAAATATGCGGGGGATCTCATTCATACACCGATTGTCCTTCGACTCATGACAATCCGGAAAATGTGTATGCCGCCAACAATAACTTTTCTACGGAGGCTATCGAGCACGTCCTCAAGGTGACCGCAATTTGCTCAGTTATCGTTCAAACAACTTCCTTTCACCACCCGGTTTCCCCCCTCAAAACCAAAACAACCTCCATCGCAACAATCAAAACCAACCTCATCTCCAAATCAATATCAAACCCAAAGAAACCCATATCCACCTCAAGGAAACAATCAACTTCACCAACCACCCGCTTATCAACCACCTGCCTACCATGCTCTTCCTCCCACCCAACCCACCGCATTTAATCAACAGGTTAAAACTTACATGAGGACTAATGATGCGATAGTGCAGAATCTTCAGCGGCAGATCATCAACTTGAAAGGAGATATGGCGAAACAAGGGAATGATCTTCGAGCCGATATGCGAAACTCTTTGAGCAGTCAAACGAATGACTTAAGGGATATGATGGCTAGTTTCTACTAAAGTAATCAAGCCTCTAGTTCGGGTTCTCTTCCGAGTAACACCGTTGTTAAGCCAAGATGGGAGATGAAAGCAATCACCACCTGAAGTGGAAAAGGATTAAAGGAACCCGAGCTTCCTACACCTACATTGGTGATTGTGACAAAAGAAAACGAGTCCCCTTCAACAATTCCACCACCTTCTACTTCCACCCCTCCACCACCCAAGAATGTGAGTGAGAATTCCATTCCAAAGCCTTCATCTCAACCCAAGATACCTTATCCCTCAAGGTTGAGGAAAGAGAAGTTGAAGAACAAGAATGATATTCGGGTTTCTAACTTTCTCAAAATGTTTAAAGAACTGAATTTCAACATCTCCTTTGCTGAGGCTCTCGCTCACATGCTGAAATATGCTAAAATATTTAAAGATCTTCTCAGTGACAAAGAAAAGCTTCTTGATATCGCTCAGACCCAACTTAATGAGAATTGCTCCGTAGTGCTCTTAAGGAAATTACCCACCAAACTTGGTGATCCGGGTCGCTTTCTTATTCCTTGCAACTTCCCCGGGGTAGAGAATTGTACGGCCCTAGCCGATATAGGTGCTAGTATAAACTTAATGCCATTAAGTGTTTGGAAACTATTATCTCTACCCGAGCTAGTCCCCACACGAATGACATTGGAATTAGCTAACCGTACGGTTGCTTATCCGGTGGGGATAGCCGAAGATGTCTTCGTCAATGTCGATAAATTCACCTTTCCGGAGGATTTTGTTGTCGTTGTCTACGAGATGGATCCCCGTGTTCCATTAATCGTTGGACGTCCATTCTTGAGGACCGGTCTCACTTTCATTGATGTAGCCGCGGGCGAATTAATCATGAGAGTTGGTGACGATAAAATCGTTTTCAACATGGGTAAACTTTCTAAGCAGCCTTCTGAAAACGAGAGCGTTAATTTCATTGACGTTCTTGATGCGGCTTGTGAAGAACATTTCAAAGACGCTTGTAAAAGTGGTTCTTCTTCGCTACCCATTTTTGAGACCGTTGCCTCTATTGCTCCATCACTAACTCCATTTGGAGAAAGTGATTTCCTTTTGAAAGAACTTGAAGAAACTTTGGGGGATTTCGACTTACAATATGACGATTCTCCCTCCAATTGGGATGAAGACATTCGTACGATTGAGAAAATTCTCAATAAGAACCATATTTCTACACCGTCTCCTAATGAAATCTCTATCGATGATCCGAATATGACTACGCGTTCCATCGAAAATCCTCCGGATTTAGAGCTTAAGGACCTACCGTCTCATCTCGAGTACGTTTTCCTTGAAGACAATAAGAAGTTACCCGTCATCATCGCTAAGGACTTGAAAGAAGAAGAAAAATCTCGACTTATCGACGTGCTGAAGAATCATAAGATGGCAATTGCTTGGAAAATTTCCGGTATCCGCGGAATTGATCCGAACTTTTGTACTCATAAAATTCTCATGGAAGATGACTTTAAACCCGTAATCCAAAGCCAAAGAAGGGTTAATCCTCGAATTCATGACGTCATAAAGAAAGAGGTTATCAAACTTCTAGATGCCGGAATGATTTACCCTATTTTGGATTCGCCATGGGTTAGTCCCGTCCATTGTGTGCCTAAGAAAGGCGGAATAACCGTTGTTCCCAATGAAAACAACGAGTTGATTCCTACTCGACTTGTCACGGGTTGGCGAGTTTGCATAGACTATCACAAGCTCAATGATGCCACTCGTAAGGATCATTTTGCTCTTCCTTTCATGGATCAAATGCTCGAGCTTTTAGCAGGTAATGATTATTATTGCTTCTTAGACGGTTTCTCATAGTATTTTCAAATTCCCATCGATCCTAAAGACCAAGAGAAAACCACATTCACTTGTCCTTATGGAACATTTGCTTACAAATAATGCCTTTCGGCTTATGCAATGCTCGCGGGACATTCCAAAGGTGTATGATGGCTATCTTCCACGATATGGTTGAAGAAACTATAGAAGTCTTCATGGATGAAGTCTCGGTCTATGGTGATTCTTTCTCTACTTGCCTTGCCAATTTAGAACGTATGCTCAAACGGTGTGAAGACACTCGTCTCGTTCTTAATTGGGAAAATTGCCCTTTCATGGTAAAAGAAGGTATTGTGCTTGGAAATAATATCTCAAAAGCCGGTCTTCAAGTAGACCGTGCTAAAGTTGATGTCATAGCAAAATTACCTCCACCTTCAACCGTGAAGGGTGTGAGAAGTTTCCTTGGTCATGCGGGCTTCTATCATCGATTCATTCAAGATTTTTCTAAGATCGCTCGCCCGATGACCCACCTCTTGGAAAAAGATACTCCTTTTATCTTTTCTAAAGAGTGTCTCGAATCTTTAAATCTTCTTAAGGATAAATTAAATAAGGCACCGGTCTTGGTTACCCCTAATTGAGAGTTACCTTTTGAATTGATGTGTGATGCTAGCGACTTTGCTATTGGAGCGGTTTTGGGACAAAGAGTGAACAAACACTTCCAACCAATCCATTATGCTAGCAAGACAATGACGGGGGCTCAATTGCATTATAAACTACCGAAAAAGAGCTTTTAGTTGTAGTGTATGCTTTTGACCAGTTCCGCCCCTATCTTGTTCTTTCCACCACCATTGTCTATACCGACCATTCCGTGTTGAAGTACTTGTTAACTAAACAAGATTCTAAACCAATACTTCTTCGTTGGGTTTTGCTCCTTCAAGAATTTAAAATTGAAATTCGTGACAAGAAGGGAGTCGAAAACCTAGCCGCGGATCATCTAAGTAGACTTGAGGATCCTTATCAAGGGGATCATCTGAATCAAGAGATCAATGACTCTTTTCCCCTTGAGGCCTTAATGTCTGTCAATTCCAATCTTGATAACACCCCGTGGTTTGCGGACATTGCAAACTACTTAGCGGGTGGAATTATCATCGAAGGGTTAACATCCCAACAAAAGAAGAAGTTCTTTAAAGATGTTAAGACTTACTTTTGGGATGACCCTTATCTTTTCAAAAAATGTGTTGATCTGATTATTCGTCGGTGTGTTGATGGACCCGCAGCTTTAGACATTCTCGAAGCTTGCCATAAAGGACCCACCGGTGGTCATTTTGGTGCCAACTACAGCGCGAAGAAAGTGTTTGACTCGGGATTCTATTGGCCCACCATTTATCGTGACGCTCACGAGATGGTTAAAAATTATGATGCTTGCCAACGCCAAGGCAAGATCACACATAAAGATGAGATGCCTCAAAACTTAATCCAAGAATGTAAAATCTTTGACGTATGGGGCATCGACTTTATGGGGCCACTTCCATCATCTAAAGGGAACAAGTACATCCTCGTAGCCGTTGACTACATATCCAAATGGGTTGAAGCTAAGGCTCTCCCTACGAACGGTGCGAGGGTGGTTGTGAACCTTTTGAAGCAGCTTTTTGCTCGATTCGGTGTTCCTCGTGCTATCATCAGTGACCGCAGGACTCATTTTTGCAATGATCAGTTTGCTCGAGTCATGGCTAAGTACGGTGTCAATCACCGTCTTTCCACCGCTTATCATCCCCAAAAAAATGTTCAAGCCGAGATATCTAATCGTGGATTGAAGAGAATATTAGAACGTACTGTGGGAGAGCATCGTGCCTCGTAGGCCGATAAGTTAGATGATGCTTTGTGTGCTTTCCATACCGCATATAAGACACCTATTGGTTGCACTCCATATCGTCTTGTGTACGGGAAGGCATGCCACCTCCCTATTGAATTAGAGCATAAGGCGTATTGGGCCTTGAAGTGGGTCAATTTTGACATCAAAAAAGTCGGTAATCTTTGGAAGATTAAACTCAACGAGGTAAATGAACTAAGGAATGAAGCTTATGAAAACTCATTGATCTAGAAGGAAGAAAACCAAGATCATCCATGATTCAAGGATTAAGAACCGTGAGTTTCACGTTTGTGATCAAGTTTTACTCTTTAACTCACGGTTGAAGATCTTCTTGGGCAAGCTAAAGAGTCGTTGGTCTGGTCCATTCACCGTCGCCAAAGTCTTCCCTTACGGCACGATTGATCTTTCTCAACCGGCCTAATTTTAGAGTGAATGTCCAGTGTGTGAAATTGTACTTTGGTGAGGACATCTCTCATGTGCTGATTCCATCCCTCACCATGTTTCCCTTGAATAAGTTCTAAGACGAGTCAGGCTCGTGACTCGGTTAACAAAAACAAGCGCTTCTCGGGAGGCAACCCATTGATCTATCCCTTCCCGTTTTCATAATAAGTGTAGGGGGAGCCCCGTATGTGTTTGTTGTCTTGTTTCTTATAATGTGCAGGGAGTAAAGCTTCAAAGAGCACTTTTGATGACAATTGACGAACCGTGATCCCGTGTACCCGTCTTCCTAGTTCTATCCTCAACTGTCGTGATTCAATATTTCATATCTTATATGTTACATTGAAATCACTATAGTCGTCTCTTCCTTGGCAAGATTTAAACAACATGAACAATGTCCTAAGTGTAGGGGAATTTACTCTCACATGCTTAAACATTGAGGACAATGTTTATATCAAGTGTAGGGGGACTTCTATCGAAGTAAGTGGTCTTTTCCATTAATTTGTCCTCATTGTAACCGAAAAATTTAATTTTTCGACATTTTTCAAAATTTTTAATCTATTTTGGGCTATTAGTCTAGTAGTATTTTCCTTTGCTATCGTTATTTACTTTCTTTGCTAGAATAAATTTTTTAATAAAGTGGTTTTAAATTTTTCAACGTTATGAATCTTTTGACTCAACCTGAGTTTACTTATCTAAGTTTACTCTAGTTATTATCCTTAACATTTTTATGTCAAGTTTTGATAGGCTTTTATATAGGGAACTTTAAAACGCGAAAGTATTAAATCTTACGGGTAAGAACAAGAACTTTTCACAAGTTCCTATAATTGATCCTAGAAAGTCGTTTATCAAGGGAACTTTAATATACGAATTCTAAACATGAAAGAGTCTTAGAATTTGCAAGATCCTATAGATGACTTGAAAACCCAAAACTTTGATTTAATTGGATAAGCATCCACGAGTCTCGTTCCTTGAGATTTTAAATTGTAGAGAACAAAAGATGATAGAGTCAATTATAAGTTTGGTGTTCTTTCATTAATTTATGTGAGTTGATTATAAGCTTTTTCTCCCATCCTTGCTAAAAAATTTAATTGCAATAAATAAGGTTGTACGATTTGAAAAGTTACGTAGCTTCTAGCACAAGATCGTTTAAAAGTTGCTCGGTGTTAATTAAAGTTCATAGCCAAGGCATAACTTATTGAAGCGGGATGCGAAGATTGGCAAGTCCGAAAAGGCCCTAACAAGGCATGAGGGCTACATTTTGTTGCTAAAGATCCAAAAGTGATGTGAAGAATCATTTATCAAAAATCAATATGAAGGATCGAGACACACGACGAAAAGAAAATACTCCCCTAAAGATCATGTAGAATTCTATCCAAAGAGACCCTAGCAAGGTATGAGGATAAATAGATCCAAGTCCTAAAAGGAGGCGGATCGTTGTATATCAAAGTTCAAAATAAAGATTGGAGAAAAATGAAGAAGTCGTGGTCCAAGTATGAAGAATCTCTCAAAAACTTCAAGTGAAGAAATTCTTATTATGAAGAGAAGACCATAATTTCAAGAACGTCTCTCAAGATTTGAAGTATGAAGTCGCTGACAAATATCGGTCCGACAAAGGTCTCAAATCGTGAAGCGAGTTATGCCAAGATATGAACTTTAAGAGGTCCCGGGAAGCAGTTTTAAAAGATTTTGTCCTTTAGCTAACTATTGATTAAATCGTTCCGCTTTATTTTTGGCGTAAATAAACTATCGAAATATGTCAAACAATGTATCCTCGTGATCATTTAAGACAAAATAAAATATAAGAGATACACATAGGAATAAGGAGTCTAAGTAAATAATTGGGTCCCATGAGTTCGTGTTAGTTTGCTAACTTATAATAACAATGATCTCGTTTTTAAGACAAAATAAAATATAAGAGATACACCTAGGAAAAGGTATTTTAGTTACCCTCACGCTTGATAATTAAAAAGTTGTGCATTCGTCTCTACCCTCGACCTCAAAAACTTCTTCATGTTCAAAAGTCGAGGGAAAGAAGGTGGTGACCACGGAAAAGAGTGCACATCCTTGTGTACCTCAAATTCCATCCACCGTTCTCAAAGAGAGTTTCATTGACCTTAACAAAGTTACCCTTGAGAAACTTGTGCTTCGATTCTTCTACAAAAACCTAAAGGCATATTCCGAGAAAGGAAGAAGATTCGGGCCAATTTATTTTACCTTGTGATTTTCCGAAGATTGAGGGATGTGTAGCCCTATCAATTTAGGTGCTAGCATCAATCTCATGCCTCTTTCTCTTTGGAAATTGATGAATTTTCCTAATCTTATCCCTACCAACATGACAATCGAGCTAGCCAACTGTACTCCACTTACACCAATTGGTATAGCCGAGGAAGTTTATGTTAATATTGAAAATTTCACTTTTCCCGCGGACTTCGTCATTTCCGAATACGAGTGTGACCCAAAATGCCCTATCATTTTAGGTAGACCATTTTTATCGACCGCTCGTGCTTTAATTGACGTTTTTGGTGGGAGCTTGACTATGAGATATGGAGAGGATAAGATGGAATTTTTTGCGTCTAAATCCCAAGATCAAAATAATCAAAGCAAAACAGAAGTTCCAAATACTCCTAAAAACATTTTTTCTTTAGCGGAAAATGTGACAATCTGTCAATTTATGGTTTATATTTTATTCTCAAATATTATTTAAAAACATTATATTAATGTTATATTATGAACTCACTTATTTTTGGGAAGAAATTCGGGTTTACATCTTGAAGTAGCATCGACTACGTCTAAACCGGAGGACTCTACGTTACGTGCTTACGTTTACATACACCGTCTTTGGTGACAGTCCGATATTTCAGGAAATAAATTTATCCGTGAATATTATTTTGGGATTTTAAATTTGTGTTGGTTCATAAACTCACAAATTTACGAGAAGAGATTAGGACTTACGTGAATAATTTGACGTCCTTTACGACTAAACCGGAAACCTTAGGATTATGTATTTACGTTTTCGGACTCTGTTTTTGATGAGACAGTTTTTATTAGATTCGTTTTGTGCCGTTGATTCATAATTTATAAAAACATTTTTCGTAAAACGACCCGAGGGCACACAAATCGAGGAAACTAGAATCGAGGAGTACCCGTAAATAATTGGGGATGAGACAAAACCACTTTTTCCCTACCCCCAATATGGGATGGAAAAACTAGCTACCAACACCCATGAGGTGTCAAAGCTTCACAAGGAAGCTTATACACTTGTAACTAGCTTAACACTTAAGCTAAACTCACAACTACTCCACCTCAAAACCATCTAACCAAACCATTTCTCCAAAATACATACATGCAAACCACTCTCATCCTCCCATTTCTCTCTCAAAAATTTGTCCCATATTCACTAAAACACCACCATTTGATCTTAAATTAACCACAATATCATGTGTTATTCACACATATGTTGAAGAACCTTTTAAGATATGAAGATTGGAGGTGATCTTAACCTATGAAAAGGAGTTTTCATGAGGTTAAATGGCTGAATTCATGGAGGTTTTCATCTATCCAAAGGACCCAAGAAGTTTCCTTGCTTAAGTTGAAGATTTGATAACAAGAACCAAGTCTTGTTCATCAAAAACCTCATCTTTTCATCACTAATGGTGGTATAAAGATTGTTCTTCCTACCCTCTTGTTATTTTAATTATGTAATCTTGTAATTTTTTATTTATGTATATGTATATGATGATGAATGATGATTAAAAATGTTGTGTGGGGATCAAGTGTTGATAAATATGATTAAAAAGATGAAAAACCATAAGAAACAAGGCTAAAATCTTGCTTAAATTGTTGGCTGTGTAGAAACAGTAAGTAACCAAGTTATAAACTGATATAATTGCATGGTGGAATCCATTTACAGTAAGTGTTAGATGTCATACACATGTGAGAGTTGGACATGCAATGGAATCATCAAAATAAGTGTGATATGATCAAAACAAGATGAGTGTACCAATCTGAATAGTCTGTTTTGTAGGGACTATTAAGGATAGTTAGACATGGAATGAGCAGTAGCTATAACTAACTTATTTTTATCACATAATATGAAGTTTATGTCATCCAAAAATGAGCTTCTATCTCATTATAGAACTCAAGATATGATAAAAATGGTGAAGATGAAACTAAAAATCAGATTTTGAAGAATTAATGTTTAATAGTATTATATAAGCACTCAAACTAATATAGTATAAAGTGTGAATTAAAACCCACTAACTTATAAATTTCATTTATATAAATATGTATAAGGTTAAATAAATGGACACTTTATAAAAATGGTTGTTGAATAAGATTTATAAGTTATAAAAACTATAAACATGATTTTTACGTCTTTTCGGCTATTACCGTAAAATTAACGTTTTTCGCCAATTAAAACTTAGACGATCAAACCCGTCTAATGTAAAGTTTTTAAAAGTCATATACTGATATATAATTACCTAATACAGGTAAAAACCGATAAAACCCGAACTATATGACACACGGACATTAACGAGTTAAGTTAGCATTATTGGACTATAAACCTGACTAGTTAGTAAAACACTTATAAACTTATTTATTGGGCTTAACCTATTTGGGCCCAACATGTAAAGTGTAATACTGATAATAAAAGTATAATTGGGCTAATAAAATGTATTGGGCTTGTAATGGGCCCATTGAGCATCAAAATGTAAACAAGTTGAACTAGTGTAACTAGTCTTGAAAATGTTACCAACACATAAACACTATAATGAATGAGTAAGGATGTATAAACCCACTTGATCATCATCATATATATAAAATCATCATATGTATACATAATTGTTATTTTTATAAAGTCATTGGACAAAAGTCTAAGACGAGTATTATTTGTCTAGGTTTCCATGATTGAAGCACGTACCGTACATCCGAATTGTCGATAACCCGCTTTCCCACATCAACGTGAGTTCATAGCCTCGCACTCTTTTAAATGTTTTTATGAAATATTTTATAAACCCGTAAGGGAGATAACATGTTAGTTTGATAAAATAGGACATCATTTGTCCCGATTGTTTGTTTATTGATTTGGACCCGAATGCTTGTATGACCCGATGAATGATTAAATGACCCGATAGATGAGATAAAATGGATTATTAAAGTTAGGTTATGTCACTAAAAGTCCCATTAGCATGAATTGTGAACTACCGGGATTTGGTATACGCTTATGCATATAATAGTACTATTTGGGGACGATCACCCCAGTTCGCGCCTTGACGGTTGATCCCCGTCGTGCCACATTGATTGGTAAGCAAATTTATGTATGAGAAGATTTACACAAGAGTGATTATTGTGACGACACGCTAATTTAGATGGGAAAATGAGTTTCGGGCTAGCTACCCGTTGTTTGTTGTAGTAAGGTAACAATGTCATGCGGCTTATAATAATCCAAATAACGAAATACTGCTATACGCACTAAATTACGATGTATTGCCTGACTAGCAATACGCGGTCTTACTACTGATATTATATTTGTGTTTTGGTTTTTCATAACCATATTCATATAACGGTTTTTATTTAACTCTATACAACGTTATAAAACGTATTGTATGATGTTTTTACGACATTGGTTTGTATAATGATTTTGAAGGCAAAAGCCTATATTATGATTTTGATAAGGATTTGTATAAAATGACTTTGGCTATTTTATGGCCTATTACAAAGATTTGTACAAAATGATTTTCGGTAATAATTTTATACCGATGTTATATTGATAGATTTAATTAAAACTCTATGAATTCACTCGGCGTTTTCGCTGACCTTTTCTTTTAACATGTTTTGTCTCAGGTACTTGAAGGTAATTCTCGGGAAGACAACAAGAATTCATGGCCCGCACTTAAATAACAAATTTCCATTCAAATACTTTGTAAAACCTGTATGAAATAATATGACTTGGGACCTATGTAAATTTGATATTTATGAATGGAAATGCTTTATTATTAAACAACGTGATTTTTATGCGTTGTCTATGATGTGAGTAATGTGCTATCCCGTAACACCAACGAGTCTTCCGCTGTATTAAATTGTATAAATTTGGGGGTGTTACAGAAAACAAACGAATTGATGAATGTATTGAAAGGATTAAAAATGAAGGGTTTTCAAGATGGATATTCTAATGATCGAGAATTCGTTTACTTAATTGAAAAAGGAATACGTAAATGTATGGACGACTCTTTTTAGGATGTATTCGGCGAATTAAGTGACCAACCAATTCTAGAGGAAGAATTTAGTTCCATCACGACAATGACAAAAATAGACGCGTCATAACCACCTTCGAAGGACCATGACTTTAAGGTCCAAACTTCTAATCCAATTGAAGCGCCTTCCACTCCTAGGCCAACATCTATTGAGGCTAAGGATTCTTCCATTATCAAGGCAAATTCACCCATCATTGAAAAGTCACCTAAGCTTAGTCCCTTGACTTGTAAGACCATGGTTGTGACTCTTGAGAAATATTCTCAAGAGGGTGCTCACATAGACTCTTTCTTTGATCCCGATGGTGATTTTGCCGAGATCGAGTAATAAGTATGAAAACACGTATCCTTTTACCACTTATTTCCAATAATAACAAGACCAAAACGTGTATTTTATGTCGTAAAAGTCGGAGTTATGCGTGGTTTGTGTTTTTATTGTGTTTCAGGAAAAAAATATGAAAAAGGGAGAAAACAATGACTATCACAGGCTTTTATCGAAGAAAATGAGAAAAGACGAAGTCAAAAGACCGAGAGTGTAAAAAGAACGGAAGTCCAAGGCCTATTCTGAAGATTTATCGAAGAAAAAGTCTAAAGACGGAAGTTTAATGAAGTCGAAGAACTCAAGTCTAAGTGTAGAAGAAAATTATAAGGCGAGTTCAATTTATATCGACAAATCCCGAGACGACGTCGAGAAAGACAAAGAATTTAAATCGAGTTGAGACGAGAAGAAAGAAAGAAGGAAGCAACACATGCACTCCCACCTCCTATATATACCCTCCTAATGTGTCATTAGGAGGGTGTTAGTTAGTTAGTTATTTAATTAATTTTTCTAGTTTTATTTTTAAGTGTGTTTTAATTTCCTTCTCTCTAGTTTTTCAAGCTTATCAAACCTTCATTAATCTTGTAATCTTTGATCTTAATCTTCAATATAATCAAGCTTATTTCTTAATTCTCATTCTACCTTTCTTAATAATCTATTGTTTTTGTTTAATTAATCATGTAGTTGGTTTAATTTTGTTGATGATGTGATTGTTTTTCTTATTTGATTGTGTTTATTGAGTTGGTTATTTTTAAAGTTTTTAGATTAAGGTGCTTATTTGCTTAATTTTAATGTTTAAGGATTTTTAAAATAAGTTTATTTTAATAAGTTTAATATTTTTATAAAAAGTTGATTTTTAGATTTTGCTTATTTAGTGTTTTTAAAAGTTTTTGAATTGTGGCTTATTTACTTTTTCTTAAAATATTTTTGGTTAAAATTTTGGTTAAGTGCTTATTTTGGATTTGCTTATTTGCTTAATATTTGTGTTATCCGGGTTTATTTAAAACCCCAGGATTCCGAATAGTCGTTATTTCATACATTCCGAATAAGCCTGCAAATTAAGTATTCCGGATAAGCTTCATTACAACACATTCCGGATAGTGGCATTTTCACCAATTCCGAATAAGGGACTTAAGCCTGATTCCGGATAACGCATATTAATTGGATTCCGGATAAGCTACCCATTCCGTATTCCGGATAAGCCCCCCCAACAGCAATTCTGGATAAGGGATTCGTTACGGATTCCGAATAAGCTTGAGGTAACAGATTCCGGATAACACCTTCAACAAAGATTCCGGATAAGACTCGTAAGTCATATTTCGGATAACTTCAACAACACGGATTCCGGATAAAGGCTACATTACGGATTCCGGATAGTAACTCAATCATTTATTCTGGATTAGAGTAATTTACTTGTTTCCAGACTTAGTTTAATTTACTTGTTTCAAACTTTATTTTTCACTCCTTTTTACTTAGCATTATTTTAACTTGTCTTGTTTTAGTTAAATTTTTAAAGTTTACATTTTTATAAGTTTTCATCATTTACTTTTTAATTTTTAAAGTCTTTATTTTTTAGTTTAAATATATTCAAGCTTTCATTTTTACATAGTTACTCAACGACATTTACATTTTCACTTTTAGTTTTAAATAGATAATCAAACCATTTTATTTTCCACCAAGAACGACTGAGTCGCACTTTCAACTTGTAATCAATTCGAAAGACTGGAATAACGAATCTTTTTATTTCGAGTAATCCCTAGTATTATCAAGCATATACCTATAATCCATCATCCATTCTCGAGGATTTCCCCATTGATAAATATTCAAATGAGAATGATGATTCCATGTCATATATTTCTTGTGATGACGAGAATGACGACACTTTTACTACGTTCTCGAACTCCGTGTATGAACATATTTTTCCTCATAATCCAATTTTTGATGAAGGGTTCGTGAATGTTAATGACCAAATTATCGATCTTCCCTCATTTTACTCTTGTGATGATGAAGAATTTTTTAAGGAGGTAGATGATTTTCTTGCTATAGACACAAATCTAATTCTCTACGAGTTACCTTATCAACACTCCTCATTTGAGAATGACGATTGCCACATTCTTGAGGATTTAATTCACAAATAATCCCCACAAAAGAATGATGGTTTTGTGGTTGATCATGATTTCTTCGAGAGAGTTCAAAAATCGTTAATGAAGGCTTTGAAAAACCTTGGTATGATGAGCCTATCTATGATGAAGAAATTGATGAGATTAATGATCTTGCGGATGATGACGTTTATGTTGACCCCGAGGGAGATGTGTTCTTTATCGATACACGTTTTGAAAATTTGTACAATCCCGCTCCCGCCACCCACGACTTAAATGTGAGGATTTTTAGTGTGCCTACTATCGAGTTAAAAAATCCAAATCTTTTCAACTTAATAAATGGTAAATCGGGTTTTCATAATTATTTTTTAATTGATGAAAAAGGGAAAGATGTTTATCTTAATTTGAATGATGTCCCTAATTTAACTCCGTCATCACAGTGTTTATTAAGTACTACAAGCTCGTCTACTCCTGTTGACGATGTTGTGTGGATCTAGCATAGGGGAACAACCATTTCTTTCCTTACATTCCTCCACTGAGGACGATATATTCGATCCCAAAATTTCTTTTAAAAGGAAATCTCGTGAGTCTACCTCGAGTAGCTCAATTTGTTTGCCCACCTAATGTCCCAACCTTCTCTTCTTATGCTATTTTATTGTGTCCCATTGGGACAATGTTCAAATTGACGTTGTTTTGTTTATCTTCCGAGAACGAGGATGTCATCTTTAACCTAGGAATTTGCACCATCAAAGGACTTAGTCCTTAAATACCGGTTTTATGATTCGGGCATTTGTCTATTCATGTAAGACCCCATCATATGTTGGCCAAAACCATGATAATCCCTAAATGATCACATTTATGAGGATTCGAGTCTATCTCTTGACTCGGTTATCAAAACGCGGTGCCTCGTGGGGGATTTCTCATGCTTATCCTTGTAAATATTGTTGCTTTTAATACATTAACGTGAGAAGAGTTATGCTCTTTCGACCCTTTGTTACGTAGTTGTTTGTGATTGTGTATTCTAGGAATCATCGTCATCATTGAAGCCTCTCGTGTTCACACGAGCTTTGGTCGTTTGCTTTGAAGATTCTGATATTCGATGATATCTTTTTACGTTATAACGTTTATCTTTCAGCATAATTCATTAATGGCTTTTAGATTATTTGTTATACCCCTTACATGCTCGAGATTAAGCATTCGACTTTTCGTCTCTAGTATGGGGGTGTCTCACCCTTAGACTCAAAAAATTAAGGACAATGTTTAGTTTTAGTATGGGCGTGAATAGATACTTCACCTTGCTTACGTCTTCACGCTATCCAATTTTCATCGTTTTGTTTTAAAAAATAAGGCTAAAAATGGCCAAATTTTAAAAAAAAATCTCGTTTTTCATATGTGTTTAAGACAAGAATGTAGGTTTTCCTATGGTGAGAGTAAGAGTATTTTTTTACTCGACTGTGCGTATTAAGCACTTAGCTTCGTTCCTTAACTATATTAGGCTAAGTCTCATTAAATTGAGGAAGAGAAATGATAGAGTTAATTATAAGTTACTATGCCAAACGTAAAATACTCGTATTCTTTCAAAAACTCATGTGTTTTAATTATTTTCTTTTTCTCCCGTGGCTTTTAATTTAATAAATTGTTTGTAAATAATGACTTAGCGGTTTAATCTATATTATTGGTTTTTAACTATTTCTAGTAGTTTTCATGTAATTAAATTGGAAAAACATTTAAGTTTCAACAGCGTCACGGATTTGAAATATTGGCAGACCGAATAATCGAAGCTTCCCCACTAATAATTTTTAAGGACCTCTTCACCTAAATCAAGCACAAAGTTGAAGCTCACAAGACCGAAAAATCTATGCAAAAGTGAAAGTGAATGTCTTAAAACCTTGAAACTTTAAAGATCTAAAATTCATTTTGACGTGAGGATATACGTCTTCGTCATAATAAACACCTCATGGCGAGGTTAAATTAAAGACAAGACAAGAACAAAGTCATAATAAAAGCTCCATGGCGGAATTGAATAAAATATGGAGGTAAACCATGATAATCAAAGCCACGGATGATGAGGCGGGTCATAAAATTCTTGGTATTAAGTCAAATGTTCAAAGCCGTTGTAAAACCGTATTTATCGAATCTTATTTGTTGACTTAACTTTTTGACATCGTCACTATTAAAAAAGGTTACTAGTTTAATGATTTTGGTTACACCATTACGGCTCAATTTTTGGACCTAATATCTATTTACGCATAAGTAAAAAATGTATCATCGTGATTGATAGGTGTGAAAACACCCATCCTTTTACCACTTATTTCTTGCTAAAACAAGACCAAAACGCGTATTTAATGTCATTTGTTTGGAATTATGCGTGGTTTGTGTGTTTGTTGTGTTTTCAGAGCCAATCGGATAAATATTGAAGAAAACATGGGACTACACGGGTTAGATCAAGGAAAAAGACGAAAAGACAAAGTCTATAGTCCAAGAGATGCAAAAGATTTGAAGTCAATGGTCCTATTTTAAGATTTATCGAAGAAAAGGACCAAAGATGGAAGATTTACACATGTCGAAGAAACTCAAATCTATTAAATGAAGAAATTAAAAGACGAGTTGAATTTATTCGTCGACAAATCCCGAATCGAAATCGAAAACGTAAACTTTTCTGAAAAGACGAGAAGACAAAAAGAAAGGGAGAAAGCCCACTCACCAACCAAGGGAGAAGCCTATAAATACTCCTCCCATTCACAAATTTCCACAAGTTTTTCTTTCAGTTACACTTTTCCTAGTTCGTAGGAAGAACCATCTCCCTTAAGGAGTGGTTTTCATTTTTCTTTGATTTCTTCTTGAATCTTGTAAGTTTAATCTTTCCATTTTTGTTTGTTGAATCTTAAATCATTAATACAAGTTTACTTTTAATCTTTCTATCATCTTGTTCTTCATCTCTTTGTGATTCAAAGTTCTTTAAGTTTAATTTTTATTGGTTTGATCATCAAAAACATGTGGGTTTTGCGTTTTTGTTGTTTTGGAATGATGTTTACCTTAGGTAAATGATTAGTGGTGAAATTGGTTTAAGTTTTGATTAAAAACTTGGTGAAATTTTGTGTTAAATATGCGTTTCAGTCGTTCCCCTGTTCTTCGCACCATCATCTTGCCCAGATTCCGGATAAGGGTATTTGTAGTTTTACTATTGGTTCGGAATATCAAATATTCCGGATCAAGGTAGTGATTTTGTTGATTACTCGGAATATCCTATTATTCCGAGTAGGGCCTATATTCCGAATAGAGTTTTCTTCTAAAACATTCCGAGTAGAGTATATATTCCGAATAGGCTGGTCATTCCGCATAAGCACATTTTATTCCGAGTAGAGTTATCATTCCGAGTAGAGTTATTATTCCGAGTAAGCTCAATATTCCGCATAAGCTCAACATTCCGAATACCATGTTATTCCGCATAGCCATTTTATTCCGCATAAGAGCATTTATTCCGAGTAGGTAGTTATTCCGAGTAGCACAAATATTCCGGATAGCATATTATTCCGCATAAGAAGAGATATTCCGAATAAGGTAAATTTCCAGATTTATTCTAGTTTTCCAGTTTTAAATTCTAGCTTTATTTAAATTCTAGTTTTTGTTTTTAGTTTAATTTATTTACCTCTAGCACTTATCATTTTAGTAGATTTAGACCAAAGCTCCCCCTTTTTAGTCACCAATTACAACGATTCCACTTTTGACCGTGATCGATTCGAGAAGATACCGAGAACAAAACAACGACATATATCAATTGGGTACGAGCAACGCAAAGAAAGATCTTGCAAAAGCAACATTTTTAATCACTAAAATAACAGTTATTGAAATGGCGCCGCTGCCGGCTCTTTTCGTAAGGATCAACGGTTTCTTGTGAGAAAAATTGGATTTTGGGATCCGTTCTCTCAGGAACGTTATTTTCAAGAAATTTTTTTTTCAAAAACCCATAAATATATAAAATTTTCAAAAATACAAAACATAAAAAAAACCTATAAAAACCAAAAATATTTTCTCTTGCATTTTCTTTTTAGTGTATGCGTACTCGATCAACGTCTTACTCAGAGCCCGAGACTCTCGAACAATTAGACATGGCCGGTGTACACAACAACAACAATAATAATCCACCCCTCCCAAACAATAATAATCCACCCCACCCAAACATGAATAATCCACCCTTACCCGACCTACGAACCATGGAGGAGCTATGTCAACCCACCATGAACGGACGTGGAGGCCCGATTGCGCCGATGCATGTCACGGCTCAAGAGTTTTCGTTGAAGCATCACATGATCCAACAAGTGCAAACTAACCCATTTCGCGGAATTCCGGATGATGATGCCAACAAAAACCTCGACAAATTCATTACCATCACCCAAAGCATGAAGTCCCCCGGTGTTTCTATGGATGACCTTCGCCTCCAACTCTTTCCCCACTCGCTTTCTCACCATGCCGAAAAATGGTTTGATCGTCTCCCAAAGAACTCTATTCATACTTGGGACGACATGAGTCAACGGTTTTTGTCGTGCTACTTCCCACCATCCATGGTCACGAGCCTTCGTAACCAAATTAGTGGATTCATGCAAGACAATGATGAATCTCTCTTTGATGCTTGGGAACGATAAAATGATTTGATCGACCGATGTCCAAATCACAACATGCTCCCCGTTACTCTCATTGATACTTTATACAATGGTCTTACTTTTCGTGATCGTGACACGATCAACGCCGCCGCCGGTGGTACTTTATGAAAAGTAGACCGGAGGAGTGTAGAGAGTTGATTGAAAACATGACTACTCACCACAAGAATTGGGATTCATTCGCATCCTCAAGATCTAGCCCGAGAGTCAATGTTTCTTCTACTACTTCCAATCCCGAGATGACTGAAATTTCTCGACAACTCGCTGAGATGAACAAGAATTTTATGACCATGGCCACAAACCACTTTCAACAAGCTAAAGCCGTTGCTATTTCTTGTGACACATGTGGTGGTTCTCATTCTTACAATGATTGTCCTTCTACTCAAGGAAATTTTTTTGAAAACGTTAACGCGGCATACGGTACTTATCCCACGGGAGGCTATCAAGCTCGTCCTCAATGAGACCGTAGCTTGCTAAGTTATCGTTCAAACAATTATCTTGCTCCACCCGGTTTCCCTCCTCCAAACCAAAACCAACAACAAAGCTATAACCGAAACAACCAATCCCAACCTCGTGCTAACAATCAATATCAATCCCAAAGAAACCCATACCCACCTCAAGGAAATTCTCAAGCTTACCAAGCTCCACCTCTCAATCAACCGATGGTATTGAATCAAGACGTCGAGACGTTCATGAAGACATATCGAGAGCTGGTGACGAATCTCCAGAGTCAATTTGTCAACTTGAAGAATGACATGGCGAAACAAGGGAGCGATATTCGAGCCGAGATAAGGAATGACATGGAAAAACAAAGCAATGAAATTTGTGCAGACATCAGAGACTCTTTCAGCACTCAAGCGCTTAACATTCGTGATATGATTGGTTCGCTCATCCAAGGTAATCAACCCTCTTCTTAGGGTACTCTTCCGAGTAACACCGTCGCGAACCCAAGAGGGGAGATGAAAGCAATCACCACTCGTAGTGGAAAAGGTTATAAGGAACCCGAGCTTCCTATACCTCCACCCGTGATTGTGAACAAGGAAAAAGAGCAACTTTCCTCACCTCCTTCGCCTTCTACTCCCATTTCCCCACCACCCGTGGTTGTGAGTGATCCTACTCCCCTAACGCCTTCTTCTTCATCCAATATACCTTATCCTTTAAGGTTGAGGAAAGAGCAAGGATGATATTCAAGTTTCAAACTTTCAAAAAATGTTTAAACAATTGAATTTTAACATCTGCTTTGCTGAGGCTCTCGCTCACATGCCTAAATAAGCTAAGATGTTTAAAGATCTTCTAAGTGACAAGGAGAAGCTTCTTGACATTGCTCAGACCCAACTTAATGAGAATTGCTCCGCCGTTCTCTTAAGGAAATTGCCCACCAAACTTGGTGATCCGGGTCGCTTCTTGATTCCTTGCAACTTCTCGGGAGTAGAGAATTGCATGGCCCTAGCCGATCTAGGTGCCAGTATAAACTTAATGCCTTTAAGTGTTTGGAAGCAATTATCTCTCCCCGAGCTAGTCCCCACCAAAATGACTTTAGAATTAGCTAACCGTATGGTTGCTTATCCAGTGGGGATAGCCGAAGACGTTTTCGTTGGCGTTGACAAATTCACCTTCCCGGCGGATTTTGTTGTCGTTGACTACGAGATGGACCCCCGTGTTCCATTAATCGTTGGACGTCCATTCCTGAGGACCGGTCGCACTCTCATTGATGTAGCCGCGGGCGAAATAATCATGAGAGTTGGTGAGGATAAAATTGTCTTCAACATGGGTAATATTTCTAAGCAACCTTATTCATATGAGAGTGTTTATGCTATTGATGTTCTCGATGAGGCTTGTGAAGAACATTTTCATGATGCTTGCAAAAGTACTCCCTCTTCTCTACCCAATGTTGAGACCGTTGCCTCAATTGCTCCGTCATTGACTCCTTTTGGAGAAAGTGACTTGGATGATTTCGAAGCTAGCTTGGGTGCTCTCGATATTAAGTATGATAATTCGTCCACCGATTGGGATGAAGACATTCGTACTATTGAGAGACTTCTCAATGAGGACCCGTTTTCTCCTCCTTCTCCTACCGAGGTGACTAATTATGATCCATCGTTAGTTTCACCATCTATTGAGGACCCTCCTACTCTTGAGCTTAAGGACCTACCTCCTTATCTTGAGTACGTTTTCCTTGAAGACAACGAGAAGTTACCGGTCATCATCGCAAAGGACCTGAAAGAAGAAGAAAAAGCCCGACTTATCACCGTGTTGAAGAAACATAAAAGAGCTATCGCTTGGAAAATCTCCGACATTCGCGGAATTGATCCTCACTTTTGCACACATAAAATTCTCATGGATGACGACTTTAAGCCCACAATTCAAAGCCAACGAAGGGTGAATCCTAAAATCCATGAAGTCATCAAAAAAGAGGTTATTAAACTTCTTGATGCGGGTATGATTTACCCTATTTCGGATTCACCATGGGTTAGTCCAGTCCATTGTGTGCCTAAGAAAGGCGGAATCACCGTTGTGCCCAACCAAAACAACGAGTTAATCCCTCTACCTTTTATGGACCAAATGCTTGAACGTTTAGCGGGTAATGAATATTACTGCTTTCTTGATGGTTTCTCGGGTCATTTCCAAATACCCATCGATCCCCAAGATCAAGAGAAGACAACATTCACTTGTCCCTTTGGCACATTTGCTTACAAAAGAATGCCTTTTCGCTTATGCAATGCCCCCGGGACTTTCCAAAGGTGCATGTTGGCTATCTTCCATGACATGGTTGAGCAAACCATGGAAGTCTTCATGGATGATTTCTCGGTCTTTGTGGATTCCTTCTCTTCTTGCCTTGCCAATTTAGAACGTATGCTTAAGCGGTCGAAGACACTCGCCATGTTCTGAATTGGGAAAAATGCCATTTTATGGTCAAAGAAGGCATCGTGCTAGGACACAAAATCTCTAAAGCCGGTCTTGAAGTCGACCGTGCTAAAGTAGATGTCATAGCCAAACTACCTCCACCTTCAACCGTGAAGGGTGTGAGAAGTTTTCTGGGTCATGCGGGCTTCTATCGTCGATTCATTCAGGATTTCTCTAAAATCGCTCGCCCGATGACCCACCTCTTGGAAAAAGATACTCCTTTTATCTTTTCTAAAGAGTGTATCGAAGCCTTCAACCTTCTTAAGGATAAGCTAACTAAGGCACCGGTCTTAGTTACCCCTAATTGGGAGCTACCCTTTGAGTTGATGTGCGATGCTAGCGACTTTGCTATTGGTGTAGTTTTGGGACAAAGGATCAACAAACACTTCCAACCAATCCACTATGCTAGCAAAACAATGACGGGGGCTCAATTGCATTATACGACAACCGAAAAAGAACTTTTAGCTGTTGTCTATGCTTTTGAAAAATTTCGCCCCTATCTTGTTTTATCCACCACCATCGTATACACGGACCATTCCGCGTTGAAGTACTTGATGACTAAACACGACTCTAAGCCAAGACTTCTTCGCTGGGTTTTACTCCTTCAAGAATTCAACATTGAAATTCGTGACACCCCGTAGTTTGCCGATATTGCAAACTACTTAGCGGGTGGTGTTCTCGTCAAAGGGTTAACATCCCAACAAAAGAAGAAGTTCTTGAACGATGTTAAGACTTACTTTTGGGGTGACCCTTTTCTATTCAAACAATGCGCTGACTTGATTATTTGCCGATGTGTTGACGGACCGGCAGCTTTTGACATTCTCCAAGCTTGCCACAAAGGACCTACCGGTGGTCACTTTGGTCCCAACTACATCGCCGAAAAAGTGTTTGACTCGGGATTCTATTGGCCCACCATTTATCGTGATGCTCACGAGATGGTTAAACATTGTGATGCTTGCCAAAAACAAGGCAAGATCACACATAAAGATGAGATGCCTCAAAATTTCATACAAGAATGTGAAATCTTTGATGTATGGGGCATCGACTTTATGGGGCCATTCCCTTCTTCTAAAGGCAACAAATACATCCTTGTCGCTGTTGACTACGTTTCCAAATGGGTTAAAGCCAAAGCCTTACCCACTAACGACGCGAGGGTGGTTTGTCAATTCTTGAAACAACTGTTTGCTCGATTCGGTGTTCCTCGTGCTATTATCAGTGACCGCGGGACTCATTTTTGCAACGATCAATTTGCAAGAGTCGTGGCTAAGTATGGTGTCAATCACCGTCTTTCCACCGCTTATCATCCTCAAACCAACGGTCAAGCCGAGATATCCAACCGTGGATTGAAGAGAATTTTGGAACGTACTGTGGGAGAGCATCGTGCCTCGTGGGCTGATAAACTTGATGATGCTCTGTGGGCTTTCCGTACCGCCTATAAGACACCGATTGGTTGTACACCTTATCGTCTTGTGTACGGGAAAGCCTGCCACCTCCCCATCGAGCTGGAACATAAGGCATACTGGGCCTTGAAGTGGGCTAACTTCGACATCAACAAAGCCGGTGATCTTCGCAAGATTCAACTCAACGAGCTACAAGAATTGAGGAATGAAGCTTACGAGAACTCATTGATCTACAAGGAGAAGACCAAGATTATCCACGATGCTAAAATTAAGAACCGAGAGTTCCATGTTGGTGATCAAGTCTTACTTTTTAACTCTCGGTTGAAGATCTTCTCGGGAAAGTTGAAGAGCCGCTGGTCTGGTCCATTCACCATCGCCAATGTTTTTCCCTATAGCACCATTGAGCTTTCTCAGCCAAATGGGCCCAACTTTAAGGTGAATGGCCAGCGTTTGAAATTGTACTTTGGTTAGGACATCTCTCATGCGATGATTCCATCCCTCACCACGTTTCCCTTAAATTAGTTCGGGACCGAGTCAAGCTCGTGACTCGGTGAACAAAAACAAACGCTCCTCTGGAGGCAACCCGAGTATCTATCCCCCTTTCCTGTTTTTCATCCTAAGTGTAGGGGGAGCTATATAGGTTGCTTGTATTTGGATGGTGATGTGATAACAGGGATAAGTGCACTCTTGGAATCTCTGAATAACCGTGCTCCCATGTTATCCGCAATACCGGTTCTACCTCTCAACTATCGTGATTCAATTATCTTCATACTCACATTTGAAATTGATCACTTTAGTCGTCCCCTCCTTAGCTTGATTTAACCAACATGGACAATGTCATAAGTGTAGGGGAGAGTTTTCCCACATGCTTAAACATTGAGGACAATGTTTATCTTAAGTGTAGGGGGGGCTTCTATCGAAGTTTTAAGTGGACTTTTCCATTAAAATGCCTTCATTTAACCGGAAAATCATCTTTTTCAGCATTTTTCAAATTTTTAATTAACTTTGGCCATGTAGTCGTAATTTTTAAATTTTTTTCGTTTCTTTCATATGTATATATCCCGCAATAAAGTCAAAAATATTAATAAAGTGGTGTAGCTAGTTTTGAAATCTTTGACATTTAGGCACGTTGCGATTATTTTAACTCAACCCGAATAGACTTATTCAAGTTTATTCTAGCTAGTATCCTTAACCATGTAGACCTTAATTGGTTTATTAGGCTAAGTATCCACGAGTCTCATTACTTGAGATTTTAAATTGTGGAGAACGAGAAATGATAGAGTCAATTATAAGTCGGTATTCTTGCACTAGCTCACTTGTTGTAATTAATTGTATATTCTCCCATCACTTGCTAATAATTTATCTGCAATAAGTAAGGTCGTACGATTTGAAAGGTTACTTAGCTTCTAGCCCAAGATCGTTTAAAAGTTGCTCGGTAATGATAAGAGTTCATAGCCAAGGCATAACTTATGAAGCGGGGCGCGAAGATTGGCGAGTCCAAAAAGGGCCTAACAAGGCATGAGGATTCCATTTTATTGCTAAAGATCCAAGGTGATGTGAAAAGCATTATTCCAAAAATCAATATGAAGGATCAAGACTCACGACGAAAAGCAATCAACTCCCATAAAGATCATGGAGAAGTCTATCCGAAAAGACCCTAAGAAGGTATGAGGATAAATAGATCCAAGTCCGAAAAGGAGGCGGATCGTTGTATCTCAAAATCCCAATTAGCGATTGAAGAAATAATGATGAAGTCGTGGTCAACAAAGTGGAGTATCCCTCAAAAATACTCCAAGTGAAGAACTCTATTAACGAAGAAAAGACCATTATCACAAGAACGTCTCTCAAGATATGAAGTATGAAGTACATGCCAAATATCGGCCCGAGAAAGGTCTCAAATCGTGAACCGAGTTATGCCAAGATATAAACTTTTTGATATCCCGAGAAGCAGTTTTAAGAGATTTTGTCCTTTAGCTAACTATTGATCAAATCGTCCTACTTTGCTTTCAGCCTAAATAAACTATCGAAATAAATCCAAAATTGCATCTTCATGATCATTCTAAGACAAAAATAAAATATAAGAGATACACCTAGGAATAAGGGAGTTTAAGCATATAATTAAGCCATGAGTGTAAGTGTTTGATTTGCCAACTTATAATAACAATGATCTCGTTTTTAATCTTAGTTTGGGGAACGTGAAACTTGAGGGTGATAAATCTTCGCATCACCGAAGCCCTAATGTAAGTCCTTGATCTCTTTGCAAGTTATTTCCATATAGCTATTTTCAAGTGAAAATGGTTTCTATCCTTTTGTCTCCTTTAAAGTTTTAATTTCACTTAGTATTTAAATTTTTGTTTAGTAGTATTTTAATAAGGCCAAGGTTGATTGATTAGGAGAAAAGTGTAAATTTTCTTTATCACTAAGCATTGCATGAGGGCATGGCAATGGTTAAGTGTAGGGGATTTGATAGGTGTGAAAACACCCATCCTTTTACCACTTATTTCTTGCTAAAACAAGACCAAAACGCGTATTTAATGTAATTTGTTTGGAATTATGCGTGGTTTGTGTGTTTGTTGTGTTTTTAGAGCCAACCGGATAAATATGAAGAAAACATTGGACTACACGGGTTAGATCTAGGAAAAAGACGAAAAGACGAAGTCTATAGTCCAAGAGATGCAAAAGATTTGAAGTCAATTGGCCTATTTGAAGATTTATCGAAGAAAAGGACCAAAGATGGAAGATTTACACATGTCGAAGAAACTCAAATCTATTAAATGAAGAAATTAAAAGACGAGTTGAATTTATTCGTCGACAAATCCCAAATCGAAATCGAAAACGTCAACTTTTCTGAAAAGATGAGAAGACAAAAAGAAAGGGAGAAAGCTCACTCACCAACCAAGGGAGAAGCCTATAAATACTCCTCCCATTCACAAATTTCCACAAGTTTTTCTTTCTGTTACACTTTTCCTAGTTCGTAGGAAGATCCATCTCCCTTAAGGAGTGGTTTTCATTTTTCTTTGATTTCTTCTTGAATCTTGTAAGTTTAATCTTTCCAATTTTGTTTGTTGAATCTTAAATCATTAATACAAGTTTACTTTTAATCTTTCTATCATCTTGTTCTTCATCTCTTTGTGATTCAAAGTTCTTTAAGTTTCATTTTTATTGGTTTGATCATCAAAAACATGTGGGTTTTGCGTTTTTGTTGTTTTGGATTGATGTTTACCTTAGGTAAATGATTAGTGGTGAAATTGGTTTAAGTTTTGATTAAAAACTTGGTGAAATTTTGTGTTAAATCTGCGTTTCAGTCGTTCCCCTGTTCTTCGCACCATCATCTTGCCCAGATTCCGGATAAGGGTGTTTGTAGTTTTACTATTGGTTCGGAATATCAAATATTCCGGATCAGGGTAGTGATTTTGTTGATTACTCGAAATATCCTATTATTCCGAGTAGGGCCTATATTCCGAATAGTGTTTTTCTTCTAAAAAATTCCGAGTAGAGTATATATTCCGAATAGACTGGTCATTCCGCATAAGCACATTTTATTCCGAGTAGAGGTATCATTTCGAGTAGAGTTATTATTCCGAGTAAGCTCAATATTCCGCATAAGCTCAACGTTCCGAATACCATGTTATTCCGCATAGCCATTTTATTCCGCATAAGAGCATTTATTCCGAGTAGGAAGTTATTCCGAGTAGCACAAATATTCCGGATAGCATATTATTCCGCATAAGAAGAGATATTCCGAATAAGGTAAATTTCCAGATTTATTCCAGTTTTCCAGTTTTAAATTCTAGCTTTATTTAAATTCTAGTTTTTTCTTTTAGTTTAATTTATTTACCTCTAGCACTTATCATTTTAGTAGATTTAGACCAAAGCTCCCCCTTTTTAGTCACCAATTACAACGATTCCACTTTTGACCGTGATCGATTCGAGAAGACACCGAGAACGAAACAACGACATATATCAATTGGGTACGAGCAACGCAAAGAAAGATCTTGCAAAAGCAACATTTTTAATCACTAAAATAACAGTTATTAGTGATCATTAAGACAAAAATAAAATATAAGAGATACACCTTAGGAATAAAGGAGTCTAAGTACGTGATTAAGGCATATAAGTAGTGTTAGAAATACTATTTTATAATGACAACATTCTTGTTTCACGCTTAGCATGGAATTAAGTGAAAATCGAAGACGAAGAAATTATCTTTATGAGGCATTCACGTGTTCTTATTATTAGACCCCAAAAGTCAATTTATCATGATGAAAACAATACATTATGTCTAAAACACATTTAGTAGTTAAGTTATATTTATGTTTCAAAAAATGTCGGATAAAAATAAATTTTGTAAGTGCTACGATACTTAATTCTAGCATTGGGTGAGGACACGTCAATGGTTTAGTATGGGGGAGTGATAGGTGTGAAAACACCCATCTTTTCTACCACTTAATTACAATAATAACCGGACCAAAACGTGTATTTTATGTCTTTTATGTCGGAATTATGCATGGTTTGTGTTTTTGTTGTGATTTAGGACGAAAAGGTGAAAAGTGGAGAAAACACGGGAATTCACGGGCATTTACGGACTTTTATTGAAGAAATAGATGAAAGACGAAGTCAAGAAGTCAAGAGTGCAAAAAGAACGGAAGTCCAAGACCAATTCTGAAGATTTATCGAAGAAAAAGTCAAAAGACGGAAGTTTATCAAAAGCCGAGGAACTCAAGTCTTATTTATCGAAGAATTAAAAGACGAGTCCAAAGAAATCCCGAGCCACAAGTCATCAAAGTCCAAGATTAACAAAAAGATTAAGAAGGAAGGACTTAAGGGCGCAATTAAGAAGAAAAGAAGGAGGGGAGGAAGCTTCCTCTAACCATCCCCCTAATCACCTATAAATACTTCCCATTTTCATTCATTTGTTCTTGTTGGCTAGATTGACAAACTAGTTCTTCCACCTTTACTTTTATGCACCTTTATTTACTTGCACATTTAATTACTTGTCTTGCACCTTTAATACCTTTAATTTCAAGTAAGTGTTTCTTTAATTTCTCGCACCTTTACTTTATCTTATTGATCTCCTTCTACCTTTCTTTAATTTTTGATTTATACGCTTTTTTGACTTGTTAATTTGTTTAAATATTTCATTTTTATTCTTTTGATTGTTTTAAATCATTTATTTTCATAGCTTATTTTGTTTATTTTCAAGTTCATATAGTTTTTATAAAAGTTATTTTCATATAAAAACTTGTTTTTCTTAAAGCTTATCTTTTTCGTGTCTTTAAAGTTGTTAAATTTCAGTTTCGTAGCTTATTTTTACACGTTTCGTCTTAGAAATTTCGTCTTGTGCTTATTAGGATTTTAGCTTATTTTTCTAGCTTATTCTTGGTATTCTTTACTGTATTCCGATCTTACAATCGGAAAGGGGTTTCCACATTCCGACCAGCGTGTCTTGCTTGGTCGGAAAAGGGTTTATAACTTTCCGATTGGAAAGTGTTTCAGTATTCCGATTGGTGGCTTGGTATTCCGATCAGGAGAGGTTAGGATATTCCGATCAGTAAGTGACAGTTATTCCGATTGGTACTCTTCTCCACATTCCGATCAAGGAGCGAGTTTGGACATTCCGATCAGGTAAGGTGACATATTCCGATCAGTTGGTTCCGATCAGCATTCCGACCAGGTCCACCCATATTCCGATCAAGGTAAGTTCGTCATTTCGATCAAAGGGTGTTTGATATTCCGATTGGGTGAGTGACAGCATTCCGATTTGGATACGGCCATCATTCCGATCTGAGGTGATTGTGGACTGATCGGAATATATTCCGATTGGGCTATTTTCTTTATACTTTGTCTTGTTTAATTTTTAGCTATGTTTTTATACTTCGTCCATTTTTAATTCCCGTCACGCTTTAATTTTTAGTCGTTTATATAATTTACTTTCCGTTACGTTTTTAAATATTGCACACTTTCTTTTAATTAGATTTAGATTTATTTTCACACCACTTTACTTTCAACGACATTTACTTTTTAGTCTTTGCACTTTTAAATTTAAAACCAACCAAAAATATTTGTTTTCACCAAAATAAAACTGAGTCACATAGAGAACCTAGATCAATTCGATTAGACACACATCAACGAATCTTTCTTACTAGGCAAAAGCCTTGTATTAAATGGCGCCGTTGCCGGCTCTTTTCGTTAAGATTAACGGTTTTCTGTGAGAGACGTGTTGCTTTTTGGGATCCGTTCACTTGTGAGCGTTATTTTTCTTGCATAAAAAATTCAAAAAATCATAAAAATTAAAAATTGATAAAAAAACCATAAAAATTAAAAATTTCAAAAATCCAAAACGATTTTATCTTTATTGTGTATATATATTGTTTTTGTGTTTTGTTTTTTATTCTTTTGTCTTTGTAGGTGCATGTATACTAGATCTTCTAATTATCAAGAGCCCGAGCCTCAAGAAGATTTAGCTATGTCTGGTGTTAACAACAATAATCCATCGCACCCTAATAATAACAACAATGTTCTTCCACAGCCCGATCTTCGGACCATGGAGGAACTTTGTCAACCAACAATGTTTGGACGAGGAGGACCGATTGCGCCGATGCAAATCAACGCTCCTGAGTTTTCGTTGAAGCACCACATGATTCAGCAAGTACAAACAAACCCATTCCGTGGATTTCCTGATGATGATGCCAACAAACACCTCGACAAGTTCATTACAATCACCCAAAGCATGAAGTTGGCTGGTGCCACAATGGATGAACTTCGCCTACAACTCTTTGCACATACCTTATTACATCATGCCGAGAAATGGTTTGATCGTCTCCCGAAGAATTCAATTCACACTTGGGATGACATGACTCAACGCTTTTTATCGCGCTACTTTCCACCATCCATGGTCACAAGCCTTCGCAATCAAATCAGCGGGTTCATGCAAGATCCCGATGAATCTCTTTTTGATGCTTGGGAGAGATATAATGTCTTGATCGATAGATGTCCAAACCACAACATGCTACCTGTGACCTTAATAGATACTTTCTACAACGGTCTGACTTTTCGTGATCGGGATACGATCAATGCAGCCACCGGTGGCACATTCATGAATAGGAGACCCGAGGTGTGTAGAGAGCTTATTGAGAACATGACTACTCACCACAAAAACTGGGATTCCTCCGCTTCTTCAAGGAACAACCCGAGAGTCAATGTTTCCTCCACCTCAGCAAACCCTGATATGACCGAACTCACCCGTGTGCTGACTGAAATGAGCAGAAGTATGCAACTCTTGGCTTCAAACCAACAACAACAACAAGTTAAAGTTGTTGCTACTTCTTGTGAAACATGCGGCGGTCCTCACTCATACACCGATTGTCCTTCTACACAAGGAAATCCGGAAAATGTGTATGCGGCTTACGGTAATTATTCACCGGAAAATAACCAAGCTCGACAAGGGGATAGAAATCTGCTGAGTTATCGGTCCAACAATTACCTTTCACCCGGTTTTTCTCCTCAAAACCAAAACCCCACCAACAACTACAATACAAGCAACCAAATCCCACCAAGAGCTTCTAATCCTTATCACCCACCCGCTCAACAACTCCCACCCATTAACCCCGATGTTGACACCATAATGAGAACCCACGGTGAGCAAATCAAGAACATGCAGAGCCAAATTATCAATCTGAAAGGAGATATTACCAAGCAAGGAAATGAGATTCGATCTGAACTTCGAGATAATCTTCAATCCTCCATCAGCTCTCAAACGAATGATATAAAGAATATGCTGGCTAGTTTCTTGCCCCCTGCTCAACCTTCTACTTCAAGTTCTCTACCTTCAAACACCGTCACCAATCTACGAGCAAATGTGAGTGCTATTACTACCCGTAGTGGAGTCACCATCGTAGGACCATCAAACCCACCCCCATCATCTACACCTCCTCCACCACCATTTATCCCTACTCCTCCTACACCTTGTATTAGTGCACCATTACCGTCTCCGCCTCGACGTGATGAAGTTCCAATGAATGACCCTTCAACATCTCAACCTTTAACTACACCTGCCCCTTCACCACCCAAACCCAATATCCCTTGTCCTTCTCGCTTAGGCAATACCAACGATCTAACAAAGGAGGACTCTCAAGTGACAAAATATATCAATATGATTTCTCAAATGTGCTTCAGCATTAGTTTTCTTGAAGCACTTGTCCACATGCCCAAATTTGTTAAAGCATTTAAGGAATTGCTTAACAAGAAGGAGAAGCTGATTGAACTCGCCAACACACGCTTAAATGAAAACTGCTCTGCAGTTATTCTTAAAGAACTTGCAGAAAAGCTAGGAGATCCCGGTCGTTTTGTGTTGCCTTGCGTGTTCAACAAAACTGAAGAATTTACTGCCCTTGCTGATCTCGGGGCTAGTATAAATTTGATGCCACTGAGTGTTTGGAAAACACTATCATTACCCGACCTCACTCCAACAAAGATGACTCTCGAACTTGCAAATTGCACTCTCGCTTACCCCGTTGATATAGCCGAAGATGTGTTCATTAAAGTTGGCGCATTTACTTTCCCGGTCGATTTTGTCGTAGTTGATTATGAAATGGACCCTCGTATTCCTTTAATACTTGGTCGGCCATTCTTGAGAACTAGACGTGCTTTAGTGGATGTGGCCGAAGGTGAGTTAATCTTACGAGTCAGGGATGATGCACAAGTTTTTAAAATGGGGAAGCTTACAAGTACAACCTTTGGAGGCCGAGAATCAGTGAATATGATTTATGTGCTCGATGACTTTACCGTCTACAATAATCCTCTATTCGACTCTTGCATCGATAATCCACTTTTTCAAAATGATGTGGATGATTCTCGCCCCAATTTCGACCCTTCTCCCATTTATGATTCGCCACTGGTCTTCGATGCTTATGATGATGATGATTCTAGCTCAGACTCGGATGATTATGATGACCTTACTTCTGAGTATCCCGATCTGCCCACGTATGATGATTTCGATGAGGCTGATACTCTTTCGAGCGATTCTTCACACGATGAAGATCCTCCGCCATCACTCGATCCTACTTTGGACGATTACTCATTTGAGGAAGACTTCTCTGCATTTATTAAAACTTACTTCCCTCATGAGAGTGATGCACCTCCTTTGGACTTTGAAGATTATCGTCTTGATCCTACTTTGGATTTGAAGAACATTCTGTCAAAGGAGAAGAAACCGGTCGACACCAATACCCGTTGCACATATGATTTGACACCTCTTTGTCCCCCTTCTGAGGACGAGTTTGTGCTTCTTTGCGGATCTTCTTCACACTCGGCTGCGCCTGAGTGCTATTTTCCCCTAAAGGAAAAGGTGTTCGACCCCGGTATTGACATTCTACATCCATCTCAGTATCCACCTATTGAAATAAAAGGAAAAATCTTTGGAATTATTGAAGATATGCTTGCACCTCACCATACTTGCTTCCACCGTGCCGCATCTTCGCTTAAGGGAACCTTGCCTACTCTTCTTTGGCTTGCCTTGTTCGCCTTAAGCTTGTGCTATTTGATGGACGAAAACTATGTCTTTGATCCTGGTGGATTTGTTTCATGCTTCTTCCGTTGATAATCAAGGTCGAGTCAGGCTCACGACTCGGTAATCAAAAACCAAGCGCTTCTTGGGAGGCAACCCATGCATCTATCTTTTAGCTTTCTTTATCATAAGTGTAGGAGGGACCCTTTGGTTTGCTCTCTCCTCTCTTCTTAATCAGGGATTCGAGCTCAATAATCCACTCTTGACGATTCTTGACGACCCGTGATTCCGTGTTCTACTTATTCCCGGTTCTATCCTAAACTCTTTTCGATTCACTATTTTATATTTTCTCAATATTAAAATAGGAATCTCTTTAGTTGTATTTTCCTTAGCAAGATTTAAACAAAGTGCACAATGTCCTAAGTGTAGGGGAGTTTACTCCCGCATGCTTAAACATTGAAGAAAATGTTTATCTTAAGTGTAGGGGGGACTTCTATCGAATTTAAGTGGTCTTTTCCTTGTATTTGTCCTCATCTTAACCGGAAAATCAATTTTTCGACATTTTTCAAAATTTTTGATCTATTTTGGCCTATTAGTTTTTCCTTTTATATAGTTATTTTCTTGCCTTATTAGAATAAATGTTTAATAAAGTGGTTTTAATTTTCAAACATTGTGAATCTTTTGAATCAACCCGAGATTACTTATCTAAGTAACTCTAGCTAGTATCCTTAACGTGTTTAAGTCGAGTTTTGCTAGGCTTTTATATAGGGAGCTATAAAACGCGAACGTCTTAACTCTCAAGGGTTAAGAACAAGAACTTTTCGCAAGTTCCTATAATTGATCCTAGAGATTCGTTTATCAATGGAACTTTAAAACGCGATTTCTAAACTTGAAAAAGTCTAAGAATTTGCAAGATCCTATAGATTACTCGAAAACCCAAAACTTTGATTTAATAGGCTAAGCATCCACGAGTCTCATTCCTTGAGATTTTTAACTGTGGAGAACGAGAGATGATAGAGTCAATTATAAGTTCGGTATTCTTTCGGGAATTTATGTGAGTTAATTATAAGCTTATTCTCCCATCGCTTGCTTAATAATTTATATGCTAATAAATAAGGTTGTACGATTTGAAAAGTTACTTAGCTTCTAGCCCAAGATCGTTTAAAAGTTGCTCGGTATGGATTAGAGTTCATAGCCAAGGCATAACTTATTGAAGCGGGATGCGAAGATTGGCGAGTCCAAAAAGGCCCTAACAAGGCATGAGGGCTATATTTTGTTGCTAAAGATCCTAAGTGATGTGAAGAATCATTTATCGAAAATCAATATGAAGGATCGAGACACACGACGAAAAGCAAAAACTCCCCAAAAGTCATGGAGAAGTGTATCCGAAAAGACCCTAACAAGGTATGAGGATAAATAGATCCAAGTCAATAAAGGAGGCGGATCGTTGTATATCAAAGTCCAAAATAAAGATTGGAGAAAAATGAAGAAGTCGTGGTCCAAGTATGAATCTCTCAAAACTTCAAGTGAAGAAATTCCATTATGAAGAGAAGACCATAATTTCATGAACGTCTCTCAAGGTTTGAAGTATGAAGTCGCTGCCAAATATCGGTCCAAGAAAGATCTCAAATCGCGAAGCGAGTTATGCCAAGATATGAACTTTATGAGGTCCCGAGAAGCAGTTTTAAAATATTTTGTCCTTTAGCTAACTATTGATTAAATCGTTCACTTTATTTTCAGACTAAATAACTATCGAAATATGTCAAACAATACATCCTCGTGATCATTCAAGACAATAATAAAATATAAGAGATACACCTAGGAATAAGGGAAAACTTGAGGAACAATACATCCTCGTGTTAGTCTGCTAACTTATAATAACAATGATCTCGTTTTTAAGCTTGGTTTAGAGAAAGTGAAAACTTGAGGATGATGATTATTCATGACATTTCCAAAACCCAAGGTATGCTTTTTGATTTCTTTACTTTGAATGTTTATGATTTTCTATCTCTTTAATAAAGGCCACTATGGATTGATTATGATGAAAAGTGTAAACGTGCTTTGTAACTAATGCATTGCATGAGGACATTGCAATGGTCAAGTGTAGGGGATTTGATAGGTGTGAAAACACCCATCTTTTCTACCACTTAATTACAATAATAACTGGACCAAAACGTGTATTTTATGTCTTTTATGTCGGAATTATGCGTGGTTTGTGTTTTTGTTGTGATTTAGGACGAAAAGGTAAAAAGTGGAGAAAACACGGGAATTCACGGGCATTTACGGACTTTTATTGAAGAAATAGATGAAAGACGAAGTCAAGAAGTCAAGAGTGCAAAAAGAACGGAAGTCCAAGACCAATTTTGAAGATTTATCGAAGAAAAAGTCAAAAGACGGAAGTTTATCAAAAGCCGAGGAACTCAAGTCTTATTTATCGAATAATTAAAAGACGAGTCCAAAGAAATCCCGAGCCACAAGTCATCAAAGTCCAAGATTAACAAAAAGATTAAGAAGGAAGGACTTAAGGGCGCAATTAAGAAGAAAGGAAGGAGGGGAGGAAGCTTCCTCTAACCATCCCCCTAATCACCTATAAATACTTCCCATTTTCATTCATTTGTTCTTGTTGGCTAGATTGACAAACTAGTTTTTCCACCTTTACTTTTATGCACCTTTATTTACTTGCAGATTTAATTACTTGTCTTGCACCTTTAATATCTTTAATTTCAAGTAAGTGTTTCTTTAATTTCTCGCACCTTTACTTTATCTTGTTGATCTCCTTCTACCTTTGTTTAATTTTTGATTTATATGCTTTTTGACTTGTTAATTTGTTTAAAGATTTCATTTTTATTCTTTTGATTGTTTTAAATCATTTATTTTCATAGCTTATTTTGTTTATTTTCAAGTTCATATAGTTTTTATAAAAGTTATTTTCGTATAAAAACTTGTTTTTCTCAAAGCTTATCTTTTTCGTGTCTTTAAAGTTGTTAAATTTCAGTTTCGTAGCTTATTTTTACACATTTTGTCTTAGAAATTTCGTCTTGTGCTTATTAGGATTTTAGCTTATTTTTCTAGCTTATTCTTGGTATTCTTTACTGTATTCCGATCTTACAATCGGAAAGGGGTTTCCACATTCCGACAAGCGTGTCTTGCTTGGTCGGAAAAGGGTTTATAACTTTCCGATTGGAAAGTGTTTCAGTATTCCGATTGGTGGCTTGGTATTCCGATCAGGAGAGGTTAGGATATTCCGATCAGTAAATGACAGTTATTCCGATTGGTACTCTTCTCCACATTTCGGTCGAGGTGCGTGTTTGGACATTCCGATCAGGTAAGGTGACATATTCCGATCAGTTGGTTCCGATCAGCATTCCGACCAGGTCCACCCATATTCCGATCAAGGTAAGTTCGTCATTTCGATCAGAGGGTGTTAGATATTCCGATTGGGTGAGTGACACCATTCCGATTTGGGTTCGGCCATCATTCCGATCTGAGGTGATTGTGGACTGATCGGAATATATTCCGATTGGGCTATTTTCTTTATACTTTGTCTTGTTTAATTTTTAGCTATGTTTTTATACTTCGTCCATTTTTAATTCCCGTCACGCTTTAATTTTTAGTCGTTTAATTAATTTACTTTTCGTCACGTTTTTAAATATTGCACACTTTCTTTTAATTAGATTTAGATTTATTTTCACACCACTTTACTTTCAACGACATTTACTTTTTAGTCTTTGCACTTTTAAATTTAAAACCAACCAAAAATATTTGTTTTCACCAAAATAAAACTGAGTCACATAGAGAACCTAGATCAATTCGATTAGACCAACACAACGAACTTTAATCTTTTTAACCTGAGTAAAATCGAGTTATTAGGGAGTGATGAGACCACAATTATACATGGTCTTAATGCTTAAATCGGGCTTAAAATTTACACAAATACCAAAAAAACCGTGCAAAACTCATTGTATTTGTTCATTGTTTGTATTTAGGTTTGGATATCTTGGTCCTCCAACTTTGAAGAACTGACACTTAATACCCTTGTAAATCTCAAAATTACAATTGGGTCCCTAAATTTTAATAATTTGTTAATATTAGCCCTTGATGAATGCAAAAATTGCATTAGAAGTCCTTTTCATGTTTATTAGAAGAAAATGACAAAATATGTAGTTTTGCCAAAGATAAATCAAAGGGAAAATGCCCTAAATTTGTTCAAAAGTTGTGAGGAAGAAATTGACAAGTTGTTTAAAGACTGGGGGCCAAAGGTGTTAAAAACAAACCCATATCCAACTAAACCCACCCATTAACCCAACCATACCCGTCTGATCCCAAACCCAAGCCCACATCATTATTATTATTAATCAATTTTAAACAGGATTAAATAATAACTAGGCGAGTACCCATGCATAGCAGCGGAAATGCATAGAAGCGAAAATGCCTAGCGGCTGTTAATTAGTGACAACATATATCGTGGTAAGTGTCCTGTGTAACATTCAAAATAAAACGTGAAAAGATCAAAATGAAATTGGAACCACTCTTAACACGTCATGATTTCTTAACATGCGTTAAACAACATATTAAAAATAGAGTGTAACTGAAAGTAAAACTTTACATAAGTTCGTTTCTAGTATACAAATAGGATTCATTTTTAGACTTCATTAAAACCGCTTCAATTCTTTTTAAATATGTTCATATTATTTTGGTAACCTTAGCAACAATGTGTAGCAAAGAATGAAATATTAACTAGATGCTTCAATGCTTTTAAATATGTTCTTGTTCTTTTGGTAATTGTAAGAGTGTATAGTAAAGAATGAAATAATAATTAGATATGAATATGAGTTGGTTTCTTTTAATGCTCATGGAAAGACAAGGTTTGAATGACAAGTATAGTGCATCTTCAAAAGTGATCTTAATTAATTTTATAAAGAGGCTTAATAATAACGAAGTGAGATGCTTGTACTTTCGTAGTCATTTCTATTGTAACAAACAAAAAAATATAATTTTCTTTGTTTGTATCTTGTTAAAGCAAGATGTTTAGCAAAAAGAACTATAAGAAGAAACACATGTATCAATATAGTACACTTTCAACTTTAATCCATTTTTCTTTCATCGACTAAACTTGATTTCCAAACGGTCAGAGTTGACATGTCTCGTTCATCATCCATCATGATCTTCTTAGCTGAGATGACCATAACATCCTCCTAGTTCGAATTTAGAAAACTGGCATTAAAAAACGAAATGTAATTGGGAGTGGGAATGAAAACCAGGTGAGCCTGTATATAAAGAAACAAAAAGGGTGCATCAATAGGCGTTATATAAACGACCATGAACAAAATCAATGAAACAACAATTTTATGACAATAAATAAAAGATCTTAATGTTATAACCTCAATATCAACATCGCCATTATTTCGATTATTGTACGAATGGCCAACTTAACTATGAAGTACCAAAAATTGAAAGGGAAAATTATGGGGTTTGATTAATATGATGTTTTGGAAAATAATTATGATATAAAAAATTGTTCTTCACAAATCATAGACTTGACCGTGTAACTTAATCAAAGTCTATTTCATTCAAAAACCATTTAATAAGATATAAATTCCTAAACTATTGATATTGTATACATTGAAATGCAAACTGTATTTTTTATTTGCATTAAGTTTCAAGTCAAGGGTAATAATAAATTGTGAATGGTTTCCTAGTTACTACTTAATGTGTCATTTGATCAGTTTCAAGTAAGGTGTATTAAATTTCATAAGTCCTACCATTATAGTTCTAATTTCCAGCCATGTTATTACATTGACTACATTTCATTCGATAAGTTTCAAACCGTGCCATTCGATCAGATTCAAACTATGCCAGTCAATAAGTTTCAGGCATATCCGTACATGGTTTATAACAGAAATTATAATTTCCAGCCATGTTAAAGGATTACGATCTATCCTTTTAAAGTAGTTTTTACACATAATCTGTTATACGTCATCGACTATCCAAGAAACTATGGTCGATTGTTCCATCGTTATTTCCAAGAAAACATTCAAGATCTCGATTATCTGCTAGAGCTTTTCAATCAATTATTCAGTCTCGAGATCCCTCAATGCTTCAATCTAATCTTGCTGCTATCAATTGGGAGGGACTTAGGCTTGTGATTCGTTGCTCCCTAAGCTCCCAATGAACAATTGATCTACCGGAGGTTGGGTTAAATCTTGTCTGTGATCAAGGTTCTGTTTTATTGTTTTGATTTGTTTTTAAGTTTTCGATTTAGTGTTTGTGTTTCTTTTAGATCTCCCTTCAATCCAAATCCTTTTTTGGTGTGTCTTTTGGTTATCATCATGGGTTCTTCATACCAGGATGATCTTCTTAAGATCTCTACTTCGATCTTCGTCACTCACTTTCCTGAGTCCTTTTCGGCTAAGGACCTGTTCAATACTTGCAAGGTGTATGGTCACGTGGTTGACTCTTTCATCCCTATGAAGAGAACTAAGGGTGGTAAACGATTTGGATTCGTGTAGTTTATTAATGTGTTCAATGTTGACCGCTTAGTTCTTAATTTATGCACTATTTGGGTGGGTCGTCTTAATCTCTCCGCTAATGTTGCTAGGTTCCAACGTCCATCGTTCCCTGCTAATAATACCCGATCGAAGTCCGAGGGTAGCTACAATATTCCTAAACGTAAGGTATCTAACAATTATAAGGGCAACTCGTCAGGTGACATAACTTTTGCCAACATTCTTAAAGGTAATTCTAAACTGGAGCCCGATACATATCATACTATTGTCTTGGAAGAAGAATGTTTAAATACCCAAGACATGTCGTTATCTTTAATCGGGAGGGTCAAGGATCTCACTGCCTTATCAAACATAAAGAACACATTCTCTATGGAAGGGTTTGGAGATTTTGAGATGCGCTTTTTGGGGGAGTTATGGGTGATGCTTACGTTTATCAATAAGGACGCGATAGTAGCGTTCAAAGATTGTAGTAATATGAGATCTTGGTTTTCTATTATTTGCGATGCCTCGATGGAGTTTTATACTGAGGGAAGAGTAATTTGTGTGGATGTGGAAGGCATTCCTTTTAAACTTTGGTCTGATATCTCGTTCAAAAGACTTGCTGGCATTTGGGGTGAACTTTTGGATGTTGATGATCAAGATAACTCATGTTACCATACTAAAAGACTTTGCATTCTAGCCAATTATAAACCCATTGTGCATGAGAATGTCAAAATTGTATTTCATGGTAAAACTTATTGGATAAGAGCCAAGGAAGTCCTAGGATGGATGCCTAACTTTATGAAGGATTCAGACGTGGACAGTTCTGTCAATGAGGATACTATTTTATCTTCTGATGATATCCCGTCTGGTGCGGCAGACCTCGATATCAACGAAGACGGGCCAGAGATAGTGGAGGAAACTGTTTTTAATGGTCAGGAAGTACAAAAAGATGTAGCATAAGAGGACCCTTTCAATATTTATGATATCCTTGAGAAAGATAAAAAGAAGAAAAATGGGGAAGTCACTGATGAAAATAGCATACCTTTTCCTCCGGGTTTTACACATGTTGGGGTTAATAAGGGGGAGGGTTCTAAATATCCTATACTATTGGTTTCGGAACATGAGAAGGATCTTAATAAGGAGAAAGAAGATGGTAATAATAGCGTTAATTACAGAGGTTCAGGCCAGTTTAAGTCTTCGAATGCTCCTAAGTCAGGCGGTTCTATCTTACTTTGTTTGGAAGAGCATATCAAAGTTGGACAAACGATGGGGTACACTATGAAGGGTTGTGAAAAAGATATTATGCATATCATCGGGTCTCAAGGAGCGGAGTCCGTTCCCAAATGAATTTCTTATCTTTGAACATACAAGGCCTTGCCCGGAAGGCTAAAAAAGACTAGGTACGGGAGTTATGTGGGACACATAGTGTTAACGTGCTAGCTCTGCAGGAAACTAAAATGGAGCATATGGATCTATTCACTGTTAAATATACTTGGGGCAACTTTGCCTTCGATTTTGTTCATAGCAATTCAGTTGGAAACTCAGGAAGTATCCTTTGCGCGTGGGACCCAAATTTTTTTCATAAAACTAGCTCGACTACATCAGATTATTATGGCATGATCAACGACGTTTGGCTTTAGTCTAAGACCAATTTGCTTATTGTTGTGGTATACGCTCCTCACGATAAGCGGGAGAGACGTATGCTATGGGATCATTTGTGTTCTAGGGTAACCAGGTGGAAAGGCGAGGTGGTGCGAGGTGGTTTTGATGGGGGATTTTAATGAGGTTCGTTTCTCTTTCGATCGATTTGGCTCAGTTTTTCATCATCGGGATGCTGAATTATTCAACAATTTCATTCACAACGCTTGCCTTGAGGAAGTGCCATTAGGTGAAAACAAGTTTACGTGGTGTCATAGATCAGCAAGCATGATTAGTAAACTCGACCGTTTTCTGGTTTCTAAAAATCTTGGGATTGATTATCCGAATTTAAGTGCTGTAACTTTGGACCGGTTCTTATCTTATCACTGCCCTATTTTACTTAGAGATTCTTTTATGGATTATGGACCTCCTCCATTTAGATTTTATCATCACTGGTTTAACATTGGAGGGTTTAGACTGTGTGTGGAAGATGCTTGGCGGGAGGCTCCAGGGGATCATCTCAATGCTATGCGTAGTTTCGCTTCGAAACTTAAATTTCTCAAAAGAAAAATTAATGTCTGGAATTCACATCAGATTGGCAAAACGAGAACTGAAGTGCAACTCCTTAAGGATGACCTTGGGGTTATACATAGTGTCATTGATAATGGTTTAGCTACTGAAGTGTTAGTGTCGAAACGGGTGGAGATCTTGGACACACTGATCAGTCACAATAATAACTTCGCTACGGAGGCCCTTCAAAAAGCTAAAATTAATTGGTCGGTGGAAGGAGACGAAAATAGTAGATTTTTCGATGGCATGATGAAGAAAAGGCGTAAACAAATGACTGTCAAAGGGATTATGAAAAACGGCCTTTGGATCGATAATCCGGAGTTGGTTAAAGAGGAGTTCCTAACTCACTTCCGGGATCGATTTGCTACTCCAGTAGATCACTGTCTTACTCTTAACATTGACTTTCCCAACCAGCTATGTTTAGATCAGAAGGAAGGTCTAGATAGTGACGTCTAGCGGGGTGAGATTAAAAGAGTAGGCTGGGACTGTGGCTTGGATAAATCTCCCGGTCCCGACGGATTCTCTTTTGGTTTTTATCGTCAATTTTAGGATATCATTGAGGAGGAAGTTTACCATGCGGTTACATTCTTCTTTATTCACGCTGACTTCCCTCCTGGCTGTACTTCTTCCTTTATAGCCTTAATCTCGAAGGTTCCTACCGCTAATAAAGTCAACGATTTCAGACCCATTAGCTTAATAGGATGTTTGTATAAGATTATTACTAAATTCCTCGCTAACAGCTTGGCTCCTGTCATTAGTGTCCTTATTCATGAAACTCCAATCTGCTTTCGTTTCGGGGAGACAAATCATGGATGGACCGTTTATTCTTGATGATTTCATTAACTTGTGTTCTGCTAAAAAAAGGAGGCTCTCGTTTTTAAGGTGGATTTTGAAATAGCTTATGATTCGGTGAGGTGGGGTTACCTTGATCATATTCTGGAGAAATTTGGTTTCGGATGTAAATGGCGGAAATGGATTCATAGCTGTCTCTGTTCCTCAAAAGGGTCAATTCTTATTAATGGGAGCCCGACTAATGAGTTGAATTTTCGCAAAGGACTTAAACAAGGTGATTCCCTCTCCCCCTTTTTGTTCATTCTTATTATGGAAACCCTTCATATTTATTTTCAAAGAGTGGTGGAGGCGGGCTTATATAATGGGGTTAACCTTAACGATTCGGTCTCTATTTCCCACTTGTTTTTCGCTGATGACGCTGTCTTCATCAGAAAATGGAGTGAAGGTAATATCCATACTCTTACTCATGTTTTGGATTGTTTCCGTCGGGCTTCAGGTCTTAGGATAAATATGAGTAAGAGTAAAATCCTAGGAGTTAACGTGTCGATATCTACAGTTGAACAGGCGGCTAATAAATTTGGTTGTAAGATCCTTAAAAACCCTTTTAAGTATTTGGGCACTTTAGTGGGAGGTCCTATGCATCGTATCGAGACTTGGCAAGAAGTGGTGGATATGGTCAGAAATCGGTTATCTAAATGGAAGTTGAGAGCCTTGTCTATTGGTGACAGGTTCACACTTCATAAATCGGTTCTCTGGTCTATTCCTATTTTCTACATGTCTATTTTTAAAGCTCCAAGCAAAGTGCTTCATGAGTTGGATTCTATTAGAAGGGAGTTTTTTCACGGTCATGATGGCGTAAACTCTAAGTCTATTTGGGTAAAGTGGAGTTCGGTATTAACAGATAAGGAAAAAGGAGGACTGGGTGTTGCTAGTTTATTTGCGTTGAACAGCGCACTCATGCTCAAATGGGTGTGGAAGTTTTATGAGCAAAAAGAGTCGTTATGGGCAAGAGTTATTAGAGAGATTCATGGAGAGGACGGGTACATTAGGTCCGGTATTAAACAAGGCAGAAGATCATGCTGGAGAAGTATCATCAATGAGTGCAGCAAGTTAAAAGCCCAGGGTGTGGATTTCTTTGAATACTGCAAGCGTAAAGTGGGAGACGGTTGTAACACTAATTTCTTGAAGTATAGGTGGTGTGATGTTGGTATTTTGAAAGACACATTCCCTCGCCTCTTTGCCCTCGAAGGGAATAAGGATGCATCTATTAGTACCAAACTGCTTGCTGACAGGTTTTAGACTTCCTTCCGACGTGCAGCTAGAGGGGGGTAGAATGTTCCGAGCTTGAAGATATTCTATGTATCACTAGCAGGGTATCTCTTTCCCTGCATCCGGATACTTTCATTTGGTCCCTATCTAAAGATGATAAATTTTTGGTGGCTTCGTTGCGCAAGAAGATAGATGACATTCGGAATCCTCACATCGGTTCTAATACGAGATGGCTGAAGTGTATTCCAATTAAAATAAATATTTTCGCTTGGAAAGTTAAAATGGATGCCCTTCCAGCTAGACTTAATATTTCAAGACGGGGCATGGAGATTAACTCGTTGTCTTGCCCAATTTGTGACTCTGGTGTGGAACCTACGACTCACTTGTTTTTTGGGTGTAGTTTAGTTAATGATGTGTACCTTAAAATTGCTAGCTGGTGGGGATTGTCGTATTCGGGTTGCGCGATTTTTGAAGAATGGTTGCAATGGATCTCTTCGGTTCATCTTCTAGCAACGTTAAAAGAAGTTTTTGAAGGCGTTACTTATATCACTTGGTGGGCTATTTGGGGTTTCCGCAACAAGACTCTATTCGACAAGAGCCGGCCGTTCAAAGAGGCGCTTTTCGAAAATATTAGATCTTGGTCTTTCATGTGGTGTAAGTATAGATGCAAAGCATCGTTTAATTGGATTGATTGGCTTAATAATCCAAATCTTATCTCTTTGTAATCTAGCTCCTTGCTAGTTTTGTTTAATAAATTCGCCTTTCCAAAAAAAATTTCCAGCCATGTTATTAATACATTGAAAAAAATTAAATTCTATTAATATAGTTTCAACCCAATGCGTTCAACAATTTCATAAATATTAACTGTTTCATTAATATTTTTCAACTTTTCATTTTCAAAACATAAATATTGCGCAGTACTCTATGTCAATATATTGAATTGTTTCCTTCCATATCAAAGTTATTCAACCATGTAATATAGTATGGATATATGACTTAGGATATGAATCCACTTCTCTAATTTGGTACAGTATTTTTTATTTCAATAAAAAGTAGGTGTACCATATAATAACTAGTACATAATATGCTCAAAAGGTCATTAGAGCATAACCAATGCAAAAAACAAACACAAAATATGAGTAAGACTTTTACAAAATACTTGGTGTCTGTCAAGTCTTTGTAAAAGGTCTTGGAAAAAGTCTTGGTGCAATGCTAAAAACTAGTCCTAAAAGCTTATTGTAATAGTGAAAAGTCATTGGATGGGTTGCCAATTGTAGTTGCTCTTAGTCTCTAGATTTAAAGGCTTCAACTTGCTAAGAGAAGCCAACAGAAGCTGCTCTAGTTGCCATCACACATGCATGAAATCCAGCACAAAGCTCGATGGAAAGAAAAGGAGACCCGTAACATCTTTGCCAATAAAAAAGATATGACTCTGCAGTAGCTCTGTAAAGCTGATCCCAAAAACAAACAATAAAAATATGTTAAAACTTAAAACTTTACTACTGATACTACCAAGTTGAACAAGTTAACTGTATCATTTCTTTGCTATTTTGTTAAACAAACTCTTCACATATCAGATGGATTAATGTGTAACACTCCTCCCAAATCGACCACCCGATAAACACCTAATCAACTATGATTAAAGGTTAACTATGAGTTCAGTACATCGCCTATATTTCAAACTTGACAACATCACACGGGCTAGATACATCCTTACTTAAATTTCCGTAGTCAGTGTCTTCTCTTAGAGTAATAGGCATACTGCAGCATTTAACTTTTGGTTTCCACATACATTTTATGTTGTAAGGGCCAATCTTCCACCATACATTAAATATACTGAGGACAGCTAAAACATCCCAGATAGTTTCATTTGGCGATACCAAACACTGCAATAATGTAACAATGTATGTGCACAAGATCAATGCTCTAAAATATGAGGTAGTTGAAAGTAAAAGAACACAAAAGATAATAATTACCTTGAATCCAAGTACCCACTTTCCTTGAACATGATAAATTGGTCTTACATAAACTTCTTGATGATATGTACATTCTGGTGGTTGAAAAATCATATAATAAGGTAATGAATCACTGAATAAACACCCATAAAATTCAACATCTAATATAATTACCAGCTTCACCGAGTATTATACCAATCAACCAAAGAAGGTGAACCAAAGCCATACACTATAAACATGTCAAGACTTATTCGTATTTCTCAAAACAGAGATAAGGGGTGTTAACAATTTAAGATACAAGTTTAAAGTGATAATGCATGGTTGGATAAATATGATATGATTGAATTAGTTAGTATTTGGCTTTTCATTTCTTGTAATAGTAAATTACTTGTTGCTGTTTAAATATATGATTTAGTTATGTTGACTTTTAACCTTTGTATAATCAAGTTGTTGCGTTTGGTATGAGCTAAATAACTATCCAGAAGTACAAATATGTGTCAAATAAACTTATCAGAAACAAAAGTATTAACAACCAATTATACATGATTGCAAAAGAAGTGAACTATAAGACCAAGGTTCCTAGAAACTTGTCGTTTTCGTAATTATGGTTATTCAAGTTCCTATGAGGTATCATAGAATATGGAACTGTTGTCTAAGAGGAAAATAAAAATGGAGTGTTACTTATATAGTTTAGATCTGTATCAGGGTCAATAATAGAGTCTTAGCACATGATTTTGAGCAAAGTTATACAATGACCCGATAACTTTGAATCATGTTTTTTTATAAAGATCTATGTTATTTGATTTGTGTTTACAAAAAATAATGGTTAGGAATAAATATTGGTAGGTTAATATAAAAGGTGCTAAAGAAATATATAGAAGTGTAAACAAATGAAAACATAAATGTTGAAAAAATTATAAAAACATACATGCACTTAACATTTCGAAACTAAGAAATCTTTTTTAAAAAATTCGAAAGCTAAATATTTTTAAAAAAACAATAGAAATTTTTTTACGGAAAAGTTTTTCAAAATATCTTTTTATCGAAAAAGAATTTTCTAATTTTTTTCGGAAAAAATATCAATTTTTTTTCAAAATTTTTTTTCGAAAAAACTTTCGATTTTTCTCGAAAAAAGTTTTCGATATTTTTTCGAACAAAAATGAGGAGAAAAACCCTAATTTCATTCATATATAAACCATCTTCTCTTTGATATTACTTTGCAATTCAACAAACCTCAATTCCGCCTTTCATGCTACTTCTCTAATTGCCGACTTTCATGCCTCTCTTTCCCTCTCTTTAACAACACATCCAATTCCACCGTCATTTATCTGGCGTCCACCAAGCCAATGAGCATGTTTTCGGTGGATTAGGTGGTTTTAGTGTGCTTGGTGGGTTCGGTGTGTTTCTGGCTGTTTTGAGTTGTTTTGGTACTTTTTTATTAATCTGATGAATATTGCGTGTTTAATTTTTGGGATCTATTAAAGGAACCAGTAACCCGATGTGGTAGTCATCTTACTTGTTAATCGAAACAAAAACAGTTATGTTTGTTCTTTTTGTTGTTTATATCTATTGAAAACCGAGGGAAGTCATATCTTCTCTCGGTTCTTTTTGATGGTTAGATGTTAAATGTAGTAAAAAAAATTATGCAAGTGTAATATGATAATTTCTTTGGTTCAAATAAGGATGTGCTCGAATGTGTGGTTGTGTTGATGGTTAAGTTGTTGGTTTATGCATTCATAAAGTGGTGGTATGTCTTAGGAAATATATGTATTCTATCGCTGGGAATATATGACGGGTGGATTGGATGGACCCATAACCTATACTAACCATTTGTCTGTTGTTTCTTTTTTTTGGCTAATGTCGTTTTATTTGAATCACGGTTGATGTTAAACTTTTAGAAGAGAGGGATCTCAATGTTTCTAGATATCTCTTCTCCCAAATGATACCAACGAATACTGATCTCCTACTCTCCATAAGCAACCATGTTGGGAGCGATATTACCCAAATCCAGAAGTAATACGTATTAAAAATGATACAAATTACTTGTTACCGCATATTGGGTCTTATTCATATCAGCAGCTTAATTGATGACGTCATCACCATCAGCAAACCCATCATCATCATCATTTTTATAGGTAAAAAGACTTTTATCGACGGTGGTGTTGTGGTCGTGGGGACCGACAGATCGACTGTGATATGGTGGTGTTGTGGTGGTAGGGTACGACGGCGGTGGTGCCACTGTGGGGTTTGATTAGGGTTTAATTTGAAGTATATGTGTATGTGTTTTGTAGTGGGTGGTGGGATGGGGTGAAATGAAAGAGAAAAAGATTGAACATGTGTAGAAGTGTGTTAAATATCTACCATATGATTTATTATGATTGCGGGGCACATATTTATTTTATTGTACTTTTTTAAGAAGGTGTTCCTTCTTGAACTTTTGTCACATGCGATATTTGTATAAAAAATACAAAGACATTGCAAAAAATTCCTCATCATTCTCGTTGCAATAATAGTGGTTGTTGAGCCTAGTCAATTTCACACCCAACAATCTTACCATTGTGCATAAAAAAAAGAAACATGAAACATAGTCACGACCAAATAAAGCATACCTTTACGCAATTAAAAAAATTAGCAAATATGACTAGAACATATACACAACGTATAAAATCAGTACTTATAACCACATACCATATTATAAAGAACATTAAAAACCACTTATAACCACAAAGTATACAAACTATATAAAATTAACACTTCCACTCATATTCTGACTCCGTAAAATGTCACAATGCATTATAACCACACATACAAGTGTAACTACATCATATCTAAATCAATATTATAAAGCTTGACAAACATAAACAAATTTTCAGAGATCTACTAATAGGATACAAAACTAAAAAATAGGATATCAAGACATGCAAATGGTAGCAAACCATATAAATCAACACTTACGATCACATATCTGACTTAACACAACCTTAAATGAGCATAAAAAAAAATCCACAAATCCACATACTAAAAGAAGAAACCGAAATACATACATTAACGAATCAGATGGCCATGAAACCTCGCTATTTATATCTAATCATGCTTAACTGAGCAACTAGCGTGTCTATATAAAGAAAAATTATGGACGAAACAAATGAAAAGAAGATGTATAAATGGTATTGGATGGGTTGGAGGAAAACATGCATGTGTAGATCTGACTGGGGTTTCTCCTCTGGTGGGGATGAGTAGTCGGGGTTTTACAGCGGGTCAGGCTGCTTTGAAAGCCGCCTCATGCAATGTGACAAAACACGAAAAAGCATGCATTGAAAATCAACACGTGTTTATTCCTTTTGCATTTGACCTTCGGTTTTCTTGCACCTGAAGCGGTGGAGTTTCGGAATAGAGTTCAGCGCGTTATGAATAGCAAAGTTATGACACCTAAATCCACAAATGTGATTTTTACTAGAATTAGCTTTGCAATTCAAAAAGGGCTTGCGGCGCAGCTTGTTGCTCGCTTACCTTCTACAGTTATGTAATTAAACTTTTAATACATATTTAAACAAAAAAAAGTATTGAAATGGAAAATGGAAAAAAGCTATAGAGCATGTGATGTAGTGGTTTTACTAATCTTTTGGAAAAGAGAGCAAAATAGGGAAAGTATTAAGTGTCAGTTTAGGAGAACCAAACAATAATGACCAATGAAGTTCAAGTTCGTTTCCCAAGGAGGCAAGTGCATTGTGTTAAGAGTTGATTAATGGTTTGTGATTATATTGATGCGAAATGAAAAGAAGAAAGGAAATTAGAAGAGAATGACGGTTACGATTATGGATTACACTAAAACGAATAGTCGTACACGTAAAACCGTAAAAAGTGACAAAATAAAAAATTTACCCTAAAAATTTCTAGAAAATTGCAATAAATCCTATAAATTATAATTAGAGTTTACAAAAAGTAAAAAATCACTCAAACCTTTTGTTTTTATTAAATGATAATTTTTTAATACTAATTAAAGCCCAAAAAATCAATTTAATTAACAAAAAACCCAATCATGTAACCCCATATTTCCTTAGTACCCTTTCGAATTGGTCGTTAAAAAAATGGGTTCCACGATCGCTTATGATCGCACGAGGGGTTCCAAACCGAGAAAACAGGCTTTTCAAAAACTTGACTACTACACGAGCATCATTGGTGGGCAAAGCCTTAGCTTCCACCCACTTAGATAGGTAGTCAACGGCGACAAGGATGTACGTATTACCATGAGATGATGGGAACGACCCCATAAAGTCAATGCCCCAAACGTCAAATATCTCACATACTTGGATGATATTTTGTGGAATTTCATCTTTTTGTGAGGCTTTTCCTTGTCGCTGGCATGAGTCACACGACTTCACAAGCTCATGTGCATCTCGGTAAATAGTAGGCCAAAAGAAACCGGTATCAAAAACCTTCTTAGCCGTGAGATTAGCACCGCGGTGACCACCCGTGGGTCCCTCGTGATAAGCTCTAAGGATGTTAGAAGCTTCGGTACCAAAGACACAACATCGAATAATTTGATCCGCACAAGTTCGAAACAAGTAAGGGTCGCTCCAAAAATAGAACTTGACGTCACGAAAGAATTTTATTTTTTCATGAGTCGTCATACCCTTGATGATGAAGTTGCCCGCATAGTAATTTGTGATGTCCGCAAACCATGGGTGTGACAACCCTAGGTTTTGGATTTTTCACTTGGTCTTACTTTTAGGTTATTTTATGTGTGCTTACTTAATTTGTGTAATTACGTGTTTATTTTGAGTGATTAAGGTTGGTGTGGTTATCGTTTATGAGTATAGAAGTACTCAGAAGTAAATCGAGGAACGGTTATTTCATGTTCATGAGCTCACAAGTTGTGACTATGAAAGGAAATGGTGATATTTTGGTGTTTACGTATACGTATATGTATTATAGAAAATCGTATTTTTTACGATTTACGGTTTAGCATTTAGAGGTCTCGGATGAGGTAATTAGTCATATGAATATTTTTCGGGATGGTTTTAACTCATTTAGGACTTAGTTATAAAGTTTATTTTAAAATTTGAGATTTTTATTAAAAGTGTATATTTTACGTCTTTTACGGTAAAACGCGTAAAAACTGACTAGTTTTACGGTTTTGAGGCTTTGGAGGCTTTAGGAGCTGAAATAAATTAAGGAAAATTAAGGTAATGTTGTTAATACATATATTAATAATAAATAGAAAAAAACGAATTTAAAGGCGGTTTAGGTCGATTTGGAAAAAAGAAAAGAAGGAAAAAAAGAAAAAAAGAGGAAAAAGGAAAGTTGGGTTTTATAATTGGACTAGGATTCTTGTTACATTATATAAGGATTTTAAAGAGAAAAAAAAACATAAAATACCTGGAGAAAAAGAATGGTCGACGGTTTATGGAGAATTTTTAGGGCTCTTCATCAAAATTTAGGGTTTTCATAAATCAAAGGTAAACTTTCGTAATCCCTTTTTAATTTAATTGTTTTTAATGTTTACATAATCATCTTATGATGGATTTAGGTTAGGGTTTTAATAAGAATCTGTATTTTAATGATATTATAATGATTAGATGGTTTAGGGTTTGTAATTAATGGGGTTATGGGTAATTAATTAGGTTAAATTAATTAAACCCGTTTTTAAAAACTGGGCAGAATTTCGAGTCAATTGTTTTGACTATATCGGGAGTTCTAAGAACATTCAAGATGCGATCCAAGTATCCCTGAAAAGGTAATTGAAGTTGCTTTCCAATGCAAGAAACTAGAACTAAATTGGAGGTCGGGAAGTTGGTAAAAAACAGGTTACAATAGTCGGAGGTCAAAACAGTTTTGTAATCAGCCTGTTTTCTTTTTAGGTTTTGGGTTGTTTGGGGTACTTAGGGTTTCATTGGGACCTTCTCACGAACATGAGAGATGGTTTATATATTTTAGTAAGTATATGCACTTGGGCTAAGATTTTGGTTTAGGGTAAGACCCTATAATGGTAACAAACTCTTTATACGTTTAAAATCAGTGAATTCTGGATAGGTAGCAATATATATACATATATCGGGGCCTTAACAGTAGATTTAAGGTTAGGGCAAGTGGGAGGTTTTAGCTAACATATGTAAAAGTATGAATATTCCTTTTACAGAAACCATGGGTATGTTTAAGTGGACGTTTGACTTAAAGTTTTGAGACCTAAAAACTGAGACTGTTTTGTGTAAAATATGAACGGGATAGTTATTAAACTTAACCAAGTTAAGGACTTGTTAAGGAAGGGTAATGGGGTGATTAGAGCTTATCTATGAGGTATTTATATGGGAATAGGCTAGATGTCCATCATAGGTTGATGAACCATCTTAGTGATTGGTTTGTGTATTGATTGCGTGTTTTTGGTTTGTTAGCTTGTTGCTAGTGCGAGGACTTGTGAAGAAGCAATCAGGTTAGTTTCATAGTCCCATGTTTATTATTGATTTTGACTTCCAGATGGGATGGAAGAGACACTGTGTTGAGTTATTTTCTAAATTGATGCTGTGAATGTGTTTGTGATTTGAGATGGACTTGTGTGTACACTATGTGATTAACTGCTATGTGATTTTTTATTGTGTATGATTTGGATCGGGGGACACATGTCGTCTCAGTTATTGTGGTTTGACAAGGTAGTGGCCTTGAGGTTTGACAAGGTAGTGGCCTTGTGGTTTGACAAGGTAGTGGCCTTGGGATAGGTACATAGTGTGATCATCTATGGTACCATGTTGTTTCGCAAGGTAGGAGCCTTGGATTTTAGTTTGGAATGATTGATCTTGAATGCTAGTTGTTAATACATAATTGTAGCACATTGTCCATATGTTATTGTGTTGATGGTTGTTATTCACAGCTTGTAACTGATTTAGCATTGGAGTCTAAACCTATGACTCTCACCAACTTTATGTTGACGTGTTTTAGTGTCTCTTTCAGGTGATACTATGGTTAAGCATGAGAACATAAGTGGCTAGGATTGGAGAAGGTTAGGAATGCATATAGAAGGAGAATCCCCGTTTCCTTCTTAGTTTTTATTTATTCTTTTAATAAGTGATACTGTGGCACACATATATTTGTTTGGTTATGTTATTTGTTTGTCTTGGGTAAGCGGTAGGACTGTTACCTACTTACACAGACTCCTGAGTCTGATGAGATATTGTCATGACTTTGTGTCTCCATTTTATGACATTTCTTATTTCATATAGTTATCTCTATAGACACGCCATGTTGTGATGATATTCATACGTCGCGCCGCATATTCCGCCATGGTGGGGTGTGACAGAATGGTATCAGAGCCAATGGTTATAGAGAATTAGGTTGGCTAGTCGTGTAGCCTAGTCTATAGCTTAAGGGTCCCTGCATATAGGCGTCATAGGAGTATGTGTGCATTTTATATTAATTAATGTGTTTGAATGTTATTTAATGTGATGTTTTGACTAGTATGAATTGGACCATAGTAAGTTCATACTTAACTACATGTTATTTTCTTTACGAGTTTTGATTAGTGCGGGTGGAACCATGGTCGTATACGCTAGTCATTGTTGGATTTCGCTTAATTATGTTTTCATGTTCTTTATACATTTTGAATTTTGTCTACGCTGGTTCAGCTGGACTACGAGTTTATGTGTTTTGTGCATTGGCTATGTTATTTTAATACATGGGGTTTTGTATCTTATCTTGTGTGGTTATGTGCTTGTGAGTTGTTGGATTATGTGTTATGTGTAGTATTAATTTCTTATAAGTGTCATCATAGGAGGGAGTACATTGGTGAAAGGGAACATGTATAATTATGGAGGCCTACATAATTGTATATGTGCCACAACACCACTGGACTTTCAAGTATGATTGCATGAAAGAGCGTTAATACATGCTTGTATAGTATATGTTGGATGGATTTGAGTGTAGGTACGCTTATGCCTATGTATGTAAAATTATTTTCTACTTACCGGTTGTATTCTTGGGATGGTTGCTAGCTCGTTTCTCTTTGAGATGTTCAACTTCTGTAGTAGCGCATTTCTCGGGTTCTCATTTCACGTGTTTGTTTGTACGGTACTTTTGGCGTGAAGGATTTTGAGATGGTGGAGATTTCTTTTTGGGTAACGATGTCTTTTGTTTCGAGTTATACATGGTAAAAAAAATAGAACTTGCAAATTGAAAAAAAAATAGTTGTTGGTAGTCGATGAAATAAGGAAGTGGCGGGATCATGTTTCACATAAGGTGGAATATAAATTCTTTAACATATAAGCATGACTCGATTATTTTAAAATATTTTGGTTTTGATCACCTAAAGTTATTGTTCATAAGTTAAAAATTTTGTTCTTATTTAGTGAAATATGTTAAAATCATGTAATTAATAGAGTTTTAATTTTCTGGAATTAAAATAAATTAGGTTCTATTTTTGGTAACTAATGGGGGGTTTTAGGGTTTAAAAATCGTTTTTTTTGGTATAAATCGGAGTAGGCAGAAACTGTCGCTAAACTGTCAAAATATGTCGCTAACTGTCAGAAACTGTCGCTAATGCCTAGGCAGATTTTGAGAAAAATCGTTTTGGTCATAACTTATTCGTTTTTAAAGGTTTTTAGGTGATTCAAAAGCCTAAATTATGTACTCGGAACATACTTTTCAAATATTCAGAAAGTTTTGTAATTGGAAGTCAGTAGCTTGGTCGAATTAATTGTACAAGTGTTGAGTTCAAGGTTAATTTTCGGACAACATAGTTTAAACTCGTGTTTTGGGTAATTTTCTGTAATGAACACTTGGAGGGTTAACATAGAGATGAGTTGGGAAGGAATTTGAGAGTTCTTTAGACCTTATTATACGTGGTTATATTTTGATGAGTTTTGATTTATGGTATTTATTAGTAAGACTGAAATCGGGGTGACAGTTTTAAACCCGTTGAGTTATGTGACGGCTCCTAACTTGGTTTCAAGACAGTTCTTGTTTGATGAGTTGCGAGATTTAGTTAGGTTGGTTACATAACTTTATGGTTTTCATAAGTTTCCTCGCGGACGGTTAAGGCTCATGTGTTGTTAGATGAGATTATTTTCGTGTAAACTGAGTTCACGTTTGAACGTGAAGGTTTTATCAGGGATATGCATCCTCGTTTGTTTTCTGAGAATAAGTTTGAGTTTGGGAGTAAATCTCGGGACGAGATTTCTATTAGGAGGGAGTGATGTGACAACCCTAGGTTTTGGATTTGTCACTTGGTCTTACTTTTAGGTTATTTTATGTGTGCTTACTTAATTTGTGTAATTACGTGTTTATTTTGAGTGATTAAGGTTGGTGTGGTTATCGTTTATGAGTATAGAAGTACTCATAAGTAAATCGAGGAACGGTTATTTCATGTTCATGAGCTCACAAGTTGTGACTATGAAAGGAAATGGTGATATTTTTATGTTTACGTATACGTATATGTATTATAGAAAATCGTTTTTTTTTACGATTTACGGTTTAGCATTTAGAGGTCTCGGATGAGGTAATTAGTCATATGAATATTTTTTGGGATGGTTTAAGTCATTTAGGACTTAGTTATAAAGTTTATTTCAAAATTTGAGATTTTTATTAAAAGTGTATATTTTACGTCTTTTACGGTAAAACGCGTAAAAACTGACTAGTTTTATGGTTTGAGGCTTTGGAGGCTTTAGGAGTTGAAATAAATTAAGGAAAATTAAGGTAATGTTATTAATACATATATTAATAATAAATAGAAAAAAAAAACGAATTTAAAGGGGGTTTAGGTCGATTTGGAAAAAAGAAAAGAAGGAAAAAAGGAAAAAAAAAGGAAAAAGGAAAGTTGGGTTTTATATTTGGACTAGGATTCTTGTTACATTATATAAGGATTTTAAAGAGAAAAAAAACATAAAATCCCTGGAGAAAAAGAATGGTCGACGGTTTATGGAGAATTTTTAGGGCTCTTCATCAAAATTTAGGGTTTTCATAAATCAAAGGTAAACTTTCGTAATCCCTTTTTAATTTAATTGTTTTTAATGTTTACATAATCATCTTATGATGGATTTAGGTTAGAGTTTTAATAAGAATCTGTATTTTAATGATATTATAATGATTAGATGGTTTAGGGTTTGTAATTAATGGGGTTATGGGTAATTAATTAGGTTAAATTAATTAAACCCGTTTTTAAAAACTAGGCAGAATTTTGAGTCAATTGTTTTGATCATAACGGAAGTTCTAGGAAGACTCAAGATGAGATCCAAGTATCCCTGAAAAGGTAATTCAAGTGGCTTTCCAATGCAAGAAACGAGAACTGAATTGGAGGTCGGGAAGTGGGTCAAAAATAGGTTACAACAGTCGGAGGTCAAAACAGTTTTGTAATCAGCCTGTTTTCTTTTTAAGTTTTGGGTTGTTTGGGGTACTTAGGGTTGCATTGGGACCTTCTCACGAACATGAGAGATGGTTTATATATTGTAGTAAGTATCTGAACTTGGGCTAAGATTGTGGTTTAGGGTAAGACCCTCTAATGGTAACAAACTTTTCATACATTTAAAATCAGTGAATTCTGGATAGGTAGCAATATATACACACATATCGGGTCCTTAACAGTAGCTTTAAGGTTAGGACAAGTGGTAGGTTTTAGCTAACATATGTAAAAGTATGAATATTCATTTTACAGAAACCATGGGTATGTTTAAGTGGACGTTTGACTTAATGTTTTGAGACCTAAAAACTGAGAGTGTTTTGTGTAAAATATGAACGGGATAGTTATTAAACTTAATCAAGTTAAAGACTTTTTAAGGAATGGTAATGGGGTGGTTAGAGCTTATCTATGAGGTATTTATATGGGAATAGGCTAGATGTCCATCATAGGTTGATGAGCCATCTTAGTGATTGGTTTGTGTATTGATTGCGTGTTTTTGGTTTGTTAGCTTGTAGCTAGTGCGAGGACTTGTGAAGAAGCAATCAGGTGAGTTTCATAGTCCCATGTTTATTATTGATTTTGACTTCCAGATGGGATGGAAGAGACACTGTGTTGAGTTATTTTCTAAATTGATGCTGTGAATGTGTTTGTGATTTGAGATGGACTTGTGTGTACATTATGTGATTAACTGCTATGTGATTTTTGATTGTGTATGATTTTGATCGGGGGACACGTGCCGTCTCAGTTATTGTGGTTTGACAAGGTAGTGGCCTTGAGGTGTGACAAGGTAGTGGCCTTGTGGTTTGACAAGGTAGTGGCCTTGGGATAGGTACATAGTGTGATCATCTATGGTACCATGTTTTTTGGCAAGGTAGGAGCCTTGGATTTTGGTTTAGAATGATTGATCTTGAATGCTAGTTGTTAATACATAATTGTAGCACATTGTCCATATGTTATTGTGTTGATGGTTGTTATTCACTGCTTGTAATTGATTTAGCGTTGGAGTCTAAACCTATGACTCTCACCAACTTTATGTTGACGTGTTTTAGTGTCTCTTTCAGGTGATACTATGGTTAAGCATGAGAACATAAGTGGCTAGGATTGGAGAAGCTTAGGAATGCATATAGAAGGAGAATCCCCATTTCTTTCTTAGTTTTTATTTGTTCTTTTAATAAGTGATATTGTGGCACACATATATTTGTTTGGTTATGTTATTTGTTTGTCTTGGGTAAGCGGTAGGACTGTTACCTACTTACCTAGACTCCTGAGTCTGATTAGATATTGTCATGACTTTGTGCCTCAATTTTATGACATTTCTTATTTCATATAGTTATCTCTATAGACACGCCATGTTGTGATGATATCCATACGTCGCGCCCCGTATTCCGCCATGGTGGGGTGTGACAATAGGGTAGAAGAATCAAGCTTAGAATACACTACACCAAGTGTCTCGAGCGGAAAGATTTCCGTGATTTCCTTGGGCTCGTAAACACTTTGGTGAGGATCTTCCAAACGAGAAATATGATTGGCCGCTAGATTCTTGGCTCCTTTTTTGTCAACGATTTGATGATCAAATTCTTGAATAAGGAGTATCCAACGAAGTAATCTCGGCTTTGCATCTTGCTTAGCCATAAGATACTTGATAGCCGAATGATCCGTATATACTATGCATTTAGTCAAGACGAGATAAGGTTGAAATTTCTCTAATGCATACACCACGGAAAGGAATTCCTTTTCCGTTGTAGTGTATTTTAGTTGAGCCTCGGTCATCGTCTTGCTAGCATAGTGAATAGGCAAGAAGTGTTTTTCATGACGTTGCCCTAATACGGCCCCAATAGCATAGTCACTAGCATCACAAATGAGCTCAAAGGGGAGGTTCCAATTGGGAGCAACAAGAATGGGAGCTTCGGTAAGTTTCCTCTTAAGGATTTCAAAGGCTCGTACACAATCTTCGTCAAAGACAAAACGTGCATCTTTTTCAAGGAGATGTGTAATAGGTCGAGAGATATTTGAAAAATCCTTGATGAATCGACGATAAAAGCCCGCGTTGCCTAGGAAACTCCTAACTCCCTTAACGGTTTTGCGATGAGGTAATTTGGCGATGACGTCTACCTTAGCTTGATCTACCTCAATCCCCGCTTTCGAAACCTTGTGCCCTAAGACGATTCCACTTTTAACCATAAAATGACATTTTTCCCAATTAAGCACAAGGTTTGTTTCCTCACAAAGCTTCAATATCCTCTAAAGATTCGACAAACACGAAGTGAACGAACTACCAAACACGGAAAAGTCATCCATTAAGACTTCCATCGTCTTCTCGATCATGTCATGAAAAATAGCCATCATGCACCTTTGAAAGGTTCCCGGTGCATTGCAAAGTCCGAATGGCATTCTACGATAGGCAAACGTTCCATATGGACACGTAAACGTAGTTTTTTCTTGATTACGAGGATCGATGTGGAGTTGGAAGTAACCAGAAAAACCATCTAAAAAGCAATTGAAATCGTTTCCCGAAAGACGCTCCAACATTTGGTCCATGAAGGGCAAGGGAAAATGGTCTTTTCGAGTGGCTTCATTCAACTTTTGATAGTCAATGCACACTCTCCATCCGGTCACGAGTCTAGTGGGAATTAACTCGTTGGCATCGTTTGGCACAATGATCATTCCTCCCTTTTTAGGGACATAATGAATATGACTCACCCAAGGGCTATCAGAAATAGGGTAAATCATTCCCGCGTCAAGGAGTTTTAGGACCTCCTTTTTGATGACGTCGTGAACTTTGGGGTTCACCCTCCTTTGACATTAGATTGTGGGTTTGTAATCCTACTCCATTAAGATTTTGTGGGTACAAAATTTGGGATCGATCCCCTTAATGTCGGATAACTTCGACACAATTGCACCTTTGTGATCCTTTAGAACATCGGTAAGTGCGGTTTTTTCATCATCCGAAATATCTTTCGCAATAATAACCAGTAACTTGTCGTCCTCCTCCAAAAAGACATATTCGAGATGAGGAGGTAAATCTTTCAACTCGAAGATAGGTGGTTCCTCAACTGAATATTTGGGCTCGATACTCATAACCTACTCGGGTGGAGGAAATGGGAAATCGTTAAGAAAATCCTTGATAATCGATAAGTCCTCATCATTGTCGAGGTCTTCGTCACAAGTACGTGGAACATCGAATTCTTCCAACGTAAAACCACCACCTTCAAATGGAGTGAAGGTTGGTGTTGAATTATCAAGAATGGGATCTAACATAGTGGGATTGCCACTATTTTCATCATCACCAAAACCTAGAACTTCTTGTGAAAATTCCTCGAAAACAACGTCAATCATATCAACGAGGTTTATGGTTGCAACGGAATAAACATGAGAAATTTGAGAATTTTGATTTACGTTTATAACAAGTTCCTCGTCGTGAAACGTAAGGTGATCTTTCTAGCATGCACATCAATTAAAGCCATAGACGTATCTAAAAATGAACGACCTAAAATTGAAGGATAAATTCTACCGGATAATAGAACTTTCCCACTTTCACAAAAACGTCTTCCGCCAATCCACATGCGGGAATCGTGGAATGGTCGGCCAACTCGATAGACATTAGTCAAGGAGTAAGATTAGGAAGATTCAGCGACTTGAAGATTGCAAGTGGCATCAAGTTAATACTAGCACCAAGATCGGCCAAGGCATAGCATTCTTCCATATCTTGGATTGCACAAGGGATCAAGAATTTATCGGGATCACCGAATTTTTGAGGTATGCGGTTAAGATAAACCGATGAACAACTAGACAATTGTTGCAATTTATCCTTGTTGTTCAACATACTCTTGAAGTTAGCGGCAAATCAAGGCATCATGACCAAAGCATCGGCAAAACTCACATTAAAATGAACGTCACGAAACATTTTCATAAAAAACTCAAATTGCTAATTATCGCGCTCTTGACGTTTCTCCTTTCTAAGTCTCGATGGATAGGGCAAAGGTGGTGTGGGTTGAGGCATAGGCATAGCCTTTGGAATCTCGGGTTCCAAATGTGGTCATGGGTCAACCGTAGGTGTGGCATGAGCGGTACTTCGTGGGATTGGAACATGCTCCTTTTCAACCACCACCTCGGGTTCTTCCTCAATTTCATCCTCCGTATGAGCAATTGGTTGAGGAGTCGGTTCCTTAAGTGTCTTACCACTACGTGTGGTAATCACTTTCATCTCTCCCTTAGGGTTCGATATGGTGTTACTAGGAAGACTACTCGAAGATGGTTTGTACATAATAGCCTGAAACATAGATGAAATTTTATCCTTAAACATGGATTGCCTCTTCTTGTCCTTAATCATCTCTTGTTTTATTTCATGTTGCCCTTGTTCCATTTTTTGTTGGTTTTGTTGTAACCTAGTTACATTCCCCCCTATTTTGTTTATATGGATTTTAAGCTCATTTGCTAACTCGTTTTTTCAACTCCTTCTTCAAGTCATTCTTAAACTCGGATCTTAGACTAATGATTTCTCTTTGAATGTTGTCAAACCTAGCATCGTTTCCATTAGCGTATTCAACAAATTAATTTGGAAGATCTTTCAAAGTTTGCAAACCCTTGTTGTTGTTTTGAAAATCATTGTTTTGATTTTTGTTTGAGACTTGATTATTAGCCCCTTGATTCCCATAGTTTCGTTTGTAATTTTTTTTTAAAACCAACTTGATTGTTTCGATAGTTGTTGTTAGCATTTTGATTGGGAGCAAAACCCGGTGGAGTCAATTGATTGGAGCGGGTAACTTGACCGTTTTGGTTGTAAGTTCCCGCGGTCGCGTAGGCACTTGAAGTGTTACCACCTTTGGTAATGCACTCGGAGAAATCATGACCTCCACCACAATACATACATGAAACCTCAACCGCTTTAGCCGTAGCGGGAGCACTTTGTTCTCCAACTTTGAATTCAATTAAAAGCCCTTTAAGCTTATCAAAGATTTTGTTTTCCATGTTCGCCTCAATTTGGCAAGCATCGATGGTACTGGACAAAGAAGGTGAAGCCGAAGACGAAGCCTTACGAACACTCGATGTGTTACGAGGACTATACACCTTAGATCTATTCTCAATTATCAACAACGCTTCCTCAACCGTTTTACACAAAAATTTACCACCCGCAGTAGCTTTTAGATAATCCCTTTCATGATCATTTAATCCATCGTAAAACGTGTCAATTTGATGCAAGTCGGAAAAACCGTAATGAGGACACTCATGTAACATTTCCTTAAACCTAATCCAAGCCGTTGAAAAACTCTCATTAAATTCTTGTGAAAATTTTGAAATCTCGTTTTTCAAATGCGTAGTCTTAGAGGGCGGGAAAAATTGGTTCCCAAACTTAGAAACGAGATCCTTCCACATCAATATAGAATTGGGTGGCTCTTTCTCTAACCAAATTTTAGCGGGCCCCGTTAAGGAATACGGAAAAAGCATCATCTTAATCAAGTCATTAGCAACATCTTTAAATTTACAAGTGGCGGTAAGACGATTGAATTGGCGGATATGGTTGTGCGGGTTGTCCTTTTCATCACCACGGAATTTGTTGTATTGGATCATCGACAACAAACCCGTTTTTACTTCAAAATTCTCCGCAAGGATAGCGGGAATCACAATAGCCTCTCCATAACCCTCGGTGGGTGCTTGAAGTAACTCCATCATAGTTTGATTCTCCATGGTTGGTTCTTCTATTACGATAGGCTCGTCAATTGGAGACTCCTCACTAGAAAGATTAGGAGTAGGTGTTGACTCCTTTTGGTTTTTTCGTTTATGTGCACGTCTTGCTTGGTTGCGAGTTTGCATAAACGTCACGTACAACGTGGGGATGAGCAAAGGAGATTCTTTTTGGTGTTTTTAATTTTTCCAATTTTTTGTGGTTTTTGATTGTTTTTACTTTTTTTTTATTTTTGTGATTGTATTAAGTAGACAAAAATATACAAATCTCCTCCTTAATCAAATTTCTTAATTAAAGAAGGCTCAAGGAATGAAAACGATCACGTGAAGTGAACGCCTTCGATGACATTAGAACGTTGTGGAACACCAAAACGTTCAAGAGGGTTTAATCAAATGAAACCAAGAAAATATATATGATACTTATATAATACTTTGGTTGGCAAACCCTCGATTAGCCCTTTTTATCTAAACACTCATAAGCAAGCGGGGAAACGTGGCGGTGCGAAGAACTTAAGAGCCTTTTTCCTTAGGGAATATTTTATAATACCCGCCTTATAACCACCTTATAGTTTGTGTTTTTCAAAATTAAGCTTCACGAAAGTATTCACCTATTTTGCCTTTGATTTCTTGTTTGAGATTTGAATACAATGATTGAGTAATGACCTCCCAACCAAGGTTGTGTTTTCACACTTATGGAGTACTTGTGAATTTATTGTTCTACGTATACAATATAGTAATAGCATTCACAAAAAAACGAAAACCTATAATACGTATTAGTAGAGTGCTACTAATACAAATAGATATTATGGCTATATATAAAAACAACAATTTCTAAATCAAAACAAAACACGCCTCCCCCGCAGCGGCGCCAAAATGATATAGTGGTTTTACTACTCTTTAGGAAAAGAGAGCAAAATAGGGAAAGTATTAAGTGTCGGTTTAGGAGAACCAAGCACTAATGACCAATGAAGTTCAAGTTCGTTTCCCAAGGAGGCAAGTGCGTTGTGTTAAGAATTGATTAATAGCTTGTGATTATATTGATGAGAAATGGAAAGAAGAAAGGAGATTAGAAGAGAATAACTGTTACGATTGTGGATTACACTAAGACGAATAGTCGTACACGTAAAATCGTAAAAACTGAAAAGATTAAAATTTTACCCTAAAAATTCATAGAAAATTGCAATAAATCCTAAAAGTTATAATTAGAGTTTACAAAAAATCAAAAATCACTCAAACCTTTTATTTTAATTAAATAATAAATTTATAATGCTAATTAAAGCCCAAAAAATCAATTTAATTAACAAAAAGCACAAAATGAGATTTTTTTCACTTGTAAACCTCTAAAATGACTTAACTAAATTTATAACTATTTTTGAAAATTTTAAAATTAATAAAAACTATTTAAAAACAATTAAAAACTATTAAAACATAAAATAATTCTAAAAATTAATCTAATGACAATAAAAATATTCTAAAAATTGTAAAATTCCTAACTTAATGTATTTGAACTAAGAAAAATGAAAAAACTAAATTTTAGTTTTTAATAATAAAATAATAATAAAATATTAATAAAAATCCAAAATTTATAAAAGAATTCTAAAAAGTTGCAAACTAGCTTATTTTAACCTAAATAACACATAAATGAAGTTAAAATTAGAAAATACCCCTATTGGTCCTAGAAATGGGCTAAAAGTCCAAACAGACCCCTTAATGGGCTATTTAAGGCCCAATAAGAAAAATGTTGTCCAAATAAGCCCAAAAGCTCCTATCCTTGACTTAAAATTTGATTTTAAGAAAAAAACTCTGAAGGCCCAAAAGCTGAAAATGTGTATAAGCTAGCTTATTTCAAAGCAGCTTATTCTTAATGGGTTTTTTGGCCCATTAAGCTATAAGTTGATGCCATAAGCTAAAATTTGACACACAAGCTTCTTTTGAGTTATTTAAGAGATCTGTAAAAAGTAAAATTGGAAAAAGCACAAGAAATAAGCCTGAATAAGCTAAAAGCTATCTTCACAAAACGAGAAAATAGTCGTTTTCGAGTTCTAGGCCACCTCAAGAGCTGATTCAACTTTGAAAATCTTTTAAATGACTTAACTAAGCTTAATCAACAAAAACTTTTCCAATAAGCACACTCAATAAGCTGAAATAAGCAAATAAGCACTTGTTTTAAAGTCAACCTTATGAGTTTTCTAGTAAAAATTCAAAGCCAAGGTCTAATAAGCTCCAGATCAAATAAATGGGTCAAATGAGGAAGATCTATCACAAAAAACAAGTTGTTGCATGTCTGGATAAGCCAAATTGGCTTATGAATAAGCTGAATGACAAATTACACTAGCAGGGGCTAGTTTTGGATGTTGAGCAGTGGGAACTTTTCTCACTGCTTGACTTAATTGACTTTTTGTCTTTAGTGACTTTTTTTTTGGATTCAAGTTAAGCAAAGGCACCCAAATGATCAGATAATCATAAGGAGTCAATATCAATAAAAAAACACAATTACAAATAGTCAATCAGTGAAGTTAATTCAATTTATCACCAGATCTCACACAGACATGAACAATAAGCAGATTTTACTGAATAAGCAGTTTTAGCAAAAATCAACCAGCCAAATTGTACCAAAAGCATACACAAGCTATAATAAATTCAAATGAACAAATCTAAGCAAATTTCATGCAATAGTTCAAGGTCTAGATAAAGATTCAAACTTACAAAAGTTACTGATGAACAAGAACAAGTAGATTTTTCACTTTGCTGATATACTTGACCACCAAGCCAATTTTAAACACTCAAATCTTCAAATCAGGTTACACAAACTTTGATTTAACACTTTTTATCCCTAAACATGCATATAATCTAAGTATTTCCATAATTATAGGTCAAAATCAGTCAAATCAAGTGAGATATAGCACAATCTTTAAATTGATGTTTCAAAGGTGAAACTTGCAGGTTTTAGCATATAAACAAGTGTTAAACAGATACCAACTCAAATAAGCAACAAAGACACACTCAAATCCAACTTGTGCAATTAAACAGGTAATCCCAAACACCCCTTATCTTTTTGAAATCACAATTTAAACAAGTATAAGTGTATTTCAGTGTTACCCAAGCCCAATCAAACACAAAAACAGATGTATCATGCAGTATTAAGCAAGATCAAGCCACAAATTCCACAAGAACACAAGCAATGAACCAAATCACCAAAAATAAAGTATTTAAGCAGATTTTGGGTAAAAAGGTTCAAACCTCATGGATGTACATCCACACCCACGAATTTTTGAACTTATGTGCTAGCGAGAAAAAGCACAAGCTTCGACAAACAACCCTGATAAGATTCAACAAGGTTAGAAGAAATAAATCAAAATCAGAAAGTGACGACTTGGAAAATAAAATTGATTAATGCAACCTTATTCCCACACTTGATTATCCCCAAGTTATAAGCCTCACAACACCTTGATATCACAATATCAGGATGCTATGATCCACTTATAGCCCAAGAATTCCAAGGTTTAAACACAGACTTAGCAAAATATCAAATTTTGATCCTTAGTGCAATTTCTTGCACATGGTTTAAAAATACCTTTTGAGATTCAAGATTAGCAAACATTAAACATAAACAAGCAGTAATAAAGATTGGCATTTGACTTCTCTTTACAATTTCAAACACAATTCGTTAATATGAAAATGAGATTTACAGAAAAGTGAACAAGGAAAAATTCAAGAGCAAATGTAAATGTAGCAGGTCCTATGCCTTATATAGGCTACATTGTGAACTAAAAAGCAATAAAAAATGTAAAACCCTAGTTGATGAAGTCCCTAAAATGCCCTTTGAACTTTTGAAGATTCTTGAACATGTGACATTGTTTGGCAGGTTGTGTGAGTTGGCAAGGATGAAAATGTATCCAATGGCTTCAAACAAGATTAAAAACTAAGCTTGGATACTGGACGTTGGATGACTGGTGGTTTTTTGGCAGTTTCTTCAACCTTGCAGCAGGGGAATCATGTGTGGGGCTTTTGAGTGATGTGGCAAGTTTTTTAAGTGTTAGGTTAAGATTATGATATACATAATCATAAATCGGGAGCATTAGGTGGTCTAATTACAAGCAATTAGTAAACCCCTAATTATGTTCATACGGTGAATAATGCTTAGTTTAATCTTGTTTAGGATTTAAACATTTGTTTGGCGCGTGTTTAGGATTAACTAATTAAATTAGTTATAAACTGGCCAAGTGGAAAGCTGAGGTGGGAAAAAGGAGTGTTGTGATTGGATGAATTGGGTGAGTGGGACACGTGGCATGTTCTTAGTGGTCTAGGTAAGTATTGTGTCTGCCAGATTTAGACCCTTATCTTTCTTTCTCTTTTCACTTGTAAATAAAACAGGAAAAAATCCGAATCCTTTGTTATTGAAGTTTTGGTTTTCACACTTTTGCCCCAAATACTTTTCCAAAGTATTTTCAGGGGTATTTCTTGCCAATTGCTGATTCTTGAAGGGCTGATTTGGTATTTTCTTCATAGATAATGTTCTTGACTTGTATGGTTGACTTCTTGCAAGACTGAAATTGACAAGTCATGATTTATGAGGGACCATTTTTGCCAATTCTTCATAGTTAAGGGTCCGTTTTGTAATTTGACATATTTAAAGGACCAAACTTGTTCTTTCTTGTAACTTGAAGGTCTTCATGGCATGTTTGATTTTGAGGAGGAATAATATTGACGATTTAGTTTTGTTGAGGGACTAAATTTGCCAATTCTTCAAAGTGGAGTGCCCTTTTTGTAAATTTGACAAACATTAAGGACCAATCTTGTAATTATGAAGATACAAGGGTTTAATGTGTCAATTATTCAATATTGGAGGACCCTTCTTGCATAATCTTCAATTCTTCAAGGGTTGATTTTGTAAAATCTTCATTAGGGCTTGGTTCATTGTGTGGCTTCGTTTCCCGTGTTCGTTTTTGCATGATTCTTGTGATCTTTTGTCATTTTCTCAATATCCGTACCTAAAATACACAAGTAACAAACACAAGCATATATTTGGCCATTTTCATGATATTTTATTCATATAAAGCCCGTTTTGACGATGATACTATGTATAAAAGCAGTCTCATCAGCATGCAATGAACCCTGATAACTAAAGGGTAGATAATATTTTTTTACATCTTTCAATAAACGTCTCGGATTGAACAGTGTCGACCGAGCCATCCTCATCCCTTCCAATCTCATAGCTGACAACTTCATAAAAGTACAGGCTCTCAAGCTCCACTTAACATATGCTATATAGTACTCCCTTCGTCACATAATTATAGTCCATCGATAAAAAACACACAATTTAAGAGAAGAATCACTTTACAGTTTTATCTCTCTTACTTTTTACACAATGACAATTTTACTCTTAACCATTTAAATAATAATTTAAAGTTTTTAATAAGTAGAGCAGTACGGTAAGGGCCAATTTGTTTAGTTTTTTTATTAAGTCCTGTAAAATTATAATAACTGTTTATATATGTGTTGTCTGTTTGTAGATGGTTATATGATTGTTTGTTTTGTGTGTTGAATAAATTGCATGAATAAATAAAAATTACTTGTATACCCTTTCATATAAAAATAATGATAAATTAAAATTCTTAAGTGCTTTTAAGAAAAAGACATGCAATAAATACATGATACCATATATGTCATATGCGATAATAATATTAGATAGGATCAAATTAATATTAACAAAGTTGATGAAAATTCAAAAACATGTTATGAACCTAATTAAACAATTCTTAAACATAAGCCATAAGCAACGTTAAGTATCAAATAACCAACAAAGGAATAAAAAATACAAGTAAAGTACATACATAAAAATGTTACGGCAAAACTAAAGTACACAAAAATTAACAAAGAGAAAATTCTGTAAAATAACTTCTTAAAACTATTAAAACCATAGTATGTTGATCATATCATCCACTAGTTCATTAGGAAACTCTAATATCAAATAAGCCACAATATGGATAGATGTGATAACAAGAAAAATTATGAAACAACTATATTAACATGTCATTTAGATTTTAAAACAAAACAGAGTAAACAAGAAGAGGAAATACATGATCGATTGCAAATGGTGATAGAGAGGGAGTTGGAGAGTAAATACCTAAAACTACAAAATAAGTCATGGACTTAATATATATACCCTCCCTTACCTTGCTTTTTCTAGGAGGTTACTTGATAAATTTAAGCCCGAAACAAACAAGCCTTAAATGACTTAATTTATTTCCTAATTTCTCAATTAAGAACCTATAAGCTCTTATCAAACACCACCTTAATTTAAATCCTTATCTATGTTTGAAAGTGAGTAATTAATTTGAGACAACTCAAAATAGATACTTAAACTATAACTATGGAACAGAGGGAGTACAATTTTGTAATGATCATTCAGTTTATGGTCTAGTTTATGTGTGGCAGGGGTGACAATTTGTTTCATTTTTGGGTTAGCGGGTTCGGTTTGACGGGTCAAAAACCTCAGTCCGAACCCGACCCATTTAAATAATCATGTTAGATTTTTCAACCCTAACCTGTTTACACATGACCTGAACCTAACCCATTTAACCTGTATATTACATGGGTTGGCGGGCAATGCTTTAAAGCCCCTTAATGGGAAACTGGACGGCTAGCATGGGGGTTGATATTCTCTTCGAAAGATGATTCGAACTCGGCTCGAGAGACTTGGTGCCTCGGTGGCACGCAAGATACTCCGCTGCACCAAAACTTCCATTGAAAATAAATAGGTTAAACGAGTTGAATAGGTCAAACAGATTTTGGTTGACCCATTAACACATCTTATATATAGAAATTGTCAAATTACATTGGTTAAACAAGTTAAACGGATTTGTGAGTCAATCTTTTTAACTTATTTACCTCGTGTAATATAATATATATAATTTTATGTGTAAGGAAACAAATTAAATGTGTTGATGGGTCGATGCGTTTAATATATTCTCAACCTTAACCTGACATGTTTAATAAACGAGTCAGATGAGTTAACCCAAAATTGATCAATTCAAACTTATTAATTTTTGTGTCGGTTTTAGATCGAGTTTCGTATCTGGTGAGAAATTGACACCTGTTGAAGCAAATTTCTCCAGCTAGGCAGATGGTAGCAAATTCCTTTTAGTCACAATGATGTGTTCTTGCATCTTGGTATAGAACCTACGAACACAAATCAACACACGTTAGCCTCGCCGCAGGTTTGACCCCGAGACCAAGCTCCAGCGTGAGAGTAAGTAACAATCACGGAAGTGGTGTCTGGTGTTGAATACCGGAGATTAACTGTAAGTCCAAAGAGTAATAATGGTGAAGAGAGTTGTGTGTGTATTAAATGTGTGGAGTATTTATACTACTCCACCAAGTATACCTAGATGTCTAGTCACATCAATAGACTAGGTTCTGAGCCCAAGGTAAGATTACTCCATGAATCGAGGGATTCGTTTCCAGGGCGGCGGTGCTTTGTTTTATCCGCGGGATTAAAGAAAGCAAACCAGATAATATGATGGGCTACTTTTTTCTTTCACCATGTCCTTGACTTGTGCATAAATGTTCTACTTTTCACATACCGACTTCATTAATTGTTGGGGTCTCGGCTATGGTCGGGATAGTGTAGTGTCCAGAGGATTTGGCCGGAGACATACGCGAACATGTCCCCCCCAGTATCATAGCGTTAGGATCAGCTAGAGGTGTGATATTTTAAATGTGTGGATCTGAACAGTAACGAGGCTAATTAATGTGAGTCATCTTATTGACTTCACATTAATTGTTTTTGTCTTTTGGTCCCTGCGCTGTCACCCACTCGAAACATTGGGTTTCGTTTCATCGGTTGTGATCTGGCTCGACGTGTCTACTTCCAATTTCAACAGTGTGGATTGAGCATGGGAAAACGTGCACGTCCCTTCAATGTCTCTCCATCATGTATAAATACCTTCTTTTTCATTCTTGTTTCACTATCTTTTTCTTTCCTTTTCCTCCATTGTTGTTTTCTGCCTCAAGAATAACTTTCTCGCTAGGTGTTCCCTTGTTTCTTCCCTCTTTGATTTTTTGTTCATATATTTTGTTATGTATGTTAGTAATTCTGAGGAAGAGGTTGGGCCCTCCTTTCGCGATCCTAAGTGCGATATTCACATTAGGGTTTCCACCTTATCTGATGACGATCTTAAAAGGATCGTTAGGAATTATCTTATTCCGGATGAGCTTCGTCCTCGCCTACCTGATCCTCTCTTGAGTAATTATCAACTTGCGGGACGTTTTATTGGGATTTATGAAGATTATTTAAAGCATGGGGGGCTTCGAATTCCCTTCTCTAGCTTATTCTTAGCCGGGATCAGGTAATTCCGTGTACACATCTCTCAATTGTTTCCCATGAGTGTTAACTGTGCTACCATGTTTGAAATTCGTTGTCGAAGTCTGAATATACCTTCTACAATGAACCTATTTTGTGTGTTTTATAGACTGTGTAAGCAGGGGCATGATTAACATGGGAAATGATTAATCACAAATGGTTTGACTTAACGTGATGGCTCATCCCGACATGTGCGAAATGTTTTCGAATATCGTAGCATATATTAAGGGGGAGCAAAATGGATTTGCACTTCAAAATGGATTTCATGGTGATTTATACTTACCCACAACCCATTTATCTCACGACGATGAAGATTGTGGTGACATAAGAATGGTAGGATAGATTAAGTCCAATGATTCTTCCAAAACCGGAGGAATCTTCCCAAGGACATTCCATAGCTAGAAATAGTAGTCCTTAGGAAAGATGGAGAAAGATTGTGAACGTAGCTGAATGCCGACCAAGTACTTAAGTTAGCACTGGAACAATCACAACAAGGTGCTAGTTATGACGTATTAGTAAGCAATAAAGGGGTTGAAGAATGAAAAAGAATTGTAAAGATAAAGGGTCTAAAGAAAGAAGCCCTCCTTACAACCTTAGGCAGAAACCGGGTCAATACATATGCTATTGAGATCATTTTTAAATGATGCTTGATATTGAAGATAAGACATCATGGACCCAGTGATGCAATGCACAACCCATCCCTGCTAACTCAGATATCTCTAAAAAGATATTTGTTTTAATCACACGGAGACAACGCATTAGTTATTGATTTATTCACTCCGAATAAATTAGTATTGATATGGTGGCACTCCTCTCCAGCCTCCGATCACTAAAATTCAAAATGCACGATCGAGTCTAGAGCCATTTGAGATCATAAAATATCTCATATGGACACACTTTCATAATTCCTTGCTTCTTCCCACACTGTGAAAAGTAAGAACGATCTTAAGAGTCCTACGCAAAATCTTCATGATTTTGCCTAAACATCCGAGTATTACGAAAGTATTTACAATGAAGATGGAAATCCTTCTTGAGCGAATATCAAAAAGCTCATGGTAGGTGACTTGTGTGATTCTTTATGAATCAAACTTGTGATAACTGGAAAGCAACAGTAGTTTACTTCTTAACTGAATTTAAACATGTTCCAGGCTTCTACGCAATATCTTAGTGATCTTGCCAGAACACTCAGAGTGACACCTTAGTGTTCACAATGATGAGTGGAAATCCTTCTAGTGTTAACCTCAAATAGCACTTGGTAGGTAACTTGCATGATTCTATAGGAATCAAGCTCGTGACAACTGGAAAGCAACGATGGTGGGGTTCTTAATTGAACTTAACTTGTTTTAGGAACATGAATTGACGGCTTCAAATCATGCGGATAATATTATCCAAATGATTCACTCTTTATGTTCGCAGTCAGCTTTGGAAGGTCGAATTAAGAGAATGGGTTTACCCGCAAAATCTTGTCAAGGAGGCTCTTAATTGAAACTACCTGCCATAAGTACGATATTTAATATCGTCTAACGGTGTTGGCCGGCCGGAGGTAAAATGCTACCGAATTAGAATGAAATGTTCAAGGCCATTTCATTCGTGTATATGTTTTGTTGCTAACTGTCTTATGCAGCGTACCAAGAAGGTGGCATTGCGGTGTACAATCTAGAAGAAGTCGTCAACACATGCTTATACTATATGCACTTAATACTTCAACAAAAATTCAAGAAAGTCTAAAAGTAATGTCTTCTGCTGTATCAAACTCTGAAGCTTTCAAGAATATATAAAAGTATAAGTATGTGGAACATGAAGTCACGAAGAGGCAAATATCACAAGTGATGAATGCACAAGGTCAAGGAAAGAAAAAATGCCCATGACTGAAGTCAAAGATCTCATCAGCATATTCACAAGAACAAGATCGAAGACTCAAGCATAGTATGTTAGGTTTAAGATTTTGTAAAATGGTGTGACCTCCCTTAGGGGGAGATTGTTGGAAATACGCTTTTCCATGGAAAGTCTCGATCACATCATTGTTAGCATAGATCACGAGTTATAGACTATTTAGGGCATTGTAACTTGGATTGACCTCCCTTAGGGGGAGATTGTTGGAAATACGTTTTTACATATTTAGAAAGGATCGGTCACTCCAATAATATATTCATGTATTAGGCTCGTGATCCATTATGTAAACAGTATAGCCCATATAGACCACATGTAGGGTGGGCTATATATACCCCCTCCTAGCATGTTAGGAGGGGTTGGCCATTTGTTTCATCACACTTTCATCAATTTAATTATCTCTTTCTCTCTTTACATCTCTTCTCCTCTCCTTTCTCTCTCTAGTTCATATCAAGTTCTTCCTTTTCCTTCCATCTCTTTAGATCTTTACAAACACATCTACAATCCTAAGAAACTTTGATTCTACATTGGTTTTCATTTGAAAGCCGGTGGCCTCCTAGGTATGGTAAGTGTTTGACAGAGATGACATCTAGCTTGAAATTCTTGAAACACAAGTGGTTTCTTCTGGACCGAAGGGGGATTCCTCATGCCATGCCCTGGAGGAACAGAGATACGGATGTTCGTGATGACTTCCCAACACTTTTTAATGCGGATCATGCAAAGTTGCTTGTTGACAATCCCATTTTACTTCGCCATCCCCGCAAGCATTTGTTGTTTTTATCTGGTTTATGGTGCCCCTATGAGAATCCTCCATTCCGTCGGATTATAGTTGATCTTGATAAAAAGGGTATTTTTGCATACATCTTTTTTGCTATTTCCGCGGGCTATTGTCGCTCGCTCTAACCGTTGTCTTTTTCTTTCTTACAGAACTTACCATGGATGAATTTATCAAGCTACCGTCCTTTGATAATGCTAAAATTGGTCGATATGAGAATGAAATGATGCCCACCCACCCACCGAAGGTTACTCCACCCTTGCCGGTGAAGACTGCTATTCCGGCCCTTACTCCTCAGCAAGAGGTCGTGTATGTTCTGGATCCTCAGGTTCTTGCAGCTCTCCTGTGTCATGAGGGTAAGAATGTTATTAAACCTAAGAAGAGACCTGATGGTGAGTAACCCTCTAACGTGTTGCTAAATAGAAGGAAGGAGCCAAGACTCAAGAGTCCTAGGAGACGGAGGATACATAGGTTCATTCAACTCCCCCTCTAAATCATTCCTACCTTTCCCGCTTTGAAGATCAAACCAGCAAGACTAGTGGTGCTAAATCCAAGTCTCCTACTCATACCAATCTTAGTGATCAGTCTTCTCCTCTGGATGATGATGTGCATGACGAAGGTACAGGTATGATTATCTTAACCTTTTATTGCATTTTTTGTGACTCCCTCTTCTTCTCCCCTATTTTTTACTCCTTTTTTGTTACATTTCTTTCCTTTAGGGAGTATGCAAGGTCCCTTCTTTCATGACGGTGAACCTTCACGCAGGTTTGTGCCTCCATTGGAGTTTGGAATAGGATGTCTGCATTGACTCTCATTAATCTTCCCGGGTGCTATTGTTTCATTTGGCTACGCCAGCATAACAAGCTGAGCTCACCTCCCTTTCTAACTATGATCTCCTAAGCCATGCTTATCAAACCCTTTCTCGAAGTACCCTCACAGTTTCAGAGCTATTGAAGAGGTATGAGGCCCTTAGCCGGGATCACTCTCGTTTGGCTGCAGCTCAGCAAGGTATACAAGGACACTTTGCTTCAGGTAAGACAGTATTGGATCAGATGGCCCTCGCTCACAAAAAGCTGGAGGATAATTACAACAGTTGTCTTGCTCAGGAACAGGAGTGTCTTGGTACTATTGAGAAGCTAGAGAGGGAGGCTCAGGACTCGCTGAGTTTGCTTGAGACCAAGGATAAGAGGATCACAGAGCTGGAACGTTTTGTTGGTATTAGTGCTCAGGATCATATTAAGGATTTTGACCGAATCAAAGAGCTCGAAGCCAACAACAGGCATTTGACCTCTATTCTTGCTTCGGCGGAGGTTGACAATCAAGTTCTGGTGAGGGATGGTTTTCCTACTTGTAAGCATGTTTCTTGCTAGATATGAATACCACAGGTCTCTTTCTCTTGGAGCTGGGGGTATTTTTAATGCAGGGTTCTTAAAAGATGTGGAATTCGATCGTACCTCGGAGCAGATAGCTGCTGCTATTGCCGCTGCCGACAATCTGAATATCGGAATGGCCAGGACATGGAAGGAAGACTTCACTGCCCTATTCTCGGTCGAGTACCCTGATGAGATGGCATTTATACATGATCTCATCGTTCTTTTCGGGCTTTAAATGCATAAAATGTCATAAAATACCATATATATTCTTGTGTTTGTTTACTTGTGTATTTTAGGTATGGTCGTGAAAAAGACAAAAGATCACAAGAAACAAGGAAAAACGAACACGGGAAACGAAGCCGCACAATAAACAGGGCCATAGTTATGGATTTCTCAAAGAAAAACCCTTGAAGACTTAAAGATGTACAAGAATGATCCCTCATTTATGAAGAAATGACACTTGATACCCTTGTATATTCATAATTACAAGTTTGGTCCCTTAAGTTTATCAAAATTACAAATGGTCCTTCAACTTTGAAGATTTGGAAAGTTTAGTCCCTCAAGTTTCTAAATTGTCAAAAATGGTCCCTCATAAAGTCAAACATCCAATAAAGACCTTCAAAGATGAGAAATGTCCAAGATCAGCCTTTGAAATATCCAAAATGGCAAAATTAATCCTTGAAAATACTTTGGAAAAGTATTTAGGGCAAAAGTATGAAAATTGAAAGTTTTATAACAAAGGGATGCGTTTTTTTTTCTGAATAAACTTCAAACATTTTTCCAAAAGCCAAGGACCAAAAGTGACCAACCAAACTTTCAAATGCACAAACACGCGTCAAACAGACAACACCCCCCAATTTTGGATCAAAATTACTACTATTCACCTTCTTCACCCCCATAATTTAAATCACTTAAACCAAAGGGTAAAACCCAACTGGCACATCCCACGTGTGATTCACCCTCACACGAACCTATCAAACGCCTCACATCATATATCCCATCAATAAGTGGCCCCAACCATCAATCTCGTCCACCAATAAGAGTGCGACTTCCTCTCCAAGCCATCCCATGTGTCAAATCCAATGACCAAGGCTTCATACTTGCTCCCTAAGGATAAATGATCACTCAAGATCAAAAGTACAGCTCACAACACCAAATTCGTCTAGAAGAATCAAGGGCAATTCTGAGATTTCATAGATTAGGGTTTCATGTAATTCTCATTCTAGAATCTTCTATCCTAGTCTATTAAAGGAGACCCAACATGTGAAGATCCCTTCGTTCCAGATTTTGGCTAAGAAATTTTTAATTCCTTTTATGATATAAAAAGTTGGTATTTTCTTTAAAAAGTCTTGTAATCATTTTTTTGTTTATAAAGTTGGTGTCCTTCTTAGCTGAATCTGAGTTTCATTTATCTGTTTGTTGAGTTTGAGGAAAGGTTTTATGGTATTAATCCTTGTTTTCAAAAATAAGTGATTATTGTATTTGGATCATCTTGTATTTTTTGATCTAAGCAGGTACAAAGGACGCTTGTAGTTGTTCTTGCTACCACATAAACTCTAAACGACCCAATGTGTGGATTGTACATCTTGGAGGTTTGTGTTTCAAATCCCTTTTACTGTTCTGTCATTTTATTGATGGTTATGTGATTTGTGAATTTCATGGGTTGATTGTTTATATTTTGGTTTAAAACTGCTTAATAGGGTATATTAGATCTAATATCACCTAGATCTTGTTGGATTATAGGTTTTAAAATCAAATCTGTGTGAAAAAGTTGGATTAAGGGCTGTTTGTTTTGGTTGGTTCATAGGCCTTAGGGCCTTTGAGCTTGGTTCCTTTTTGTTTGTAGGTGTTTGTTTGCTGATATAGAAGGTGTTTTAGGTGTTGGTTAGGTCTAAAACAAAGTTGAACTAAAAAACGTAGGTTGCTAGATTTTGTAAACAAAATTCAGTTAAATACATCAGATAGATTTGTATGCTTGTTTAATTGTTTTGAGGTCTGAAATTTTGCATGGTAGTAGTTTTGTTGGTTGTTTAACTCTGCAATATCTGGTTTCAAAATTTGGTAGCTTATTGTGAGTTTTATAGCTTATTGAAATTCAGCTTTTGGTCAATCATATCAGCAATTGTTCTTTGTCTACTTGTTATTTGATTGGATCTGTTAAGTGCTTTATTGTGTTTGGATTTGTGATTTGTTGTTGTTGACTCCCACTAAGCCAAAGCTTATTGGGGTGCCTTTGTTTCCAAAAATCATCCACAAACAAGGCTTGAAATCAAGCCAAAATAAGTCTGCATAATCAGTAGTAGGAACTCGTTTGCCACTGCTTGTTACCACTGCTAGTGTTAATATTGGTTTAGCTTATCAATAAGCTATTCTAGCTTTTAAAACGTGCAACAACTTGGATTTTGTTATCAGTCTTCATCATTTGACCTATTTGTTCATTCTGGAGCTTTTAGGCTGTTGACTTTAGAGTTTGACTAGAAACCAACTTGTTTGACATTTACATAAGTGCTTATTGACTTATTCATCTTATTTGGCTTTGCTTATTGGATTTTTCTTGATTGATTTGTCTTAATTAAGTCATTTAGTGTCTTTTGCAAGTTAAATCAAGTTCTAAGGTGGTCTAAAACTCTAAGTCGACTATTTTATCGTTTAGTGAATTTGTACTTGACTTATTTCTGGCTTATTGGTTGAGCATTTTCAAAATTTCTTTTTACAGATCTCTTAACCTCCCAAAATAAGGTTGTGTGTCAAATTAGAGCTTATGGCATTGGCTTATAGCTTAATGGGCCAAAAAGCCCATTAAGAATAAGTTGTTGTACATTTACGCTTTGATAAGCTCATATTTAGCTTTTGGGACTTTAGAGTTTTGTGTTTAAAATCAAATTTTGAGTCAGACTGGTGATTTTCAGCTTATTTGGTTAAGTTTGATCTTATTGGTCCAAAAAACCCATTTATTTGGTATGTTTTTGTTTTTAGCCTATTTGGGGGCCAAATAGGGGTATTTTGGTAATTTCACATTCATTTTTTGTTTATTTAGGTTAAAATAAACTAGTTTGAAAGTTTTTAGAAATTTTTATAATTTTTGGATTTTTATATTATTTTATTATTATTTCATTATTAAAAATTGATTTTAGGGTAAAAATAGTATTTTTGCAACTTTTACATTTTTCCTAGGTCAAATACATTAAGTTGATATTTTTAAAACTCTTAGATTATTTTTCTCATCATTTATTTAATTTTTAGGTTTATTTTAATATTTTAATAGTTTTTAATCATTTAAAAATAGTTTTCTTTAGTTTTAAATTTCATAAAAATAGTTTTTAGTTTAATTAAGTCATTTTAGAGTTTTACAAAGTGAAAAATCTTTATTTGGGCTTTTTATTAATTATTTGTACTTTTAGGGCTTTAATTAGTATTTAAAAATTAATATTTAATTAATTAAAAGGTGTGAGAAAGTTTTGATCATTTGTAAACTCTTATTATATTTTCAACTATTTTTGGTAATTTTTTGGGAATTTTTAGAATTAATTTTTATTTTTGTCACTTTTTACGGTTTTTCGTTTTGTCGTCGTAGTATAATTCTAACGTATCCGTCATTCTCTTTTCTCATCTTTTCTTTCTCTCAATACTAATTCTAAATCATTTAGAATTATTCACACACAAATACCTCCTTGGGAAACGAACTTATTTGGGTCATTAACAATTGATTTTCCTAAATCATTTGTTTAATACTTACCGCATTTACGCCTTTTTCCTAAAGGGTGTAAAATTTACCTACAATCATTTTGGCGCCGCTGCCGAGGAGGTGTGTCGTTTTTTAATTTGTTCATTTTGTTTTAATATCTAACCATAAATTAGAACTCTAGTAATACGTATTATCGTTTTTTTTTCGTTTTTCTTGTGAAATATTATTACAACAAATACAAAATCTCTCCAAAAGTGTGAAAACACAACCTTAATTGGGATTTGATCTCCTAACTATTGTATTCGAATATCAAACAAAAATAAAAAGGAAAAAAAATAAATACTTTCGTGAAGCTCGATTTTGAAAAAAACGAACTATAAGGTGAATAGATAGGCAACGTGCTATAAAAAGCCGTTAAAGGGAAGTTAGGTACTTAAGTGCTTCGCGCCACCTCATTCCCCCCGTTCACTTGTGAGTATTTGAGATTGAAGGCTAATCGAGGGTTTTGCCGTCCAATGTATTATTACGTATCATATATATTTGCTTGGTTTCTTTGTGATTAAACCCTCTTGAACAATTTGGTTTTCACTGAAGTTCTAAAGTCAATCGAAGGCGTTCACTCCACGTGATCGTTTTCATTCTTTTGAGGCTTCTTTAATCAAGAGTTTGGTTCGAGGAGATATTTGGTAGATTGTTGTCTACGAATACACACAAAATCGAAAAAAATTAAGAACAATCAAAAACACAAAAAAATTGAAAATTCACAAAACACCCAAAATAAATTTCTTTGCTCACCTCTAAGTTCTACGTCACGTTTATGCAAACTCGTAATCAAGCAAAAAGAACTCGCAAACATCGTCAGAACAAAGGAAATTTGATTGAAGAAGAAACTCCAATTGTTGAACCCGTTGTAGAACCAATAGTCACTATGGCTAATCGTACTATGATGGAGTTGCTTCAAGCACCCAACGAGGGTTTTGGAGAAGCTATTGTGATTCCCGCCATCCTTGCGGATAATTTCGAGATTAAGACGGGTTTAATGTCGATGCTACAAGCAAAAAAGTTGCGAGGTCATGAAAAAGACACACCGTATTATCACATAAGGAATTTCAATCGTCTCACCGTAACAAGCAAGTTTAACAATGTTCCACATGATGCCATTAAGATGATGTTGTTTCCATACTCGTTAGATGGACCCGCAAAAATTTGGCTCAAGAAAGAACCGCCAAATTCGATTTTGACATGGGATGATCTCGTTTCTAAGTTTGTGAACAAATTTTTTCCACCATCTAAGACAACACATTTGAAAAATGAGATTTCAAGTTTTACACAACGTAATAATGAATGTTTTTCAATGGCATGGGAATGATTTAAGGAAATGTTACATGAATGTCCACACCATGATTTTTCGGAATTACATCAAATTGATAGTTTTTATAATGGGCTTAACGATCACGAACGAGATTATTTGAATGCCGCCGCGGGTGGTAATTTTTTGTGCAAAACAACCGATGAAGCTTTAAAGATTATCGAGAATAAATCTAAGGTTTATAACCCTCGTAACACACCGAGTGTTGCCAATATGGTTTCATCGTCATCGTCTCGTAACATGAATGCCTTACATGATGAAGCAAATGAGGAAAATCGGTTAAAGCATCGTCAATATAGATTTTTGACGCTTATGACACATTGGAAAGCACAACATGCTTTGAATTCCACATCGGTTAAAGCAGTTGAAAAGAGTTGTATATCTTGTGGTGGAGCTCATTATTTTTACGAGTGCATTACCGCCGGTGGTAACACTTCGAGTGCTTACGTAGCAACGGGAACTTACAACCAAAACGGCCAAGGTTCCCGCCCAAATCAAGCTCCCCAAAATCAAAATGCTAAAAACTATCGAAACGACCATCAAAGTGGTGGTTATCAAGGCAATCAACGTAACTACAACAAGGGTAATTACCAAAGTGGGAATGGGCAAGTTCAAAATCAAAACCAAAACCGTGATTTTCAAAACACTACACAAGGTTTTCAAAATGCTCACACTAAATAATGGAGAATTTGTGGATTATGCAAAAGAAAACGATGCTACGTTTGATAATATGCAACGTGAGATGATTAGCTTAAGATCCGAGTTGAAAAACGATCTTAAAAACGAACTTGCTAATGAATTGAAAACTCATGCTAATAAATTGAAAACTCATGCTAATAAAATGGAAGGAAACGTTCAACGTCTTCAACAAAATCAACAAAAGATGGAACAAGGTCAACATGAGATTAAGCAAGAGTTGTTAAAAGGGGATATAAGGCAATCAGAATTTGAAGATCGAATGGCTAAAATGTTTGAAGCAATCATGTGTAAACCCTCATCCTCGGGTGGTCTTCCTAGTGATACCATTACAAACCCGTAGGGAGAAGTGAAGGTTATTACTACTCGTAGTGGTAAAACTTTCAAGGAACCAATCTCTCGTCCTAGTACTTCTACGGAGAAGGAAATAGAGAAAGAGCCTTAGGTGATGGTCAAAAAGGAGCATATTACAAGCCCTCGAAGTACCGCTCATACCACACCTACGGTTGAACCAATACCAATTGTGGAACCCGAGATTCCAAGGCCGTTGCCTATGCCCCAACCCACACCACCCTTACCTTACCCTTCGAGACGAAACAAAGAGAAAATGCAAGAACATAACAAACAACAAATTGAGCTTTTATAAAAATGTTTCAACAAGTGCATTTTAATGTAAGTTTAGAAGACATATTGTTATACATGCCTCGTTTCTCTTCCACTTTTAAAGGTATGTTGAATGATAAGGAGAAGCTTTCAAATCTATGTAATTGTTCTTCGGTTTATCTTAATCGAATATCAGAAAAAGTTGGTGACCCTGGGAAGTTTCTCATTCCTTGTGGTACACAAGATATGAAAGAATGCCTCTCCTTGGCCAATCTTGGCGCGAGCATTAATTAGATGCCATTTTCCATTTGGAAATCGTTATCGCCTCCAGCTCTTACTCAATCGAACATGTCTATCGAGATGGCCGATCATTCTACAATTTTAGCATGTGGAGTAGCCGAGGATGTTTTCGTGAAAGTGGGGAAGTTCTACTATCCCGCTGATTTTATAGTAGCTGACATCCCCGCGGGTCCTCAAGTTACTCTAATTTTAGGTGGTCCATTTTTAGACACCTCGAGATCGCTTATCGACGGTCATGCAAGAACTATTAGTTTGAGATTCAACAAAGAGAAACTTGTTATAAACGCTACTCAAAACTCGACACCTTCTCATGTTTATGCAATCGCTACCATCAACCATATTGAGTTAGTCGTTGTGGTTTGCGATGAGTATTCTTAAGAAGTGTTAGGTTTTTCTGATAGTTTGTCAAGTGGCAATCCCACTATTTTGGATCCGATTCTTGCTAATTCTACACCAAATCTCACTCCATTTCAAGGAGGCTATTTTATTTCAAATAAAATTGACAATGAAGATGAGGTGATTATTGGTAATGATACTCTCGTTCCACCATTTCTTCCGCCGATGGAAGTTATGAGTGTTGAACAAAAATCATCGATCGAGGAACCGCCAATACTTGAATTGAAAGATCTTCCATCTCACCTTGAATACGCATTCTTGGAAGGTGAAGACAAGTTATTGGTTATTATTGCAAAAGATCTTGCTAATGATGAAAAAACCGCACTTTTGAAAGTTCTTAAAGCTCATAAAGGGGCAATTGCGTGGAAAATTTCTGAAATTAAGGGTATTGACCAAAAATTTTGTACTCACAAGATTTTAATGGAGGAGGACTACAAAATCTCAATTCAAAGTCAAAGAAGGGTAAACCCCAAAATTCACGATGTCATCAAAAAGGAAGTCTTAAAACTCCTTGACGCGGGAATGATTTATCCTATCTCCGATAGCCCATGGGTGACCCCAATCCATTGTGTCCATAAAAAGGGAGGAATGACCGTTGTGCCTAATGAAAACAACGAGTTAATTCCCACTCGTGTTGTGACTAGTTGGAGGGTGTGTATTGACTACCAAAAGTTAAATGACGCCACTCGTAAAGACCACTTTCCCTTGCCCTTCATGGATCAAATGTTAGAGGGACTTGCAGGAAATGACTTCTATTGCTTTTTAGATGGATTTTCCGGTTACTTTCAAATCCCATCGACCCTCGTGATCAAGAGAAAACTACGTTTACGTGTCTTTATGGAACATTTGCTTATCATAGAATGCCTTTCGGACTTTGCAATGCACCGGGTACGTTTCAACCGTGTATGATGGCTGTTTTCATGATATGATCGAGAATTCGATGGATGTATTCATGGATGACTTTTTGGTGTTTGGTGATTCGTTCACGTCGTGTTTATCCAATCTCGAGAAAATGTTAAAACATTGTGAAGAAACCCACCTTGTGCTTAATTGGGAAAAATGTCATTTTATATGTAAACAAGGAATCGTCTTAGGGAACAAGGTCTCGAAAGCGGGGATTGAGGTCGATAAAGCTAAGATAGACGTCATCGCCAAGTTACCTCATCCAAAACCGTCAAGGGAGTTAGGAGTTTCCTAGGACACACATTCTCGAGAAGGATTATCCTTTTAACTTCAATGAGGATTGTGTTAGAGCTTTCGAAACTCTAAAAAGGAAACTTACCGAAGCTCCTATTCTTGTTGCTCCTAATTGGGAATTACCCTTTGAAATCATGTGCGATGCAATTGATTTTGCAATTGGGTCCGTCTTAGGGAAACTCTATGAAAAGTACTTCCGTCCTATCCATTATGCTAGTAAGACGATGACCGAGGCTCAACTTAAGTACACCATAACAGAAAAGGAATTCCTTGACGTGGTTTATGCTTTTGAGAAATTCTGACCTTATCTCGTCTTGACTAAAAGCATCGTGTATACGGACCATTCTGTTATCAAGTATCTCTTAGCTAAGCAAGATGCTAAGCCGAGATTGCTTCGTTGGATGCTCCTCCTCCAAGAATTTGATGTCACCGTGCTTGACAAAAAAGGAGCCGAGAATCTAGCGACCGATCATCTCTGTCGTCTAGAAGATCCTCACAAAGATGTTTTCGAGAACAAGGAAATCACCGAAACATTTCCTCTTGAGACTCTCAGTGTTGTGAATTCTAAAGACAACACCCCATGGTTTGCCGACATTGCAAATTACCATACGGGGAACTTCATAATCAAGGGTATGACGACATAACAAATGAGAAAGTTCTTTTGTGACGTCAAGTTCTATTTTTGGGACGACCCTTATCTTTTTCGGGTTTGTGCGGATCAACTCGTTCGACGTTGTGTCTTTGGTACCGAAGCTTCTAACATCCTTAGAGCTTGTCACGAGGGACCCACGGGTGGTCACCACGGTGCTAATCTCACGGCTAAGAAAGTCTTCGATGCCGGCTTCTTTTGGCCTACGATCTATCGTGATGCACACGCACTTGTGAAGTCGTGTGATTCTTGCGAAAGTCAAGGAAAATCGTCGCAAAAGGATGAAATGCCGCAAAACATAATTCAAGTGTGTGAGATTTTCGACATTTGGGGCATTGACTTTATGGGTCCGTTCCCATCGTCTCATGGAAACAAGTATATTCTCGTAGTCGTCGACTACCTTTGTAAGTGGGTGGAAGCTAAGGCTTTGCCTACGAATGATGCTCGTGTGGTAGTGAAGTTTTTGAAGCAATTATTCTCTCTGTTTAGAACCCCTCGTGCTATTATAAGCGATCGTGGAACCCATTTTTGTAATGACCAATTCGAAAAAGTTCTAAAGAAATATGGAGTTACACATTGTCTTTCTACGGCTTATCACCCGCAAACGAGTGTGCAAGTCGAGGTTTCAAACAGAGCTTTGAAGAGGATTTTAGAGAGGTCGATTGGAGAAAACCGTGCTTCATGGTCCGACAAGCTCGATGACGCTTTATGGGCCTTTCGCACCACTTATAAGACACCTATCGGTTGTACTTCTTATAAGTTGGTTTATGGAAAGAATTGTCATTTGCCTATTGAATTGGAGCATAAGGCATATTGGGCCCTAAAGCATGCAAATTATGATTTAAAGACTGAGGGAGATCACCGGAAAATACAACTTAATGAATTGGATGAATTAAGAGATAATGCTTATGAAATTTCATTTATTTTTAAGGAAAAGACTAAAAAGTTTCATGACTCAAATATTAAAAACTGGGTTTTTAACGTTGGTGATCAAGTGTTACTTTTCAACTCTCGTTTGAAGATATATTCCGGGAAATTGAAATCTCGTTGGTCGGGTCCGTTCACCATAACACAAGTGTTTCCTTATGGGACAATCGAGCTATCTCAAAATGATGTTCCTAATTTCAAGGTGAATGGACATAGGCTTAAGCACTACTTCGGTGGGGAAGTCCCTTCGTTTGACGACCTCGACCAAGTCACCTTCCCCAATGATAATTAGCATTGAGGGGATCGAGTCGAGCTCATGACTCGGTAATCAAATACGAGGAGCCTCGTGAGGGAGATCCCATGCTTATCCATTGTATATATTATCACTTTCTAATATAGTTAATGAGAGGGGATTTGTGACCTTCCAACTCGTTGTCTCGTGGTTTTTTGTGAATGTGTTATCTAGATCATCATCATCACCACAATTGAAGACTCTCGTGTTCGTTTACGTGAGGCTCGATCGTTTGCTTGAAGAGTTTTTCACGAATCCATGACATATCCTTTATTGTTCTAACAATTATCTTTTAGCATAATTCATAAACGGCTTTAGATATATTGTTGATCACCATTTCCATGCTAGATCCTAAGCATTTGAATCTTCGTCTCTAGTATGGGGTTGCTCCACCTTTAGACTCGAAACATTGAGGACAATGTTTAATTTTATTATGGGGGTGAATAGATACTTGCCTTGCTACGCCCTCACGTTTTCCAACTTTCAACGTTTTGTTTTGTTTTGTTGCTAATAAGGCTAAAAATGACCCAATTTTAAATTTTTTCTTAGTTTTCATACGTGTTTTTAAAGACACGAATGTATATTTTCTGTTGGGTAGAATAAGAGTTAATTTTTGACTTGATGGGCATTTGGAACCCTTTACATTCCTTAACCCGCTTGAATCAAGTTTTGCTAGACTTTTATATATAGGGAACTTTAAAATGCGAAAGTCTTAGCTCATACAGGTTAAGAACAAGAACTTTTCGCAAGTTCCTACAATTGATCCTAGAAAGTCACTTCTCAAAGGAACTTTAGAATGCATTCTCTAAACCTGAAAAAGTCTAAGAAAGTGCAAGATCCTATAGGTGGCTTGAAAAGCCAAAACTTCGATCTGATATAGTCTTAATGAAGCTAATCCAAATTTGGCTTAATTTTGACTTGTCTGGCTAAGTATTCACGAGTCTCTTTAATTAGAGGTCTTTAAATAGTAAAGAACGAGAAGTGATAGAGTTAGACAAGTGATCATGCTAAACATAGAACATGAAAATGTTCTTTCAAAAAATCACATGTTTTTAATTGTGGCTTTTTCTCCTATATGATCAATGCTTTAGGAATAAAATAATTGCAATAAGTAAGGTCGTACGATTTGAAATGTTACTTAGCTTCTAGCCCAATATCGTTTAAAAGTTGCTCGTGGTTGAATAGAGTTCATAACCAAGGCATAACTTATTGAAGCGGGACGCGAAGATTGGTGAAGATCCAAAAAGGCCCTAACAAGGCATGAGGAGCTCTATTTTGTTGCTAAATATCCAAGATGATGTGAATAATTATTATTCAAAAATCAATATGAAGGATCGAGACACACAACGAAAAGAAATTACTCCCCTAAAGATCATGGAGAAAGTCTATCCAAAAAGACCCTTACAAGGTATGAGGATAAATATATCCAAGTCCTAAAAGGAGGCGGGATCGTTGTATATCAAAATCCAAAATAAAGATTAAAGAAAAATGATGAAGTCGTGGTCTAAGTCTGACGAATCTCTCAAAAACATCAAGTGAAGAAATTCAAAAATATGAAGAGAAGACCATAATTTCAAGAACGTCTTCTAAAGATTCGAAGTATGAAGTACATGCCAAATATCGATCCGAGAAAGGTCTCAAACCATGAAACGAGTTATGCCAAGATATGAACTTAAGGAGATACACGAGAAGCCGTTTTAAAAGATTTTTTCCTTTAGCTAACAATCGATTAAATCGTGCTACTTTATTTTCGGACTAATAAATACTCAAATAAGTCAATATGAATCACTTGTGATCCATGAAAAATAGTTAAAACAGTCTAGAAACCTTTTCCTTTTATAATACCAAGGATTGCGGGGGAGAAAAAGTATTACATAATTTGGACATATGAGTAGTGTTAGCATTGTGACTTGTACCAACAATGATCTCGTTTTTACACTTAGCATGGAATGTATGATAATCAAGGATGACGAACTTTACTCTATGAGACATTCATTTGTTTCTATTCATTGACCCTAAAAGTCACTTTCGTGATGAAAATCATACATTATGTCTTTTACACATCTTCGTAGTATTGTAGCAAGTTTTACTTTTCAATAAAGATTAATAAAATTTAATTTTGGAGATGCTTAGATACTTTATTCTAGCATTGCGTGAGGGCACGGTAATGGTTTAGTATGGAGGAGTGATGAGATGGCATTTATACATGATCTCATCGTTCTTTTCGGGCTTTAAATGCATAAAATGTCATAAAAATACCATATATATGCTTGTGTTTGTTTACTTGTGTATTTTAGGTATGGATATCGTGAAAAAGACAAAAGATCACAAGAAACAAGGAAAAACGAAGCCGCACAATGAACCGGGCCCTAGTTATGGATTTCTCAAAGAAAAACCCTTGAAGACTTAAAAATGTACAAGAATGATTCCTCCTTTATGAATAAATGACACTTAATATCCTTGTATATTCATAATTACAAGTTTGGTCCCTGATATGTGTGAAAACACCCATCCTTTTACCACTTATTTCTGGCTAAAACGAGACCAAAACGCGTATTTAATATCATTTGTTTGGAATTATGTGTGGTTTTTGTGTTATTGTGTTTTCAGAGCCAACTGGATGGATATTTAAGAAAATACGGGATTGCACGGGTTTTATCGAAGAAAAAGACTCAAGACGAAGTCTATTGTCCAAGAGATGCAAAAGATTTGAAGTCAATGGGCCTATTTGAAGATTTATCGAAGAAAAGGACCAAAGACGGAAGATTTACATATGTCGAAGGAACTCAAGTCTATTAAACGAAGAAATTAAAAGACGAGTTGAATTTAATCGTCGACAAATCCCGAATCAGAATCGAAAACGGCCACTTTTCTGAAAAGACGAAAAGACAAGAAGAACGGGAGAAAGCCCACTCACCAACCAAAGACAAGGACTATATAAAGTCATCCCCTCACACTTTTTGAGCGAGTTTTTTTTTCCAGTTTTCTTTTCTTTTGTTTCGTAGGGAAGAAGCCAACACCACTAACGTGTTGGTGATTTTTATTCTTGTTTTCAAAAATCTTGTAGTTTTAATCTTTTCCTTTGATTGTCTAAACCTTAATCATTTAATATAAGCCTTCCATTAATCTTGTTCATCTTCATCTTTTTGATTTAAAGTTTAAAGTTCTTATTTTGGTTGATTTTAATCCATAAAAGTAAGTGGGTTTTGCGTTTTTATTGTTTTTATTTGATGTTTATGATTAGTAGATGATTAGTGGCTAAATTGGGTTATGTTTTGGTTAAAAACTTGGTGGATTTTGGCTAAAAATCGTGTTCTTTTATTGCTATTGTTCTTCGTCTTCATCATTTTACCATGTTCCGAATCAGTGTGTTTGAAATTGTTCCGAATAAGTCCATTTGAAAAAGTTCTGAATGAGTGTGTATTTTAAAAGTCCCGAATGAGTGCTTTTCTTTTTGAAGTTCCGAACCAGTTTATTAAAAAAGTTCCGAGTCAGATATTTGAAACAGTTCCGAACCAAGATTTGAAAGTTCCGAGTCAGATATTTGAAAAAGTTCCGAATCAATTTGTTGAAAAAGTTCCGAACCAAGTTGATTAAAAAGTTCCGAGTCAGATTTTTTGCTAAAAGTTCCGAACCAGATTTGTTTTAAAAGTTCCGAACCAGATGTTTCAAAAGTTCTGAATCTGATTTTTCTGAAAGTTCCGAATGAAGGGTTTTATTTGTTCCAAATCAGTTTGTTCCGAATCAGTTATATTCTGAATCAATTAATTCTTCCGAATGAGCAGTTTTTGTCATAAATATTCCGGATCAGTTTTCTTTTCTTTTTGAGCATTCCGAATCAGTGTTAAGTGGTATTTTACTGTTTACTGTTTTATTGTTTAATTTTTAAATCAAGGTTTATTCTATTAACTGTTTTGGTTTGTATCTTTATTTACTTCACGCATTTAAATCTTGTTAGTAGATTAGAAAACCAATCTCCTTTAGTAACCAAAAACAATCATTCCACTTTGAGCCGTGATCAATTCGAGAAGATACCGAGACATAATCTGAACCCCATAGTAAAATACATTGTATCAAATGGCGCCACTGCCGGCTCTTCTCGTAATGATTAACAGTTTTTTGTGAAAACTTGGATTTTGGGATCCGTTCGCCATGAACGTTACTTTTTCTTAAAATTTTTCAAAAAACCCTAAAAAATATAAAATTTTCAAAAATCCTAAAAATTAAAAAACATAAAAACCAAAAATATTTCTTGTTTGCTTTGTTAGTTCTTTTGCAGGTGCATGCGTACACGATCAACGTCTTATCAAGAGCCCGAGCCTCTCGAAGACTTAGACATGGCCGGTGTACACAAGAACAATAACAATCCACCTCAAAACAGCAATAATAACAACAATGAACCTCTACCGGACAATTGCCCTATGATTGAACTTTTGCAAGCACATGTAGAGGGCAACAATGATCCAATTGTCATACCCGCGATTGCAGCCAACAACTTTGAGCTCAAATCCGGCTTTATTCAGATGGTCTCTGCTCAACCATTCTTGGGGCGTACCATTGATGATCCTCATGACCACATCAAACGGTTCTTGCAACTCACCAATACGGTCAAATTCAATGGTGTTCCACAAGAGTTAATCCGTTTACAACTTTTTCCCTTTTCTTTAGAGGTACAAGCCCGGCATTGGCTTGCAAAGGAACCGCCACAAAGTATTCTGACGTGGACGGATTTGGAGACCAAATTCATAAACTACTTTTTCCCACCCTCTCGTACTACCGCTTTGCGGAATGAAATTATTAATTTTGAACAAAAGTACGATGAGACTTTTAGTGAATCTTGGGACCGTTTTAAAGACCTTTTAAGAAAATGCCCACAACATGGTTTTACCAAAGTGCACCAAATTAACACTTTTTACAATGGTTTAAGCATGAATGACCAAGATTCACTAAATAGTGCCTCGGGGGGTAATATTTTGGTTAAGACTTCTAATGCCGCTTGGGATATTATTGAGAATAAGTCTAGAGTGCAAACCAAGAGTGTTCGGAATAATGGCGCTAGTGCTAGTAGTAGTGACAACGACAAGAGACTTGACAAAATTACGTCGCTTCTTGAATCGCTTGCTACCCAAACCGCTAGCAACACCAACAGCATCAACGCTAAAAACGCTCAAGTCAGTGCTGTCAGCCAACCATTTGAAATATGCGGGGGTCCTCACTCTTACACCACTTGTACCACCACCCAAGACTATCCTTCTGATAATGTTAATGCAGCATACAATACCTATCCTCCGGCCGCTTATCAAGCTCGTCCTCAAGGTAACCGCAACTTGCTTAGCTACCGCTCAAACAACTTTCTTTCCCCGCCCGGTTTTCCCCCACCCAATCAAAACCAACAACAAAACCTTAACCGACCCAACCAACAACAACCTCGTGCACCATACCAACCACCTCAAAGACAACCATATCCACCTCAAAGAAACAACCAAGTTTACCAACAACCTGCTTATCAACCACCCACCTACAATGCTCCTCCTCCCAACCAACCCACCGCATTACACCAAGATGTTGAAACCTACATGAGGACCAATGATGTGATCGTGGAAAATCTCCAGCGGGAAGTGCTCAACTTGAAAGCAGACACGGTGAAACAAGGAAACATTTGCCTACAAACGCATGACTTTCGGTTTATGCAATGCTCCTGGGATGTTCCAAAGGTGTATAATGGCTATCTTCCATGACATGGTTGAAGAAACTATGGAAGTATTCATGGATGATTTCTCGGTTTATGGCGATTCTTTCTCTGCTTGCCTTGCCAATCTAGAACGTATGCTTAAGCGGTGTGAAGACACTCGCCTTGTTCTTAATTGGGAAAAATGCCATTTCATGGTAAAAGAGGGCATCGTGCTAGGACACAAGATCTCCAAAGCCGGTCTTGAAGTGGACCGTGCTAAAGTCGATGTTATTGCTAAATTGCCTCCACCTTCAACCGTGAAGGGTGTGAGAAGTTTCCTCGGTCATGCGGGCTTCTACCGTCGCTTTATCAAAGATTTTTCTAAAATCGCTCGCCCGATGACCCACCTCTTAGAAAAAGATACTCTTTTTCTCTTTTCCAACGAGTGTATTGAAGCCTTCAACCTTCTTAAGGATAAGCTTACTAAGGCACCGGTCTTGGTTACCCCTAATTGGGAGCTGCCTTTCGAGTTGATGTGCGATGCTAGCGACTTTCCTATTGGAGCGGTTTGGGCCAAAGAGTGAACAAACACTTCCAACCAATCCACTATGCTAGCAAAACAATGACGGGGGCTCAATTGCATTACACGACAACCGAAAAAGAGCTTTTAGCTGTTGTCTATGCTTTTGAAAAATTTCGCCCCTATCTTGTCCTTTCTACCACAATCCTTTATACCGATCATTCCGCGTTGAAGTACTTGTTAACTAAACAAGATTCCAAACCAAGACTTCTTCGCTGGTTTTTGCTACTTCAAGAATTTAAAATCAAAATTTGTGATAAGAAGGGAGCTGAAAACCTAGCCGCGGATCATCTTAGCAGACATGATGATCCTTATCAAGGGGATCATCTAAACAAAGAGATCCATGACTCTTTTCCCCTGGAGACCTTAATGTCTATCAACTCGAGTAATGATGAATCCCCGTGGTTTGCGGACATTGCAAACTACTTGGCGGGTGGAATTCTCATTAACGGGTTAACATCCTAACAAAAGAAAAAGTTCTTCAAAGACATTAAGACTTACTTTTGGGATGACCCGTATCTATTCAAACAATGTGCTGATTTGATTATTCGTTGATGTGTTGATGGACCGGCAGCTTTAGATATTCTCGAAGCTTGCCACAAAGGACCCACCGGTGGTCACTTTGGTCCCATCTACACCGCCAGAAAAGTGTTTGACTCGGGATTTTATTGGCCCACCATTTATCGTGATGCTCACGAGATGGTTAAACATTGTGATGCTTGCCAAAAAAAAGGCAAGATCACACATAAAGATGAGATGCCTCAAAATTTCATACAAGAATGTGAAATCTTTGATGTTTGGGGTATCGACTTTATGGGGCCATTCCCTTCCTCTATAGGAAACAAATACATCCTTGTAGCCGTTGACTACGTATCTAAGTGGGTTGAAGCCAAAGCTTTACCCACTAATGACGCAAGGGTGGTTTGTAACTTTTTGAAATCGCTGTTCGCTAGATTCGGTGTGCCTCGTGCCATTATTAGTGATCGCGGGACTCATTTTTGCAATGATCAATTCGTAAGAGTCATGGATAAGTATGGTGTAAATGATCGTCTTTCCACCGCCTACCACCCACAAACTAATGGCCAGGCTGAAATCTCTAACCAAGGATTAAAGCGAATTCTTGAACGAACCGTGGGAGAGCATCGTGCCTCATGGGCCGATAAACTTGATGATGCTCTGTGGGCTTTTCGTACCGCATACAAGACTCCTATTGGTTGTACACCATATCGTCTCGTGTACGGGAAAGCATGCCACCTCCCCATTGAGTTGGAGCACAAGGCTTACTGGGCCTTGAAGTGGGCTAATTTCGATATCAACAAAGCCGGTGACCTACGCAAGATCCAACTCAATGAGCTGAATGAACTCCGGAATGAGGCTTATGAAAATTCTTTGATCTATAAGGAAAGGACTAAGCTCATTCACGACTCTAAGATTAAAAACCGAGAGTTCCAAGTTGGAGACAAATTTTTACTCTTTAACTCTCGGTTGAAAATCTTTTCGGGCAAGCTGAAATCTCGTTGGTCCAGCCCATTCACCATTGCCCAAAATTTTCCATATGGTACTCTCGAGCTCGCTCAACCTAATGGACCTAATTTTAAGGTGAATGGCCAACGAGTAAAGTTGTACTTTGGTGAGGACATCTCTCATGAGATGATTCCATCCCTCACCACGTTTCCCATGAACTAATTTTGGGTCGAGTCAGGCTCGTGACTCGGTTATCAAAAACAAGCGCTCCTTGGGAGGCAACCCGAGTATCTATCCTTATCCGTTTTAACCTCCTAAGTGTAGGGGGGCCTCTATAGGTTGTTGTGCTTGTGTGGTGATGTGATTACAGGGATAAGTGCACTTTTGGAAAAGTCTCCCGTGTTATTCGAAATCCGGTTATATCTCTCAACTATCGTGATTCAATTTTCTTCATCCTCACATTTGAAATTGATCACTTTAGTCGTCTCTTCCTTAACTTGATTTAACCAACGTGCACAATGTTATAAGTGTAGGGGAGACTTTTCCCACATGCTTAAACATTGAGGACAATGTTTATATTAAGTGTAGGGGGACTTCTATCGAAGTTTTAAGTGGACTTTTCCATGAAAATGCCTTCATTTAACCGGAAAATCAACTTTTTCATCATTTTTCAAATTTTTAATTAACTTTGGCCATATAGTCTTAATTTTTAAATTTTTATCGTTGCTTTCATATGTAGATATCCTGCAATAAAATCAAAAATATTAATAAAGTGGTGTAGCTAGTTTTGAATCTTTGACATATTAGGCCCGTTGCGATTATTTTGACTCAACCCGAATAGACTTATCCAAGTTTATTCTAGCTAGTATCCTTAACCATGTAGACCTTAATTGGTTTATTAGGCTAAGCATCCACGAGTCTCATTACTTGAGATTTTAAATTGTGGAGAACGAGAAATGATAGAGTCAATTATAAGTCGGTATTCTTGCACAAGCACACTTGGTGTGATTATCTACCTATTCTCCCATCAATTGCTAATAATTTATCTGCAATAAGTAAGGTCGTACGATTTGAAAAGTTACTTAGCTTCTAGCCCAAGATCGTTTAAAAGTTGCTCGGTAATGATAAGAGTTCATAGCCAAGGCATAACTTATGAAGCGGGGCGCAAAGATTGGCGAGTCCAAAAAGGCCCTAACAAGGCATGAGGATTCAATCTTATTGCTAAAGATCCAAGGTGATGTGAAAAGCATTATTCCCAAATCAATATGAAGGATCAAGACTCCCGACGAAAAGCAATCAACTCCCATAAAGATCATGGAGAAGTCTATCCGAAAAGACCCTAACAAGGTATGAGGATAAATAGATCCAAGTCCGAAAAGGAGGCGGATCGTTGTATCTCAAAATCCCAATTAGCGATTGAAGAAATAATCATGAAGTCGTGGTCAACAAAGTGGAGTACCCCTCAAAAGTCTCCAAGTGAAGAAACTATATTAACGAAGAGAAGACCATTATCTCAAGAACGTCTCTCAAGATATGAAGTATGAAGTACATGCCAAATATCGGCCCGAGAAAGGTCTCAAATCGTGAAGCAAGTTATGCCAAGATATGAACTTTTTGATATCCCGAGAAGCAGTTTTAAGAGATTTTGTCCTTTAGCTAACTATTAATCAAATCGTCCTACTTTGCTTTCAGCCTAAATAAACTATCGCAATAAGTCCAAAAATGCATCTTCATGATCATTCTAAGAAAAAAAAAATAAAAGAGATACACTTAGGAATAAGGGAGTTTAAGCGTTTAATTAAGCCATCTGTGTAAGTGTTTGATTAGCTAACTTATAATAACAATGATCTCATTTTAAGCTTAGTTTAGGGAACGTGAAACTTGAGGGTGATAAATCTTCGCAGAACCAAAGCCCTAATGTAAGTCCTTGATCTCTTTGCAAGTTATTTCCATGTAGCTATTTTCAAGTGAAAATGGTTTTCTATCCTTTTTTTGTTTCCTTTAAAGTTTTAATTTCTCTTAGTACTTTAATTTTTGTCTAGTAGTATTTTAATAAGGCCAAGGTTGATTGATTATGAGAAAAGTGTAAATTTGCTTTGTCACTAAGCATTGCATGACGGCATGGCAATGGTTAAGTGTAGGGGATTTGATAGGTGTGAAAACACCCATCCTTTTACCACTTATTTCTGGCTAAAAGGAGACCAAAACGCGTATTTAATATCATTTGTTTGGAATTATGCGTGGTTTTTGTGTTATTGTGTTTTCAGAGCCAACCGGATGGATATTGAAGAAAATATGGGATTGCGCGGGTTTTATCGAAGAAAAATACTCAAGACGAAGTCTATTGTCCAAGAGATGCAAAAGATTTGAAGTCAATGGGCCTATTTAAAGATTTATCGAAGAAAAGGACCAAAGACGGAAGATTTACATATGTCGAAGGAACTCAAGTCTATTAAACGAAGAAATTAAAAGACGAGTTGAATTTAATCGTCGACAAATCCCGAATCAGAATCGAAAACGTCCACTTTTCTGAAAAGACGAGAAGACAAGAAGAACGGGAGAAAGCCCACTCACCAACCAAAGACAAGGACTATATAAAGTCATCCCCTCACACTTTTTGAGCTAGTTTTTTTTCCAGTTTTCTTTTCTTTTGTTTAGTAGGGAAGAAGCCAACACCACTAAGGTGTTGGTGATTTTTATTCTTGTTTTCACAAATCTTGTAGTTTTAATCTTTTCCTTTGATTGTCTAAACCTTAATCATTTAATATAAGCCTTCCATTAATCTTGTTCATCTTCATCTTTTTGATTTAAAGTTTAAAGTTCTTATTTTGGTTGATTTTAATCCATAAAAGTAAGTGGGTTTTGTGTTTTTATTGTTTTTATTTGATGTTTATGATTAGTAGATGATTAGTGGTTAAAGTGGGTTAAGTTTTGGTTAAAAACTTGGTGGATTTTGGCTAAAAATCGTGTTCTTTTATTGCTACTGTTCTTCGTCTTCATCATTTTACCAGGTTCCGAATCAGTGAGTTTGAAATTGTTCTGAATCAGTCCATTTGAAAAAGTTCCGAATGAGTGCTTTTCTTTTTGAAGTTCCGAACGAGTTTATTAAAAAAGTTCCGAGGCAAATATTTGAAAAAGTTCCAAACCAAGATTTGAATGTTCCGATTCGGATATTTGAAAAAGTTCCGAATCAATTTGTTGAAAAAGTTCCGAACCAAGTTGATTAAAAAGTTCCGAGTCATATTTTTTGCTAAAAGTTCCGAACCAGATTTGTTTTAAAAGTTCCGAACCAGATGTTTCAAAAGTTCCGAATCTGATTTTTCTGAAAGTTCGAATGAAGGGTTTTATTTGTTCCAAATCAGTTTGTTCCGAATCAGTTATATTCCGAATCAATTAATTCTTCCGAATGAGCAGTTTTTGTCATAAATATTCCGGATCAGTTTTCTTTTCTTTTTGAGCATTCCGAATAAGTGTTAAGTGGTATTTTACTGTTTACTGTTTTATTGTTTAAATTTTAAATCAAGGTTTATTCTATTAACTGTTTTGGTTTGGATCTTTATTTACTTCACGCATTTAAATCTTTTTAGTAGATTAGAAAACCAATCCCCCTTTAGTAACCATAAACAATCATTCCACTTTGAGCCGTGATCAATTTTAGAAGATACCGAGACATAATCTGAACCCCATAGCAAAATACATTGTATCAGTCCCTTAAGTTTGTCAAAATTACAAAATGGTCCTTCAACTTTGAAGATTTGGCAAGTTTAGTCCCTCAAGAATTCTAAATTGTCAACAATGGTCCCTCATGAAGTCAAACATCCAATGAAGACCTTCAAAGATGAGAAATGTCCAAGATTAGCCTTTGAAATATCTAAAATGGTAAAATTAATCCTTGAAAATACTTTGGAAAAGTATTTGGGCCAAAAGTATGAAAATTGAAAGTTTCATAACAAAGGGATGCGTTTATTTTGGATGAATAAACTTCTTATAAACTTTTTTCCAAAATCCAAGGACTAAAAGTGACAAACCAAACTTTCAAATGCACAAGCACGCGCCAAACACACCATACCCCCTAATTTCGGATCAAAATTACTACTATTCACCCTTCTTCACCCCCAGAATTTGCATCACTTAAACCAAAGGGTAAAACCCAATTGGCACTTCCCACGTGTGATTCACCTTCACACGAACCTATCACACGCCTCACATCATATATCCCATTAACAAGTGGCCCCCACCATCAACCTCGTCCACCAATAAGAGTGTAACTTCCTCTCCAAGCCATCCCATGTGTCAAATCCAACGGTCAAGGCTTCATACTTGCTCCCTAAGGATAAATAAACACTCAAGATCAATAGTTACTGCTTACAATACTAAATTCGTCTAGAAGACTCAAGGGCAATTATAAGATTTCATAGCTAAGGGTTTCATGTATTTCTCTTTCTAGAATCGTCTATCCTAGTCTATATAAGGAGACCCAACATGTGGTGATCCCATTGTTCCAGATTTTGGCTAAGAATTTTGTAATTCCTTTTATGAAATAAAAAGTTGGTATTTTTTTTATAAAAAGTGTTGTAATCCCTTTTTTGTTTGTTGAGTTTTGAGGAAAGGTTTTATGGTATTAAATCCTTGTTTTCAAAAATCAGTGTTTATTGTATTTGGATCTTCTTGTGTTTGTTGATCTTAGAAGTTACAAAGGAAGCTTGTGGTTGTTCTTGCTACCACATAAGCTCTAAACGGCCCAAGGTGTGGATTGTACATCTTGGAGGTTTGAGTTTCAAATCCCTTTTACTTTTCTGTCATTTTATTGATGGTTATTGATTGTGGTAAATTACACCTCTTGTTTAGGAAAACAAAAGAGCGTAAATGAGCGGTAAGTATTAAGTGATGATTTAGGAAAATCAAGCACTAATGACCCAAATGAAGTTCAAGTTCGTTTCCCAAGGAGGTATATGTGTGTGACTAAAATGTAGCAAGATTTGAGATTAATATTAGTTAGAAGGGGATGAGAAAAGAGGATGACGAAGACGTGAAATTAATTACTACTAAGACTTAACGTAAAACCGTAAAATGAGCTAAAATAAAAATTAATTCTAAAAATTACCAAAAATTCATCAAAAATCAAAATAAATAAACTAAGAGTTTACCAATGATCAAAAAATTTTCAAACCTTTTAATTAATTAAATATTCAATTTTTAAATGCTAATTAAACCCCTAAAAATCAATTTAAATATCAAAAAGCCCAAATAAAGATTCTTCAATTGGTAAATCTCTAAAATGACCTAAAAAGATTAAAAACTATTTTTAGAAATTTTTAAACTAAGAAATACTAATTAAAATGATTTAAAAACTATTAAAACTTAAAATAACTATAAAAAATTAATCTAAAGATGATAAAATTAATCTAAAAGTTGCAAAATTCCTATTTTAATGTATTTAATCTAAGAAAAATGTAAAAAGTGCCAAAATGTGAAATTTGAAAAATAATAATAAAATAATATTAAAATAATATTAAAGATCCAAAAATTATAAAAAATTCTAAAAACTTGCAAACTAGTTTATTTTGACCTATTTAAACAGAAAATGAAAGTGAAAAGACTAGAATATCCCTATTGGGCCCTCAAATGGGCCAAAACCAAAAACAGTCAACACTAATGGGCTTTTTAGCCCAAAAAGTCAAACTTGGCCCAAATGACTTGGAAAAGCCCAATCTGACTTAAAATTTAATTCTAAACACAAAACTCTGAAGGCCCAAAAGCTGAAAGTGAGCTTATCACAGCTTATTAAACAAACAGCTTATCCTTATTGGGCCATTAAGCCCATTAAGAAATAAGCTAATGCCATAAGCTCTAATTTGACACACAGCCTTCTTTTGGGATACTAAAGAGATCTGTAAAAAGAAATTTTGAAAAAGGACACTCAATAAGCCAGAAATAAGCAAAGTACAAATCCACAAAACGACAAAATAGTCGGGTTTGAGATTTAGGGCACCTCAGGACTTGATTCAACTTGCAAAATGTCACAAATGAACTCAATAAAACAAATCAATCAACAAAATTCCAATAAGCAACACCAATAAGTCAGAATGAACCAATAAGCACTTATGAAAAAGTAAATTAAGTTGGTTTTCTAGTCAAACCTAAAAGTCAACCCACCAAATGCTCCAGTATGAACAAATGGGTCAAATAATGAGCACCTATTACAAAATCCAAGTTGTTGCTGGTTAAAATAAGCTATTATAGCTTATTGATAAGCTGAAACCCAAAATACACTAGAAGTGGCTAGCAGTAGGGGAAAGGAGTTACCACTGCTTTGACTATTTGACCAAGCTTTTTAGAGAGATTTAGTATGTTATATTGGAAGACAAGGGCACCCAAGTGATCAGTTAATCACAAGGAGTCACAATCAAGCACAAAAACACACTTTGGTTCACACAATAAGCCCAGATTAATCAAACAGTCCATAGATATTGCACAGACCTTTGAAATAAGCAGTTATGAACAAATAAGCAGTTTTAGCTTGAATAAGCCAACCAAATTGAACCAAATGCATACACAAGCTATAATAAAGTCCAATAAGCACAAATAAACTTGTTTCAAGCAAAGGATCAAAGTAAATAAGCAGATTCAAGCACCAACAGTTACTAATAAGCACAAGTAGAATATGCAGAAACTTTTGCTGATCTAATTGACCATAGATCCAATTTCATGCATTCAAATCTCTTTCCCTGATGTTATTAACCTAGTTTAATCACTTGTTAACCCTAGTCTATGATTAGATCTAGGTGTCCCTTAAACTATAGCCAATTTTATCAAGTAAACAAGATTTTAGAGCCCTTTGATGGATTTAAGTGTTTCAAACCACAAAACCTGCAAATAGATGAACAAGTAAACCAGGTAAACAGATATCAACTGATAACAACACGAAATACCTACTCATCAAGCCACAAAACCTGTTTATGCAGTTAACTCAAACACCCCTTAATTATCTATTTTCACAAATTTTCAAAGGATCTTCAAGATTTTAACCACAAATCAAGTTAATAACAACTCAATAACATCAAACCAACACAGATAAACAAGATTCAACCATAAAACAAAGATTCAACAATAATCATGCAATATCACCAAAATTAAGAAAAATAAAGAGAAAATTGAAAAAGGAGAAGGATACAAACCTCCAAGACCTACATCCAGGCCCTGGATTGTTTGAGCTGAGGTACTAGCAAAAGAAGTACCAGCTTCCAAGTACCTGCTAAGAAGAACAAACCAAAGTGATGAAAAAATATCAAGCACTTTCTGATTTTTGAAACACAAGTCTTATTGATTAAAACCTTGCCTCAAAAACCTTCAATCATATAAGTGGAACTCAAATTTAGGCTATTCTAACACCAACTTTTAATAAACATAAAAAAGATTTCACAAATTTCAGAAAATCAAATTTTATTAACTTAAAAAGGAATTAAAAAGATTGATAGCCTAACACTGGAACAAAGGGACTCTCACAGGTTGAGGTCTCCTTTTATAGGCAAATGCTATGCTAACACTGTTCACAAACCCTAGAAGTGAAATTCCAATATTATCCTTGAGGTCTTCTAGACGATTCTCTGATGTGAGCTGTCCAAAATGATCAGGGACGTTTATCTTAGATTTGGGGTGAAGCTAAGAGTCTCTGTCGTTGATTTTGACACGTGGCAAGCCTTGGAGAGAAAGTTGTCATGTGATGGGTGAAACGGTTTTGGGTGTGGGACCCTTTGGTGAGTGGGGGTGAGGGTTTTAAGGTTGGGATGAGTTTCTGCTTGTGTGAATCACACGTGAGTGTGGGTAATTGAAAATTACCCTTTGTTTTAAGTGAGGTAAAAACTGGGTTCATACGTGCTACAGTAACAATGTTTGATCCGAAAATGGGGAATTGTGTTTTTTTGGCGCGTGTTTATGTATTCAAAGTTTGGAAATAGCAGTCTTGGTCCTTGTTCTTTGGCAAAGTGTGTATAACAAGAATTTCAGCCCATAAAACGAATTCCCTTCTTTAATAAACTTTCTATCTTCACACTTTTTCCCCAAAACTTTGGCAAAAGGTTTTAAAGGGTAGTTTTTACCATTTTTAGATATTTGAGGGACTGATCTTGGACATTCTTGATCTTCAAAGGTCTTCAATGTATCTTTGGCTTTATGAGGGACCATAATTGACAAATTATATTTGATGAGGGACTAATCTTGCCATTTCTTCAAAGTTGAAGGACCTTTTTGCAATTTTGACAAACTTAAGGGACCAAACATGTAATTATGATTTCACAAGGGTTTTATGTGTCATTTCTTCATTGTTTGAGGATCAATCTTGCATATCTTCAAGTCTTCAATGGTAAATCTTGGATATTTCATGAACTAGGGCCCAGTTCTTTGTACGGCTTTGGTTCTCGTGTCTGTTTTCCTTGTTTCTTGTGATCTTTTGTCTTTTTCACGATATACATACCTAAAATACACAAGTAAACAAAAACACAAGCATATATATGGTATTTTATGACATTTTTATGCATTTAAAGCCCGAAAAGAACGACGAGATCATGTATAAATGCCATCTCATCACTCCCCATACTAATCCATTGTCGTGCCCTCACGCAATGCTAGAATAAAGTATCTAAGCATCACCAAAGTTCAATTTTATTAACCTTTATTGAAAAGCAAAAGACTTGCAACAGTACTACGAAGATATGTAAAGACATAATGTATGATTTTCATCACGAATGTGACTTTTAGGGTCAAAGAATAGAAACAAGCAAATGTCCCTTAGAGTAGATTTCGTCATCCTTGATTGTCATACATTCCATGCTAAGTGCAAAAACGAGATCATTGTTGGTACAAGTTACAATGCTAACACTACTCATACGTCCAAATTGTGTAGTACTTTTTCTCCCCGCAATCCTAGTTATTATAAAAAGAAATGGGTTACTAGCCTTTTTTTTAACTATTTGTCATGGATCACAAGTGATTTATATTGACTTATTTGAGTAGTTATTTGTCCGAAAGCAAAGTAGCACGATTTAATTGATAGTTATCCGAAGGACAAAATCTTTTAAAACGGCTTCTCGTGTATCTCCTTAAGTTCATATCTTGGCATAACTCGTTTCACGATTTGAGACTTTTATCGGACCGATATTTGGCATGTACTTCATACTTCAAATCTTGGGAAGACGTTCTTGAAATTATGGTCTTCTCTTCATATATTTGGAATTTCTTCACTTGACGTTTTTGAGAGATTCTTCATATTTGGACCACGACTTCATCATTTTTATTCAATCTGTATTTTGGACTTTGATATACAACGATCCGCCTCCTTTTCGGACTTGGATATATTTATCCTCATACCTTGTAAGGGTATTTTTGGATAGACTTTCTCCATGATCTTTAGGGGATTAATTGCTTTTCGTCGTGTGTCTCGATCCTTCATATTGATTTAGGAATAATGATACTTCACATCATCTTGGATCTTTAGCAACAAAATATAGCTCCTCGTGCCTTGTTAGGGCCTTTTTGGATAATCACCAATCTTCGCATCCCGCTTCAATAAGTTATGCCTTGGCTATGAACTCTATTCAACCCCGAGCAACTTTTAAACGATCTTGCGCTAGAGGCTAAGTAACCTTTCAAATCTTACGACCTTACTTATTGCAATTATTTTTATTCCTAATGCATTGATCTTATGGGAAGAAAAAGCCACAATTAAAAACATATGAGTTTTTGAAAGAACATTTTCATGTTCTACGTTTAGAGTGATCACTTGTCTAACTCTAACACTTCTCGTTCTTCACTATATAAAGACCTTTAATTAAAGAGACTCGTGAATACTTAGCCATGCAAGTTAAAATTAAGCCAAATTTGGATTAGCTTTCATTAAGACTATATCAAATCAAAGTTTTGGGTTTTCAAGCCACCTATAGGATCTTGCACTCTCTTGGACTTTTTCAAGTTTAGAGAATGCATTTTATAGTTCCCTTGATAAGTGACATTCTAGGATCAATCATAGGAACTTGCGAAAAGTTCTTGTTCTTAACCCGAATGAGCTAAGACTTTCGCGTTTTAAAGTTCCCTATATAAAAGTCTAGCAGAACTTGAATTGAGCGGGTTAAGGAATGTAAATGGCTCCAAATGCCCATCAAGTCAAAAATTAGCTCTTATTCTACCCATCGGAAAATATACATTCGTGTCTTAAAAAACACTTATGAAATCTAAGAAAAATTTTAAAATTTGGACATTTTAGCCTTATTAGCAACAAAACAAAACATTGAAAGTTGGAAAACGTGAGGGCGTAGCAAAGCAAGTACCTATTCACCCCCATACTAAAAGTAAACATGGTCCTCAATATTTCGAGTCTAAAGGTGGATCACCCCCATACTAGAGACGAAGAATCGAATGCTTAGGATCTAGCATGGAAAGGGTGATCAACAATATATCTAAATCCGTTTATCAAGTATGCTAAAAGATAATTGTTAGAACAATAAAGAATATGTCAATGGATTCGTGAAAAACTTCTTCAAGCAAACGATGGAGGCTCACGTAAACGAACACGAGAGTCTTCAATCGTAGATGATGATGGTGATCTAGATAACACAATCACAAACAACCACGAGACAACGAGTTGGAAGGGCACAAATCCCCTCTAATTAGTTATTAGTAAGCATAAAAGGATAAGCATGGGATCTCCCCCACGAGGCACCTCGTTTTTGATTACCGAGTCATGAGCTCGACTCGATCCCCTCAATGCTAATTATCATTGGCGAAGGTGACTTGGTCGAGGTCAACCATTGAAGGAATTTTCCCACCAAAGTAGTGCTTAAGCCTATGTCCATTCACCTTGAAGTTAGGACCATCATTTTGAGCTAGCTCGATGGTAAAATAAGGAAACACTTGTGTAACAGTGAAAGGACCCGACCAACGAGATTTCAATTTCCCGGAAAATATCTTAAGTCGAGAGTTAAAAAGTAACACTTGATCACCAACGTTAAAAACCCGGTTTTTAATCTTTGCATCATGAAACTTTTTAGTCTTTTCTTTGAAAATCAATGAATTTTCATAAGCATTGTCTCTTAGTTCATCAAATTCATTCAATTGTATTTTCCGGTGATCTCCCACGATCTTCAAGTCAAACTTTGCATGCTTAAGCGCCCAATATGCATTGTGCTCCAATTCAATGGGAAAATGACAATTCTTCCCATAGACTAAATTATAAGGAGTGCAACCAATAGGTGTCTTATAAGCGGTCCTAAAGGCCCATAAAGCGTCATCGAGTTTGTTGGACCATGAAGCACGGTTTTCTCCAATTGACCTCTCTAAAATCCTCTTCAAAGCTCGGTTCGAAACCTCGACTTGCCCACTCGTTTGTAGGTGATAAGCCGTAGAAAGACAATGAGTAACTCCATATTTCTTTAAGACTTTTTCGAATTGGTCATTACAAAAATGGGTTCCACGATCGCTTATAATAGCACGAGGGGTTCCGGACCGAGAGAATAGTTGCTTCAAAAACTTCACTACCACACGAGCATCATTAGTAGGTAAAGCCTTAGCTTCCACCCACTTAGAAAGGTAGTACACCGCGACGAGGATATACTTGTTACCATGAGACGATGGGAACGGCCCCATAAAGTCTATTCCCCATATGTCGAAAATCTCACACACTTGAATTATGTTTTGCGGCATTTCATCACGTTGAGACGATTTTCCTTGACGTTGGCACGAATCACACGACTTCACAAGTGCGTGTGCATCACGATAGATAGAAGGCCAAAAGAAGCCGGCATCGAACACTTTCTTAGCCGTGAGATTAGCACCGTGGTGACCACCCGTGGGTACCTCGTGACAAGCTCTAAGGATATTAGAAGCTTCGGCACCAAAGACACAACGTCGAACGAGTTGATCCGCACAAACCCGAAAGAGATAAGGGTCGTCCCTAAAATAGAACTTGACGTCACGAGAGAATTTTCGCTTTTGTTGTGTCGTCATACCCTTGATTATGAAATTCCCCGCATGGTAATTTGCAATGTCGGCAAACCATGGGGTGGTGTCTTTAGAATCCACTACACCAAGAGTCTCGATAGGAAATGTTTCGGTGATTTCCTTGTTCTCGAAAACATCTTTGTGAGGATCTTCTAGATGAGAGAGATGATCGGCCGCTAGATTCTCGGCTCCTTTTTTGTCAAGCACGGTGACATCAAATTCTTGGAAGAGGAGCATCCAACGAAGCAATCTCGGCTTAGCATCTTGCTTAGCAAAGAGATACTTGATAGCTGAATGGTCGGTATACACGATGCTTTTAGTTAAGACGAGATAAGGTCAGAATTTCTCAAAATCATAGACCACGGCAAGGAATTCCTTTTCCGTTGTGGTGTACTGTAATTGAGCCTCAGTCATCGTCTTACTAGCATAATGGATAGGACGGAAATGCTTTTCATAACGTTGCCCTAAGACGGCCCCTATAGCGTAATCACTTGCATCTCACATGATTTCAAAGGGTAATTCCCAATTAGGAGTAACAAGAATGGGAGCTTCGGTAAATTTCCTTTTGAGAGTTTCGAAAGCTCTAACACAATCCTCATTGAATTTAAAAGGAGCATCCTTCTCGAGAAGGTGTGTCATAGGTCGAGAGATTTTCGAAAATTCTTTGATGAAACGACGAAAAAAGCCCGCGTGGCCTAGGAAACTCCTAACTCCCATAACGGTTTTGGGATGAGGTAACTTGGCGATGACGTCTACCTTAGCTTTATCGACCTCAATCCCCGCCTTCGACACCTTATGTCCTAAGACGATTCCTTGTTTACACATAAATTTCCTTTTGAGAGTTTCGAAAGCTCTAACACAATCCTCATTGAATTTAAAAGGAGCATCCTTCTTGAGAAGGTGTGTCATAGGTCGAGAGATTTTCGAAAATTGTTTGATGAAACGACGAAAAATGCCCGCGTGGCCTAGGAAACTCCTAACTTCCATAACGGTTTTGGGATGAGGTAACTTGGCGATGACGTCTACCTTAGCTTTATCGACCTCAATCCCCGCCTTCGACACCTTATGTCCTAAGACGATTCCTTGTTTACACATAAAATGACATTTTTCCCAATTAAGCACAAGATTGGTTTCTTCACAACGTTTTAACATTTGCTCGATATTAGATAAACACGACGTGAACGAATTGCCAAACACAGAGAAGTCATCCATAAACACTTCCATCGACTTCTCGATCATATCATGAAAAATTGCCATCATACACTGTTGAAACGTACCCGGTGCATTACAAAGTCCAAAAGGCATCCTACGATAAGCAAACGTTCCATAAGGACACGTAAACATAGTCTTCTCTTGATCACGAGGGTCGATAGGGATTTTAAAGTAACCGGAAAAAACATCTAAAAAGCAATAGAATTCATTTCCCGCGAGTCGCTCCAACATTTGATCCATGAAGGACAAAGGAAAGTGGTCTCTACGAGTGGCGTCATTTAACTTTCGGTAGTCAATACACACCCTCCAACCGGTCACAACACGAGTGGGAATTAACTCGTTGTTTTCGTTGGGCACAACGGTAATTCCTCCCTTTTTAGGGACACAATGGATTAGGCTCACCCATGGGCTATCGGAGATAGGATAAATCATTCCCGCGTCAAGGAGTTTTAACACTTCCTTTTTAATGACATCGTGAATTTTGGGATTTACCCTTCTTTGACTTTGAATTGCGGGTTTGTAGTCCTCCTCCATTAAAATCTTGTGAGTACAAAATTTTGGGTCAATATCCTTAATGTCGGAAATTTTCCACGCAATTGCCCCTTTATGAGCTTTAAGAACTTTCAAGAGCTCGGTTTTTTCATCATTAGCAAGACCTCTTGCAATAATAACCGGCAACTTGTCATCACCTTCCAAGAATGCGTATTCAAGGTGAGAAGGAAGATCTTTCAATTCAAGGATAGGTGGTTCCTCGATTGAAGATTTTGGTTCAACACTCATAACTTCCATCGGCGGAAGAAATGGTGGAATAGAAGTATCATCACTAATCAACACCTCATCTTCATTGTCGATTTCATTTGAAGTGAAATCGCCTCCTTGGAATGGAGCGAGATTTGGTGTAGAATTAGCAAGAATTTGATCCAAAATAGTGGGATTGCCACTTGACGATCTATCGGAAAAACCTAACACTTCTTGTGAAAACTCATCGCAAACCACATCAACTATGTCAATGTGATTGATGGTAGCGATTTCATAAACATTAGAAGTGTTGGCCTCAAAATATTGAGCCAAACAAGAATGCTCGGTCATATGTTTATTATGTATCGTATTTTAGAACGTTGTAATAGGTAGTATATTAGTCGTGTTATTACAGGCTTAACTTTAAGCTAAGGTTCATTAATAAGTAACCAAAGCCCAAAAGGAAAGCCTGGCCCAAACCATATAGTCCATAAAGAAGCCCGCATGTGGGTGGACTATATATACCCTTCCTAACATGTTAGGAAGGGTGTTGGTTCATTTTGTATTCTCACTTCTCAATCTAACAATCACCTATTTCCAACCATTTCTCTCCCTTTTCTCTCTCTACTTTCTCTCACTAAAAATCATCTCATATCTTCCTTTCTTTCATAAATTCGTGTATTATAACATCACATATTTGGGACAACAAGAAGGTTTTGAGTTTTGAGTAGCATTTATAACAAGTTCCTCTTCGTTGAATCTCAAAGTGATAGTTCTTGCATGAACGTCGATAAGCGATTTCGAGGTGTCTAAAAATGAACAACCTAAAATTAGAGGGACTTGAGGATCCGCGGGGATGTCAACTAGTATAAAATCAACGGGATAGTAGAACTTCCCCACTTTCACGAAAACATCTTCGGCTACTCCACATGCTAAAATCGTAGAATGATCGACCATCTCGATAGACATGTTCGAAGGAATAAGAGCCGGAAGCGAAAGCGATTTCCAAATGGAAAATGGCATCAATTTAATGCTCGCACCAAGATCGGCCAAGGAAAGGCATTCTTTCATATCTTGTATGTCACAAGGAATGAGAAACTTTCTGGGGTGACAAACTTTTTCCGGTATGCGGTTAAGATAAACCGAAGAACAATTAGCAAGCTTTGAAAGCTTTTCCTTATCGCTCATCATACTTTTAAAAGTGGAAGCGAAACGAGGCATATACAACAACGCGTCGGCTAAACTCACATCAAAATTCACTTGTTGAAACATTTTTATAAAAAGCTCGATTTGTTGTTTGTTACGTTCTTGCAATTTCTCTTTGTTTCGTCTCGAGGGGTAAGGTAAGGGTGGTGTGGGTTGGACATTAGGCAACGGCCTTGGAAACTCGGGTTTCATAATTGGTATTGGTTCAACCGTAGGTGTGGTATGAGCGGTACTTCATAGGATTGTAATGTGCTCTTTTTCGACCATCACCTCGGGCTCTTTCTCGATTTCCTTCTCCGTAGAAGTACTTGGACGAGAGATTGGTTCCTTGAAAGTTTTACCACTACGTGTAGTAATAACCTTCATTTCTCCCTTCAGGTTTGCAATGGTATCACTAGGAAGACCACCCGAGGAAGAGGGTTTACACATGATTGCTTCAAACATTTTTGCCATTCGGTCCTCAAATATAGATTGCCTAGCATCCGCTTTTAACAATTCTTGCTTAATCTCATGTTGTCCTTGTTACATCTTTTGTTGATTTTGTTGAAGACGTTGGACATTTCCTTCCATTTTATTTGCATGAGTTTTAAGTTCATTAGCAAGTTCATTTTTAAGCTCGTTTTTCAACTTGGATCTTAAGCTAATCATCTCACGTTGCATGTTATCAAATTTAGCATAATTTGCTTTAGCATAATCCAAAAATTCTCCTTGAAGATTTTTAGTGTGAGCATTTTGAAAACCTTGTGTAGTGTTTTGAAAATCACGGTTTTGGTTTTGATTAGTGACTTGTGCATTCCCACTTTGATAATTCCCCTTGTTGTAGTTACGTGAATTGCCTTGATAATTACCACCTTGATTGTTGTTTCGATAGTTATTAGCATTTTGATTTGGTGGAGCTTGATTCGGGCGGGAACCTTGACCGTTTTGGTTATAAGTTCCCGTTGCTACGTAAGCACTCGAAGTGTTACCATCCGCGGTAATGCACTCGGAAAGATCATGAGCTCCACCACAAGAAAAACAACTCTTAGCAACCGCTTGAACCGAAGCGGAATTCGAAGCCTCTTGAGCTTTCCAATGAGTCATAAGATTAGCAAATCTATCGAAAAACCGATTTTCCTCACTAGCTTCATCATGTAAGGCATTAATGCTACGAGATGATGACGACGATGACGAATCCAAATTGGCAACACTCGGTGTGTTACGAGGGCTATAAACCTTAGATCTATTCTCGATAATCTTTAAAGCTTCATCGGTCGTTTTGCACAAAAAATTACCACCCGCGGCGGCATTCAAGTAATCTCGTTCATGATCATTAAGCCCATTGTAAAAAGTATCAATTTGATGTAATTCCGAAAAATCATGGAGTGGACATTCATGTAACATTTCTTTAAAGCGTTCCCATGCCATTGAAAAACTTTCATTATTTCTTTGAAAAAATCTTGAAATCTCATTTTTCAAATGTGTTGTTTTAGATGGTGGAAAAAAATTGTTCACAAACATAGAAACGAGATCACCCCATGTCAAAATCGAATTTGGTGGTTCTTTCTCAAGCCAAATGTTAGCGGGTCCACTTAACGAGTATGGAAACAACATCATCTTAATGGCGTCATGTGGAACATCCTTAAACTTGCTAGTAGCGGTGAGACGATTAAAATTCCTTATGTGATTGTGCGGATTGTCTTTCTCATGACTTCTAAACTTATTTGCTTGCAACATTGACATTAAACCCGTCTTAATCTCGAAATTCTCCGCAAGGTTAGCGGGAATCACAATGGCCTCTCCAAAACGCTCGGTGGATGCTTGTAGCAACTCCATCATAGTACGATTATCCATGACGACTTCTTGTTCTACAATAGGTTCAACAATTGGAGGTTGTTCTTCAATCAACGTCTCTTGATTGGCTTGATTTTGAAGACGTTTACGAGCTCGTTTTGGTTGATTATGATTGATCATAAACTTCACGAAGAATGAGAGGTGAGCAAAGAAGATTCTTTTTGGGTGTTTTGTGAAATTTCAATTTTTTTGTGTTTTTGATTGTTTTTAATTTTTTTGGATTTTGGTGTATCTTCGTAGACAACAATCTACCAAATCTCTCCTCGAATCAAACTCTTGATTAAAGAAGCCTCAAAGGAATGAAACGATCACGTGGAGTGAACGCCTTCGAATGACTTTAGAACTTTGGTGAAAACCAAATTGTTCAAGTGGGTTTAATCACAAAGAAACCAAGCAAATATATTATACGTAATAATACTTTGGGCGGCAAAACCCTCGATTAGCCTTCAATCTCAAAATACTCACAAGCAAACGGGGAAACGAGGCGGCGCGAAGCACTTAAGAGCCTTTTTCCTTAGGGTATATTTTATAATACCCGCCTTATACCCACCTTATAGTTTGTATTTTTCGAAATTGAGCTTCACGAAAATATTTATCTATTTTTGCCTTTTTCTTTTTGTTTGAGATTCGAATACAATAATTAGGAGATCAAATCCCAATTAAGGTTGTGTTTTCACACTTTTGGAGATATTTTGTATTGATTGTGATACTTAATACAATATAGTAATAATAATTTCACAAGAAAAACCAAAAAACCGATAATACGTATTAGTAGATTTCTACTAATACAAATACTATTTATGGTTAATATTAAAAAGAACAAGACAAATTAATCACAACACACCTCCCCGACAGCGGCGCCAAAATGATTGTGGTAAATTACACCCCTTGTTTAGGAAAACAAAAGAGCGTAAATAAGCGGTAAGGTATTAAGTGATGATTTAGGAAAATCAAGCACTAATGACCCAAATGAAGTTCAAGTTCGTTTCCCAAGGAGGTATATGTGTGTGACTAAAATGTAGCAAGATTTGAGATTAATATTGGTTAGAAGGGGATGAGAAAAGAGGATGACGAAGACGTGAAATTAATTACTACTAAGACTTAACGTAAAACCGTAAAATGAGCTAAAATAAAAATTAATTCTAAAAATTACCAAAATTTCATCAAAAATCAAAATGAATAAACTAAGAGTTTACCAATGATCAAAACTTTTTCAAACCTTTTAATTAATTAAATATTCAATTTTTAAATGATAATTAAAGCCCTAAAAATATATTTAATTATTAAAAAGCCCAAATAAAGATTCTTCAATTGGTAAACCTCTAAAATGACCTAAAAAGATTAAAAACTATTTTTAGAAATTTTTAAACTAAGAAAAACTAATTAAAATGATTTAAAAACTATTAAAACTTAAAATAATTATAAAAAATAATCTAAAGATGATAAAATTAATCTAAAAGTTGCAAAATTCCTATTTTAATGTATTTAATCTAAGAAAAATGTAAAAAGTGCCAAAATGTGAAATTTGAAAAATAATAATAAAATAATATTAAAATAATATTAAAAATCCAAATATTAAAAAAAATTCTAAAAACATGCAAACTAGTTTATTTTGACCTAATTAAACAGGAAATGAAAGTGAAAAGACCAGAATACCCCTATTGGGCCCTCAAATGGCCCAAAACCAAAAACAGTCAACACTAATGGGCTTTTTAGCCCAAAAAGTCAAACTTGACCCAATTGACTTGGAAAAGCCCAATCTGACTCAAAATTTAATTCTAAACACAAAACTCTGGAGGCCCAAAAGCTGAAAGTGAGCTTATCAAAGCTTATTAAACAAACAACTTATCCTTATTGGGCCATTAAGCCCATTAAGCAATAAGCTAATGCCATAAGCTCTAATTTGACACACAACCTTCTTTTGGGATACGAAAGAGATCTGTAAAAAGAAATTTTGAAAAACCACACTCAATAAGCTAGAAATAAGCAAAGTAGAAATCCACAAAACGACAAAATAGTCGGGTTTGAGATATAGGGCACCTCAGGACTTGATTCAACTTGCAAAATGTCACAAATGAACCCAATAAGCCAAATCAATCAACAAAATTCCAATAAGCAACACCAATAAGTCAGAATGAACCAATAAGCACTTATGAAAAAGTCAATTAAGTTGGTTTTCTAGTCAAACCTAAAAGTCAACCCACCAAATGCTCCAGTATGAACAAATGGGTCAAATAATGAGCACCTATTACAAAATCCAAGTTTTTGCTGGTTAAAATAAGCTATTATAGCTTATTGATAAGCTGAAACCCAAAATACAGTAGCAGTGGCTAGCAGCAGGGGAAAGGAGTTCCCACTGCTTTGACTGTTTGACCAAGCTTTTTAGAGATATTTAGTATGTGATATTGGAAGACAAGGGCACCCAAGTGATTAGTTAATCACAAGGAGTCACAATCAAGCACAAAAACACACTTTGGTTCACATAATAAGCCCAGATTAATCAAACAGTCCACAGATATTGCACAGACCTTGGAAATAAGCAGTTATGAACAAATAAGCAGTTTTAGCATGAATAAGCCATCCAAATTGAACCAAATGCATACACAAGCTATAATAAAGTCCAATAAGCACAAATAAACTTGTTTCAAGCAAAGGATCAAAGTAAAGCAGAATCAAGCACCAACAGTTACTGATAAGCACAAGTAGAATATGTAGAAACTTTTGCTGATCTAATAGACCATTGATCCAATTTCAAGCATCCAAATGTCTTTCCCTGATGTTATTAACCTACTTTAATCACTTGTTAACCCTAGTCTATGATTAGATCTAGGTGTCCCTTAAACTATAGCCAATTTTATCAAGTAAACAAGATTTTAGAGCCCTTTGATGGATTTAAGTGTTTCAAACCACAAAACCTGCAAATAGATGACCAAGTAAACCAGGTAAACAGATATCAACAGATAACAACATAAAACACCGACTCAACAAGCCACAAAACCTGTTTATGCAGTTAACCCAAACAACCCTTAATTATCTGTTTTCACAAATTTTCAAAGGATCTTCAAGATTTTAACCACAAATCAAGTTAATAACAACTCAATAACATCAAACCAACACAGATAAACATGATTCAACCATAAAAACTCGGATTTAACAATAATAATGCAAAAGGAGAAGGATGCAAACCTCCAAGACCTACATCCAGGCCCTGGATTGTTTGAGCTGAGGTACTAGCAAAACAAGTACCAGCTTCCAAGTACCTGCTAAGAAGAACAAACCAAAGTGATGAACAAATATCAAGCACTTTCTGATTTTTGAAACACAAGTCTTATTGATTAAAACCTTGCCTCAAAAACCTTCAATCATATAAGTGGAACTCAGATCTAGGCTATTCTAACACCAACTTTTAATAAACATAAAAAAAGATTTCACAAATTTCTAGAAAATCAAATTTTATTAACTTAAAAGGGAAATTACAAAGATTGATAGCCTAAAACTGGAACAAAGGGACACTCACAGGTTGAGGTTTCCTTTTATAGGCAAATGCTATGCTAACACTGTTCACAAAACCTAGAAGTGAAATTCCAATATTATCCTTAAGGTCTTCAAGACGATTCTTTGATGTGAGCTATCCAAAATGATCAGGGACGTTTATCTTACCTTTGTGGTGAAGCTAAGAGTCTATGCCGTTGATTTTGACACGTGGCAAGCCTTGGAGAGAAAGTTGTCATGTGATGGGTGAAACGGTTTTGGGTGTGGGACCCTTTGGTGAGTGGGGGTGAGGGTTTTAAGGTTGGGATGAGTTTCTGCTTGTGTGAATCACACGTGAGTGTGGGTAATTGAAAATTACCCTTCGTTTTAAGTGAGGTAAAAACTGGGTTCATACGTGCTACAGTAACAATGTTTGATCCGAAAATGGGGGATTGTGTTTGTTTGGCGCGTGTTTGTGTATTCAAAGTTTGGAAATGACAACCTTGGTCCTTGTTCTTTGGCAAAGTGTGTATAACAAGAATTTCAGCCCATAAAACGAATTCCCTTCTTTAATAAACATTCTATCTTCACACTTTTGCCCCAAAACTTTGGCAAAAGGTTTTAAAGGGTTGTTTTTGCCATTTTTGGATATTTGAGGGACTGATCTTGGACATGCTTGATCTTCAAAGGTCTTCAATGTATCTTTGGCTTTATGAGGGACCATAATTGACAAATTATATTTGATGAGGGACTAATCTTGCCATTTCTTCAAAGTTGAAGGACCTTTTTGAAATTTTGACAAACTTAAGGGACCAAACTTGTAATTATGATTTCACAAGGGTTTTAAGTGTCATTTCTTCATTGTTTGAGGATCAATCTTGCATATCTTCAAGTCTTCAAGGGTAAATCTTGGATATTTCATGTACTAGGGCCCGGTTCTTTGTACGGCTTCGTTTCTCGTGTCCAGTTTTCCTTGTTTCTTGTGATCTTTTGTCTTTTTCACGATATCCATACCTAAAATACACAAGTAAACAAATAAAAGAATATATATGTTATGTTATGACATTTTTATGCATTTAAAGCCCGAAAAGAACGATGAGATCATGTATAAATGCCATCTCATCAGTTATGTGATTTGTGGATTTCATGGGTTGATTGTTTATATTTAGGTTTAAAACTACTTAGTAGGGTATATTAGATCTAATATCACCTAAATCTTGTTGGATTATAGGTTTTAAAATCAAATATGTGTGAAGAAGTTGGATTAAGGGCTGTTTGTTTCTGTTGGTTCATAGGCCTTAGGGCCTTTGAGCTTGGTTCCTTTTTGTTTGTAGGTGTTTGTTTGCTGATATAGAAGGTGTTTTAGGTGCTGGTTAGGTCTAAAACAAAGTTGAACAAAAAAATGTAGGTTGCTAGATTTTGTACAGAAAATTCAATCAAATACATCAGATAGATGTGTATGCTAGTTTGATTGTTTTGAGGTCTGAAATTTGGCATGCTAGTAGTTTTGTTGGTTGTTTAACTCTACAACATCTGGTTTTAAAGTTTGGTAGCTTATTGTGAGTTTTATAGCTTATTGAAATTCAGCTTTTGGTCAATCATATAAGCAATTGTTCTTTGTTTGCATGTTATTTGATTGGATCTGTTAAGTGCTTTATTGTGTTTGGATTTGTGATTTTTGTGTTGCAATTGACTCCCACTAAGCCAAAGCTTATTGGGGTTCCTTTGTTTCCAAAAATCATCCACAAAAAAGGCTTGAAATCAAGCCAAACCATGTCTTCATAATCAGTAGTGGGAACTCCTTTCCCACTGCTTGTTACCACTACTAGTGTTAATATTGGTTCAGCTTATCAATAACCTATTCTAGCTTATTAATACGTACAACAACTTGGATATGGTTATCAATCTTTGTCACTTGACCCATTTGTTCATTCTGGAGCTTTTGGGCTGTTGACTTTAGGGGTTGATTTGAAAACCAACTTGTTTGACTTTTACATAAGTGTTTATTGACTTATTCATCTTATTTGGCTTTGCTTATTGGATTTTTCTTGGTTGATTTGTCTTAATTAAGTCATTTAGAGTCTTTTGCAAGTTAAATCAAGTTCTGAGGTGGTCTAAAACTCTAAGTCGACTATTTTGTCGTTTAGTGAATTTGTATTTGGCTTATTTCTGGCTTATTGGTTTAGCTTTTTCAAAATTTCTTTTTACAGATCTCTTAAGCATCCCAAAAGAAGTTTGTGTGTCAAATTAGAGCTTATGGCATTGGCTTATAGCTTAATGGGCCAAAAAGCCCATTAAGAATAAGCTGTTGTACATTTACGCTGTGATAAGATCATATTTAGCTTTTGGGCCTTCAGAGTTTTGTGTTTAAAATCAAATTTTGAGTCAGACTGGTGATTTTCAGCTTATTTGGTTAAGTTTGATCTTATTGGGCCAAAAAGCCCATTTATTTGGCCTGTTTTTGGTTTTAGCCCATTTAGGGGCCAAATAGGGCTATTTTGGTAATTTCACTTTCATTTTCTGTTTACTTAGGTTAAAATAAACTAGTTTGCAAGTTTCTAGAAATTTTTATAATTTTTGGATTTTTAGTATTATTTTATTGTTATTTCATTATTAAAAATTGATTTTAGGGTAAAAATAGTATTTTGCAACATTTACATTTTTCCTAGGTCAAATATATTAAGTTAGGATTTTTAAAACTCTTAGATTATTTTTCTCATCATTCATTTAATTTTTAGGATTATTTTAATATTTTAATAGTTTTTAATCATTTAAAAATAGTTTTCTTTAGTTTTAAATTTAATAAAAATAGTTTTTAGTTTAATTAAGTCATTTTAGAGTTTTACCAAGTGAAAAATCTTTATTTGGGATTTTTATTAATTATTTGGATTTTTAGGGCTTTAATTAGCATTTAAAATTAATATTTAATTAATTAAAAGGTTTGAAATAAGTTTCGATCATTTGTAAACTCTTATTATATTTTAAGCTATTTTTGATAATTTTTTGTGAATTTTTAGAATTAAATTTTATTTTTTTCACTTTTTACGATTTTTCGTTTTGTCGTCGTTGTATAATTCTAACGTATCCGTCATTCTCTTTTCTCATCTTTTCTTTCTCTCAATATTAATCAAAAATCATTTCGAATTATTGACACACAAATACCTCCTTGGGAAACGAACTTATTTGGGTCATTAACACTTGATTTTCCTAAATCATTTGTTTAATATTACCGCATTTACGCCTTTTTCCTAAAGGGTGTAATTTTTCATACAATCATACCCTTTCATGGCCAAGGTGGCGGCGGCGAATAAGCTTCCAGTGGTCGACATTATGCAGCTTACCCCGGTGGAGAAGCCTATCATTCCTATAACTGAGAACCCTCATGTGGCTGAGACTTCTAATGCTTCCAAAGCTTCATCGGGCGGTCATAATGATAAAGCTCAAGAGACTCTGGTTCAAGATGGTGGAAAGCTTTGAATGAAGGCCGGGTATGCCGGTGTAACTTGTAATCTGTTTAAACATTTTCTCAAACACTTATGTCTATAATATGCTCGTAGTATTCTTGGTTTCCTGAACAAGATTCACCTTGGTTGTTTCGAACACATATTATCTTTTCATAATATTATTAATAAATGTTTTCCTTCTTTATTTGCTGCATCTTTCTCTCTGTCCTAGTCTGCATTCATCTTTGCTGACAGTCTACCCGAGGACTTGACACCGGAGGATGCGTATAGCTCCTCCTGGGTTGCCCACGGGGTGCGTCCAACACTTGTTAATTTTGCATGTTTGTATTTATATGGGAGACATCGGCACCGAGCCGCTTTTGATTTGTCTAATGACTACCCATGGGGCGCGTCTGACACATGTGTATTTAACACTTGTGTTTTTAGAGTTTATGTGGGATACACCAACACCGAGCCGTTTTTCATTTGTCTCCGGACTACCCATAGAGCGCGTCCAACACTTGTATATTTAACACTTGTGTTTTTAGAGTTTATATAGGAAACATCGGCACTGAGCCGCTTTTGATTTGTCTCCAGAGAACCCACAGGGCGCGTCTAACATTTTTGTATTTAACACTTGTGTTTTTAGGGTTTATATGGGAGACATCGGCACCGATCCGCTTTTGATTTGTCTCCGGACTACCCATAGGGCGCGTCCAACACTTGTGTATTTAACACTGTGTTTTTAGAGTTTATATGGGAGACATCGGCACCGAGCCGCTTTTAATTTGTCTTCGGACTACCCATGGGATGCGTCCAACACTTTTAATGCGTACTTACATACCTTCCGGTTAGCTAAGCCGAGGTTTATAGATACTGTAATTAATTATCTTTAAAAAGGATATTCATTCATTGTAATTTTTCGTACATTATCACTCATATTACATGAAACATTTATGCAAGTTGGTTGCGTGCCATGTGCGTGGTATATCATTTCCATCCGCAGTCTTCAACTTGTATGAACCGGTTTGATAGGCTTCCACGACTCTATAAGGTCCTTCCCAATTGGGGCCAAGTTTTCCGATTTTCTCTTGTCTGCAGGCCATGTTGCGGCGGTAGACGAAATCTCCTACTTTGAAGGAGCATGGCTTGACGCGCTTGTTATAATATTTCTCGACCTTCTTCTTATACTTTGCTTCTTGTATGGCCGCAGCCTCCCTTATATCTTGTAGCAAGTCTAGATTCAACTGCAACTCCTCTTCATTTGTATTCTCATCAAAGAGAAAAGTTCTAGCTGATGGGATCCCTATCTCGGCGGGGATCACGGCTTCCCTCTCGTAGGTGAGACTGATAGGAGTTTCCCCGTTACGGGTTTAAGCATCGTTCGATGCACCCATAGCACGTAGGGTAACTCGTCGACCCAACCGGTTAGCCTTCTTCCTAGTCTGGCTTTTAAACCATGCATCAACGACTTCTTGGCTCTCTCGACTAGGCCATTTGCTTGCGAATGTGCTACTGCGGTGGTTATCTGCTTAACATGCCATTTGTCGCACCACTTCCCGAATGACCCATCTATTAGCTGATTTCCGTTGTCAGTTACTATCACTCCCGGCAAGCCAATTCTGCAGACAATATTTTCCCAAGCGAATTTCTTGACTTGTTTGTCGGTTATCTTGGCTACAATCACGAACTTGATATTACCAGCGTTCCTGGTGATTGGTCCCAAGATATCCATCCCTCATTGGTAGAAGGGCCATGGTGACGTTATCGAAGTTAGTTTCTTTTTTGTCATCCTTTGTATGGGACCATGTATCTTGCGTGAATCACACTTGGAGATTTCGTCCCATGCGTCTTGATGCATCGTCAGCCAAAAGTATCCCTGATGCATTATCTTTGCAACAAATGATCTTGATCTGTCATGCACACCGCAGGCTCCTTCGTGGAGCTCTCGGATGATATAGTTTGCTTGCAGCGGTCCAACACATCTCAGCATTGGTGACAGATATGACTTTTTGAATAAAACTCCATTTTCCATGGTATACTTGGGTATTTTCATCCTTATATTTTTGGCTTCATCTGGATCATGTGGCCATATTCCTTCCTCTAAACATCTTTTAATGGGAGTCATCCAACATTCTCCTTCCTCTTCCACTATGTCGTTGAATTCTTGTACATCGATTGATCTTACGTCCAAGGATTCTACCAGTACTTCTTTGGTGAGGTGGTTGAACGCGACTGACGCGAGCTTTCTTAGCATGTTGGCCTTTTGATTCTTGCTTCTGAGTATGTGTTCAATGTTAAACTCTTTGAAGGTAAGCAGTCGTTCCTTGACCTTTTCCAAATATTTGGCCATGCGTTCATCATTTGCTTCAAATTATCCTTTGATTTGACAGGCAACCAATTTCGAATCCACCTTGACTTGCAATTTTCTCACTCCCATTTTTCGACTAACCGGAGACCTGCTAACAGAGCTTCGTATTCGGCTTCATTGTTCGAGAAATTGAAGTTAAACCTTAAAGCATATGTGAACTCTATGTCTTCCGGATTAATTAGAACAAGTCCGGCACCGGCACCGGCACCTTTACTATTTTCAGCCCCGTCTATGAAATGTCCATTGGCCCTGCGGCTCTTCTTCCTCGGATATTTCATAGATTACCGCGGCCTCTTGATGTTCCAACGGAGCTTCATTTAGAAAATCCACTAAAACTTGTCCTTTGACTGAATTTCGGACATAAAAGATTTCATATGTTCCTAATTTGACTGCGTATTTAACTAACCTTCTGGTGTGATCGACGTCGAAGTGCCGGTCAAAAATAAATCTAATTACCTTATACTAGATAGGGTAAGTAGGTATCGATCCACGAGGAATATATGGTTTTAGTTTAAGTTTTGGGGTGATCACTGATCAATAAAAGTTTTGGTTTTGAGATCTTACGACTAAAATACTCTTGATAATAAAAATGCTGATTAAAAATTAAAATAATTATTAAACTAATAATAAAGCTAGAAAAATATAATAAGGATGTAAATAATTAAAAGAAAAATTTAATCCCTTCCAGCTCCTAATATTTATGGTTGGTCACAATTATGGATTATCGAAACTTTTTAGTTTGTTTATGAAGATTATTTCAACTTAATATGAATGAATTAATGTCGGCATTTATTATGTTTGTCAACGACTCGCGATATAAATCTTATATTAATCCAACCAATAATTATATTTTAATAATTTATTTAGGTACAACTCATGTTGATTATACGACCGTCTTTTTTTTAACTACATAAAATAAGTATGAATCGTTAACTAACAATAAATTATCTTGCACAAATAATTTAACATAATACCAAATCAAATAATATAATTTATAAATAAAATATAAATCAGTGTAACAAAAATATGATAACCCAAAAGTAATGATCAAACCATAAATAAAGTTACCGGAAGGAATTACAACAAAATTAGCCGGACATCACGGTGTACCCGACCCAAATAATATCAAACACCATCTTTATATTACTCGGCGAATGTGCACAACAACCCTTTTAATATTCCCTTTCTCCTTTTTAGTAAATGGTTGTTGTGAGGTATCCCTTTTTTTGTATGAATGCCAAACCAAAAAACTCTGTATCCTCTTTTTTTATAATTCTTTTATCGGCAGCTGATGTGAGCCCCCTTTTCTTCTTTTTTGAGTCGTTTTGTTTTTTGTGATGAATACCTTTTGAGCCAATAATGATTTCTCTCCCCAATGCAATAATTTTTTTTTCTTCTTATAATAGTCTTCATGGTCGGTTAGTACATGGCCTCTTTATTTTTTTTCTTTTTTTCTTTTATTCTTTTGCCATATAATAACTTTGGCCCAATAAAAAATAACCCAACGTCAATAATTGCTCAAACGAAGCCCAGACAATTAAAAGATGACCAAAAATAATGCTACGCGCTCAAATCTTTTTTCTTCAATATTTCTTCTTCATTTATCGGCGCTCACAATATCTTTTCTCCAAAAAATTAGTTAAGCGGCCATTTTATTCCATTTCGCTCGTAACCTACATAATCAAAAAACACATTAAAAGTACATGTATAACGGAAAATAAATATATAATTATGCTAAATTAACATGCTATTAGGTGTATGCAAAATACACCAATCAGATCCCCTCACACTTAACTTTTACCGTCTCAAGTAAAAATAAAATAAAAATATACAAGCATGTTAATTTAATAATTTTTAATCATACTATTAAAATTTATCAAAAAGATCACATTCAACTTAATACACTAATAACCATCCGACATGAAAAATAATCCGGAATGATTACCAATATTTTTGTCCTTCTTAAACACTTAGCATAACCATTCCCATTGATTCAATTTACTTTATATTTAATATAATTAACCATGTGTCCAACGTACCTAATGCACACCTATAAAAAATTTAAACATTAATCTAAAAAAAGAGGTGAGAATATCTTACACCTTTTATAACATTGGAGTTTTTATACCGAGCACATCATACTTTAGCTTACATACTTCCACTTTTTTTCTTTTTTTTTCTCATCATTTTTTTTCACATTTTTTTTTTCATTTTTCACTTTTTTTTACATCGCGCATAAGCTCTTTTTTTACCCATTCGGGACCGTTTCTTATACAAGTCATCCCGAATGCTTTATACACTCCTTTTAAGGTTGATATAAAGACCAATTATTCAGAAAAATGAATATCTATCCTATAGGTGCATACTAAAACACATTGACACATGGGAACCGGTTAATTTTTCTGTTTTAATTAAATGGGAACAATTACACTTCGTGCCTACTGGTACATCACATGATGGAATTATCTACCACATAGTATGTAACACCTCATTTTGATAATGGAAATGTCACGCGTAATTATGGCATGTCATCAAAGCATACAAGGATAAATGTATAAAACATTACATGACCATAGGGATAACCGGAATCAAACATCGGTTCCCAAACATAAGCCCAAAATATAATAAGGAAAAAGAAATGAATGAAAGACTACACAAGCATAAATATATGAAGGCAAAAGGAAAAGAAGTCTCTAGCAGCTTCCATCCGATGCACGTCCTCCAAATGCTCGAGTCTTTCCTAGGGTACCTGCCGTTTTGGGACATGGAAAGGAAAGTAACGGCTGAGCAAAACGCTCAGTGCACGGATATATACATAGTATAAATGACTAAAACATGAATAAGTATCTGTTTACTAAATACGTAGCTGGTTTTATATCATGTCTTAGCTTATTTTATGTGTTCTTACCATGTTTTACTGTTTTAAAGCCTTAAACTATGTTTTATCTTATATTATGTTTAATCTGATTAAGTATTTCTGGTATTTCATGTGTTATTATACTTACTGTGTAATAATAAGTAACTTTCCAAAAATAGCAGGTTTCCTAAAATAGAAAGTTTCCAAAAATAGAAAGTTTCCAAAAATAGAAAGTTTCCAAAAAAAGAAAGGTTCCAAAAATAGAAAGTTTCCAAAAATAGAAAGTTTCCAAAAAATAGAAAGTTTCCAAACATAGAAAGTTTCCAAAAATAGATTTACTGCCTAAAATAGATAAGTTTCTAAAAATAGAAAGTTTCCATAAATAGATTTGCTGCCTTAATTAAATAAGTTTCCATAAATAGATTAGCTGCCTTAAATAAATAAGTTTCTAAAAATAGCTGGTTTCCATAAATAGATTAGCTGCCTTATTTAGATAAGTTTCTAAAAATAGCTGGTTTCCATAAATAGATTAGCTGCCTTATTTAATTAAGTTTCTTAAAAAAATAGAAAGTTTCCATAATTAGAAATAAGCTGGTTAAATAAGCTAAGTATATAAGCCTAAGTGTTTTCATGATTATTTTCTAAGTCATATGATATAATGTATAGTTTAATAATTATTTCATGTAATTTAATTAAACTATAGGTTATAATATTTAATTAAAGTATAACATGTTTTTAATTAAATAAGTTAAATACTTAGGTTAAAATATGTATTATTATATGTTAATAATATAACCTAAGTCATGTTAATTAATGAATTATATCCATGGTTTTAAAATAATTAATTAATTATAAGTCTTAAATATATAAATACTTAGGTTAAAATAATTTCATGATCATTAATAATTAAATAACCTAAGTCATGTTATTAAAGTGATCACATCATTTTATTAATTTAATTTTAACATAAGTTCATAAACATAAAAAAAAACTAACATACACCATGAACCGGATCTAGACTAAAAAGCATGAACCGGACATGAAATCAACATCGTACCCCGAACCAACTCGGGGTACCCCGTGTTTACCTTGCTGCCGTGGGACCCACACGCACCAACCAAGACCATATGGTCTTGGTGGTGGTCGGCTTGGCAAACCGAAACCCATTCGGGTTCGGTTGCAGCCTGCGGCCAAACAAACACCCCCTTAAAAACAACCTTTTGATTTAATTTAACACAAAAACATGTTAGATCTATGATTAATTATTATGTTTTTATAAAAACATCACATGTTCATAATTAATAAAAGATTCAATTAAAAGAAGAGGTTTAAAAAGATTTACCGAATACGTGGATCAAAAGAACGAAGAACAAACACGAACACCAACAAGAATTCCCTTAAACCCCCTTTTAGTAAAATTTGATGGGCTAAGCCCATCCTCCCTCCCTATTTCGTGGTAATGGGGCCCACAAGGGGTAACCCGAATGTTTTTCCGTGTCTAAAATATTGGTGTGTTCTCGTGTGTTCTCGTGTTCGTGTTTTACGTGTTTTAATTAGTTATTGATCGTGACTTAATATATTTATTCGTGTTCGTAATAAATATATATAGGTAACTAATATTATCCCGTGATTTAATTACGTTCATGATTTCATGATCGCATGTTCGTGATTAATTATTGTTAAATAATTATTACGTGCTCGTGCGCAGTAAATACTTATCGTGTTCTAACACGTACGTAATACGTAAAATCCTAACAAGTAATCGTAATCATGCTATATTAGGAAAGTTTTAATCTAGTACGTACGATCTTAAGGGTACTATTCATGGTAAAAGCATGCGGGTTTTACAACTCTTCCCCCTAAAAAGAATAATTCGTCCCCGAATTATAGATAACGTAACTGGAAGCAAAACATACCCGAATCAGACTGGAAAGGTATGCAAAATAACGGAAATGAAGGTGACATGGTAGAAGGGAACGTGGAACGTGACATGTCTTGAAAAGAAATGGAACGTGACGTGACTGAAAGGACATATCTAATTGATAAGAGAAAAATGGATAAAAGTTCGGATGAACTTGTCCGTTTCCAAGTGGCTTCCCTCTTGGAACGGTTCCTTCATAAGATCTTGACACGAATGATAAGTCTTGGTCCTCCTGACCTTGACTTGGAATACGAAGAAGTTCTTGGTTATTAACGTAATGTAGATCCCCTAAATTCGATCGAGGAAATAAGAGTTAATCGTGTAAGAGTAACTGAAACGTTACGATGAAAGACAATCTGACTTAACTGTTAACTAGAAACGATGCGCGAGACATAAAGAAACGTAGTACGTGAAATTTTTTGAACGTGCTACGTGGAGATATGGCGAGTGTAGTATGAGTAAACATATCGTGATCCATGATACGTGTAACATATCTTGATCATGATATGAGGAACGTGGAATGAACATGATATGTGAAACATATCGTGAACATAGAATATAATGGCGGTATTGACAAACGCTACAACGTGAGACGTGGAATATGACGTGAAACGTCAATCTGATGATGGAGAGTTATACTAAACTTGGGTCTGGTCTCTCAAGTTCTTGCAAAAACTTCCCAGATGAGAAAAATGAACGTAAAATCGTAAGCCAAGATACGATCATGAACGTAAATAGTGTCATGAACGCGAGCGCGAAAGCAAGTCGTGAACTTAGAACAATGACGTGGACGTAAACAAGGAGCACAATTGCGAATCTTTGTCTGACCCGATAACTGAGGGATTACCAAGTGATCGGATGAGCCTTGGCTGGAACATGTCCGATAAATCTGTTTGTTCTGAAATCCTTACGGATGTAAGGATTCTGCAGACTTGATCAAACTGTTTGCAATAACCCAGATAGCATCATGCTTCATCTGAGTTTGCGTTAAACTGGTAACCAAAATCTATGGAGATCTTGTCCCATTTCAATTCACAATTTCAGATGATGAAAACATCCCAGTCTGTTGGTGTCCTATCTTAACCTGTTTGTATGAAAGGTATGAAGATATGAACGTAACTGTATCTTGCTTCATCGAACTTGATACATAGGAGTTTGCGAAACTATGAGTCTCTAAATCTAGACTTCTCCTAGCGTAGGATTTCCTAGAACACCTAATGTAGTGTAGGATTTTCTCCATTACGCATAAGCTGAGTCATGGTAAGATTAACCATAAAAACCCATGTGATTCAGTGTGTTACAGTAATCAAACAGAATTGATATTGGAAAAATTTCCAGGGTAGAATTTATCTTGTCATAGAATTTGTAACATAGTGCAGATAGGGTCTTCCTGTTCTTCTCTAGGCTTAGAGGAAATCAGGTTATCCTCAATGAAAACACTGATGAATTTGCTATGAGCTCATGGAAACTCATTCTTATAATGCCGTTGGAGCATTGATGAGACTAATTCAAAATCATAAATCTAGCATGACCGAGTCGTGTACGAATAGCAGTCATGGACATGTCCTGCTGTTTCATTCGTCACCGTTGGCAGCATGATCATGAGTTCGATCTTGGAAAAGTGATTAACACCATAAGGTCGATTGGACATGTTGTCAGTACGTGGAGGAGAATAACGGTCATGAATGGTGATTTGTTTAAGCCGATGGTAGTCGACACATAATCTCATGGTACCATCCTTCTCCTTGAAGGTTCTTCTGGAATGTATGGTAAGATTTTGGAATAATCAACTGGCTATGTGTAAAAGGACTTAAGTAGTCGCGTCTTACTGACAACTAGAAAATTAGTGACATGGATAACAACGCACATGCTTGTGAGCATAAATAATTGTACAAATTTTCCTGATGGAAAATCAAGCTGAATGTATTCAGGAGCCTGAACATTACTGTACATAATTATGAATCGTAGCATGGTGTTCTGTTCATATTACATAATTAGGATAAAATTCATCTCGTGTCTGTCCGAGGAAATGCGTTAGCAGCTTGGATCTCATCACTAAGCTGAAGGAAAACCTTCGTATACGTGGGAGTACGAAAGGCGTCCTTCATGGTCATGAATCAATGATTTATGGTTACAATAATGAAAGTGACATCGGCAACGTGACAGTTCTCACTGATGCGCCGGTAATGGTAGTGAAATTCTTGTGGCCTGATTAATACATGGCACAACAAAATGGATATACCCTTGGAGGGTTCCCTGAATTTCTTATAAATGTTCCATAGTTGGACGTGAGTCATGTGACTTGACTCGTTTCTTGGAACTATAAGCATGACATATGTCTTGACTGGTGTCTTGACATGTGTCTTCAGGAGATATACGTGAGACATGTGTCTTGACTGATGTCTTGACATGTGTCTCGAGATGTGAAACAAATATAACCATAATATAAGGTTATTATGCCAGAATTGGCGGATCGGTTGGACTACTAATCCTTGTATTTCTGATCACGTCCGTGGCCAGAGTTTCGGTTGCGATTTCTAGGATAGTTACTGTCATAGTAGTGATTACTATCGTCCTGTCTGTTAGTTTCATGATGGTCATTCTCATGACCGTGATTCATGTAACTATTCAGCTGAGTGGCTGGCTGGTACCTTTTTGCACTCATATGGCTGAAATGACAATCGAATGACGTGTGCCATGTAACTAAAATTAGGGACAATTGATTGATGGGAATCGTCTGATGGTGAAGCATCTTCTCGTCCAATTGCTTTGCTCCGACGCCTTTGTCTTCGTCTTGTAGGATCTCCAGGTTGTGAACAACATCCGCATCTCGTAGCGTCTCCGAACGTCAGCAGCATCAACCTTTAGTAACATCTCCAAGTTATGAACGGCATCGGCAATCTTGTAGAATATCAGCAAGTGAACATACGCCTGAGATGATTTTGAATCGACTAGCGAATACTCGTGAAGTAAAGTGAAATACACATGGATTTAGGTACGTGTAATACACATGGAATACGGTACATGGAATATACATGGAATGCACATGAAATGATCGGTATGTGGTCGATCATTTGTCATGATTTAAGGAAAGTATATCGGTTAAACGGTTAGGAAAAACCATCATGATAACCTGGCAGTATTAGCATAGACATCATTCTGGTTGTAACGGAAACTTTAAAGTGTGGTTACACAAATTTAACGATGATTTGCCTGATAGCATGATCAATGTAGACCAACCATGACTATCATGAAAGCAGGATTTAACGAAATCTAACAATGTCTTGCAGGACAGCGTAAATAACAAAAGAGGCGTAAAACATAATCAACATGAAGACAGAATTATCATGAAGAAACATGAAACCATATATCACGAAGAAGTGTATAACATAATCAGCATGAAACTGAAGTTAACCATGACAGTATGAAAACATACTTGACATAAAAACATAATAACTTGTGAGGGGACATGAAAAAAATTTATGCCATATTAAATCATGAGAAAAATTTTATCCATGAAAAACAGTGTATGAATGCGTAATGTAGTTTATAAAACCTTTATATGTGCGAGGGAACGCCTATGGGTCGGTTCCAAAACAAAAGACATGGCGAGGGGACGCCTATGGGTCGGTCCTAAAGTTAAAAGTTTTGATAAAAGCACATGCGACTAAATAGGGTCAGTCCTGTACCAACCATTACTTAGTCATAATTCCTGTAACAATGATACATGAAACATAAATAAATGAAACTCATATGTCAAAACTTATCAGATAAAAATTTATTTGACTAATTATGAACTATTGGGGTTCAGTCCACATAGCCACTGTTCACGAGGAACATTATGCATGAAACAATGACACATAACTAAATATGAATGACGGTTGTCCATCCATATTAGCAAAACAATATCGATGAAAACATCAAGGTTAAAACCTCAAGGTGCTGAAAACATCATGGTTAAAACAACAATGCGCTGAAAACATCAATACGTAGAATAACAGACGTTGGCTTAGGAAGCTCCTGGTGACTACCCACTAGTCACAGGTCGAGTTTTAGAGCCTACAGGTCGAAGCCTTGGCTCTGATAACATAATTGTAACACCCCATTTTAATAATGGAAATGTCACGCGTAATTATGGCGTGTCATCAAAGCATACAAGGATAAATGTATAAAACATTACATGACCATAGGGATAACCGGAATCAAACATCGTTTCCCAAACATAAGCCCAAAACATAATAAGGCAAAAGAAAAGAATGAAAGACTACACAAGCATAAATATATGAAGGCAAAAGGAAAAGAAGTCTCTAGCAGCTTCCATCTGATGCACGTCCTCCAAATGCTCGAGTCTTTCTTAGGGTACCTGCCGTTTTGGGACATGGAAAGGAAAGTAATGGCTGAGAAAAACGCTCAGTGCACGGGTATAGACATAGTATAAATGACTAAAACATAATAAAGACTTAATAGCAGCGGAAATGTATAAGTCCTGGAAAACCTAGAACATGTTCAAAAAACTGGTTTTATAGTTTGAAAAGCCTTATGTTTATCATATGAAAATTGTTTAACATATTTTACCATTAGCCAATATAGGTCATGAAAATCCACCGTGCAAGAATACTTGGTGGGGTGACCTCATCATGCAAATTAGAGGGGCTTTCTCTAATTTAATATACTGTCTTTGGGTAGGAGGGATCAGCTCCTTGTGAAGGATGCAAGGCACACACCACATTCACCATGAAATCCTGACTGAAAACATGTAACTAGGATGCACCTATACGCCCCACATGATAAATATAAATAAATGGCCAAAAGCTGAAGGGACGCCACGAGCAATCACACCGCCGTGGTGAAGTCATAACATCAGTGCCTCTAATGTTATGGTTATGGTACCTCCATAACTAGGTGAAACTGGTCATGCATGTATATGGCTATAGGTAATCTTAATTAAACATAAGCAATCAAACACGTAACTTATACTACGGGAAAACAGTTGGTTGCATACGGGGAATCCTAATAAGGAAAGAATGTCCATACTGAAAGGACGAGAATCCGTACCTTATGTCCAGTGAACGAAGAAGATGAACTGCGAGGTATCCTACTTCCGAATCACTAGTGCTACATAAATACTTACATGAATAAGTATCTGCTTACTAAATACGTAGCTGGTTTATATCATGTCTTAGCTTATTTTATGTGTTCTTACCATGTTTTACTGTTTTAAAGCCTTAAACTGTATTTTATCTTATATTCTGTTTAATCTGATTAAGTATTTCTGGTATTTCATGTGTTATTATACTTACTGTGTAATAATAAGTAACTTTCCAAAAATAGCAGGTTTCCTAAAATAGAAAGTTTCCAAAAATAGAAAGTTTCCAAAAATAGAAAGTTTCCAAAAATAGAAAGTTTCCAAAAATAGAATGTTTCCAAAAATAGAAAGTTTCCAAAAATAGAAAGTTTCCAAAAATAGATTTACTGCCTAAAATAGATAAGTTTCTAAAAATAGAAAGTTTCCATAAATAGATTTGCTGCCTTAATTAAATAAGTTTCCATAAATAGATTAGCTGCCTTAAATAAATAAGTTTCTAAAAATAGCTGGTTTCCATAAATGGATTAGCTGCCTTATTTAATTAAGTTTCTAAAAATAGCTGGTTTCCATAAATAGATTAGCTGCCTTATTGAATTAAGTTTCTAAAAAAATAGAAAGTTTCCATAATTAGAAATAAGCTGGTTAAATAAGCTAAGTATATAAGCCTAAGTGTTTTCATGATTATTTTCTAAGTCATATGATATAATGTATAGTTTAATAATTATTTCATGTAATTTAATTAAACTAAAGGTTATAATATTTAATTAAAGTATAACATGTTTTGAATTAAATAAGTTAAATACTTAGGTTAAAATATGTATTATTATATGTTAATAATATAACCTATGTCATGTTAATTAATTAATTATATCCATGGTTTTAAAATAATTAATTAATTATAAGTCTTAAATATATAAATACTTAGGTTAAAATAATTTCATGATCACTAATAATTAAATAACCTAAGTCATGTTATTAAATTAATCACATCATTTTATTAATTTAATTTTAACATAAGTTCATAAACATAAAAAAAACTAACATACACCATGAACCGGATCTAGACTAAAAAGCATGAACCGGACATGAAATCAACACCGTACCCCGAACCAACTCAGGGTACCCCGTGTTTACCTTGCTGCCGTGGGACTCACACGCACCAACCAAGACCATATGGTCTTGGTGGTGGTCGGCTTGGAAAACCGAAACCCATTCGGGTTCAGTTGCAGCCTGCGGCCAAACAAACACCTCCTTAAAAACAACCTTTTGATTTAATTTAACACCAAAACATGTTAGATCTATGATTAATTATTATGTTTTTATAAAAACATCACATGTTCATAATTAATAAAAGATTCAATTAAAAGAAGAGGTTTAAAAAGATTTACCGAATACGTGGATCAAAAGAACGAAGAACAAACACGAACACCAACAAGAATTCCAAGATCCAAGATCAACAAACACTCCTTTTTTGTGTTTTGATGGTGGCGGCACAAAGGAGAAGGAGAGGAGGGTTTTTAGGTTTTTGCTAAAAATCTTCTGTAAGTTCTAAATGAGTAGTGAAAATCCCTTAAACCCCCTTTTAGTAAAATTTGATGGGCTAAGCCCATCCTCCCTCCCTATTTCGTGGTAATGGGGCCCACAAGGGGTAACCCGAATGTTTTTCCGTGTCTAAAATATTGGTGTGTTCTCGTGTTCGTGTTTTACGTGTTTTAATTAGTTATTGATCGTGACTTAATATATTTATTCGTGTTCGTAATAAATATATATACGTAACTAATATTAGCCCGTGATTTAATTACGTTCATGATTTCTTGATCGCATGTTCGTGATTAATTATTGTTAAATAATTATTACGTGCTCGTGCGTAGTAAATACTTATCGTGTTCTAACACGTACGTAATACGTAAAATCCTAACACGTAATCGTAATCATGCTATATTAGGAAAGTTTTAATCTAGTACGTACGATCTTAAGGGTACTATTCATGGTAAAAGCATGCGGGTTTTACATAGTATAATTATACAATGCACTGAATTAAACTAATCTTCCTAATTTCATTACAATAATACAAGGATTGGGTTATTTCACATAAAATTGTCTCAGCTAAGTGCAATGCTATCCATCATAAAAATTGGCGTCTGACCCATGCTAACAACTATAGTATCACTTTGCGCGGGTAACGAATCAGATAGGCAAGCCCAACATATGACTACCACCAATAATTATGACAGTTCTTCAAATCTTTTCTAAGGCCACCGTGCGTGGGCGGCGAGCCGAATAAGATTAATTTCAAGTGTCCTATCCTAACTATTACATTACTATATTTCATATTATTTATTCAAACTTTCTACTCGATCTCAGCAAAGGTAAATAGAGGGAATTCAACCGGCGTGGTTTGATCATCTAAATTATACATATGCGTAACTACATGCAAAAAATCAAATCAATTTAATAACCAAATTGTACAATGGAATCGGGTGCACCTGATAATTATGGCCAAATCTTCTAACTTGCTCCAATAAATCATCCACAAACTAATCTTCAGAATCTGTAAACACTCAACAAACATATATGTAGAAGAAGCTTCCACATCTAATTAGCACAAGACTCTTATAACGTGCATTAAATTTTTTAAATTTTTTCAATTTTTCCCAAAAATCACATTTTAACCTATTTTGACCAAAACTTCACACAAAAACATGTAATACATGTGCCACCCCCTTAACTTAAAGCATTGCATTGCCCTTAATGCAAAAACTTTAAATTGAAATTTTGGTTAAAATCAATTTGATAAACTAACACAAAAAACAAAAACCTAACTCACTTTCGTAGGAATCACGGTTGCATTTAGCGTATGCAACAAGCCTTTAAACCACTCGGTAGCCCGACTGGACGAGTTTTGTCTCGTGAGGATTTGTAGTGAACACACCCACAAAATTCCACAAACCACGGGTTGCCTCCCGCGAAGCGCTAAGTTTACCGTCTTCAGCCAGACATAACTCAAATGAGCTATTGAGAAGGTTGGAGTGGTTCCAAATAAACCACATCCACTGTTTTCGTCTGATCACTCTCCAACTCAACATACGGCTTTAAACGGTATCCATTAACTTTAAAAGGATCTCCACCCAGCATATTTTTTATTTCAATGGATCCGTACGGAGAGACTTGAGTCACTATGTATGGACCCGTCCAAGAAAAAGCTTAAGTCTAGCATTGAATAACCAAAAATTTTGACCAACCAAGAACGATTTCTTGGTGATATGTCGGTCATGAAAAGCTTTGGTTTTCTCCATATAAATCCTAGAATATTCATAGGCATCACGTCTAATCTCATCTAGTTCAGATAATTGAAGTTTTCTAGAACTACCTGCTTTCTGTGAATCCAGATTAACGGTCTGTTGGAAATACGTTTTTCCATGGAAAGTCTCGGTCACATCATTATTAGCATAGATCACGAGCTTTAGACTATTTAGGACATTGTAACTTGCAGTGACCTCCCTTTGGGGGAGATTGTTGGAAATACGTTTTTACGTATTTAGAAAGGATCGGTCACTCCAATAATATTGGGCTCGTGATCCAATATAGCCCATATAGCCCACATGTAGGGTGGGCTATATAAACCCCCCTCCTAGCATGTTAGGAGGGGTTGTTGGTTGTTTTATTCTCTCATTTCAATATATGTGTTTTCTTTCATTTCTCTCTCTAACTTTCTCTCTCTAGAAAAACATCAACCCCCTTGTTTCACAAGATTATCATTGTTCTACAATTGGTATCAAGAGCATGGTTGATTCTTTGGATTAGCACGTTTTATTTATTGATTTGGTGATAATTTTTTCTTCTTTTATAATGTTTCTTTCCTTCGTCTATTGTCTCTTAAAAATTTTTATCCATTTTCAACTTCATTTTTAAATTTAAAGATATTTTATCACTTTTTATTGTCCTATCTTAATCCTTTTTTTTAAGTAGTTGTTTACGGTTATCATTTTTTTGTTCTTTCTGTTTTCAGAAAAGGGTTTACATATTCACTTGGCTATTCCGATACAATTTTTTTTTTTCACATTCCGATAGTTTGTTGCCTTATTCCGATCCGATCTCCGATCGTAACGTTCCAGGTTTGTCCATTCCGATCGCAATAACCCTCGGGTTCTACTTTGCGATCAAGTTTTTCCGACACCCTTATTCCGGCGTGATTGCGATAGCACTTTGCGATCGTGATTGCGACGGGATTTAAGGTAAAGTGAGTCGAAACTCAGCCAAATTTTTTCACACATTCCGATGGTCTTTTGTTGATATTGCGATGGCATTGTTGTTTGACATTGCGATGGAAAAGTATTTAGATTTTGCGATGGTGTAAGTATTGACATTGCGATGGACTCGATCTCGACTTGAAAACAGACTCATCACTCACGACTCTCGACTTCGACTCACGACTCTCGACTTCGACTCACGACTCTCACAACACTCGATAAATTTTTAAATCAACAACAGTCTTGACTCCAAAACAGATTTGACCACATCCTACACCAATATCAACTCAACCTACACAAAACTCTCAAGACTCATACAAACAAACAGACTCAAAACCAAGTCTTGACCCTCACATTACGACTCGATTCAAAATCAAACCCACATCACTCCTAAAACATTTTAGACTCGAAACCATTAACACACCTAAACTCACACCCTCGACTCATCAGACACTAAAGACTAGACGAAGACTCAAACCCACATGACTTCAAAACTCGATCTCAGTTTCCCTCAAAAACTCTCATCTTTCATAACCAAAAATAAGACATAAGTAAGTACACCTTACCCGACACCTTGTATACAAGACCTTGTGAGCAGAAACAACCTTGTGAGATTTGACATTTGTGGGTTTCGTTCCATTTTTTTTTTTGAGCATTTATTTCGTGGGTTTGAGATTATGACACAAAGATTAATAGATTGATTTGTTGTGTGATTGATATGAGAATTAATTTAGTTTGATTTGGCCAGAGAATAGATAGGCTTTGGTAAGATTAGGTGAGAGAGGGGCAGAGGTTCCATGAAATTAGGGATAAGGGGTGGAGCTTACAAAGTTATTTACTTTTGGGAGTATTAAAAGTCAAAGACGGAGTAAACAAGGACGTTTCTTAGGAATTAATGTGAGAATTTAAACGGTTGTGTTTTATGGGTGTTGATTGCCACGTGTGTTTGGCATATTGAGAATTCATAGGCCACTTGTTATTATTTTTGTCCACGTGTTCCCTTATAAAACGTCTTTGAGGACAATTTTTTTTTTCTTTGACCCCACGTCCTATTTACAATCTTTTGATATTGGTACACATTTGCATGTCTTCCTGAAAAGGTGGCAAATAAATTGGAAGGCGTACGTAAGAAGGCTTGACCTTCAAAAACCAAGTCCCAAAAGTCATGGCTACAAGATTTAATCTTCTCTCATCAGTATCCGTAAATTAATTTTTTTATCTTGGTGCTTGTTTCCAACATGGCCATTTCTATGTGATATACCGATTATCAATGTTTTTTTGAGATTGCACATTAATTGCTAAAACTTGTGATATCAAAAGAAGGTACCACGTCCACTGCACAGATTATTATTATTGTTGGATTTATTTGTTGACGAGCTTTATGAGTGAGCCAAGGTTGTATTAGATTCCGGTTTGTTTTATCATCGTTTAGCCGACAAAAATTGCCGAGAAAACAGTTATATCATCAATCGAGGATTTTTCAGATTTATTTTCGGATCGTTTCGTTGGTTTTGTCATACTCTGTGACTTTCTGTTTCTACGTTTCTTCACGAATTGTTTAATTCCGAAGACAACCACATCCATAATTACCTTTCATCGACATTCAATGGAATCGTCGAATTCGACAGTTCAAGAGGAAGAATTGCAACACATGGAACTCAACGAGATCAAATTGCGTCAAAAAACATTGGAAATCTTTCATGAGCTCAAGACACATCTTGCAATTCTCTATCCGAACAACATGACCGAACTTCCACCCATAGTTCAATTGTTCTTTGGAAAAGTGGATAATTTCAAAGAAAAGATTTTCAGTAATTTGGATGCATTACAGATGCAATTTGAAAGGGAGAATCTTTATGAGGTTAAAGTGAAGATATGTCTAGAAATCCTTCGCACACAATTTAAGGATTTCTTTGCCTCAACAATGGAACCTCCTCTTGATTATTCGACTCCAATCTTTCTCCAGATTTTCAACTTTCATACGGGTTGCCAGACTGAAACCTTTAGAAGTGGTTTACTCAATCACATCAATATACTTGAGAAGTGTATTGAGGCCAGGTTAGTTAATTACAACGAGATACGGTTGAAAAAGGGTCAGATTCAAAAAATCAAGGAGTCGTCTAAATCATTGCATGAACATGAGAGAGAGACACCCGTCACGTTGTCGTCAAACATCACGTTGTCGTCAAACGATGATCAGATCTGCCCGGTGCAAGAAATAGGTGCCAGTTTGGTCGTCAAGGTAAGCAATTGCAAGGAATCAGGAGGAACGCATGAAATGAGCAGCAAGTCACAAGCACCAACTGTTCAGGTGCCGAGTCTCAACAATATACAGCATGTTGAGCATGCTGAACCTAATTATGCCAAACATGGGATGAGAAAGAGTGATAGCGATACTAGTTTTGATTCATCCGATGTGAGTCATAATGGGGGAGAAAGTGTTCAAAATGCTAAACATCATGATAAGTGTCTTATGACTGCTTCTTTAAATACTTCTGATTCTAGGATTAAAGAGCTTGAAACGATTTTAGCTCAGCAATCCAAAGAGCTTGAGGATGCCAAAATTGAATTTTCGAAGAAAACGGAGAAATTTGAAACATATTTTGAAAAACTTGAAAAGTCAAACGTTGTTCTTGAACGAAAATTGGATCAAACTGTTCTAGATTCTAAAGCTGAAAAGGATAATCTCTTGAAACAAATTAAGTTGCTTGAATCTAAGTTGGCATCCCAAGATGAATTGTTCAAAGAAAATGAGACCTTAAAGGCTCAAGTACAGGAAAAGGTCTTTGTTATAGCTGCATTGAAAAATGATTTGCGGAAAACTAAAGGACCTAGTGTGGACACTAAGCTTGAAAAACCATCAATCTTGGGGAAACCGCCTACAAATCAGTTCGTCAGACAACCGACTGTCAGACAACCTACTGCATTTAGATCCGAGCGATCAAAATCCTCGAGACCACGGTTTGCCTCCCAAGCTGATATGGTTCATCTTTCTAGAACAGTCACTCCACCATCTAGGCCTAATGTGACTAAAACAGCTTTTGCAAGACCTAATCACATGATTGCCTCTAATTTCCCTAGACATAGTCCAAAGAATATGTCTGGAACTAGTTCAAATGAGGTTCGCTATACTTTTGGTCTAAGGGAAGCTAAGCAAAAGACACAAGTAAGAGATAGGAATTTCAAACCTAGTAAGATGCCTTCTAGTTTACCCAACATTGCTAACCGTAGCATGTCACATTCTAGGAGCATCAATCAATCATCTAGGAATTCTAGATCTTACTCGGACATTAAATATGCTACTTGTAAAACATGTAGAAAATGTGTCTTTACGGCAAATCATGATTCTTGTATCAAGAAACTACTTAATGAGGTGAACTCCCGTGCTAGACTTAAATCCCAGTGGGTTGCCAAAATCAAACCCATTGGTAAAATGTGGCGCCCCACTGGTAGAACTTTCACCCTTGTAGAAAACGAGTGCCCTTTAACTAGGATAGTCTCCGATTCTATTAAGACTACTAGGGAGGAAATTGAAAAGGAGGATGCATCACCTAAGCCTGAACTTAAGGTTTTCTATAAAAGGAAATGTTTACCAGCTAAGACAAGTGAATCATCTCCTCAGGTCACCTCTAGCACAAGAAAAGAAAAATGTGAACCCCCACTTGCTTCTAAGATAGATATCGCTAACCCATATCAAAGCATGCAAATTCCAAATGAGAATGCAGGTACCAAAGAGGATGTTCTAAAAGAACGAAGCGGTCCAATCATTGTATACCATTCAATTAAGGACACTCTCAGAGTTTGGTTGCTGAAAAAGTTGATATCTAAGAAAAAAGTGTCTCAGGGGATTTGTAGTTAAGCTCATGCACAAGGACTTACAGTCACATAACAGACTGTAACTCGCTCTCAAAAGACAAGAAAGTTCATCCCGATGATGACTTATCCTCAAAACGAGAAATTAAATTTTCTCGGACACGAGCTTACATTTTAAACTATTCAAGGGTTTTAAGCTCGTGTAAAGGACTTACAGTCACATAACAGACTGTAACTCGCTCTCAAAAGACAGGAAAGTTCATCCCGATGATGACTTATCCTCAAAACGAGAAATTAAATTTTCTCGGACACGAGCTTACATTTTAAACTATTCAAGGGTTTTAAGCTCGTGTAAAGGACTTACAGTCACATAACAGACTGTAACTCGCTCTCAAAAGACAGGAAAGTTCACCCGATGATGACTTATCCTCAAAACGAGAAATTAAATTTTCTCGGACACAAGCTTACATTTTAAACTATTCAAGGGTTTTAAGCTCGTGTAAAGGACTTACAGTCACATAACAGACTGTAACTCGCTCTCAAAAGACAGGAAAGTTCATCCCGATGATGACTTATCCTCAGAACGAGAAATTAAATTTTCTCGGACACGAGCTTACATTTAAAACTATCACAAGGGTTTTAAGCTCGTGTAAAGGACTTATTGTCGCATCACAGACTATAACTCGCTCTTCAAAGAAAGGAAAGTTTATCGCCAATGGTAAACTTATCCTAACAACGAGAAATTAAAATTTTCTCGGGCATGAGCTTATGTAAAAAACATTCCAAGTTTTTAAGCTCATGCACAATGGCTCCTCGTTAAATGACAGACGATGACCCGGACTTCAGAGACAGGGAAGTTTGTCTACGCAACGATAACTTACCCTTTTAACGAGAAATTAAGTTTTCTTGGACACGAGCTTATCCTAAAACCATTCAAAGGTTTTAAGCTCGTGTATAAGGCTCTTCATTAAATGTCAGATGATGATCCGATCTTCAAATTAAGGAAAGTTTATTGCCGATGATAAACTTATCCTCACAACGGGAAATTAATTTTTCTCGGGCATGAGCTTATATTAAAAACATTCGAAGTTTTTAAGCTCATGCACAATGACTTACAGTTAAATATCAGACTGTAACTCGGACTTCAATTTTAGGAAAGCTTATCTTTAAAGATAGCTTATCCTCGTAACGGGAAATTAAATTTTCTCGGTCATGAGCTTGTATTAAAACGTTCCAGGTTTTAAGCTCAGAAAGGAAAGTGAATCTTTTAAATAAGAGAACTTTTCCTCATAACGAGAAATTCACCTTTCTCGGTCATGAGCTTTACGTTAAAACATTCAAAGTTTTTCAAGCTCATGAAAACGACTTCTAAGTAAATGTCAGCTTAGAACTCGTTCTTCAATTAAAAGGAAAGTTTATCGCCGATGGTAACTTATCCTTAACAACGGGAAGTTTACAACTTCTCGGACTTGAACTCGTTTTGTAAGATATTCAACATCTTAAGCTCAAGTAATTGGTTTTCAAAACGTTGAACACAATTTTTCGAGAATTTCTCAAAAAGTTTTTCTAAATCTTTCAAAATTGTGTGTTCAAAAAAAATGTTTTGATAAAAAGAGCATGTCTTCTGGAATCGATAATATTTACGATACTAGAAATGTCATTCAATAATGACACGGGGTTGTAAATAAAGTTCGAGCAGAAGTTCAAATGTTTTAAAACATGCTCAAAATGGTTTGCTATTATTTCAGATAGTAACCCGCTTTTCATACTCAAGTCAAGCATTTCACCGGAAAGCTTTGACTCAACAACGGGAATTAATTTTCTCGGGCATGGTTTACTTTATAACCATGTAAGGGATTGTGTTTACGTAATAACACAATCTAACACGAATATATGTACGTGTCAGTGCATTTATTTGTTAAAACAAGAGAAATCTTGTTTTTATGAAGTTATCATCTCCACCAACCGTAGCAATTTACAATTGATATCTACATACTCGACGAGGCGACTACTCAAACGGTGACTACAACTCTTTCAATAGAACACGGGTCAACAATTGAGGGGGAGCAATTGTCCAGCATTCAGAATCTTTAACGTTGAAAGTGCCAAGTTCACATGTTGGTGTCAAGACAACGATATCAATCAAATGGAGTCAAGAGATAACTTCAGACATGATGAGGCGACCAACATTCGTGAACAAGAACCATGTGCTTCTTTCATATGATGTTCTCCATCATTCAGGTCCAACCTCATAAATTGCTAATCTTGTGAATACATTATCATATATGATCTTTGCACGTGATAAATACCTTACACTTGTGTTTAAAAGGTATTTAATTTACGTTTCAAGTACACCCTCATTAATTTGAGGGGGAGCTTGTGTAATTCATGAAGATAATTGGCTTTGCATTTTTCTTCCCAAAAGTTTCTTAAAATGCTATTAAATCAATTGATATTAAAAACATCGATTGGGTTAATATTTTTAATATGGGGGAGAAAATGTGATTTAATATGGGAAATGATTAATCACAAATGGTTTGACTTAACGTGCTAGCTCATCCCGACATGTGCGAAATGTTTTCGGATATCGTGGCATATGTTAAGGGGGAGCAAAATGGATTTGCACTATCAAAATGGATTTCATGGTGACATACACTTACCCAAAACATCTCTATTCACGACGGTGAAGATTGTGGTGACATAAGGATGGTAGGATAGGTTAAAGTCCAATGATTCCTCTAGAACCGGAGGAATCTTCCAAAGGACATTCCATAGCTAGAAATAGTAGTCCTTAGGAAAGATGGAGAAAGATTGTGAACGTAGCTGAATGCCGACCAAGTACTTAAGTTAGCACTGGAACAATCACAACAAGGTGCTAGTGATGACGTATTGGTAAGCATTGAAGGGGTTGAAGAATGAAAAAGAATTGTAAAGATAAAGGGTGTAAAGAAAGAAGCCCTCCTTACAACTTAGGCAGAAACCGGGTCAATACATATGCTATTAAGATCATTGTTTAATGATTCTTGATATTGAAGACAGACATCATGGACCCAGTGATGCAAAGTACAATCCATCCCAGCTAACTCAGATATCTCTTAAAAGATATTTGTTTTAATCACACGGAGACAACACGTTATCTATTGATTTATTCACTCCGAATAAATTGGTATTGAAAAGGTGGCACTCCTCTCCAGCCTCCGATCACTAAAATCCAAAGTGCACGATCGAGTCTAGAGCCATTTGAGATCATCAAATATCTCATTAGGACACACTTTCATATTTCCTTGCTTCTTCACACACTGTGAAAAGTAAGAAAGATCTTAAGAGTCCTACGCAAAATCTTCATGATCTTGCCTGAACATCCGAGTAATACGAAAGTATTTACAATGAAGATGGAAATCCTTCTTGAGCGAATATCAAAAAGCTCATGGTAGGTGACTTGTGCGATTCTTTATGAATCAAACTTGTGATAATTGGAAAGCAACAGCTGTTTATTTCTTAAATGAATTTAAACACGTTCCAGGCCTCTACGCAATATCTCAGTGATCTTGCCAGAACACTCAGAGTGATACCGTTGTGTTCACGGTGATGAGTGGAAATCCTTCTAGTGTTAACCTCAAACAGCACTTGGTAGGTAACTTGCAAGATTCTATACGAATCAAGCTTGTGACAACTGGAAAGCAACGATGGTGCGGTTCTTAATTGAATTTCACTTGTTCCAGGAACATGAATTGACGGCTTCAAATCATGCGGATATTATTATCCAAATGATTCACTCTTTATGTTCGCAGTCAGCTTTGGACGGTCGAATAAAGAGAACGGGTTTACCCGCGAAATCCTGTCAGGAAGTTACTTAATTGAAACTATCCGTCACGGGTACGATATCTAATATCGTCCAACGGTCTTCACCGACCGGAGGTAAAATGCTACCGATTTAGAATGAAATGTTCAAAGCCATTTCTTTCGTGTCTACTTATGTTGCGGCATTTGAAGACGGTGGCGTTGCGGAATCCAAGAAGAAGTCGTCCCCACATGCTTATACTGCATACACTCAGTACTTCAACTAATTCAAGAAAGTCTGAAGGTCAAGTCTTCCGCTGTATCAAACTCTGAAGCTTTCAAGAATTATAAAGGTATAAGTGTGTGGAACATGAAGTCACGAAGAGGCGAATATCACAAGTGATGAATGCACAAGGTCAAGGCAAGAGAACATGCTCAAGACTAAAGTCAAAGATCTCATCAGCATATTCACAAGAACAAGATCGAAGACTAAAGCATAGTATGCTAGGTTTAAGATTTTGTAAAATGGTGTGACCTCCCTTTGGGGGAGATTGTTGGAAATACGTTTTTCCATGGAAAGTCTCGGTCACATCATTATTAGCATAGATCACGAGCTTTAGACTATTTAGGACATTGTAACTTGGAGTGACCTCCCTTTGGGGGAGATTGTTGGAAATACGTTTTTACGTATTTAGAAAGGATCGGTCACTCCAATAATATTGGGCTCGTGATCCAATATAGCCCATATAGCCCACATGTAGGGTGGGCTATATAAACCCCCCTCCTAGCATGTTAGGAGGGGTTGTTGGTTCACTTACACTTCCATAATCTTATTTCCATCTTTCTCATCTTTCTCTCCTTTCTCTCTCTTCTTTCTCTCTCTAAATTTCTTCCATTTATCATCATTCAATAGATAATCCACAATATGCTAAATCCTTAGAAAACTAAGATCCTACACGGTCTTAATCGCCCATTCAGCCCTATGCTCAATCTCAACTGGTAAATGACATGCCTTCCCATATACCAACTTATATGGTGAAATTCCAATAGGAGTCTTAAAAGCCGTCCTATATGCCCACAAAGCATCATCTAGCCTCAAGGACCAATCTTTCCTATCACTACGAATTGTCTTTTCTAAGATTCGCTTAGTCTCTCTGTTAGATACTTCCACCTGCCCACTAATCTGTGGGTGATAAGGGGTATCTATCCTATGATTAACTCCTAAGTGTTTCAAAAATTTCCCAAATCTAAAGTTCTTAAAGTGAGAACCCTCATCACTAATGATGGCCTTAGGAATTCCATGCCTAACAAATATATTCTTTTTAACAAACTTAAGAACTACACTATGGTCATTAGTTCTAGTAGCTTTAGCCTCTACCCACTTAGACACATAATCAACTGCCACTAAAATGTACACATTCCATGTGAAGTAGGAAATGGTCCCATAAAATCAATACCCCACACGTCAAAGATCTCAACAACAAGTATAGGATTCATAGGCATTTGGTCACGCCTTGAAATCCCACCAACTTGTTGGCAACGAATACATGCTTTCACAATAGACTGGGCATCCTTGAATATAGTCGGCCAAAAGAAACCGCTTTGTAGGACTTTATGCCCAGTTTTCGAAGCACCAAAGTGTCCACCACATGCATAAGAATGGCAATGAGCCAATATGTCCATATGCTCGTGGTCGGGAACACATCTCCTAACAACTTGGTCAGCACACACTTTATATAGCTCCGGATCGTCCCAAAAATAATGCTTCAACTGGGAGAAGAAGTATTTTCTTTGTTGTTTGGACCAAAAATCTGGAAGCTTTTTAACTGCAAGATAATTAACTATATTTGCGTACCAAGGAACCTTAGAAACATCAAATAAGCTTTCATCCGGAAAGCTTTCTTTAATCACATCAGAAGGGTTGAACGGTAGAGGGATAATTTTAGACAAATGGTCGGCAACTACATTTTCTGACCCCTTTTTATCCCGGATTTCTAGATTAAATTCCTGTAAAAGCAAAATCCACCTAAGTAACCTCGGTTTTGACTCTTTCTTAGTCAACAAATGTCTTAAGGCACTATGATCTGAAATTACTATCACCTTAGAATGCCCCCAAATATATGACATAAACTTATCAAGAGCAAAAACCACAGCAAACAACTCTTTTTCAGTAGTGGTGTAATTCATTTGAGCTTCTAAAAACGTCTTACTAGCATAAAAGATTACAACGGGTTTCTTATCGACCCGTTGTCTAAGAACCGCCCCAGCGGCATAATCACTCGCATCACACATGATCTCGAAAGGCTTCGACCAATCAGGTGATTGTAGAATAGGGGCTTCTACAAGCTTTTTCTTAAGCATGTTGAATGCTTTAATACATGATTCATTAAAGTTAAAGCGTGCATCTTTTAAGAGTAGATTACAAAGAGGATTTGATATAGCACTAAAATCTTTAATAAATCACCTATAGAACCCGGCATGACCAAGAAAAGATCGCACACCCTTGATGGTAGTGGTAGGAGGAAGGGTTGAAATTACTTGAACTTTGGCACGGTCAACCTCAAATCCTTTTTCAGATACAACATGCCCTAATACAATTCCTTCTCGAACCATGAAATGTCTCTTCACCCAACTAAGCACCAAATTAGTTTCGGTGCATCTTTTTAACACACTCTCAAGCTGATCAAGGCAGCTTTCAAAGGACTTACCAAAAATGGAGAAATCATCCATAAATATCTCTACAGATTCTCCAACCATGTCAGAAAAGATACTCATCATACACCGCTGAAAGGTAGCGGGTGCATTACACAGGCCAAAAGGCATTCTTCAAAATGCAAATGTTCCATAAGGACATGTAAACGTAGTTTTAGCTTGGTCATCAGGATGGATGGCCAAAAGGCATTCTTCGAAATGCAAATGTTCCAATAGAACTTCTTACCAGAAAGCTTCTCAACTATTTGATCAATGAAGGGTAGTGGAAAGTGATCTTTAGATGTGGCATTATTCAGCTTACGGTAATCTATACACACTCTTCACCCAGTTACTGGTCGGGTGGTGAGTTTTTACCCATTCTCGGTTTCCACAACGGTGATTCTGGCCTTTTTAGGCACCGTTTGAGTGGTACTTACCCATTTACTATCCGAGATGGGATAGATGATACCAGCGTCTAACCATTTAAGAACTTCCATCTTTACTACCTCTTTCATATTAGGATTCAGACGCCTTTGCGGATCTCTTGCTGGCTTAATATCTGGGTCCGTAACAATTTGATGCATACATAATGAAGGGCTGATCCCTTTCAAGTCTGCAATTGTCCATCCTACTGCTGCTTTATACTTGGAAAGCACCTTTAGAAGTGCTTCCTCTTGTGATTCAGAAAGATCATAAGCAACAATAATGGGTATCATATTATTAGGACCTAGAAAAGCATATTTAAGATTGGATGGAAAATGTTTTAGTTCAAGAGTTGGAGGCACCTCTAGAGACGACTTCATGGCCGTGTCAAAAATAGAAGGCAAGGGCTCCACTTTATAAGACCAAGGTGCTTTTTGATGGTCCAAAGAACTGACCAAACACTCTTGAATCTCTTGAATTCAACAACATCAAGAATCTCCTCGTTCTCACTGGTTAGATATAATTCCAAAGAATCATCCTTAAGCATATGGGATGCATGCTTTTGGACTTCCTCATCGATTACATCTACTTGGTAACATTCATTCAGCGTAGGAGAATTCATAGAATTAAACACATTCAATCTTATCTTCTTATTACCGAATGCAATATCCATGGCACCACTTCGACAATTAATCCTAGCATCTATCGTGGCTAAGAACGGGCGCCCAAGGATAATAGTTGGTTGAACATCTTTATATTGTGACTCGGTGTCCATAACAAAGAACTCAAATGGGTAATAAAAGTCATCAACTTTCACAATAACATCCTCTAAGATACCTTTTGGAATTTTTGTAGATCGATCGGCTAAGGAAATAATGGTTTCAGTCTTACGAAGAGTTCCTAAGTCATACTTATCGACCAAACTAGCAGGAAGGATGTTGATACTAGCACCAAGATCAAGGAGCGCCTTCTTAATGGCAATATTTCCGACCACCACTGAAATCAATGGTGCTCCAGGATATTTGAATTTAGGAGGAAGAGAGCTAGATAAGACTGCACTAACATGCTCCGTCAAGTCAATCTCTTTAGGCAACAACGCCTTCAGCTTCCTCTTCTGAGTACACAAGTCCTTTAAAAACATGGCATATGCAGGAATCTGCTTGATAGCATCAATAAGGGGGGGACTGATTTTAACTTGCTTGAAAGTATCCCACATATCCTCAGCATGAGGACCCTTTTTAGCTAACCTTGCAGATGTCGATTTCTCCAAAGCCGTAGGGTATGGTGTGCTGGACACACCACACTCCCCAACTTTGGGAGATTCAGTAGCTTTAGGATTCAATGTTGTTGGTTTAGGAAAATCATTTAACAAATCATTTACCAACTCAAAACCGGACTTAACATTATCAGAATTTTTACCTTCAACAATAATTTCGTCATCAGTAACAAAATCCTCGACATCATGAGAATTTGGAATTCCCTTGTCATTGTTGTAGATTTTACCGTTTCGAAGAGACGTCACCATATTCACGTGCTCATTTCCATTTTTACTTGTGTGTGGGATTCATGGTGGGGTAGCTCGGTAGCTTTCCCTCATCTCGTTTGCTTAATTGATCCGCCAGTTGACCAACTTGTCTCTCAAGAGCTGCAATAGATTTAGTAGTGGTCTCGTGTCTTTGATTAGTGACTTCGAATTTTCTATTGATCTCTTGATTGTTGGTATATAATGAATCCATAAGCCTATCAAATTTTCGGTTAAGGTTCAAGAGACGGTTATCATCTTGGCCTTGAACCTGATTTGGATATTGTTGTTGTGGCCTATGATTGTAAAAATATTGTTGGAAGTTAGGTGAATCGCCACCCTCATACCTTGGTTTATAACCATAGTGTTGTTGTTGGGCATTATTAGGGCGATTGTCTTCATCTTTCCAACAGAAATTGGGGTGATTGCGCCATCCAGAATTGTAACTTTCGGAGAATGGGTCATTTCTTTGACGACCTCCATAGAATCCATTCACCTCCTCATTTGGTGGCGCCCCCCAACTTTGACAATTATCGACTGAGTGACTTGGATCACCACACATTTAACACCTACTATGCGACACATTAGACACATTTGGAACACCTTTTCCTAGATTTCTCAACAAAAGATCAACTTTCTTACTTAACTCGCTAATTTCAGAATTTATGCCACGTTGGTTAGACACAAAATTGGCGGAAGATGGGTGGTTGTTTCGATCCACTGAAGCTTGGGTCTTGGAACCTTTGCTTAGTTTTTCAAAAAACTCCCATTCTTCCTCCATAGGTCGCGAGAAAAACATACACCCACTAGTGGCCATCACAAATTGTTGGTTGTTATAATCCAACCCATCATAAAAGACTTTGAAAAGCTCCCATTTTGGAACATTGTGATGAGGGCATGTTCTTAATAACTCCTTAAGTCTACTAATTTCTTCATGAAACTGCTCGCCTGGGATTTGACGAAAGGATTTAATCTTATTTCTAATGGCAGCAGTTTTACTTATAGAATAAAATTCCTCAAGAAAAGCAGATTGCATTTCAGACCATGAGTTAATACAACCTGGCTCAAGAGATGAGAACCAGTCCATAGCTTGATCTTTAAGTGAAAAAGGAAAAAGGCGAAGTCTTACCTCATCCTTGGTAATGTTATTTGTTAGCCTCAAAATATTGAGTCAAACAAGAATATTCGGTCATAGGTTTATATTGTAACATTTAGTAAAACGTTGTAATAGTTAGTTAAAATAGTCGTGACATTACATGCTTGATGGCTAGCTTAAAAGGCCTCTTTCAAGGTATTAAGCATTTATTCAAGCCCGGCCCAATCAAACTATAGCCCATTAAGCCACATGTAGGCTAGGATATAAATACCCTTCCTAGCATGTTAGGAAGGGTGTTGGTTGTCTCATTTTCTAATCTAATTTCACAAAAGTTTAACACACACTTCTCTCTATTTTCTCTCTCTAGTTTCTCTCTCTAGAATTCGTCTTCTTCATCTATTTTCTGTATTTAAATTCGTGTAGAATCAACCATAAATTAGGGACAACATTTGGTATCAATCGCCATGGGGTAGTTTTGTGATTCGTTGTTGCTAGTATACTTGGTTCGTGTGATTCTCTCCTAAAATCATCTCGAATTCAAGTATTTTCTTATTTTTCGTTGTGTTTCGTGTTCCAAATCATACTATAGATTATCTACATACTTGTAGTAAGATTTTTTTTACTTTGGTTTGGATTGTAACACGAATTCCCAGGTAAAGTTCTCATCTTTCTTGTTGCCTAAAAGTCTCGAACTTTTTATTGGGTACGATCCGGATATTACGATCGCATAAACCTGGGGTTTCTACTTGCGTTCTAATAGTCCTTTCACATATTGCGATCGAGGTTACGATATGCTGTTGGGATCACCTATTGCGATCGAGGTTACGATCTGTTGTCACGATCCAAGACCACGATCCAAGACCACGATCCAAGACCACGATCCAAGACTACGATCCAAGACCATGATCCAAGACCACGATCCAAGACCATGATCCAAGACCACGATCCAAGACCACGATCCAAGACCACGATCAAGACTACGATCCAGGTCTACGATCTAGGACTGCGATCTATGACTACGATTAAGGACTACGATCAAGAGTTCAATGGGTGACATTGCGATGGACATCTAAATTTTGTAAGAGTATTTTTTAGATTTAGCCACTATCTAGACTACTCCCGGAACGTAGTTTACACGAAGATTAAAAAAAGTTAAAAAAAATAAAAATTTGGTGATTACAATTTCTCCATACTAGTTTTAGGCTATTTCTAGCTCGATTTCAAAATTTGGTGATTACAAATTTTTTAGGTCTACCGTTTTGTCGGACTGAGGAATTTATTGTCAGTCTGAGAAAAAATCGCAATTTTCAGAATTTGAAAAACAAAAAAATCACAACACAACTACTTAAGATCCACATTCAATTCATCATTTCAGAGAATATTGATATGGATTCTACTACAGAATATCGTGTGACGAACAACAACATAATGGTGGCGGGTAACAAAGAAAGACCACCAATGCTTGTGACTGGTAGATATGCACAATGGAAATCACGATTCCTTCGATATGTTGACACTAAACCCAATGGTGATGTTCTTCGATGTTGCATCAAAGAAGGACCATATACTCACTCTACAATAACCATTCCTACAATTCTAGCAACTGAATCGACAACCGGTTCTGATGAGCAAACTATTGAGGAAACATATGAGAACACCTCGAAAGAGAAACGTGCTTGGATTGATACAGACAAAGAAGCAATCTATTTTATTCTTAGTGGGATTGGGGATGATATTTACTCAACGGTTGATGCATGCTCTACTGCAAAAGAAATGTGGTTTGCCATTGAACGATTACAACAAGGAGAATCACTTAACAAGCAAGATGTCAAAACCAACTTGTTCTGGAACTTTTGTAAGTTTACGTCATTGGATCGGGAATCAATTGATTCTTACTACTCAAGGTTCTACAAGATGATGAATGACATGACAAGAAACAATGTGCAAGTCTCCACCATGCAAGTCAATATGCAGTTTCTACAACAACTTCAACCCGAGTGGACACGATTTGAAACATTGGTAAAACAACAAAATAAGTTGGACGAGGTCAACTATCATACACTTTTTGACGTTTTGAAACAATTTCAGAATGAGGCAAATGAACTTCGAGCTGAACGGGTTGCAAAGACTGCTAATCCACTTGCTTTAGTGTCTACCACTCACCATGTCCAAGATCATCGCTCTCGTGCTCCAAAATCATACTCCACTACATCCTCATCACCAAGATACTCCACCACATCCTCTTCACCAAGATACTCCACTTCATCTAAGTATTCAGCTCCCATAAGATCACGAGACAAAGAACCAAGAGCACCATCAACATCACCTGAGCCATCATCTGAAGAGGACATTGATGAAGAACTAGCTTAGAAGGATAGGGAGATGAAGCAACAAATTGATTTCGTTATGAAGACATACAAGAAAACCTTCAAACCTACCAACAACAATCTTCGAACATCATCAAATACAAGGAATCAATATGTTGAGACTCCTCGAAGGTATGAAACACGTCAACATGATGAAAGTCCTCCAAGGTATGATCGACGTAATCTAACACATGTTAAGGGTTCTGCACAGTATGATCGACAAACTGCTTAGTATGATGCTCAGAGGATTGGTATTGTTGCTGCGAATAGGGACACCGTTGGTACTCAAGTGGTTCAGAAAAGTGGGATTCAATTCTTTAATTGTCAAGGTTATGGGCATATGGCAAAGGAATACACAAAGCCAAAACGAGTTAGGGAATCTAGTTATCATAAGGAAAAGATTTTGATTTGCAAGAAGATGGAAGTTGGGGTTAAATTGTCGGCTGAGGAAGGAGCCATGCTTGATGACACTGATGATGAAGCTTCCGATCAAGAACTTGAAGCACATTACTCGTACATGGGAAACGTTGAAGAAGTTCTCAACGTCACTGAAGATGACAATGGTCCTATCTTTGATACTTAGCCAATCAAGGTACACATTGAAGAAGAATATAATGTGTTTGGTAATACTCATGAGCATAGTGAGCTACCCAAAGCCATTAATGACACATGTATGATGGAAACGGTTGATAGCAATACCACACCCGATTCATCAGACATGTGCAATAATGAGTCTGAGGATGATCAACAAATGAGTATGATGATGACGAGGAGCGTATTGCGCTTGCTAACTTAATTGCTTCATTATAAAAAGATGTCAAAGAAACTAGAATGAGTCAAAAGCAATTAAAGAAGGCAAACGCTACGCTCACTCAGAATTTTGAAGAATGCAAAGCTGCTCTCATTAAATATAGTGAGACCATTAATAGCTATAGAGCTCAGCTTCTTCAAAAGACCAATGAGATTGAGGGGTACAAAGGGTGTTTAATTAATGTCAAAAAGGACGACTTTCAACAGAAATATAACGAAACTCTTAAGCTTCTAGAATAAGAGAAACGTAATTATAACACCTCTTTGAGTATTGAACGTCACAAAACGTATCTTGCTAACACGAAAGTCAATGAGCTAACTCAAGTAAATTGTTTTCTTCGAAAGGATAGAACTAAACTTGTTAATGAAAAGAAAGTAGTTGTTGAAAAGTTGGAAAATGATTTCAAAACTAAACAAGGGAAAGATATCGACAAAATGGTGGAACTTGAAACTCAAATTGATTTTTACAAGAAAACCGTTTACAAAACTAATCAATCAGTTCAAACCATGAGAATGTTGGTAACTCGTTCGTTTTTTAAGGATCGACCTAGTTTTTCTAATCCTAAGTACCTTGAGAAAGCTCAATCTGAGAATCAGCACTTATATCTTGATGAGTCCGAATGGACCGATCTTGATTGCCTTGTTGTTAGGCCCGATAGTGAAGAGACAAACGATTAGGAAGAAGAGAGTAGACCAAAAGTTAATAAAGAATTTGTTAAACCATAAAATTATGCTTATGAAAACAATCTTTATGCTCTTTTCAAACCGCAAACACAGAAAACTCGTGAGCAAATATTTTTCGAATGTGAACAAATAAGAATTAAATGGAGACAAGCTTTTGCCACTAAGAATACTAATGTTTCAAAATTTATTGACTACTTTCCATCTAAAGCTTCTGTAAGCAAGAGTAAGCACGCACTTAGTATTCTCAAGAGTAACATTGAAAATTTCAAAAAGATTGTTGATGATGACTGGAAAAAACGTGAACTTTCGAAAGGAGACAAAGAAATTCCTCACGATATAAATGTGCTTGTGAATAGTACTTTGATTCCGCTTGCGGAAAGAACGCAAAAACATATTTTGGAATTTGAAACATTAATTAAGCAAGAAATGTTTGATGATTTGATATATCTGGAATCTCTTGAACAAGAAGTGAACGACCATCAACCTGATAGAGACGAGTTTTCTACAGCATATGATCTACTCTTACATGAATGTCTCTCAAAAGATATTATGTGTGTTTATGTTACATCTTGTGCTGATATTGATGAATATCCTGATGTTGCATGCAAATATCTTGATCAAGTTAAAGAATGTGAACGTCTTGAAACTGAGCTTTCAAATAAAGTTGACCAAAAAGACTTTTCGTTACTTCAACATAGATATGATTATCTTCAAAAATATTGTCACTCACTTGAACTTGCTTTGCAAAAGAAAGTTAGTAGCTTTTCAAATGATACACCTTTGGAAGTAAAATTATCTGAGTCATGTTGATTACTAAACGAAAAAATTCTTGATATTTCGGATTTGAAAGCTCAATTACAAGAAAAAGACATCGCAAAAGCAGAGTTGAAGAAACTCATTGCTAAGATGGGAGGGAAAGTTGTGGAACCTAGTGCTAAGAAACCTGTTGTTAGACAACCCAATGCCTCTAAAGTGAATAGATCCTCTATCTTGGGAAAACCATCTGCTTTCTCAAATTCCTCGTTTGCAAAACCTGTGTTTGCCTCCAAGATGGATGGAAAGGAAAGGTTACCATATACTCAACCCATAAGGAATACTGTAGCACCAAGCGTTAAGCACAATAATGTGATTAAACCAGGGATGTATAGAATGACCACTAAACCCACAAACAACGTTAGTCACTCGCCTCAGACTTCTAGAAACACTAATATTCGTGTCTCTTCTACTACATGATTAGTCTCCACTGCTAGTGTTAGCCGGCCTCAGCTTAAGAGCACTCAAGTGAATGATAAGGTTTGGAAACACAAGAGTAAAGGGAAGATGAAGGAAGTAGAAGAACACCCTAGGAAATTGATTGTTTCTAAGAATAAAAAGTCTGAAATCGCATGTAATGACGATTTCAATGACGTGACTGCTTTGAATGCTTTAAATGTTAAGTTTGTTTGTGTGAAATGTGGAAAATGTGCTTCTGCTGATCATTCTATGTGTGCTATGAATAATGTGAAGGGCATAGCTACTAGAACTAAGAATCAAGTTGCGATGCCTATTAGTGCTAGTAAACCCAAACGCAAACTGAACCATTCTGATGCAACCCCCACTAAGAAAAGTAATGCATCTGTCTCCACCACTATGAAGCCTAGAAGTAGAATTAGGGAATTATATGAGTCTGCTAGCAAGTCTTGGAAATGGTGGTTTGCTAATCAATGTCCTCCGAGATATAAATGGATGCCTAAAGTTAGGATAGAAAATGTGACAACGAGTGTTAGTATGCCTTTAAATGTTGCTAAGGACACTAATGATTCTACAATCACAACTACTGTGGTATCCAATTTAGCAAATGATCCACCGTGTTCTAACTCTTCTGCAGGTAATACAAATAATTCTCTTCATACTGGACTCCGGATGCACGAAGCACATGAAGGGTAATATCAAGCTTCTAATTAACTTCGTGGAGAAGTTCTTGGGTACGGTCCGATTCGGAAATGATCAATTTGAACCGATCCTAGGATATGGAGATTTGGTTCAGGGGAATATCACGATAAAAAGGGTATACTACGTCGAAGGGCTCAATCACAATCTTTTCTCGGTTGGTCAATTCTGTGATGCAGATTTGGAAGTCGCTTTCAGAAAGAAGACATGTTTCGTTCGTGATTATTATGGGAATGACTTACTTACCGGTACACGGGTACTGATCTTTACACAATTTCACTACAAGAAACAACTTCATCAACTCTAATTTGCTTCATGGCTAAAGCTTCAACGACTCAGGCATGGTTATGGCATCAATGTCTATCTCATCTCAACTTTGATACCATCAACTTGCTTTCCAAGAAAGATATTGTGAGAGGCCTTCCAAGCTTGAAATGTTAGGTCAAAAAGTTGATGTGGCAGAAACTCAAAAACGAAGAAAACATGAAGATATTGTCTAAGCGTTGTCAAGAGCAATCCAAGCGTTGACAAGAGCAAACTAAGCGTTGTTGGCTCAAGAGTTGTCATGTGCAATCTAAGCATTGTCACATGTAATTCAAGAGTTGATAGAAACGTGGACAAGAAGCTTATGGAAGCTTCTATTTAGATAAACATGTAAGATATATTCTGCATAAGTTTATTTAAATCGAAGATTTACTTGTTTATTTGTTATTATCTCTTGTAAACCCTAATCCTTACACTATAAAAGGAACCAAGGGTCTTAGGTTTTTATTCATCATTCATATTCACAATGTAAACCTAAAGCGTATGTCGGCTAGACGTGGGATTCAATGTATACGCGTCTAGTGGTTGTTGATTATTAATATAATTAGCAATCCTTTTGTTTTAATTCATGTCTTGTGCCCTAAACACCTTGTTAATGTGTCGTGTTCTAATTTCGCTTTGATTATCTAATCATATGAACATGATGCATTCCTAGTAGCTTTAAAGATCCGGAAACCAAGGTTTCCACAATTGGTATCAAAGCCTCGTGGCTCGTGATGCTAGGACCAACAAGTTGTTCGTGTATCGTGAAGAAGAAGAAAAATCCGTGTAGGGTTTTTCTGGACGTTTTTGTGTCCGCAACAGTATTCAGAAGGCCATAACTTTTTATTGAACCGTTGGATCGCCACGAAATTTCTTGTGTGTGTTCTATACACATATATCTAGACATCCATCAGAAGGATTGTCGATTTTTATCCCCAGGAAAAAGTTATTAAGTGTCAAAGTCACCAGGGGTCATATGCTGTTTTCTGTGAACAGTAATAGTAAAAACGCGATTTATCCTTCGTTAACCGTTGAATCGTCTTGAAATTCGATCTGTAGGTTCTTGACACTTGTGTCTAGGATCTCACCGAAGGGATCTTCGATCTGAGCTCTCATGAAGAAGATATTCGATGTCAAAGTTCACTGCAGTTTATGGTTTTCACATAAAATCATGATTTAGGGTTTATAAAACCCTAGATCTATTACCCGCTGACATGTGTTATTTAGACGCTGATAGATGTTGGTGTGACGCTGATAGATGTTGGTGTGACGCTGACAAGGCATGGATGTGACGCTGATGGCCAGGCGCTGACAGGAAAAAAGTTGGTGCTGACAAGAATAAGTTAAGCACTGTTTGGAAGCGCTGACACTTGTTGTCCGATATATACATTTTCAAACGCTGACAAGTGTTATCTGATATTGGACAACACACAGTGTTGATATCTTGGACAGTGAAGGGTATTGGACAACAAAAGGAATAGTTGCTGTTTGAGAAAATTGGTACGTTTTTAGCACAAAAAAAAGAGGAAATTACACACGAAGGTACATGGAATCTCCGTACTTATACAGAATATCAAATTGATATTTATGGCTCAGATATTTTTTAAAGGGATTAATGATTTTAAAGCGAGTTAGCAACAATTCGTGAGGTAATTTATTGGATTTGATTATGTAATCGGGGTAGCCTTGTAAAAGAGTTATCTGTGTGCTTTTACATATGATATTAAGATTAAGAATTGTCATGAAGAGATGTTAGCTTAAGGGGGAGAATACTTAGGGTAAGTTTGATAATTGAAGAAGATTTTCGTGAGTTTGTGTTCTATCATATCTTAAAGTCATGCACTTCCAGCCACTGACTTTAAAGGTAACTTGTTCGTGCTTTACATGTTTGGTGATGAAGGCTTGTCATAACACTTGAAGGAGTTACATTATCGTGCTCAGTGTCTCACAAAGGATGAGAATATTGACAAGGGATCGAGGTCTACTTATAATTTGCTATAGGTATAAGTTCTTTATCACATGGATAGTACAAGACATGGAACACAAGGTTGGGTTATTCTACTTCTACATCAAAAATATTATAGTTATTTTTCTTCAAGATCATTACATAGAGCTACATTTGGAGAATCTTCAAAGATTGCATACATTGTTTACTTCCTTGTTGATGTGACAAAAAGGGTAAGAAATACGTGCTACACTTGAGGGGAAGCAATTTGAAGATCATGTACAACTTACAAGAGATACACATAGAGTTTTGCCAACATCAACTAGGGGAAGATTGTTGGGTCAAAAAGTTGATGTGGCAGAAACTTAAAAACGAAGAAAACATGAAGATATTTTCTAAGCGTTGTCAAGAGCAATCCAAGCGTTGACAAGAGCAAACTAAGCGTTGTTGGATCAAGAGTTGTCATGTGCAATCTAAGCGTTGTCACATGTAATTCAAGAGTTGATAGAAACGTAGACAAGAAGCTTATGTAAGCTTCTATTTAGATAAACATGCAAGATATATTCTGCATAAGTTTATTTAAATAGAAGATTTACTTGTTTATTTGTTATTATCTCTTGTAAACCCTAATCCTTACACTATAAAAGGAACCAAGGGACTTAGGGTTTTATTCATCATTCATATTCACAATGTAAACCTAAAGCGTGTGTCGACTAGACGTGGGATTCAATGTATACACGTCTAGTGGTTGTTGATTATTAATATAATTAGCAATCCTTTTGTTTTAATTCATGTCTTGTGCCCTAAACACCTTGTTAATGTGTCGTGTTCTAATTCCGCTTTGATTATCTAATCATATGAACATGATGCATTCCTAGTAGCTTTAAAGATCCGGAAACCAAGGTTTCCACATAAATTCATCAAAGATCATATTTGTTCTTCTTGTGAGCTTTGTAAAGCTAAACGAAGTAACCTTAAGACAAAGACTACACCAAGATCTAAAGGACGGTTAGATCTTCTTCATATAGATTTGTGTGGTCCCATGCATTTTCAAAGTATCAATGGGAAGAAATATGTTTTGGTAATTGTCGATGATTACTCAAGGTACACATGGACTCACTTCTTGATGTCCAAGGATGAAACACCCGAAGTTCTCATCAGCTTCCTTAAACTGATACAACGTGGTCTTCAAGGTCAAGTAAAAGTGGTTCGTACTGACAGAGGCACAGAATTTTTGAATTCAACTCTGAGAAAATATTTTGAAGCTGAAGGAATTAAACATGAATCATCTATTGCCCGAACACCCAAACAAACCGGCGTTGTTAAAAGATGAAACCGTACTTTAGTTGAGGCTTCTCGAACATTATTATCTGCTTCAAAACTTCCAATATACTTTTGGGCCGAAGCCGTGTCAACTGCATGCTACACACAAAACCGATCCTTAATTATCCCAAGACACGAAAAGACACCATATCACATAATCCATGATCGAAAACCTTCACTCAAACACCTTCATGTTTTTGGATGTACTTGTTACATAATTCTAGATGGTGAAAATTTGGATAAGATGAAAGAGAAAGGTGATGCATGCATTCTTGTGGGATATGCAACAAAGTCTAAGGGATATAGAGTTTACAACAAGAGAACAAAATTGATAGTCGAGACTATTCCTATCCGATTTGATGAAATACAAGAAATGTCACTTGAACAAAGCAGTTTAAGTCCCGATCCACGACGACAAAAGACTTCTGTGCACAACCGCACGGAACTCGGAACTCAAGACCACAACAATGAACCATCAAGTTCAAAGCTGGTTCCTGAACATGTTCCTAGAGCAGATATGATAGTGGAAACGACACTTGAAGAGTTGGAAATGTTATATGGACCCATGTTTGATGAATATTTCACGGGGGAGAAACAAGTTGTATCGAAGTCTTCCGCTGTCACTCATGATAAGAATGATGATACCGATCATCGTCACCAAAAGGATACAACTTTATCTACTTTAACACGGGTTGCTGCAGATTTACCTCCTCAGAATATCACATCAACAACCACTCCTACAACATCAACAACTACTGTGATTTCTCCAAAGAACACAAATCAAGCAGACAATGCATTATCTGGCGAAGACGAATTTATCAACCCATTCGGTACACCGGTACACGAAACTGGAGAGTCTTCTACTCGCCAGGTTGATCCGTGAAATATGCATACATTCTACCAACGACATCCGTCAACACATCATTGGACCCGAGATTATCCTTTAGTTCAGGTAATTGGAAACCCTTCATAGCCCGTTCGTATAAGATGAGAGCTTCACACCGATGGCGATGTTTGTATGTTCTCACTCGCCGTGAGTTCAGCTGAACCGAAAAACATCAAAGAAGTCATGGTTGATCATGCTTGTATTGAATCGATGACGGATGAACTTCAACAATTTTGAAAGACTTAAAGTCTGGGAACTTTTTGACAGATCATACGATGTAATACCATTAAATCTTCGATGGATATGGAAAAACAAGATGGATGAAGAGAACACGATCATCAAGAATAAATCTAGGCTAGTGGCTAAAGGGTATGGTCAGAAAGAGGGTATTGATTTTAAAGAATCATTTGCACCAGTAGCTCGTTTGGAAGCGGTCAGGATTTTCCTTGCTTATGCTGCACATAAGGGTTTCATTGTCTATCAAATGGATGTAAAGAGAGCGTTTCTTACCGGTCCTTTGAAGGAAGACGTCTATGTCACACAGCCGGAAGGATTCGTCAATCCTCGTTATCCTGACAAGGTGTATCGTCTCCACAAAGCACTTTATGGACTTAAGCAAGCTCCAAGGGCATGGTACGACGAGTTCTCGAAATTTCTGGTCTCCAAAGGTTTCTCAAAAGGTTCCATCGATCTAACTTTGTTCACTTATAAATACGGGGATGACATGTTGCTTGTGCAGATTTATGTTGATGACATTATTTTCGGGTCTACAAACCCAAAACTTTCAAAATGGTTTGAAAAAGTCATGCACAACAAATTTGAAATGTCAATGATTGGAGAACTAAAATTCTTTCTAGGCATTCAAGTTCACCAATCCCCAAGTGGTATCTTTATAAACCAAGCTAATTATTGTCAATAGATAATCAAAAAGCATGGTATGACCTCATGTGACCCCGTTGGGACACCATTATCAACCACATCCCTAGATGTTGATTTGGAGGGAGATGCCATAGATCAAACGGAATATCGTTCCATGATCGGCTCCCTCATGTACTTACCAGCAATCAGACCAGATATATAACATGCTACGTGTTACTTTGCACGATATCAAGCACCGCCCACTGAAAAGCACCTCAAGGAGGTTAAACGGATCTTTCGCTACCTCAAGAATACCATTCATTTGGGAGTCTGGTATCCGTGGGAAACCGATTTCTTTCTAACGACCTATTCAGATTCTGATCATGCAGGGTGTCTTGATACAAGTGAAAGTACTTCTGGTGGTGCACAATTTCTAGGTCAAGATAAGCTTGTGGGATGGTCTTCCAAGAAGCAGGATTTCACATCATTGTCATCAACCAAAGTGGAGTATGTGTCTCTATCTGCGTGTTGTGCTCAAGTTCTTTGGATGCAGACACAACTCATGGATTATGGCTTCCACTTTGATAAAGTACCTATGTACTGTGACTCCAAGTCTGCCATAGCCATCTCCTGCAATCCGATACAGCATTCCCGCATGAAGCACATTGATGTTAGATGTCACTTCATTAAGGAACTAGTTGAAAAGGGTATCGTTGAACTTTACTTTGTTGGAACTGATAATCAATTAGCTGACTTGTTTACAAAAGCTCTCTCGAAAGAGAGGTTTGCTTATCTAGTTAGGCAAATTGGTATGAGATGTTTGACTCCAGCAGAACTGGAGATTCTGGCAAAGAAGCCTGTTTGATTCATCTATCAAACATCTAGTTCTAAATATTAATGAAAAAGCAAAATACAAAATTAAAAATCTTTGAAAAATCCAAAAAGATTCTTCTCGACATGTCTTTCAGTATCGATAATATGGATGTACCTAGAAATGTTGCTTAATAACGACACGGGTGTGTACATAATGCTCGAATAAAAGTTGTAAATATTTTTCAAAACATGTCATTTCTATTTATTAAAGGAAAATGTCTATTTTGGATAATTTTTCCAACAACGGGTAGAGCGATCTATCTTCGGTTGAGCTTGTCACAAAACATTCAACGTTTTGACCTCAACACAATGGCTTGTAATCACTTTCAGATTTCAACCCGGATCGATATTCACGGGGGAGTGTACGATTTAGTGCGCTTACCCTCAACAAAAGAAGAGAATCTTCTTACACTTGAGTGGATTCGGCAAGACACTCAAAGTCTATGAACTCAAGTTTCTTCTTTAGAAAACCTTTTCGCCAAAAAGAAATAGAGTTTTTCATAAAGCGTTGAACACAATTTTTTCCAGAATTTCTCAATGATTATTCAAAATCTTTAAAAAATTATGTGTTTAACAACTCTTATCCTCAAAAAGTGAAATGTGGATCACATCCTCACAATGACAATTCAAGTGGATCAATTTTTGAGGGGGAGCATTCCAAATTCATGCTAAGTTTGACACATTTTTCTCCCGACAAGTTTCAAGACTATTTTTCAAAAATATATTTTAATCAAATTTGGTATCTCTAATATCAAACGATTTAATATATTAGAGATAGGGGGAGAAAATGTGATTAAAATGTGACCTATAGACTCAAGCACTCATGGTTACAATCAAATACCCACAACCTGTTTAATTCACGACGTTATTGGTGTTAAAAGGGTGGTTAGGTTTAAGTCTTGTGATCCAAACAGAACCAGAGAGATCTTCCCAGGGACAATCCAATAGATTATTAGAAGTCCTTAGGAAAGATGGAGTAGAATGTGAATGTAGCTGAATGCCGACTAAGTACTGATGATAGCACTGGAACAATCACAACAAGGTGCTATTAATGATGTCTTGGTAAGAACTGAAGGGGTTGAAGAATAAAAAAGAAATGTAAGGATAAAGGGTATAAAGAAATTAGCCCTCCATACAACTTAGGCAAAAACCGGGTCAACACATCATGAAGACAACGCATCATGGACCCAGTGATGTAATGCACAACCCCTCCGCAGCTGACTCTGGCTTCTCTCAAAGAAGTTTGTTTTATTGTCACGGAGATCAACATGATTTCTATTGACTTTCTCACTCAGAGATAGTTGATATTGAATAGGTGGCATCTGCTCCAGCCTCCGACCACTAAAAGTGCACAAATTGAGTCTAGAGCCAAGAGATTAATCAAATCTCGCTAGGATACACGGATGACGATATTGCTAGAACACTCAGAGTGCTACTACTTAGTATTCACAATGATGAGTGGAAATCCTTCCAATGTTAACATCAAACAACACTGCGGTAGGTCATGTGTAAGATTCTTTTAGAATTGAACATTTGTAAACTGAAAAGCAACAGTGGTTTGATTCTGAATTGATTCAAACTCGTTTCAGGTTTCTACGCAATATCTTTATGATCTTGCTAGAACATTCAGAGTTATATTCATTAATATTCACAATGACGAATGGAAATCCTTCTAGCGTCAACATCAAACAGCGCTACGATAGGTAACTTGCGAGATTCTTTATGAATCAAGCTTGTGTCAACTGGAAAGCAACAATGGTAAGATTCTTAATGAATCAAACTTGTTCCAGGAATTTGAATTGACGACTTTAATAAAGCGGATATTTATCCAATAGATTCACTCTTTATGTTCGAAGTCTTGCTTTGAGACGGTCGAGTAAAGAGAACGGCTAGTACTGCTGCGAAACCCTGTCAAGGAGATTCTTAATTGAATCTACCTAATCATAGGTACGATATTTAATATCGTGTAACGGTCTTCATCGACCGGAGGTAAAATGCTACCGATTTAGGACGAATGTCAAAGGCATTCAGTCAGTGTCTAAGTATTATCTCGAGAAGGTGGCGTTACGGTGTAATCAGCAAAGTTGAAGATTCAAAACCACATTCTCATGCCCAAAGACATTCAACAATCAAGAAAGCTAAAGACTTCTACAACTCTGATGATCAAAATTTTCCTTAACAATTAATGTAGAGGAATGACCTCTATTCCAAGGAGATTGTTAGCAAGCTTTCAAGATAGTACAAAGTATGAGCATGTGGATGAAGACACAAGATCGCAAGATGGAAAAGACAAGACAAGAATGATTTGAAGATCTCAAGTTTAAAAGACAAAGTCGAAAGACAATGACAAAGGCTCGAAGATCACAACATGAAGGAACCAGACGACTATTACACGTTCAAGACTCATGTATGAAGAAATTTGTAATCTCCATTGATCTCCAAATATCAAAGAGGAATGACCTCACATTGGGGGAGATTGTTAGCCTCAAAATATTGAGTCAAACAAGAATGTTCGGTCATTGGTTTATATTGTAACATTTATTAAAACGTTGTAATAGTTAGTTAAAATAGTTGTGACATTACGGGCTTGATGGCTAGCTTAAAAGGCGTATTTCAAGGTACTAAGCATTTATTCAAGCCCAGCCCAATCAAACTATAGCCCATTAAGTCACATGTAGGCTAGGCTATAAATACCCTTCCTAGCATGTTAGGAAGAGTGTCGGTTGTCTCATTTTCTAATCTAATTTCACAAAAGTTTAACACACACTTCTCTCTCTTTTCTCTCTTTAGTTTCTCTCTCTAGAATTCATCTTCTTCATCTATTTTCTATCATTCAATTCGTGTAGAATCAACCATAAATTAGGGACAACAATATTAACCCGATATGTGTCAACAATGGAGAAGAATTCTCGCAGATGTACGTATGGCTCCTCACGACCTCTAAACACTGGCAAGATTGCTTTGAGGTTCGGCTGAGTCTTGAAGTTACTTGTAACCTCTTTAACCGGATTCGGATAAACGATAGGCGAGGGATCCTCGAAGATCCCCGGCCTGTAATAAGAATCAACACCCCGTGGTGGGGATTCTTCTCCGCTACTACTTCCGCTAGCATCTCCGCCAACATCTTCGTCACCTGCCATTTCAGCGAAAAGCTCTGCTAAACCAAAAAAATCAAGATTAGCAGAAAACTGTCGAAACGTTTTCCTCCTCAACCTTGCACTTTTCTCAACCTCAGGATCGTAAGCTAACGGTGATGTACGTCTCGATCTATGCGTGCGCATAGACTAACCTGCACACTCACAAGAAACAAAACAAACAAACAAACAAACAGACAAACAAACAAGAAAAATAAAATGTTTTTGTATTTTTTATTTTATTTAAGAAAAATATTAACATAAACTTAAACGAAAAACTCACTAGTCCACGGCAGCGGCACCAAATTTTTGATCGACGTCGAAGTGCCGGTCAAAAATAAATCTAATTACCTTATACTATATAGGGTAAGTGTGTATCGATTCATGAGGAATATGTGGTTTTAGTTTAAGTTTTGGGGTGATCACTGATCAATAAAAGTTTTGGTTTTGAGATCTAACGACTAAAATACTCTTGATAATAAAAATGCTGATTGAAAATTAAAATAATTTTCAAACTAATAATAAAGCTAGAAAAATATAATAAGGATGTAAACAACTAAAAGAAAAATGTAATCCCTTCCAGCTCCTAATATTTATGATTGGTCACACTTATGGATTATCGAAACTTTTTAGTTCGTTTACAAAGATTATTTCAACTTAATATGAATAAATTAATGTCGGCATTTATTATGTTTGTCAACAACTCGTGATAATAAATCTTATATTAATCCAACCAATAATTATGTTTTAATAATTTATTTAGGTACAACTTATGTTGCTTATACGACCATCTTTTTTTTAACTAAATAAAATAAGTATGAATCGTTAACTAACAATAAATTATCTTGCACAAATAATTAAACATAATACCAAATCAAATAATATAATTTATAAATAAAATATAAATCAATGTAACAAAAATATGATAACCCAAAAGTAACGATCAAACCATAAATAAAGTTACCGGAAAGAATTACAATAAAATTAGCCGGACATCGCGGTGTACGCGACCCAAATAATATCAAACACCATCTTTATATTACTCGGCGAATGTGCACAACAACCCTTTTAATATCCCCTTTCTCCGTTGTTTGTAAATGGTTGTCGTAAGGTATCCCTTTTATTGTATGAATGCCAAACCAAAAAACTCTGAATCTTCTTTTTTATAATTCTTTTATCGGCGGCTGATGTGAGCCCCCTTTTCTTCTTTTTTGAGTCGTTTTGTTTTTTGTGATGAATACCTTCTGCGCCAATTAAAATATGACCAAAAATAATACGACGCGCTCAAATCTTTTTTCTTCAATATTTCTTCTTCATTTATCGGCGCTCACGATATCTTTTCTCCAAAAAATTAATTTAGCGGCCATTTATTCCATTTCGCTCGTAACCTACATAATCATAAAACACATTAAAAGTACATGTATAACGAAAAATAAATATATAATTATGCTAAATTAACATGCTATTAGGTGTATGCAAAATACACCAATCACGGTGGCCTCGGATTTGCTTAGTATTTATTTCAAGGGTTGGTCCGTTATGAGGTGAATGTCATGAGCCTCAAATACCTCCTTAGTCTTCGTGTTAAGTGTAGAAATCCTATCTAGCGGAGCATATCTTCTTTCGGAATCGTGAAGCTTCGATAGTAGTAAAAATGTGCTTTTAGGAAAAAGACGTATAATGGGCAAGTATTAAATTCTACGGTTTAGGAAAACCGTAAAACCGAATAAATGCGAGTTCGTTCTCGAAGGTGGTTAATGTATTATGTGCCAATAATATAAAATCATGTTTAGATTAGTGACGTTTTTGGGTTTAGAAAGAAAGAAAATTAAAAGACGAGTTACACTAAATTACAATACGACGTAAAATTAAAACGTATAAGTAAAACGTAAAACGTGACGAAATTAACAACTAATGCTAAAAATAAATTCAAAATCAAAATTAAGTCTAAAATAATATAAATAAGAATAAAACTTCAATAAATAAATTTTAAAACTTATTATTAATTAATTAATTTTAAATGCGAATTAAAGCCCTAAAATTAAATATAATTAACAGAAAGCCCAAAATAATATTTTATCAATCTAAAATCTTACTTATATAAATTAAAGGCTAAAAAGTATTTTCACTAAATTTTTAAAACTATTTTTCTGTTTTTAATTAGTTAAAAATGATTTTAAACTAAAATAATGATAAAAAATAATAAAATAATGAGAAAAATAATTTTTCTTTTTCAAAATCCTAAATTAACTAACTTAACAGTAGAAAAATGAAAAAGGTTGAACAAAGTGATTTTATCCCTAATATGAAAGAAACAGAAATAATAAAACTAATTAAAACTTAAAATAATGCAAAAAAAATTAATTAATCAGAAAATTAAAATTTCTTTTATAAAAATCCTAAAGAGAATATATGAACATGGGAAAAATGAAAAAACAGGAAAAATATGAAATTTACCCACTAAAGAAAAAAATACGAAAAACTGATAGTGACACTTTGTTTATCTTTGTCCTTTAGCAAAGCAGTGGGAAGTACTACTCTACCAGTGGGAACTTGTTCCCACTGCTTTCTCACAGAAACAAGTTTTGAGCTCTTCTAAGCTTGATCTCTTGTTGTTTTTGGATATACAAGGCACCCCCACAATCAGTGGAGTGTGGGGAGTCAATAGCAAGTAAAAACAAGCAGATCCAACACAAATATGCACTCAAATAAAAAATCACAACACTTTTATACTAAAAAAAGGGTCAGGTGGTTTGTGGGGTATTCAATGATCTTGAAAGTGACTTCTAGGTAACCAAATCCTCACCAAATCCTTAGACCAGATGCTTAACTCCTAGAACTACCCTAAAAATTGAAACTTAGCAACCTTATAGGCCAACAATCACCACAATTGGATCTTACTAACTGCTGATGCAAAATGCACACAGAAATATGGCATTTGCTGATGCACTTGACTCTAGGGGGAATTTTAAGCTACTATATCTTGACCAAAATACTCACATTCCTTAAGTAAACGTACCCAAATCCTAAACTAACATGACACTAAACCTATGACCAAGATTTGTGAGCTAGAACATAAAAAATGACTTTGTTCTATCCTACTGACCTAAGAGAACACTATTTTTTTCTTGTTTTCTTGTTTTTATGCAAAATGAACACTGAAATAAACTATCTACCACCTCAAATTTAAAGTGAAATTGAGACATACTACTTTATCAAAAATCTTGACAGCAAACCTAGCACTACCAAACACCCCTTAGCTAACAGATTGCAACTTTAACATATGACTATTAAATTAGAAAGCAAGTTGACAAAAGTTAAACATACAACATAAGCATACTCAGAATACTAAACTAAAATGAGCAAAATAGATAACAAGTGAGCATACAACATAAACCTCATAAGCGCACAAATGTTCTATGTAGAAAAAGTAAAAGGGATTTAGAAAGATACTTGAATTGAGTCTGATGTCCAGCCTAATCTTACTTCAAGCACTTTTCAAATCTTCTTCAAGCTTAATCTTCATAAACAGTCATCATATGAGTAGCCTATGGCTTTCTTTGTTGGTAGGTCTACATCAGACCCAAAGAAAGTGTGAAGAGATTAAATGGTCTCCAAACCTGTTGTTATCACACCACAACAAATGAAATTCAAGCAACAATGAGCTTATAAGAATGCTTAGTTATCAATTAAGCAGCCTATAATCTCAAGGCTACAATGAGAAATAAGCTGAAAACTAAACTGATTTTTGGTAAAAATATTTATTTTGGAACTAGAAACTTGCAATGAAAAGTAAATAAACAAGAAAGTAACTTCACCCTCTAACCTAACTATAGGAGTTTGAGTATAAATTCAAGCTCATATAGCAGCTAATTGTTTAAAGGATCTCAAAAAGCTTTCAACTTTCTCAAAACCTTTTTGATACCCAGAAAAGTAAATGGTGCAAATAATGTTAACACTAGTATCACAAACACCTTATAAGCTGAGTTGTCAATTCAAGCATATATGGTAGCTTATGCTACAGTGGTTCTTCCAAAAATAATCAAGTTAATGATTTTCTTTGAAATAAAACAAGAAATTTAAATGACTTTTAAATAAATTTCAAGAAAACTAAAAGTGCAAGTAAATAAAGAGCTGTAAGGTAAAAATGGAACACAAATTATCTTTCATTAGAAACTTGTATCAATTACAAGGAAATAAAAGAAAATTTTGGAACAAAGTATAGGAGGTCACATACGACCCCTATATATACTACGTGATAGAACTATCTAGATACAATTGATGATAAAGAACCCTAGCTACAAGAATTCCAATACTGCCCTTGGATTTTCAAACTTGAAAATGGTCAAAGATGAGACATGTGATTGCCAGCTTTCTTGTATATATCTTGGACGTCCAACAAAGTAGCAATGAAGAAATCCTTTCTAACTGTTGATCCCTCTACCAATTTTTTGTTTTAATATGTTTTGGGGGTCAGGGGAGGTACGTTATGGAACCAAGGTCCATGTGACAATGTTTCTAGGTGGGTGGATTGGCTTAGGGGAGCCTAAATTAATGTTCTGGAAGATTTAGGGTAAAACCCGTTTGATTTGAGTTAATGATGAATTTAGGGTTTAACATAAAAAAATTAATTTTTTTTTTGGGGGGGGGGGGGGGGGGGTTAATCGTAATAGGGAGTGTGTGGCGGGTTTGTGGGGATAAATTAAGTATAATTCAACAGATTTTATTAATAAAAATAAGGCTGGTGAGTGGGATGCCTATGTGGAGGGTTAGTGGTGAGGTGGCTGTGGGTGAATGGTGGGTTAAGTTTGGCTGTTTGATGAAATTGATCCTCAATCTTCCATGTTTTGTGCATATCTAGTTTTCAACAGCAAGTCTTCACACCCCTTTATTAATACTTTGTGTCCCTTGTCATATTTCGCACATAGTATGCATAAACTTTGCATAAGGACTATACTTGCACATTTGGACATCTTCAAGGGTCATAAATGGTGTTTCTTGGAATATTATGGACCCAAATGCAATATGTGAGAGTTTCAAGGACTTGTCTGGAAATTCATTGTTCGGGTCCGGTTCTTTGTGAGGCTTCATTTCCCGTGTTCGTTTTTGCTTTATTCCTTTGATCTTTTGTTGTTTTCACGATATCCGTACCTAAAATACACAATGAACAAACACAAGCATATTTTGGGGTATTTTATGATATTTTTAAGCGTTTTAAGCCCAATTTGGACGATGAGACTATGTATAAATGCAGTCTCATCACTCCTCCATACTAAACCATTGTCGTACCCTCAGTCAATGCTAGAATTAAGTATCGTAGCACTTCCAAAATTCATTTTTATATGACATTTATTGAAAACGTAAATTTAAATAAACTACTACATGTGTTTTAGACATAATGTATTGTTTTCATCACAAAATGGGACATTTAGGATCATAGAATAAGAACATGTGAATGCTTCGTTAGAAATAATTTCATCTTCCTCGACTTCACCCAATTCCATGCTAAGCGTGAAACAGGATCATTGTCATTATAAGTTAGTAATACTAACACTACTTATATGCTCTAATCACGTACTTAAACTCCCTTATTCCTAAGGTGTGTCTCTTATATTTTATTTTGTCTTAATAATCACGAGGATACATCATTGACTTATGCGTGAATAGAGATTAGGTCCAAAAATAGATTCTTAACGGTGTAACCAAAATCATCGAATTAATAATTCATCCTAATAGACAACGATGTCAAAAAATTAAGTCAACAAAAAGGATCGATAAACACGGTTTTAGAACGGTTTCGAACATGAGACTTATTACCAATTTGGAATCGGTTTACCTCCACCTTTTATTGAACTTCGCCATGAAGTGTTTATTATGGATTTGGTCTTGCCCTTGTATTTTATTTAACCTCGCAATGAGGTGTTTATTATGACTTGACGTATATCCTCACACGAAGGTGAATTTTGGATCTTTAAGGCTTCATGATTTAAGACATTCACTTTCAATTTTCACATAGATTTTTCGGCCTTGTGAGCTTCGAATTTTTCTTGATTTAGGTGAAGAGGAACTTAAATTTTTGCTTGATTTAAGAAATTCACCTTAATGTTTTCCCAATTTAATTACATAGAAGCTACTAAAATAAATTAGAAACCAACAATAGAGACTAAACCGCTAAATCAATATTTATTAACAATTTATTTATAAAAGCGTAGGGAGGATTAGCAAATAATTAGGACACATGAGTTTTTGAAAGAATATGAATATTCTACGATTAGCATACTAACTTATAATTAACTCTATCATTTCTCGTCCTCAATTAAGAGACTTAGCCTAATATAGTTATGGAATCGAAGCTAAGTGCTCAACACGCATGGTCGAGTCAAAAATTACTCTTATTCTCACCATCAGAAAACCTACATTCGTGTCTTAAACACTTATGAAAAACTAGAAAGATTTTAAAATTTGGCCATTTTTAGCCTTATTTTGCATAAAACGATAACAAAAAGATGAATTTTGGATTGCGTGATGACGTATGCAAGGTGAAGTGTCTATTAACCCCACATACTAAAACTAAACATTGTCCTCAATGTTTCGTATGACAATCCGTCAATTTATGGTTGATATTTTATTCTCAAATATTATTTAAAAACATTATTTTAATGTTATATTATGAACTCACTTATTTTTTGGGAAGAAATTTGGATTTACGTCTTGAAGTAGCATCGACTACGTCTAAACCGGAGGATTCTACGTTACGTGCTTACGTTTACATACACCGTTTTTGGTGACATTCCGACATTTCAGAAAATAAATTTATCCGTGAATATTATTTTGGAATTTTAAATTTGTGTTTGTTCATAAACTCACAAATTTACGAGAAGAGATTAGGACTTAGGATTTTAATTTAACGTCCTATACGACTAAACCGGAAACCTTAGGATTACGTATTTACGTTTTCGAACTCCGTTTCTGATGAGACACGTTTTATTAGATTCGTTTTGTGCCATTGATTCATAATTTATAAAAACGTTTTTCGTAAAACGACCCGAGGGCACGCAAATCAAGGAAACTAGAATCGAGGAATACCCGTAAATTAGTGGGATGAGACAATATAAATCTTGCCCCACCCCACTAGCATGGGACGGACAACATGGACACCACATCAAAGATGTGGCACCCTTGTAACAACAATGCTTACACTTGTAAGCTAAGCTTACAAGTTAAGTCAACTTTCCCACTAAATAAACAAAAACCACTAGCTAAACCACTCTTCCCATTTCATACATGCAAATCAACTCATTATCTATCTCTATACTCCATTCTAGCCGTCCAACATACACCATAAACACCCCATTTTATCAAATTTTAACCACAAACATTTGTTATAATTAACATATGTTAATCTCCATTCAAAGAGATGAAGATTGGTGAAAGTTTTAACATCCAAGGAGAAGTTTTTATGGAGTCTTGGGGATGATTTTCCACAAGGAGTTCTTGAAGAATGATGATCTTCAAGATGGTCTTGGTTTATCACAAGTTTCTCCATCAAAATCCATGTCTTGATCACAACCTACATCATCATGGTGGTATAAAGAATGTTCTCCCCATCCTCTTGTTATTTTTTTTATGTAATCATGTATTTTCTTTCCTATTGTATATGTATATGATGAATATATGATGATAAAAATATTGTGTGGGGATTTGGTGTTGATAATCAAGGGTAAAAAGATGAAAAACTATATGTAAAAATGGTTAATCTTGGTTAATTTAGTAGGCTGTATAAAAACAGTAAATAACCATGTCATGAACTGATAAAATGGCATACATTAATGGATATACAGTAAATAATATGTCTTGTACACATGTGAGAGTTGGCCATGCAATGGAATCATTAGGATGAGTGAGATATGATCAAAACAAGTTTAGAGTACAAATCTGCATAGACTGTTTTGGACGATTTTTAGAAAATACTTAGAGGCTGATTCAACAGTATCCATAGAAGAGTTAAATGGAGCACATATCATGTAGTTTATGCCATAAAAATTTGAGCTTCTATCTCCTTATAGAACTCTAGATATGGCTGTTTTGGTGAACATGAAAGTAAAATTCAGATTTTGGGAAATTAATGTATAATAGTATTATATAAGCACTCAAATAAAAATAGTATAAAATGTGAATTAAAACCCACTAACTTATATAATACATTTATATAAATATGTATAAGGATAAATAAATGTACATTTTATAAAAATGGTAGTTTGATAAGTTTTATAAGTTATAAAATTATAAACATGATTTTTACGACTTTTTCGGCTATTACCGTAAAATTAACGTTTTTGTTAAATAAATCTTAGACGGTTGGACCCGTCTAATGTAAACTTTTATAAACTCATATAATGATATATAAACATATATAACAAGTAAAAACTGATAAAACCCGAACTATATAACGTACGGACATTAACAGGCTAAGTTAGCGTATTGGACTAATAATACAACAAAATGGGCTAAAACACTTATAAACTTATTTACTGGGCTTAACCCATTTGGGCCCAACATGTGAAGTATAAATACTGATAATACAAGTATGAAATGGATTAATACAAGTTAAGGAACTTATAATAGGCTTATTGGACCTAAAACACGTAAATATGTAAAACTAGTAAACTAGTAAGAAGTTACCAATAAATAAACACTAAAATGAGTAAAAGAGAATATGTAAACCCACTTGATCATCATATATATAAAATCATCATATGTATAAATAATTGTTATTTTTATAAAGTCATTGGACAAGAGTCTAAGACGAGTATTATTTGTCTAGGTTTCCGTGATTGAAGCACGTACCGTACATCTGAATTGCCGATAAACCGCTTTCCCACATCAACGTGAGTTCATAGCCCCGCACTCTTTTAAATGTTTTTATGAAATGTTTTATAAACCCGCGAGGGAGATAACATGTTAGTTTTTATGAAATAGGACACTAGTTGTCCCGATTGTTTATTTATTGATTTGGACCCGAATGATTGTATGACCCGATGAATGATTAAATGACCCGATAGATGAAATGAAATGGATTATTAAAGTTAGGTTATGTCACTAAAAGTCCCATTAGCATGAATTGTGAACTACCGGGATTTGGTAGACGCTTATGCATATAATAGTACTATTTGGGGACGATCACCCCAGTTCGCGCCTTGACGGTTGATCCCCGTCGTGCCATGTTGATTGGTAAGCGAATTTATGTATGAGAAGATTTACATAGCGTGACCTTTGTGACGACACGCTAATTTAGATGGGCAAATTGAGTTTCGGGCTAGCTACCCGTTGTTTGTTGTAGTAAGGTAACAATGTCATGCGGATTATAATAATCCAATTAACGAAATACTGCGTTAAGCATTAAATTACGATATATTGCCCGACTAACAATACGGGGTCTTACTATTGATATTATGTTCGTGTTTTGGTTTTCATAACCATAATCATATAACGGTTTTTATTTAACTCCATACAACGTTATAAAACGTATTGTATGATATTTTTACGACATTGGTTCGTATAATGATTTTTAAGGCAAATGCCTATATTATGATTTTGATAAGGATTTGTATAAAATGACTTTGGATATTTTATGGCCTATTACAATGATTTGTACAAAATGATTTTCGGTAATAATTTTATACTGATGTTATATTGATGGATTTTATTAAACTCTATGAATTCACTCGGCGTTATCGCTGTCCTTTTCTTTTAACATGTTTTATCTCAGGTACTTGAAGGTAATTCCCGGGAAGACGACAAGAATTCATGGCCCGCACTTAAACAATAATTTCCATTCAAATGTTTTGTAAAACCTGTATGAAATACAATGACTTGGGACCTATGTAAATTTGATATTTATGAATGGAAATGTTTTATTATTAAACGACGCGATTTTTATGCGTTGTCTATGATGTGAGTAATGTGCTATCCCGTAACACCAACGAGTCTTCTGCTGTATTAATTTTGTAAATTTGGGGGTGTTATAGTTTGGTATCAGAGCTCTCGTTATAGAGAACGAAAGATTTTTAAAACCAAGGTTTTGAATAAAACATTTCAAAGTCTTTTAACTATAAACATTTTTCACAAAATGTCTAAAAATCTTTTAACTATAACGGTGCCGAAGAATTACCGAGTTACCGACAAGGCCAGACTGAGAAGTGTTCTTTTAATATATATATAACTTGGATTATATATATACATATGATGTAATTTGATTACATGATTGTTTGATGATTATTTCTATATTTATACGAGGTATTTATAGGACGTAGATTGTCACAAGGAACCCTAAATCCCCTAGTAAATCAATCGAAGCTATTCTCGTAGGAATTCTAGATATCCTAGATCTAAACCAAGTTGTGGATATTTATGATCCCAACAAAATGGTTGATATTCGTAGAATGTAGATATTAGGTGATTATGATCTTGAAGAAGAATTAGCGAGATTAAATCTGATATCGATGTCATGACGATCTTTTCTTATAGAGTGGAGTTTGACAAAACGTTAACACCTAGAAAGATGTCATCTGATTCGTTGTCACCCAATTCTTGAAATTGAAATCGAAAGGGTGAATGTTGCACTTGAGGCTGTCAATGGAACCATTACCCAAAAGCCTCATGCCACAAGTACCTTTCCGAGAAGTCTAATTGAATGTGTGAGTCATTTCATACTAGTGATTCGTTTGATAATTGTTGTTGTAAGAGCTATAGGATTGGAAATTAAGTGTTGTTCATATCGAGCTTTTATTGCCCTATTAAGGTTTAATAATAAGATTGAAAGTATTGGAAAATGAGGTAGGATAACGAATTGAGTATAAAATTGGTTGAAACTTGAATAAAGTAAAACTTAACTTGTATGGAATAAGAAATTGTTAAGAGGAAGTTGTTAAGTTCTGTGATTGAATTATAAGGTTTTAATTGATTGTTGATTCGTGTTAAGGGTTGTTCCTAGGCCATTGTCCACTAATGAGGATGCCTAGTGTCCAAGAAATAAATTGAAGAAATCTTCTTCTGAATTGAGACGGATGGATCTTCTGGGACAGGTGGAACACCTAATGACTATTGTAGATTAATATTCATTGTGGTATCTTTTAAAAATCCCTAACTTAACTGAGATATCAGTTGGTAGGATGAGTTTTTGGAATTGTATGACATAGTGACACGTAATGTGTTACGGTACAATTTTTACTTGTTTGCGATTAATGAAAAGACTACATTTGATTGCTAAATTCTACATGTATCAATGTTATCTATCTTTTATTGCTTCATCCTAATGCTCGCATTAGTGATGCAACCATTGAACAAGTACTCATCTTGGTTTCAGTTACGTTGCTGATTATTCTTTTTGAGTGCCATCGAGGTCATGAACCTCATGATTATTTGGCGAAAGCTCATTTCCTATCATATTGTAGTTAGTTCTTGGTGAATAACTTTTCATCACTCCTTTGCAGATCACTAATTGTTTTTATAAAATTAAAACAGTATCCTTTGAGAAAATTTAATTTTCATCACTATAAGGATTATTCAAGTGAGATTTATAAGTGATTGTTATCGAAATGAAGTTGTATATAAAACACTTTGGAAAACTTAACTGTTTTCATAATAAAGAACATCCTTGTAAATTTATTTTTGATTCTTATTTAAGAATTAAGCATGAAAATGTTTTTATTATAAACATGATGATAAAATTTTGACGAACTGAGTATTGCATCGTTAATCTTGAAATTGTATATAGTTGCGCGCCTACATACAATTTGGAATGTACCATGCAAGACTGATTAGTAGTCATCATAAAACTAATGAATAAACACTACATTTTCTTTGAAGATTGTGAAAGATTAAATTTTATGAGATCTGCAAGAAGTGAAAAATAAGGACATAGTGTTAGGGACACCTACGTATGTGCTCGTATTATCTATTCTTCTGAGTCAAATTTACTCATTTGTGGAAATTGTCTTATTTGACAATTGACAATTCTTTCTTATCCAATTCTCCCGTGGTGAGATTCTTAGGAAAAGTATCTGATTACCGAGTATTGATACCCGACTGGATGTATTGACGTTCTTATCATTTCTTATGATTTGATTTCATTTGAATGACCTGGGTAACGATCCAAGGAGCTTTCGAATGCGTACTCAAATTATGAAAACATGGGATATATTCATATTCGTTAAATGTTTTCGTGTGTATCTGATTTGAAATTCTCTCGCATAGATTATGTGTTGACCTTACTCTTTTAATAGTAGTTGTGTCTCCATATATCCCTGAATTTGTGAAGGATTATGAGTTATTATTAGTCTTTTGAGAAGTTCACATCTTATCGACGGCAATGAAACTGAAAAGTTGGTAATGCCAGTAGAATAGGTTGATTGATTATGACATGACGACATTGTCTTAATTGATGGGAACTCGAGTAGAAATCCCCTAAAAGATAAGATGTTGATTATCAAAAGTGATCTAAATAATTCTTGATGGATGACTTGAAATTATACCATGAATGGTTGTGAATTAGTCATAGATAGTATAATCTAAAAAGAACCTAATATGAAATTATTTAAAGATGTTTCTGTTATCTGAAACATTAGTAAGTATTTGTTGATGAATTACCTAGACTTTTGCCATTAAGGCAGATTGAAATTGGTATTGATTATATTCCCGGTGCTGCACATGTGGCTTGTGCACTGTACGTCAGCACCCTCTAAATTAAAGGAATTACCGTACAACTGAGAGAGTTGTCGGAGAAAGATTTTATTCTACCGAGCTCGTCATCATGAAGAGCTATGGTGTTATCATTCTTTATATTTATAGATTACTGTGAACTGAGTAAATTGACAATCGAAAACGATATCCATGACTCGAAATGGAAGATTTGTTCGATCATTTACAAGGTTCTAGCGTATATTCAGGAATTCGATCCACGACATGGTTATCATCAATTTCGCATCCGCGAAAAAGATTATCTATTCCAATCACTACATCCAGTACTTGTAATGAACATTATGAGTTTCACGTGATGTCATTTGGATTGACTATACACATGTAGCATTCATAAATTTGGTGAATCACGTGTGTAGGCTGTAATTTGATAAACTCATGCTTGTGATCATTAAGGACTATTTGTGTGTTTATAAGAATAAAAATGAGTTAATAATTATTTATAGACTGCCCTAAATTGGCCGAACAACGAAAAAATGTACCTTGAATATTTAACATGTGATTTAAGACTAAATCCTTTACATTATTTGACCGTGTGATTAATAAGATAATGGAATCTATAATGACTTTTCAAAAATTTGAGCCATTTGAGACTTTGGGTTTTACCAAAAAAAGAAAGTGGAAATATGTTTTGACAAATAATTAGCAAAGGATTTTTAAGAAATTATTCCCTTATACCCAGAACATTTAACTAAACTCCTGTTTAGGGGTAAATGTTCGTGTATACCTCAAGACAACCTAAGAGGGATTGAGGAAACCATTTAAACCATGACTTGAAATTTGAAACGATAATTTACGCTTTTCAACTAAGAAAATTTTGACCAAAGTATAACCAAAGATTTTTCGAACATTTACGAATCTTATTAGTTATTTCTGGTAAATCAACAAAAATCGTGTTGATTAAATTAAAATTTATTTTGAACATTTTTTTTTTAAAATTGGTCGAACTAAGAAATTTAAAATTTTTACGTTTTCATTTCATAAATATTTAATATTTATTATTTAATTACTTGTAATATTTATCGACGCTTTAAAGGTCGGATTGAGCAAAACCGATAAAAATGATAGCTGAAACTAAACTGAAACTTAGAAAATATGAAGAAAGGTGAACGTAATTACTAACGCATTATGTAGAAAATATAAAGAACCAATTAGGATGTGTTCCTTAGTAATGACGGTGTAAAATAAATTGCCGAACAATTTAAAAATAGCTGATGTTTGTAAGAAGGATAATATAAATAATGAAAGGTTTCATGGCTAATGTGAACCATTAAAAATTGAGAAGCCGATGGCGTTAAATGTATAAATGGCCACTTGTGGTTGCCTAAATATGGAGATTTTGAGATATAGTTATGTTGGAATCTAGTAAGTATAAGTATTATGTTTACGTCATTTCTGACTAAAAGTATATTTGTCTGAAGAAGTTGTACTAATGAAAAATTATGAAGGCAGACATTGCCTCATACATTTGTAAACGTCTAGCTATCGCAAAGGTCATCATCTGAATTTGATTAGATTTGGGTCATCGTCGACAGACTGACCAAATCTGCTAATATCATTCTCGTTAATGATAAATTCTTGATGAAGAAATTGACTCGTTTGTATTTAAAGGAGTTATGTGAACATAGTGTGCCTGTATCGAACATCTTTATCAAGACCTCGCTTCGCATCGAATTTCTAGAGATTTGCTCAGAAGTCATTGGGAACGAACCTTGATGAGAGTACTGTTTACCACCCCAAATCGAAGGTACGAGGTAAAGTAACAATACAAAACACTAGAAGTCTTGTTTTATATTTGAATGTTTGACCTTTGGTAATGAACTGTATAATCGTTTTCCTTTGGAGAGATTATCATTGATAATCATCGTATTAGGATCGAGATCAAATCTTGTGAGAATATACATTAGAGCATCTGTAAGCAGGAGTTGGGATAAAGACACCCGACATACACCCATTGTGAGTTGGACATGTCTTTTAGGTTTGAGGTTTCCTATGATGGCGAACCTAACCTTACAAAATACTCGACCCGCGAGACCTGAAATGATTGTTGAAACTAGGATCTGATTATTGACTGCCGGTAGTGGGCAGGAGGTTATGTGAATATGAAATGTAGATCTTGAAGTGCCAGATGGGTAGCGAAGTTATGCCAAAAAATTTCACCTTGGAAAAATGAATAGATGATCTGAAAGATCATGGGATATAAGTCCCCGTAGTATGGAACCATTGAGACGATGTAAAAGATTGGTTTGAAAGGCATATAAACTGGATCTACCCTAGGACTTCAAGAGCTGTGTGAATTATGTTTCGTATATCAAACTTGATAAAATGTCTATCAAGTGAAAATCTGATTGTTTCTTAGTAAAGTTTAGATCGGCGAAAAGTTTCATTCATCAGAAACCCGTGAACATCATGGATAGAGAAAGTAAGTCAACATTAAGCCTGATCTTATTCCCGTAATTATGTTTGATGAAACTCGCGTATTGTAATGAATTACACTTGTGAGAAAAGACCGAATGTGGAGGAAATACCCACATGGCTTTAACTCTATAAGAAGCGAGTAGTGATATGAGCAAAAACTCATATCAATTTATCAACAAATCACCCTAAAACACAAGAAAAATACCTAAACTTTGTGCTATAAAGCGGAATTATGTGGTATGTTTTGTGTTTGTGCTCAAATAGGTAAGAAGGATGCATTTTCAAGCAAACAAAGGAAAATCAAGCTTAATTTGATGAAAAAGACAAAGAAGGATCAAAAGTGACAAGACTTTGAAGAAAAAGGACCTATCTTGACAATTTGCCAAAGATGAAGGACCAAAAGTGTAAATATGACAAAGTCAAGATCAAAGTCAAATCTGGTCAACTCTCAAGTCAACCAATTCAAAGGAGCTTCTTGATCAAGTTTGCAAGTGGAAGGACTTAAATTGCCAAAAGAATGAAAAATATAGCTCAAAAGTTCAATCTGCCAAGTTAAGGGGTTAATTCTGCCAATTTGTGGAAGTTATAAGAGCTTGATCCGTGTGATATGTTATCAGACAATGGGAAGTGAAGAAACAAATGACAAGGATCACCAAATCAGCTCAATTATCCACTCAGCCGCCAGCATTAATTGGCCAGTATCTCAACTGTAATGCGCACTACTTCACTTCTCACCCAATTAAAACGTGCCATGCAATAATCATAATTATCCACTTTGGATAATGATCCGTGTGCTAATCCTTTATCCAATGACATTGTGACACGTGTCATCTTCTTCAACACAGTTTACCAGGAACGCGTTTGAGCTAGAGGCAAATTCAGAAGATGATGTAAACATTAAAAGTGATCGTTTTCAAGAGACGAATACAATGGTTACAATCAATTAACATGAAATCATTCTAATCAAAAAACCCCAAATGTGTTCATAACCTGCAAAACTCAATTGAGCAGAAGTTTACACGTGGAAGTTTGTGATTGGTTCTAACACGTCACCAACCCCAACCACTTCACATCTGCAGTCTATAAATACAATAGTTTAGCTCTCATTTCTTGTGTGGTAGAAAAGTGTGAAATCACACACACTTTTAGTTTTCTCTCGTCTCATTTCAATTTTAGCTTAACAACTCAAGAGTCTGACAAACTCTTGAGTCTGTTATTAGTTAGTTGTAACGAATTACCAGCTTTGTAACTACTTTCTCAATCAAATCAATAAAAATTCACTTCATTTCCCTTAATCACTGTTCATACTTGCACTATTGATATCCTGTTGCTGTTATTAGTTAGTTATGATCACTACTTGATCATAATTAGCTACTTGTGAAGTTCTTGAAGCTGTTGTACCTGTTCTTTTCATCCAAGTCAAGTTCTAGCAGAACTTTGAAGTTTGCAGTCCATTAATGGAGATTTGGTGATTGGTAGTTGCTGAATTGTAGCTGTTTAGTGTGTCCTAGTTCTAAGGTGGTGGTTAGCACTAGTTTAGAGAGATCAGCGCTCCTCTACTCCCCAATTGAGGCTTAAGCTAAAGGTTTTACTTTCTGAGTTTCTAGTTCCACTCAAGTGTTGAATGCAAGCTTCATTCCTAGTTAAATCTTGATTGATTGCATGATAAAATGTGTTCTAGCTTGTTATTGATCTGATTTCAGTGATTATGTAGCTTACTTGTAGCTTAAATCCTGCTTATAGTTCTTGTTCTTGTCCTGTTTTTCACTCTTATCAGTCCTTTTAGCTTCATTAGTCAATTTGAGTTCTTGTTGGTTCAAATGCTTGTAACTAGTTCATCTACACTTCTTTCTAGCTAGTAAACTTAGTGTGATATCACTCTTAACTCAGTCCAATCATTTGCTCAAAAACCTTTCACAAAAGTTTGAAATGGATCAGATAAGTGGTGTTTGGTAGTAGCTTGTAATTGTTTTTCAAGTGTTAGTTTTTGGAAAACTTTGGTTCATTTTAAGTCATTAGGTCATTACAACAAGTTTTCAGTCACTTACTAGTCAAGGTTCTAGTCAAAAAGGCAATTGGTTATCAAAAAGGTTTGGGTCAGTTTTTAACAAGTAAGTTTTCAGAAAGTTATGATTTTCAAATGCTTGGCATTTCTTTAATCTTTGATGAAATTCTTTCAAAGCAGTTCTAAACTTTCAGTAAATATATGAACTTTTAATGTGTAAAAGGAATTTGTATAGTATCCAGTATTAAGTAAGAAATAAGCAAAAGAATAAGCACTAGAGCAAATGCGATTCCCTGTAATGAAATGCAAACTGATTTCTCATATCTCATTTTCCACTTCATAAAATAGTTGATTTTCTTTCACATTTCTATTCCAATAGTGTTCCTGGATAAATTTTGAGATTTTGAGCTTTTTGAAAATTCTGGTCAACGAAAGTCAACATAAGCACAATTTTGGCTTATTTTCAGATTCATGGCTTATTACTTGATCATTTTCTTTGAGACTTGATTTCCCGTCTTTCTTTTGAGCTGTTTAACAAGAATTTTCATTAAAATCAAGTAGTGCAAGTCTAGCTTAATTGGTAGCTTAATTTGAGCTTATTGAATTTAGCTTATCAAAGTTCTAGGCATTTTCAGCTAAATTCCTTGGATAGGTCTAGGTTATTTTCAATTATAAGTCGTTTGCAACTGGTTTGAGCAAATTTGGTTGAGAAATAAGCTCAAACGAGCTTATTGAGGACTTGAACCCGTTTTTGGTAAAATAGTTTTAAAAATTGCTTTTTAGTCCTTGTAGTATTAATCAGTTCTTAAATCAAGCTAATCTTCCAATTTTTTAGGGTTTTCAGAAGTTCAGTCCTTATATTTTCTAATTTGTTCAAAATTAGTTAGTTAGTTTTCAATTAGTTGAAAATTAGTTACTTTGTTTGAATAGTTTTCATATTGAGTCCATCTAGTTTACTGATTTTGCATAGTTAGTCCTTTGACTTTTTGACTTTACATATTTGGCATTTATATTTCATAGAATTTACATTTTCAGTCCTTATAGTTTGTGGAATTTACATTTAGCATTTTACTTGAATAAAATTTTGGTATTTGCACTTTGTTTTACATATAAGTAGACGGTATTTTTCATTTTGGCAAGGCTTTGTTTGAATTAGCAATAGAATATCCAAAAGAACTTTACCAACCAAAAACAATTAAAAACTCGATATTGTTAGGACTTTCAATTTGTTAAGAACTGAGAAAAACGGACTTCAACTATACACATTTCAAATGGCGCCGCTGCCGGTTCTTTGACTTTATGAGAGACTATCGATTGACGGTTTTCATTGGCTTTTGGGATCCGTGCACCTAGTGAACGTTATTTTTACGTATCATAAATCAAAAAAAATAAAAAATCAAAAATATAAAAATATATAAAAACTAAAAAATTAACAAAACAATTCTTTTCCTAAAGAATTGATCAAACAAATTAAAAAATCCAAAAAACAATCTTTTTCCAAAGAGATTGCACCCAAAAATATATATTATTGGATTCTCTCGGTTTTTATGTACATATAGTATTTTCTCTTAAAAACTCATAAATACAAAAATATTTTCCATATATTATTATAAGTAAATACGTATACGTATAAGAACAACCAATTTACATATTCTCCATAAGTGTTGCCAAGGCAATACACCGTGTTGAGGGGCGTTCCGGTCCTTGACACGTGTATCAATCAAACAAAATAAAGCAAGAATAGATAAATACTTCCAATAAGCAACAATTCGAAGAATACAAACAATTAAGTGAATAAAAAGGCGATGTGCTATAAAATGCCATCTAATGGTGATACTTTGGTTTTGCTAGGTTCAATTTTATTCTCTCGATATCCTCTCGAATTGATCTTGGTTCTAAGTGGAATGATTGTTCTTGGTTACTAAAAAGGGGAGTGATTTTCTAGTCTACTAAAAGTTTTAAATACATTAAAATGTAAACTTAAATTTAAGAGCAATTAAATTAATAACAATTAATAAAACTTGAATTAATAAGACTTGAATTAAAATTAAAATTAAAATATAAGTATGAACTGAAGAAACAGTAAGTAAACCTTAGAAATACTGAAAAGAAATTTGATTCGGAAGTTTGACCTTGATTCGGAAGTTCACTCGGAACTTGGTTCGGAACCCTTGATCCGGAACTTCGTTCGGAAGTTTACTCGGAACCTTCACTCGGAACTTCACTCGGAACTATTGATCCGGAAGTTGATCCGGAACTTTCTTCGGAACTTTGAGTCGAAAGTTTATTCGGAACTATCAACTGATTTGTAACTTTTGAGACTCATTCGGAAGTTTGGGTTCATCCGGAACTTTGTACTCATTCGGAAGTTTGTGTTTATTCGGAAGTTTTAAAAACTGATTCGGAACTTTTTAACATAAACTCATTCGGAACTTTTTGAAAGGGAAAATTCATTCGGAACTTTTGAGAATTGATTCGGAACTTTTGAAAAGAAAACTCATTCGGAAGATTTTGTTCGTCCGGAACTTTTAGTTCATCCGGAAGTATTTGTTCATCCGGAACTCTTAGTTCATCCGGAATTTTGAGTTCATTCGGAACTTCTGGGAATACACAAGAACAGTAACTTCAGAAAAAACAGGGTAACGCGTTTTAATCCAAAATCAAGCTAAATAATCAAAAAGGTTTTACCAAATTAACCAATAATCATTTAACTACCATGAATAACAAATCCCAACAGTAAAAACACAAATTCAACAACTTTTTAAAGATCAAATCAATCAAATAAGAACTTAAGAACTTGAATAAAAAGAGGAAAGATGAACAAGATGAAATGAAATAGCTTGATGTATTGAATGATTAAGGTTTTAACAATCACAAAACAAAGATTAAAATTACAAGATTGAAAAACAAAGATCAAAATCACCAAACACCCTAGTGGTGTTGGTGATGCTACGAACAGAAAGGGAGAAAAAGAGGGGAGTGAAAAACTAAAAACTTCATGAAAAGTGTGAGGGAGATTCCTTTTATAGGTGTCCCCTTTGGTTGGTGAGTGGGCTTTCTCCCGTTCTTCTTGTCTTCTAGTCTTTTCAGAAAAGTTGACGTTTTCGATTCTGATTCCGGATTTGTCGTCGATTAAATTCAACTCGTCTTTTAATTTCTTCGTTTAATAGACTTGAGTTTCTTCGACTTTTGATAAATCTTCGAATAGGCCCAGTGACTTCAAATATTTTGCATCTCTTGGACAATAGACTTCATCTTGAGTTTTTTTCTCCGATAAATCCCGTGCAATCCCATGTTTTCTCCATTATCCATCCGGTTGGCTCTGAAAACACAATAAACACAAAAACAACGCATAATTCCAAACAAATGATATTAAATACGCGTTTTGGTCTCGTTTTAGCCAGAATTAAGTGGTAAAAGGATGGGTGTTTACACACCTATCAAATCCCCTACACTTAACCATTGCCATGCCCTCATGCAATGCTTAGTGATAAAGCAATTTTACACTTTTCTCATAATTAATCAACCTTGGCCTTATTAAAATACTACTTAAACAAAAATTAAGGTACTAAAAGAAATTTAAAACTTAAACGGAAACAAAAGGATAGAAAAACATTTTCACTTGAAAATAGCTACATGGAAATAACTTGCAAAGAGATCAATGACTTACATTAGGGCTTTGGTGCTGCGAAGATTTATCACCCTCAAGTTTCACGTTCCCCAAACTAAGATTAAGAACGAGATCATTGTAATTATAAGTTAGTAAATCAAACACTTACACACATGGCTTAATTATATGCTTAAACTCCCTTATTCCTAGGTGTATCTCTTATATTTTATTTTTGTCTTAGAATGATCATGAAGATGCATTTTTGGACTTATTTCGATAGTTTATTTAGGCTGAAAGCAAAGTAGGACGATTTGATCAATAGTTAGCTAAAGGACAAAATCTCTTAAAACTGCTTCTCGGGATATCAAAAAGTTCATATCTTGGCATAACTTGGTTCACGATTTGAGACCATTCTCGGGCCGATATTTTGCATGTACTTCATACTTCATATCTTGAGAGACGTGCTTGAGATAATGGTCTTCTCATCGTTAATAGAGTTTCTTCACCTGGAGACTTTTGAGGGGTACTCCAACTTTGTTGACCACGACTTCATGATTATTTCTTCAATCTCTAATTGGGATTTTGAGATACAATGATCCGCCTCCTTTTCGGACTTGGATCTATTTATCCTCATACCTTGTTAGGGTCTTTTCGGATAGACTTCTCCATGATCTTTATGGGAGTTGATTGCTTTTCGTCGTGAGTCTTGATCCTTCATATTGACTTTGGGAATAATGCTTTTCACATCACTTTGCATCTTTAGCAATAAAATGGAATCCTCATGCCTTGTTAGGGCCTTTTCGGACTCGCCAATCTTCGCGCCCCGCTTCATAAGTTATTCCTTGGCTATGAACTCTTATCATTACCGAGCAACTTTTAAACGATCTTGGGCTAGAAGCTAAGTAACTTTTCAAATCGTACGACCTTACTTATTGCAGATAATTTATTAGCAAGTGATGGGAGAATAGGCAAACAATTACACCAAGTGAGCTTGTGCAAGAATACCGACTTATAATTGACTCTATCATTTCTCGTCCTCCACAATTTAAAATCTCAAGTAATGAGACTCGTGGATACTTAGCCTAATAAACCAATTAAGGTCTACATGGTTAAGGATACTAGCTAGAATAAACTTGGATAAGTCTATTCGGGTTGAGTCAAAATAAACGCAACGGGCCTAATATGTCAAAGACTTCTAAACTAGCTACACCACTTTATTAATATTTTTGACTTTATTGCGGGATATATACATATGAAAGCAAAGATAAAAATTTAAAAATTACGACTAAATGGCCAAAGTTAATAAAAAATTTGAAAAATGTTGAAAAATATGATTTTCCGGTTAAATGAAGGCATTTTCATGGAAAAGTCCACTTAAAACTTTGATAGAAGTCCCCCTACACTTAAGATAAACATTGTCCTCAATGTTTAAGCATGTGGGAAAAATCTCCCCTACACTTATGACATTGTGCACGTTGGTTAAATCAAGTTAAGGAAGAGACGACTAAAGTGATCAATTTCAAATGTGAGTATGAAGAAAATTGAATCACGATAGTTGAGAGATAGAACCGGATTTTGGATAACACGGGAGAACGATTCATCAGAGATTCCAAGAGTGCACTTATCCTGTAATCACATCACCACACAAATACAAACACCTATAGAGGTCCCCCTACACTTAGGAGGTTAAAACATAAAAGGATAGATACTCGGGCTGCCTCCCGAGGAGCTCTTGTTTTTTATAACCGAGTCACGAGCCTGACTCGACCCAAAATTAGTTCATGGGGAACGTGGTGAGGGATGGAATCATCTCCTGAGAGGTGTCCTCACCAAAGTACAACTTCACTCATTGGCCATTCACCTTAAAATTAGGTCCATTAGGTTGAGCGAGCTCGAGAGTACCATATGGAAAATTTTGGGCAATGGTGAATGGGCCGGACCAACGAGATTTCAGCTTGCCCGAAAAGATTTTCAACCGAGAGTTAAAGAGTAAAACTTTGTCTCCAACTTGGAACTCTCGGTTTTTGATCTTGGAGTCGTGAATGAGCTTAGTTCTTTCCTTATAGATCAAAGAATTTTCATAAGCCTCATTACGGAGTTCATTCAGCTGATTGAGTTGGATCTTGCGTAGGTCACCGGCTTTGTTGATATCAAAATTAGCCCACTTCAAGGCCCAGTAAGCCTTGTGCTCCAACTCAATGGGGAGGTGGCATGCTTTCCCGTACACAAGACGATAAGGCGTACAGCCGATCGGGGTCTTGTAAGCAGTACGGAAAGCCCACAAAGCATCATCAAGTTTATCAGCCCATGAGGCACGATGCTCTCCCACGGTCCTTTCAAGAATACGCTTTAGTCCTCGGTTGGATATTTCAGCCTGGCCATTAGTTTGTGGGTGGTAGGCTGTGGAAAGACGATGATTTACACCGTACTTAGCCATGACTCTAGCAAATTGGTCATTGCAAAAATGAGTCCCACGATCACTAATAATGGCACGAGGCACACCGAATCTAGCGAATAGAGATTTCAAAAAGTTACAAACCACCCTTGCGTCATTAGTGGGTAAAGCTTTGGCTTCAACCCATTTGGTGACGTAGTCAACACCTACAAGGATGTATTTGTTTCCTTTAGAAGAAAGGAATGGCCCCTTAAAGTCGATACCCCAAACATCAAAGATTTCACATTCTTGAATGAAATTCTGAGGCATCTCGTCTTTATGTGTGATCGTGCCTTGTTTTTGGCAAACATCACAGCGTTTAACCATATTGTGAGCGTCACGATATATGGAGGGCCAATAAAATCCCGAGTCAAACACTTTTTTGGCGGTGTAGTTGGGACCAAAGTGACCACCGGTGGGTCCGTTGTGGCAAGCGTCAAGGATTTCTAAAGCTGCCGGTCCATCAACACATCGACGAATAATCAAGTCGGCACATTGTTTGAATAGATACGGGTCATCCCAAAAGTAAGTCTTAATGTCTTTGAAGAACTTTTTCTTTTGCTGGGATGTTAACCCGTCAACGAGAATTCCACCCGCCAAGTAGTTTGCAAAGTCCGCAAACCACGGGGTTTCATCAGAATGCGAGTTGATAGACATTAAGGTCTCCAAGGGAAAAGAATCATTTATTTCTTTGTTCGGATGATCCCCTTGGTAAGGATCCTCAAGTCTGCTGAGATGATCCGCGACCAGGTTTTCAGCTCCTTTTTTATCGCGAATTTCGATTTTAAATTCCTGGAGCAGCAAAACCCAGCGAAGAAGCCTTGGTTTGGAATCTTGCTTTGTCATCAAGTACTTCAACGCGGAATGATCGGTGTAAACGATTGTGGTGGAAAGGACAAGATAGGGGCGGAATTTTTCAAAAGCATAGATAACAGCTAAAAGCTCTTTTTCGGTTGTCGTGTAATGTAATTGAGCCCCCGTCATTATCTTGCTAGCGTGATGGATCGGTTGGAAGTGTTTGTTCACTCTTTGTCCCAGAACCGCTCCAATAGAATAATCACTAGTATCGCACATCAACTCAAAGGGAAGCTCCCAATTAGGGGTAACCAAGACGGGTGCCTTAGTTAGCTTATCCTTAAGCGAGTTGAAGGCTTCAAGACACTCTTTGGAAAAGATAAAAGGAGTATCTTTTTCCAAGAGGTGGGTCATCGGGCGAGCGATTTGAGAAAAATCTTTGATGAATCGACGGTAGAAGCCCGCATGACCCAGAAAACTTCTCAAACCCTTCACGGTTGAAGGTGGAGGCAACTTAGCGATAACATCGACTTTAGCACGGTCTAATTCAAGACCGGCTTTGGAAATCTTGTGTCCTAGCACGATGCCTTCTTTTACCATAAAATGGCATTTTTCCCAATTCAGAACAAGGCGAGTGTCTTCGCACCGCTTAAGCATACGTTCCAAATTGGCAAGGCAAGAAGAGAAGGAAGCCCAAAGACCGAGAAATCATCCATGAAGACTTCCATGGTTTGTTCAACCATGTCATGGAAGATAGCTAACATGCACCTTTGGAAAGTCCCGGGGGCATTGCATAAGCCAAAAGGCATTCTTTTGTAAGCAAATGTGCCATAGGGACAAGTGAATGTTGTCTTCTCTTGATCTTGGGGATCAATGGGTATTTGGAAATAACCCGAGAAACCATCAAGAAATCAGTAATATTCATTACCTGCTAAACGTTCAAGCATTTGGTCCATAAAAGGTAGAGGGAAATGATCCTTTCTCGTGGCATCATTGAGTTTACGGTAGTCTATACAAACTCTCCACCCAGTAACGAGACGAGTGGAAATCAACTCGTTGTGTTCATTGGGAACAACGGTTATTCCACCCTTCTTGGGCACACAATGGACTGGACTAACCCATGGTGAATCCGAAATAGGGTAAATCATACCCGCATCAAGAAGTTTGATAACCTCTGTTTTGATGACTTCATGGATTTTTGGATTCACCCTTCGTTGGCTTTGAATTGTGGGCTTAAAGTCGTCCTCCATGAGAATTTTGTGTGTGCAGAAGTGAGGATCAATTCCGCGAATATCAGAAATTTTCCAAGCAATAGCCTTCTTATGATCTTTCAACACGGTGATAAGTCAGGCTTTTTCTTCTTCCTTTAGGTCCTTAGCAATGATGACTGGCGACTTCTTCTCTTCTTCAAGGAATACATACTCGAGATGGGGCGGCAACTCCTTAAGTTCTAAATCCGGAGGATTGTCGATGGGAGGCTTTTGCAAAGTCGGAGTATCGATAGCAATAACCGTGGGAGATGGTGGAGAAGGATCGTCTTCGTTGAGAAGGTTTTCAAAGAAATGCATGTCTTCATCCCCATCGGTGGGAGAATCATCATTAGCTAGGTTCACATCTCCCATGGTGGCTTCAAGATTGTTCCAAAACAAATCACTTTCTCCCAATAGAGACAGTGATGAATCAATAGAGGAAACGGTTTCAACATTGGGAAGAGAGGTAGGAATACTTTTGCAAGCATTTTGGAAGTGTTCTTCACAAGTCTCATCAAGAACGTCAATACAATTAACACTCTCGTTGGAATAAGGTTGTTTGGACAACTTTCCCATGTTGAAAACGATTTTATCGTCACCCACTCTCATGATAAGCTCACCGGCTTCAACATCGATGAGAGTGCGACCGGTCCTCAGGAATGGACGACCCACGATCAAGGGAACACGAGGGTCCATCTCGTAGTCAACGACGACAAAATCGGCAGGAAAAGTGAATTTGTCGACTCCTACAAAGACGTCTTTAGCTATCCCCACTGGATAAGCAACCGTACGGTTAGCTAATTCCAAAGTCATTTTGGTGGGGACTAGCTCAGGGAGAGATAATTGCTTCCAAACGCTTAGAGGCATTAGATTAATGCTGGCACCTAGATCGGCTAGGGCCATGCAATTCTCTACTCCCGGGAAATTGCAAGGGATTAAGAAACGACCCGGATCACCAAGCTTGGTTGGAAATTTCCTTAAGAGCACTGCAGAGCAATTCTCATTAAGTTGGGTGTTGGCAATATCAAGAAGCTTTTCCTTGTCACTCAGAAGATCTTTAAACATTTTCGCGTACTTAGGCATGTGAGCGAGAGCCTCAGCAAAGGAGATATTGAAATTCAGTTGTTTAAACATTTTAAGAAAGTTTGAAACCTGAATATCGTCCTTGCTTTTGAGCTTCTCTTTCCTCAACCTAGATGGATAAGGTATATTGGAAGAAGAGGAAGGCTTTGGGAGAATAGGATCACTCACATCCTTGGCTGGAGGAGGGGTAGAAGGAAGGGGTGGATAAATTGGGGAAGGAGAAGGATGAGGAATAGGAGCAGGTGACTCGTTTTCCTTAGTCACAATCACCGGTGGAGGTATAGGAAGCTCGGGTTCCTTGGTACCTTTGCCACTGCGAGTAGTGATTGCTTTCATCTCCCCTCTTGGATTCGCAACGGTGTTACTCGGAAGAGTACCCGAAGAATAGGGTTGATTACCTTGGAAAAAACTAGCCATCATGTTCTTCAAGTCAATCGTTTGACTTTTAAATCCAACGTGTTTCTCATGTCGGCTCTCAGATCGTTCCCTTGTTTGACCAGGTCTGCTTTCAAGTTGAGCACTTCCCGCTGAATATTTTCCACGATCACATCATTAGTTCTCATGTAGGTCTGCACTTCTTGGTGTAAAGCGGTGGGTTGGTTGGGAGGAGCATTGTATGCGGGTGGTTGATAAGCAGGTTGCTGGTAAACATGGTTGTTTCGTTGAGGTGGTTGTTGCTGCTTGTGAGGTGGGATGTATGGTGTACGAGGTTGTTGTTGTTGTTGAGGCGGGCGATTGAGGTTTTGTTGTTGGTTTGGGTTGTTTGGAGGAAAACCGGGTGGTGAGAGGCAGTTGTTAGAGCGGTAGCTAAGCAAATTACGGTCACCTTGAGGTCTAGCTTTATAAGCAGGTTGAGGATAGGTGCCATAAGCTGCATTCACATTCTCAGAAGGGTAGTCTTGGGTGGCAGTACAAGTGGTGTAAGAGTGAGGACCCCCGCATATCTCACATGGTTGGCTGACAGCATTGACTTGAGCGTCTTTAACGTTTCTAGCGTTGTTGCTGTTGTTGTTGTTAACGGTGTGGGTAACAAGCGATTAAAGAAGCGTAGTGATTTTGTCAAGTCGCTTGTCGCTGTCACTAGTACTAGCACTAGCGACATTGGTCCGAATACTCTTGGTTTGCACACGAGACTTATTCTCAATGATATCCCAAGCAGCATTGGAACTCTTAGCCAAAAGATTACCCCCCGAGGCACTGTTTAGTGAATCTTGGTCACTCATGCTTAAACCATTGTAAAAAGTGTTAATTTGATGCACTTTGGTAAAACCATGTTGTGGGCATTTTCTTAAAAGATCTTTAAAAAGATCCCAAGATTCACTGAACGACTCATCGTACTTTTGTTCTAAATTTATGATTTCATTCCGCAAAGCGGTAGTACGAGAGGGTGGGAAAAAGTAATTGATAAACTTGGTTTCCAAATCCGTCCACGAGAGAATACTCTGTGGCGGTTCCTTAGCAAGCCAATGCCGGGCTTGTCCCTCTAAAGAAAAGGGAAAACGTTGTAGACGGATTACCTCTTGTGGAACACCATTGAACTTGACTGTATTAGTGAGTTGTAAGAATCTCTTGATGTGGTCATGTGGATCATCAATGGTACGCCCCAAGAATGGTTGAGCAGATACCATCTGGATAAAGCCTGATTTGAGCTTAAAGTTGTTGGCTGCAAACGCTGGTATAACAATTGGATCAGTGTTGCCATCTACATGGGCTTGCAGCAGTTCAATCATCGGGCGATTATCCGGTAGAGGCTCATTGTTGTTGTTATTATTCATGTTATTGAAAGGTGGGTTGTTATTGTTATTATTGTTGTTTTGAGGTCGTATGTTGTTGTTGTTTTGTACACCGGCCATGTCTAAGTTATCGAGAGGCTCGGGCTCTTGATAAGACGTGGATCGAGTGCGCATACACCTGCAAAAGAACTAACAAGAGAAAAACAAAGCAAAAATATTTTTGGTTTTTTTATGTTTTTTACTTTTTAGGATTTTTTGAAAATTTTATATTTTTTGTGTTTTTGAAAGTTTTTATGAAAAAGTAACGTTCACGGGGAACGGATCCCAAAATCCAAGTTCTCACAAAAAACTTTTGATCTTAACGAGAAGAGCCGGCAGCGGCGCCATTTGATACTTTGGTTTTGATAGGTTCAATTTTATTCTCTCGATATCCTCTCGAATTGATCTTGGTTCTAAGTGGAATGATTGTTCTTGGTTACTAAAAAGGGGAGTGATTTTCTAGTCTACTAAAAGTTTTAAATACATTAAAATGTAAACTTAAATTTAAAAGCAATTAAATTAATAACAATTAATAAAACTTGAATTAATAAAACTTGAATTAAAATTAAAATTAAAATTAAAATATAAGTATGAACTGAAGAAACAGTAAGTAAACCTTAGAAATACTTAAAAGAAATTTGATTCGGAAGTTTGACCTTGATTCGGAAGTTCACTCGGAACTTGGTTCGGAACCCTTGATCCGGAACATCGTTCGGAAGTTTACTCGGAACCTTCACTCGGAACTTCACTCGGAACTATTGATCCGGAAGTTGATCCGGAACTTTCTTCGGAACTTTGAGTCGGAAGTTTATTCTGAACTATCAACTGATTCGGAACTTTTGAGACTCATTCGGAAGTTTGGGTTCATCCGGAACTTTGTACTCATTCAGAAGTTTGTGTTTATTCCGAAGTTTTAAAAGCTGATTCGGAACTTTTTAACATAAACTCATTGGGAACTTTTTGAAAGGGAAAATTCATTCGGAACTTTTGAGAATTGATTCGGAACTTTTGAAAAGAAAACTCATTCGGAAGATTTTGTTCGTCCGGAACTTTTAGTTCATCCGGAAGTATTTGTTCATCCGGAACTTTTAGTTCATCCGGAAGTTTGAGTTCATTCGGAACTTCTGGGAATACACAAGAACGGTAACTTCAGAAAAAACAGGGTAACGCGTTTAAATCCAAAATCAAGCTAAATAATCAAAAAGGTTTTACCAAATTAACCAATAATCATTTAACTACCATGAATAACAAATCCCAACAGTAAAAACACAAATTCAACAACTTTTAAAGATCAAATCAATCAAATAAGAACTTAAGAACTTGAATAAAAAGAGGAAAGATGAACAAGATGAAATGAAATAGATTGATGTATTGAATGATTAAGGTTTTAACAATCACAAAACAAAGATTAAAATTACAAGATTGAAAAACAAAGATCAAAATCACCAAACACCCTAGTGGTGTTGGTGATGCTACAAACAGAAAGGGAGAAAAAGAGGGGAGTGAAAAACTAAAAACTCCATGAAAAGTGTGAGGGGGATTCCTTTTATAGGTGTCCCCTTTGGTTGGTGAGTGGGCTTTCTCCCGTTCTTCTTGTCTTCTGGTCTTTTCAGAAAAGTTGACGTTTTCGATTCTGATTCGGGATTTGTCGTCGATTAAATTCAACTCGTCTTTTAATTTATTCGTTTAATAGACTTGAGTTTCTTCGACTTTTGATAAATCTTCGAATAGGCCCAGTGACTTCAAATCTTTTGCATATCTTGGACAATAGACTTCATCTTGAGTCTTTTTCTTTGATAAATCCCGTGCAATCCCATGTTTTCTCCATTATCCATCCGGTTGGCTCTGAAAACACAATAAACACAAAAACAACGCATAATTCCAAACAAATGATATTAAATACGTGTTTTGGTCTCGTTTTAGCCAGAATTAAGTGGTAAAAGGATGGGTGTTTACACACCTATCAAATGGTCAATAGGTACTTAAGTTCTTCGCGCCACCTAACCCCCCGTTCACTTGTGAGTATTCTAAGAAGGAAGGCTTCATTGGGGGTCTTGCACCCAAGTAGTACATACATATATTATTATTTTCTTGTGGATATTTCATATTGAAACTCGAAGGGGATAATCCTTTTCTCTTCAAAGTCACACGAGAGCTTCTCTCTCATTCCTCGTATTGAGTTGCATGCTCACTCGCGGGCGTGCACAAATACCGATTGGTGTACAACCTCTTCCTCCGAAAAGGAAGAAAAAGAGAAAGAGCAAGAACACCACCGTCTATCAAGCCGATCACGAGAATCGTGCTTTGATTCATCCACAACAAGAAGCCATGGCTGTTGATAATCGTTCTTTGATGGAACGTTTGCAATCTAATGTTCACGGATATGCCGATGCTATCAAGATTCCCGACATTCCCGCAAATTCATTTGAGCTAAAAACGGCTATGATTACCTTGGTTTCAAACATACCTTTCTATGGTCACAAGAATGATAATCCTCATGATCACCGTAAGAGATTCCTTGCTCTTTGCAATACCATTAAGTACAAAGGAGTTCCACATGATGCTATTAAATTGATATTGGTGCAATTTTCACTAGAGGGACCCGCTAAGCATTGGTTAGACACACAACCACCCGATAGTATCACCACATGGGATGGTTTCACCACTAAGTTTTTGAACAAGTTCTTTCCCCCCATCTAAGACCACGGCTTTGAGGAACTTAATTATAGGCTTTCAACAAAAACCTAGTCAAACCTTTAGTGATGCTTGGGAGGAGTTCAGATAGTTATTGAGGAGATGCCCTAATCATGGATTGGATGAAGTTCACCAATCAATACTTTCTACGATGGCTTTAAACCTCATCACCAAGATTCACTCAATGCTTCTGCGGGAGGGAATATTCTTCTTAAATCCATTCAAGAGGCTTTGGACATCATTGAGACCAAAGCAATGGTTCAAAGAAACACTCAATTTGAAGAAAGGGTTCATGTTATCCAAAACAATTCTCAAACACCTTGTGATAACCAATTCCTCAAGTGTCACCAAGAGATCATTCAAAAGATAGATAGGGATCATGAGATGAGTCATAAGGCACATCAAGAAATGATTCAAGCTATTAAGAGCCTTTGATTGAACAATTCTTCAAATGATGTGCATGCCATTACTCTTTCTTGTGTAACTTGTGGAGGTCCCCATTCCTATGAACAATGTGATAAAGTGCAAGGTTATAAAGGGGAATGTTATGCTTACCAAGAGGAACATCGTGAACACTTCAAGCCAAATATCAATCCCAATAACCTTTCTTACAAGTCCCAAAATTAACTTACTCCACCGGGATTCCCACCCCAACCACCCACCCAACTTCAACAAAATCCTCCTCAAGTGTTACAAAGGAATCAAGGGCAAAGACCACCTTACCAAGGGAATAACTATAGACCACCAAATACCTTCAACAATCAAGGAAATACCTTTCAAGGCAACAACCAAAGGTTTTACAATCAACCTCCACCTTTCCAACCCCAAGGTTTTCAAGGAATTGTGCCACAAGATTATAACACAATTGAGCTTCTTCACAAAATGAATCAAGAGCATGAAAGGAGGTTCCAAGCTAATGAGAAGAGAATAAGAGAAATGAATGAAGCTAATGAGAGAAGAATGAGAGAAATGCATGAAGACACAAATAAGAAGTTTATGATGCTTTATAATCAAAGACCACAAGGGGCTTTACCATCCAACACACAAACAAATCCAAGAGCAAATGTCAATTCTATTAGAACAAGAAGTGGAAAGACAACAAAGGATCCTTCACCTCCTAAGCCTCCTATTGTTCTACCCACTTTTGTGACAAGCCTTCTACCTCTACTTCACCACCTCAAAATGATCCCATTCAATTAAACACACCTTCTCAACCTATTCCTACTTCTCCTCTACCTTCCACACCTCCCAATGAAGAAGCTAACAAAGACAAATCTCCCAATACAACACCTACTCCACCTACACCAAAACCAACTCTTCCATATCCTTCAAGGTTGAAAAAGGACAAATTAAAGAACAAGGATGACATCCAAGTTTCAAATTTCTTAAGGATGTTCAAGCAACTCAACATCAACATATCCTTTGCGGAAGCTCTTGCTTATATGCCAAAGTTTGCTAAGATGTTCAAGGATTTACTCTCAAACAAGGAAAAATTGGTTGATTTGCCCAACATATCCCTTAATGAAAATTGTTCTGCCGTGTTACTTAAAACCTTACCAACAAAACTTAGAGATACTGGGCGCTTCTTGATACCTTGTAATTTTCTCGGTGTAGAAAATTGCATGGCTTTGGCGGATCTAGGGGCAAGCATTAACCTCATGCCTTTATCGGTTTAGAAAAAACTCTCTCGTCCCGAGCTCACTCCCACTAGGATGACCCTTGAATTAGCCAACTGAACCATATCTTACCCCGTAGGTATAGCGGAGGATGTGTTTGTAGGTGTGGATAAGTTTACATTTCCGGCCAACTTTGTAGTCGTTGATTATGACATGGATCCTAGAGTTCCTTTGATTGTTGGTAGACCGTTTTTGAGAACGGGTCGTACTTTGATAGATGTGGCGGAAGGAGAACTAATTATGAGAGTAGAGGATGAGAAAGTGGTGTTTAAGTTAGTGAATGTTTGTGATAGGAAAGAGGTTAAGGAGTCTAGACCATGTGAGACTATTAACATAGTTGATGTGTTAGATGAGGTGTGTGATGAACACTTTCATGATGCTTGCAATAGTACTAGTGATGAGATGCCCCATGTTGAAACCGTGGCCTCAATTGCTCCCTCTTTAACACCTTTTGGAGAGAGTGATTTCCTCTTGGAGGAATTTGAGTCAAAATTTCTTGGTGATGATGATTCTCCCATTAATTGGGAAGAAGATATTCTTACTATCCAAAAGTTGCTCAATGAGGACCCTATTTCTTCTCCTACTCCACAAGAAGTTCCCAATGAGAATCCTTCCATAGTAAAACCATCCATAGAGAGTCCACCTCCACTTGAACTTAAGGACCTTCCATCCCACTTGGAGTATGCTTTCTTAGAGGGCAAAGACCAATTACCCGTGATCATTGCTAAAGATTTGAAAGAGGATGAGAAGGAGCAACTCATTGAAGTCCTTAAGAAACACAAGAAAGCCTTAGCATGGAAAATATCCGACATAAGTGGAATTGATCAACATTTTTGTACACACAAAATCCTTATGGAGGATGATTACAAACCCGCCATTCAAAGTCAACGAAGGGTTAACCCAAAAATCCATGAGGTCATTAAGAAGGAAGTGATTAAACTCCTTGATGCGGGTATGATTTACCCCATTTCTGACTCTTCATGGGTTAGCCCGGTACATTGTGTTCCAAAGAAGGGTGGAATCACCGTAGTGCCTAATGAGAACAATGAGCTTATTCCTACGAGACTTGTTACCGGTTGGAGAGTTTGTATTGACTATAGGAAACTCAATGAGGATACTAGGAAAGACCATTTCCCATTAAGTTTTATGGATCAAATGCTTGAACGCTTAGCGGGAAATGAGTACTATGGCTTTCTTGATGGCTTTTCGGGTTATTTCCAAATACCCATTGACCCTAAGGATCAAGAAAAGACCACATTCACTTGTCCCTACGGTACATTTGCTTACAAGAGGATGCCTTTTGGCTTATGTAATGCATCGGGGATGTTTCAAAGGTGCATGATGGCGATTTTCCATGACATGATAGAACAAACTATGGAGGTTTTTATGGATGATTTTTCCGTCTTTGGAAATTCATTTACCTCATGTCTCACCAATTTAGAGAGACTGCTTAAGCGTTGTGAGGAAACACGTTTAGTGCTTAATTGGGAGAAATGTCACTTTATGGTGAAAGAGGGAATTGTTTTAGGACAAAAAATTTCAAACAAGGGACTAGAGGTGGATCGAGCTAAAATTGATGTGATTGCTAAGCTTCCCCCACCTACTTCGGTTAAAGGTGTGAGGAGTTTCTTAGGTCATGCGGGGTTTTATAGGCGCTTTATACAAGATTTTTGTAAGATAGCTAGACCGATGACTCACCTCTTGGAAAAAGAGACTCCTTTCATTTTTAACCAAGATTGTTTGGACTCTTTTGATACTCTTAAGGAGAAATTGACAAAGGCACCCGTTTTGGTTTCTCCAAATTGGGAATTACCTTTTGTGCTTATGTGTTACGCTAGTGATTATGCGGTGTGGGCCGTCTTAGGACAAAGAGTGAATAAGCATTTTCAACCTATACACTATGCGAGTAAAACCATGACCGGTGCACAACTTCATTACACTACCACGAAAAAAGAGTTGCTTGCTATAGTCTATGCTTTTGAGAAATTTAGACCATACCTTGTGCTATTCAAAACCATAGTGTATACGGATCATTCCGCTCTCAAGTATCTCATGACAAAACAAGATGCTAAGCCTAGGCTTTTGAGATGGGTTTTGTTGCTTCAAGAGTTTAAGATAGAAATTCGTGATAAGAAAAGGGCCGAGAATTTAGCGGCGGATCACTTGAGTAGACTTGAGCATCCTTTTCAAGGAGATTTTCCACATCAAGAAATCAATGAATCCTTTCCATTAGAGGAGCTCATGTCTATCTCTTCCCAAGAGGATGCCACTCCTTGGTTTGGGGATATAACAAACTATCTAGTGGGAAATGTGCTTATTGAGGGTCTTACTTACCAACAAAAGAAGAAATTTCTTAAGGAAGTTAAGTATTACTTTTGGGATGATCCTTATCTCTTTAGGCAATGTGCGGACCAAATCACTAGACGGTGTGTAGATGGGCCCGAGGCATTTAAAATCTTATAAGCATGTCATAAAGGACCTACGGGTGGACATTTTGGGCCTAACTATACCGCCAAGAAAGTCTTTGATTCGGGTTACTATTGGCCATCCATTTACATGATGCCCACGAGATGGTGAAATTTTGTGATGTGTGTCAAAGACAAGGAAAAATTACACAACGTGATGAGATGCCACAAAATTTTATTCAAGAGTGTGAGATTTTTGATGTATGGGGCATCGATTTCATGGGACCTGTTCCATCTTCTAAGGGAAACAAGTATATACTTGTGGCGGTGGATTATGTGTCCAAATGGGTGGAGGCTAAAGCCATACCTACCAATAATGCTAGAGTTGTTGTGAAGTTCTTAAAGCAATTGTTTGCTAGATTTGGTGTACCTCGGGCCATCATAAGTGATCGTGGTACGCACTTTTGTAATGATCAATTCACGAGAGTTATGAAGAAATATGGAGTTAATCATAGACTTTCTACCGCGTATCAACCTCAAACCAATGGTCAAACCGAGGTCACAAATCCTAGTTTAAAGATAATTTTAGAGAGAACGGTGGGAGAGCATCGAGCTTCTTGGTCGGATAAGCTTGATGATGCTTTGTGGGCTTTTAGGACGGCTTTTAAGACACCAATTGGTTGTACTCCTTATAGGCTTGTCTATGGTAAAGCGTGCCACCTCCCATTCGAGTTAGAACACAAGGCATCTTGGGCTCTAAAGTGGGCTAACTTTGATTTAAACCAAGCCGATTCACATAGGAAAGATCAACTTAATGAGATGGATGAATTGAGAGCCAATGCCTATGAAAATGCTTTGCTTTACAAGGAAAAGACTAAGAAATTACATGATGCTAAGATCAAGAACCGTGAGTTCAAAGTTGGAGAGACGGTTCTCCTCTTTAACTCAAGGTTGAAACTTTTTGTGGGCAAGCTTAAGTCGAGATGGTCCGGTCCATTCAATATTGCTCAAGTGTTTCCATATGAAACTATTGAGTTGTCACAACCCGATGGTCCAAATTTTAAAGTGAATGGTCACCGTGTGAAACATTATTTTGGGGAGGACATTTCCGTTGAAATGGTCCAAGAGATCCCCATTTTCCCCAAGAATTAATTCATTGAGGGACGAGTCGAGCTAGAGACTCATTAACTCAAGCATCGTATAACTAGGTTTAGAGTGTTGTAGGTTAGCAATAAGGGTATAGACTTGGAGATAAGTGTAGGGGAGACCTTCTTTTGTCTTCATGTTGTTTGTAGGGTTGCTCACTCATTTCATGCTTTGGAGCTTATGGAGGAGACCCTTGTATCCGGTTCACTTCGTTACTATTGTGACCTTTCATTGACACCTTGTTCTTAAACATGAATTCACCAATAGTTGTCCTTTCCTTAACTTGGGTTAAGCAAAGTCTATTCATTGTCATAAGTGTAGGGGAAGTTTTTATACTTCCATGCTCTTAAACATTGAGGACAATGTTTAGCTTAAGTGTAGGGGGTCTTCTATATAAGTGACCTTAGATAGAACTTTTCATTGTCTTTCATGATAACTTGGAAAATTAATTTTTCAAACATTTTTCAAATTTTTGATCTATTTTGGCCACCAAAAATATGCATTCATAATTTTTTGCATTAATCATTTTTCATTTGCATAACACATTTGCATTGTATATATTTCTTCTTTTAATTTCATCAAAAATATATAAAAGGAAAAAAATATAATAAAAACATGGTTTAACAAGTTTAGACTTCTTTGACATATTAGGCCCGCCATGGATATTTTGACTCAACACGAGTTTGCTCATCTTAGCATTCTCTAGCTAGTATCCTTAACCATGTAGTCCTTCATTGGTCTATTAGGCTAAGCATCCACCAATCTCATTATTTAAGATTTTAAATTTGTGGAGAATGGGAAATGATAGAGTTAAAGCAAGTATAAAAGGGCTAGATAAACTTCATGATAATTACTTGTGGCTGAACCCTTCTCTTCTTTACCTCTATTTTCTTCGCATGTATATATGTTAATAAATAATCAAGAACGATTTTAATCGGTTTGTAATCTCTTATGCATTTTTGTCTAATCATTTATGGTTGATATAAGTACGTCTTAAGATTCTAAGTTAGAACGGTTTATGTGTACTAGACTTATGTCATGCTCAATACTTAGCGGGTGTTTTTCCTTTATTCTTTTATACTTTCTTTGTGAGGAATAAATAAAAATAAGAGCGGCTTAAAAAAAATTGAATGGCTAGAAAAAAAAAAGAAAAAAAAAAGAAAAGAAAAGAAAAAATATATATATACAAGACTCCCAAGAGGGGCAGTGTGGTGTTAATTATAGTGACTATTGAGTTCCAATATTACCTTGACGGGTTGCGGGGATTCAATAGATTGCTCCAATCCAATATTACCTTGACGGGTTGCGGGGTTGAAGATCCAAAGTCTCAAAAAGATGGCGGATGTAAATTATTGCGTGAGTTTTATTTTTCTTTCCATAGCGAGTGTGTAGCTACTTATGAAAGCATGACATGAGGATTTTACGCATAAGGCGAATGACTTATTACTCTTGAAACGGACTTATATTAATTGTGAGCGGTTTTTCAAGTAATGGATGAGAGGATTACTTAGGATTAAAACCGTGCTTCCTTATTTTTAGATTTTACATTTCTTATATTTCACACTTGAAATAATGACAAATTTGCCCAAAAGCAATTTGCTCAAATAATAACCGGTTCCACATTTAATTGTCATGAATAAGTTGATTCACTTTTTACTTGTGAATACAATGATCCCATTTTTAAGCTTGGTATGGGGAAAGTGAAACTTGAGGGTGATTAATGTCCATGGTACCCAAGCCCTAATCAAAGTCATTGAATTTCTTCATGAGTTATTTCCATCAAAACCATTTCAAGAAAAACCAAATAAAAGATATAGATAGAATTGTATTTTGTTCATTGCATTGTTAAAAATCAAAATCATGCATCATTTAGTTTAGAGTAGTGTAGATGCATTCCATAACGGCCAAGGTGGATTAATTATGAGGAGAATGTAAATTTGTGCTTTAAAATATAGCATGGCATGAGGACATGACAATGTTCAAGTGTAGGGGATTTGATATGAGCAAAAACTCATATCAATTTATCAACAAATCACCCTAAAACCCAAGAAAAATACCTAAACTTTGTGCTATAAAGCGGAATTATGTGGTATGTTTTGTTTTTGTGCTCAAATAGGTAATAAGGATGCATTTTCAAGCAAACAAAGGAAAATCAAGCTTAATTTTATGAAAAAGACAAAGAAGGATCAAAAGTGACAAGACTTTGAAGACAAAGGACCTATCTTGACAATTTGCCAAAGATTAAGGACCAAAAGTGTAAATATGACAAAGTCAAGATCAAAGTCAAATCTGGTCAACTCTCAAGTCAACCAAGTCAAAGGAGCTTTTTGATCAAGTTTGCAAGTGGAAGGACTTAAATTGCCAAAAGAATGTAGAATACAGCTCAAAAGTTCAATCTGCCAAGTTAAGGGGTTAATTCTGCCAATTTGTGGAAGTTATAAGAGCTTGATCCGTGTGATATGTTATCAGCCAATGGGAAGTGAAGAAACAAGTGACAAGGATCACCAAATCAGCTCATTTATTATCCACTCAGCCGCCAGCATTAATTGGCCAGTATCTCAACAGTAATGCGCACTACTTCACTTCTCACCCAATTAAAACGTGCCATGCAATAATCAGAATTATCCACTTTGGATAATGATCCGTGTGCTAATCCTTTATCTAATGACATTGTGACACGTGTCATCTTCTTCAACACAATTTACCAGGAACGCGTTTGAGCTAGAGGCAAATTCAGAAGATGATGTAAACATCAAAAGTGATCGTTTTCATGAAACGAATACAATGGTTACAATCAATTAACATGAAATCATTCCAATCAAAAAACCCCAAATGTGTTCATAACCTGCAAAACTCAATTGAGCAGAATTTTACACGTGGAAGTTTCTGATTGGTTCTAACACGTCACCAACCCCAACCACTTCACATCTGCAGTCTATAAATACCATAGTTTAGCTCTCATTTCTTGTGTGGTAGAAAAGTGTGAAATCACACACACTTTTAGTTTTCTCTCATCTCATTTTAGTTTTAGCTTAAAACTAAAATTACCAGCTTTGTAACTACTTGAGTCTGTTATTAGTTAGTTGTAACAAATTACCAGCTTTGTAACTACTTTCTCAATCAAATCAATAAAAATTCACTTCATTTCCCTTAATCACTGTTCATACTTGCACTATTGATATCCTGTTGCTGTTATTAGTTAGTTATGATCACTACTTGATCATAATTAGCTACTTGTGAAGTTCTTGAAGCTGTTGTACCTGTTCTTTCATCCAATTCAAGTTCTAGCAGAATTTTGAAGTTTGCAGTCCATTAATGGAGATTTGGTGATTGGTAGTTGCTGAATTGTAGCTGTTTAGTGTGTCCTAGTGCTAAGGTGGTGGTTAGCACTAGTTTAGAGAGCTCAGCGCTCCTCTACTCCCCAATGGAGGCTTAAGCTAAAGGTTTCACTTTCTGAGTTTCTAGTTCCACTCAATTGTTGAATGCATGCTTCATTCCTAGCCTAATTCTACTTGATTGCATGATAAAATGTGTTTTAGCTTGTTATTGATCTAATTTCAGTGACTGTGTAGCTTAAGTGTAGCTTATACTAGCTTTATAGCCTTAGAACTTGTCTTGTTTTCATATTTCATCAGTCCTTTTAGCTTTATAAGTCATTGTGAGTTATTGTTGGTTTAATTTCTTGTAACTAGTTCTAATACACTTCTTTCTAGCTAGTAAACTTAGTGTGATATCACTTGTCATTCAGTCTAATCATTAGCTTAAAAATCATTCATAAAAGTTTGGAAAATATCAGATAAGTAGTGTTTGGTAATAGATTTGAATTGTTTTTCAAGTGTTAGTTTTTGGAAAACTTTGGTTCATTTCAAGTCAACTAGTTATAACAACAAGCTTTCAGTCATTTTTAAGTCAAAAATTTGGTCAAAAAGGCAATTGGCTATCAAAAAGGTTTGGGTCAGTTTTATTCAAGTATCTTTTCAGAAAGTATTGATTTTCAAATGCTTGGCATTTCTTTGTTACTTGATGAAATCCTTTCAAACCAGTTCTCATTTCTCACTCAACATATGAACTTTGAATGTGTATGAGGAAATTGTACAGTATCTAGAATTGAGTAAGAAATAAGCCAAAGTGTAAGCACTAGAGCAAATGCAATTCCCTGTAGTAAAATCCAAACTGATTTCTTATATCTCATTTTCCACTTCATAAAATAGCTGATTTTCTTTCACATTTCTATTCCAATAGTGTTCCTGGATAAATTTTGAGTTTTTGACCTTTTTGAAAATTCTGGTCAACGAAAGTCAACATAAGCACAATTTTGGCTTATTTTCAGATTCAGGGCTTATTACTTGATCATTTTCTTTGGGACTTGATTTCCCGTCTTTCTTTTGAGCTGTTTAACAAGAATTTTCATTAAAATCAAGTAGTACAAGTCTAGCTTAACTGGTAGCTTAATTTGAGCTTATTGAATTTAGCTTATCAGAGTTCTAGGCATTTTCAGCTAAACTCCTTGGATAGGTCTAGGTTATTTTCAATTTTAAGTCGTTTGCAACTGGTTTGAGCAAATTTGGTTGAGAAATAAGCTCAAACGAGCTTATTGAAGACTTTAACCCGTTTTTGGTAAAATAGTTTTAAAAATTGCTTTTTAGTCCTTGTAGTATTAATCAGTTCTTAAATCAAGCTAATCTTCTAATTTTTTAGGGTTTTCAGAAGTTTAGTCCTTATATTTTCAAATTTGTTCCAAATTAGTTAGTTAGTTTTCAATTAGTTGAAAATTAGTTACTTTGTTTGAATAGTTTTCATATTGAGTCCATCTAGTTTACTGATTTTGCATAGTTAGTCCTTTGACTTTTTGACTTTACATATTTGGCATTTATATTTCATAGAATTCACATTTTCAGTCCTTATAGTTTGTGGAATTTACATTTAGCATTTTAATTGAATAAAAACTTGGTATTTGCACTTTGTTTTACATATAAGTAGACGGTATTTTTCATTTTGGCAAGGCTTTGTTTGAATTAGCAATAGAATTTCCAAAAAAACTTTACCAACCAAAAACAATTAAAAACTCGATATTGTTAGGACTTTCAGTTTGTTAAGAACTAAGAAAAACGAACTTCAACTATACACATTTCAAGTAGTAAGGTAAGATGATCTTTGAGGACAAAGATCCTGTTTAGGGGTAAATGCTGTGACAATCCGTCAATTTATGGTTGATATTTTATTCTCAAATATTATTTAAAAACATTATTTTAATGTTATATTATGAAATCACTTATTTTTTGGGAAGAAATTTGAATTTACGTCTTGAAGTAGCATCGACTACGTCTAAACCGGAGGATTCTACGTTACGTGATTACGTTTACATACACTGTTTTTGGTGACAGTCCGACATTTCAGAAAATAAAATTATCCGTGAATATTATTTTGGAATTTTAAATTTGTGTTGGTTCATAAAATCACAAATTTACGAGAAGAGATTAGGACTTACGATTTTAATTTAACGTCCTATACGACTAAACCGGAAACCTTAGGATTACGTATTTATGTTTTCGAACTCCGTTTTTCATGAGACAATTTTTATTAGATTCGTTTTGTGCCATTGATTCATAATTTATAAAAACATTTTTCGTAAAACGACCCGAGCGCACGCAAATCGAGGAAACTAGAATCAAGGAATACACGTAAATTAGTGGGATGAGACAATATAAATCTTGCCCCACCCCACTAGCATGGGACGGCTAACATGGACACCACATCAAAGATGTGGCACCCTTGTAACAACAATGCTTACACTTGTAAGCTAAGCTTACAAGTTAAGCCAACTTTCCCACTAAACAAACAAAAACCACTAGCTAAACCACTCTTCCCATTTCATACATGCAAATCAACTCATTCTCTCTCTCTATACTCCATTCTAGCCATCCAACATACACCATAAACACCCCATTTGATCAAATTTTAAGCACAAACATTTGTTATAATTAACATATGTTAATCTCCATTCAAAGAGATGAAGATTGGTGTATGTTTTAACATCCAAGGAGAAGTTTTTATGTAGTCTTGGGGCTGATTTTCCACAAAGAGTTCTTGAATAATTATGGTCTTGAAGATGGTCTTGGTTTATCACAAGTTTCTCCATCAAAATCCATGTCTTGATCACAACCTACATCATCATGGTGGTATAAAGAATGTTCTCCCCATCCTCTTGTTATTTTTATTATGTAATCATGTATTTTCTTTCCTATTTTATATGTATATGATGAATATATGATGATAAAAATATTGTGTGGGGAATTGGTGTTGATAATCAGGGGTAAAAAGATGAAAAACTATATGTAAAAATGGTTAATCTTGCTTAATTTAGTAGGCTGTAGAAAACAGTAAATAACCATATCATGAACTGATAAAATGGCATAGATTAATGTATATACAGTAAATAATATGTCTTGTACACATGTGAGAGTTGGCCATGCAATAGAATCATTAGGATGAGTGAGATATGATCAAAACAAGTTTAGAGTACAAATCTGCATAGACTGTTTTGGACGATTTTTAGGAAATACTTAGATGTTGATTCAACAGTAGAAATAGTAGAGTTAAATGGAGCACATATCATTTAGTTTATTACATAAAAATTTGAGCTTCAATCTCTATATAGAACTCTAGATATGGCTGTTTTGGTGAACATGAAACTAAAAATCAGATTTTGGGAAATTAAAGTATAATAGTATTATATAAGCACTCAAATAAAAATAGTATAAAATGTGAATTAAAAGCCACTAACTTATATAATACATTTATATAAATATGTATAAGGATAAATAAATGGACATTTTATAAAAATGGTAGTTTGATAAGTTTTATAAGTTATAAAATTATAAACATGATTTTTACGACTTTTTCGGCTATTACCGTAAAATTAACGTTTTTGTTAAATAAAACTTAGACGGTTGGACCCGTCTAATGTAAACTTTTATAAACTCATATACTGATATATAAACATATATAACAAGTAAAAACCGATAAAACCCGAACTATATAACATACTGACATTAACGGGCTAAGTTAGCGTATTGGACTAATAATACAACAAAATGGGCTAAAACACTTATAAACTTATTTATTGGGCTTAACCCATTTGGGCCCAACATGTGAAGTATAAATACTGATAATACAAGTATGAAATGGATTAATACAAGTTAAGGAACTTATAATAGGCTTATTGGACCTAAAACACGTAAATAGGTAAAATTAGTAAACTAGTAAGAAGTTACCAATACATAAACACTAAAATGAGTAAAAGAGAATATGTAAACCCACTTGATCATCATATATATAAAATCATCATATGTATACATAATTGTTATTTTTATAAAGTCATTGGACAAGAGTCTAAGACGAGTATTATTTGTCTAGGTTTCCGTGATTGAAGCACGTACCGTACATCCGAATTGTCGATAAACCGCTTTCCCACATCAACGTGAGTTCATAGCCTCGCACTCTTTTAAATATTTTTATGAAATGTTTTATAAACCCGCGAGGGAGATAACATGTTAGTTTTTATGAAATAGGACACTAGTTGTCCCGATTATTTGTTTATTGATTTGGACCCGAATGATTGTATGACCCGATGAATGATTAAATGACCCGATAGATGAAATGAAATGGATTATTAAAGTTAGGTTATGTCACTAAAAGTCCCATTAGCATGAATTGTGAACTACCGGGATTTGGTAGACGCTTATGCATATAATAGTACTATTTGGGGACGATCACCCCAGTTCGCGCCTTGACGGTTGATCCCCGTCGTGCCACGTTGATTGGTAAGCGAATTTGAGAAGATTTACATAGCGTGACCTTTGTGACGACACGCTAATTTAGATGGGCAAATTGAGTTTCGGGCTAGCTACCCGTTGTTTGTTGTAGTAAGGTAACAATGTCATGCGGCTTATAATAATCCAATTAACGAAATACTACTTTAAGCATTAAATTACGATATATTGCCTGACTAGCAATACGGGGTCTTACTATTGATATTATGTTCGCGTTTTGGTTTTCATAACCATAATCATATAACGGTTTTTATTTAACTCCATACAACGTTATAAAACGTATTGTATGATATTTTTACGACATTGGTTCGTATAATGATTTTTAAGGCAAATGCCTATATTATGATTTTGATAAGGATTTGTATAAAATGACTTTGGCTATTTTATGGCCTATTACAATGATTTGTACAAAATGATTTTCGGTAATAATTTTATACCGATGTTATATTGATGGATTTTATTAAACTCTATGAATTCACTCGGCGTTATCGCTGACCTTTTCTTTTAACATGTTTTATCTCAGGTACTTGAAGGTAATTCTCGGGAAGACGACAAGAATTCGGCCCGCACTTAAACAATAATTTCCATTCAAATGTTTTGTAAAACCTGTATGAAATACAATGACTTGGGACCTATGTAAATTTGATATTTATGAATGGAAATCTTTTATTATTAAACGACGCGATTTTTATGGGTTGTCTATGATGTGAGTAATGTGCTATCCCGTAACACCAACGAGTCTTCCGCTGTATTGAATTGTGTAAATTTGGGGGTGTTACATTTCGAGTCTAAGGGTGAAACACCCCCATACTAGAGACGAAAGTCGAATGCTTAATCTCGAGCATGGAAAGGGTATAACGAATAATCTAAACGCCGTTTATGAATTATGCTAATAAGATAATCGTTAGAATATAAAAGGATCGGATATCAGAATCTTCAAAGGCAACGATCGAAGCTCGAGTGATCCATAAAACGAACACGAGAGGCTTCAATGATGACGATAAACCTAATAAATCACAATCACAAACAACCATAGAATAAAGGTTGGAAGAGCACAAGTCCCCTCATTACACTATTTTAAAAACGATAATATGTACAAGGATAAGCATGATAATTCCCCAAGAGGCACCTTGTTTTTGATAACCGAGTCAAAAGCTCGACTCAAATCCGAATAAATGTGATCATTTAGGGATTATCATGGTATGGTCATTTTTTTGGGGCTTACATGATAAACAAGGCCCAAAAGCAACTGGTACTAAGGACTAAGTCCTTTGAGGATGCAAAATATCGGGATCGAAGATGGTGTCCTCGTTTTCATGGAATAAACGAACTAAAGCTACTTCAAAACGTGCCAAAACCCCAACGGGGTAGAAGAAAAGATGTGAGAAATAGAAGGGTGGGACAATGGGTGGGGCACAAAATAGAAGGTATGGTCATTTTTGTGGGGCTTACATGATAAACAAGGCCCAAAAGCAACTGGTACTAAGGATTAAGTCCTTTGAGGATGCAAAATATCGGGATCGAAGATGACGTCCTCGTCTTCATGGAATAAACGAACTAACGCCACTTCAACATATGCCAAAACACCAACGGGGTAGAAGAAAAGATGTGAGAAATAGAAGGGTGGGACAATGGGTAGGGCACAAACATGAGCTACTCGAGGTAGACTCACACCAAGCAAATAGAAATATTTCCATTTATTTCATCGGTGAAATACCGAGATTTCCCATTTCAAGCAATTCCGGGATCAAATATCTCTTCCTCGGTGAAGAAATGTGAGGGAACATAAGGGGCTTCCACCACACTAGATCCACACGACGCATCGTCAAAAGGAGTAGACGAGCTCGTAGCACTCAATAAACATGGTGATGACGGAGTTAGATTTGAAGAAAAATCATTTAAATCACTTTTAAAATCATTTCCTTTTCATCATTTTCAAACTCTTTATGAAAACCCGATTTTATGATGTAGAAAATATTTGGTGTTTCTAATTTAATATTAGTCACAAAAAAAATCCTCACATTTAAGTCGCGGGTGGGGGGGGTGGATTGTATAAAATACCAAAACGATGGTCAATAAAGAACACCGCCCCCTCGGGGTCAACATATTCGTCATCCTCATGAATGTCGATCTCATCGATTTCTTCGTCATAGATAGGCTTGTCAAACCAAGGTTTGTCATTCCCCTTATTTATAATTCTAGAAACTCTCTCGAAGAGATCACGATCAAGCACAAAACCATCATTCTTTTGTGGGGATCGTTGATAACTTAGATCCTCACGAATGTGGTAAACGTTATTCTCAAATGAGGAGTGTTTATGAGGTAACTCCTAGAGAATGAGACTCGTGTCTATAGAGATAAATTCATCGACCTTCTTAAAGAATTCTTCATCATCACAATTGTGAAACGAAGAAGGATCGATGATATGGCCGTCAACATTCTCTAATTCTTCATCAAGAATGGGATTATGATGAAAAATAGGTTCGTATATGGAATTCGAGTACGTTGTGAAAGTGTCGTCATTCTCATCATCATAAGAAATTTCTGACATGAGATCGTCATCTTCATTTGGAGATTTATCAAAGGGTAAATCCTCGAAGATGGATGGTCGATTAGTAAGTATATGCTCGATCTCGGAAAAATCACCATCGTCATCAAAGAAAGTGTCGATGTGAGCAATTTATTGAGCTGAACTCTCGAGAGTCACAACCATGGACTTACAAGCCCTTGGGCTATGCTTAGGTGAAATTTCTATGATGGGTGAGATTGCATTGGGTTGGGCCACATCCTTAGCCTTGATGGGTTTGGGGATAGGAGTGGGAGGCACTTCAATGGGCTTAGAATTTATGGGCCTCAAAGTCATGGTCCTTCGAAGGTGGTGAAGGCGAGTCCATATTGGTCATTGTTGTGATGGAACTAACATCGCCGTTCAGAATTGGTGGTTTACTTTGTTCGCCGAATATATCCCAAAATGATTTTTCAACCATAAATTACGAATACCCTTTTAAATTAAGTAAACGTATTCTTTATCATTAAAATTGTCATCTTTAAAATCGTTCATTTTCATTCTTTCAAAACATGCATCTAGCCTCATTTTTTCCGCTAAAGTATGAGCTTTAACATTATCAAATTTTGAAATATCGGGTTTAGAAACCTCGGTTTATCATTATCATTTGAAAGTTAGGATCTATTCACGAGAAAGTCCATTTTTTCCTCCCCATATTTCATAGTTAATTTCCCACCGTGAACGTCGATTACGGCTCGAGCCGCCGATAAAAAGGGTCGACCTAAAATAATGAGACATTTAGGGTCACACTCGTAATCGGAAATGACGACGTTCGCGGGAAAAAAAACTTTCCAATTCTAACATAGACATCCTCTGCTATCCCAATTGGTTTTAAAGGCGTACAATTTGCTAGCTCGATTTTCATGTTCGTGGGGGTAAGTCTAGGCAATTTCATCAATTTCCAAAGAGAATGAGACATGAGATTGATGCTAGCACCTATGTCGGCAAGGGCTAAACATCCCTCAATCTTGGAAAAATCACAAGGTAGTAGAAATTGGCCCGGATCCTCTTCCTTTCTCGGCATATGCCTTTTGGGTTTTTTTAAGAAGGATCGAAGCACAAGTTTCCTCAAGGGTCAGATTGGTGAGGTCGATAAAGCTCTCTTTTTGAATCGTGGATGGAATTTGAGACACACAAGGGTGTGCACTCTTTTCCTTGGTCACCATGTTCACCCCATTGACTTTAGAACATGAAGGCGTCTTAGAAGTCGAGGGTTGAAAAGAAGGAACAACTCTAAATCCATCAAGGTTTGGGGTAATCACACGACTTTTTCCACGAGACAAGGTGGCTTTAACATGTTCCTTCGGATTTGGTACGATGTCACTAGGTAACGAACTAGATAACTCACCCGAAGACTTGTTCATAATGGCTGAAAACATCTTTTTAATATCGATTTGTCCTTGCTCAATCTTTGTATTTTGATTTTTCAACGTGTTGGAAAAGTCGTTTTTCAAAGTACTAATTTGTCCCTTTAATCGTCTCATATTAGCCTCATTCGTTTACATATATTCTTGAAACTCGTTTGACGAACTATTTTGATTAGAATTAAAGTTCCTTTGGTTTTGATTATTTCTTTGAAAATTCCCTTGACTACCGCTTGAAAAATTGTTTCCTTGATTGGCGTTGTTTTGAAAATTCGAGTTTTGATTGTTGTTGTTATCTCGATTTTGCCAACCTAAATTTAGACCTTGATTTGAAAATTTTCCTTGTTGATTATTTGCTTGAAAATTGTTATGATTTTTAAATTATTGCCTTGATAATTTCCTTGTGATGGACCCACGTTGTTTTGATTTTGAAAATTGTTGTTTCCATTTAACGCGTTTACAATCGACGTTTGGACATCTGTAGCCACACACTTGTAATAATTATGAGGTCCACCACACAACGTACACGATACCTAAACCGCTTTCACCGTAGCTGGAGCGTCTTTTCTTTGAATCTCGATTAAGAACGCGTTAACACATTCGTCAACTTATCAACTTTCGCATCAACCCTCTCAATATCGCGATTAGAATTACTAAATTCGTGACATTGGTAAAACTCGGTGTGCTACGGAGTTGGTAAACCTTGGATATATTTTTGATAATCATTAAATCATCTTTCGGAGTTTTACACAAAAAGTTGACACCAGCGGTGGAATTCAACGAATCTTGTTCTTGAAAACTAAGACCGTTATAAAATGTATCGATTTGATGTAACTCGGAAAAGCCATGGTTAGGACATTGCCTAAGCATTTCCTTAAAACTATCCCAGGCGTCTCTAAACAATTCATTCGGCTTTTGTTCGAACCTCGTGATCTCGTTTTTGAAAAACGTGGTCTTCGACAGCGGAAACAAATGATTAACGAACTTGGAAACGAGATCCTTCCACATAATTATCGAATTAGGTGGCTCTTTCTCGTACCAATCCATGGCGGCACCATCGAGCGAATACATAAAAAGCATAAGCTTAACGACATCGTTGTCGGCGTTTTTAAACTTGCTCGTGGCCAAAAGACGATCAAAATTCTGAATGTGATCGTGAGGTTTATCTGCCTCACGACCACGAAACTTCGTTGCTTGAATCAACGATAGCATTCCACTCTTAATTTCAAAATTCTCCGCTTCGATAGAGGGAATAACGATCGCGTCTCCATAACCCTCGGTGGGTGCTTGGAGCAATTCCATCATCGAACGATTGTCGGCCATCTCGTCTACGGTTTTGACAACGATATCAGGAACGTCAGTTTCTAAATTTCGTCTCCTCGTGGATTCCTTCGATTTCGATTGCGTCGATTCGAAACATCGCTAGAATTAGAATAATCATTCGATCAAGTGGGCATGCACTAACGTAGAGAATGGGGGTAGCAAAGAAGATTCTTTTTGGGGTTTTTTGTTTTTTCAATTTTTTTGGTTTTTGATTGTTTTTTAATTTTTTTGGATTTTTGGTGTATTACGTAGACTCAAATCTACAAATCTCTCCTCGAATCAATTTCTAGGAATGAAAACGATCACGTTGAGTGAATGTCTTCGATGACTTGAGAACGTTGGTGGAACACAACCGACTTATACCCACCTTATAGTTTGTGTTAATCAAAATTAAGCTTTTCGAAAGTAATTATCTATTTTTCCTTTTTCTTTTTGTTTTGGATTCGAATACAATAATTGAGTCATGAAATCCCAATTAAGGTTGCGTTTTTACGCTTTTGGAGATATAGTAAATTTATTGTGATACGTAGTACAATATATTAATAATATTCACAAGAAAAACGAAAACGAATATTTCTACAATATAGTAAAAGATTGTTGTGTGTTTAATTGAGGACAACTAAACACGATTTATTTGGATATTTATAATATAGTAGAAAAATAACAAACGAGTATGTACGATATTTACGCTTTCCAAAAATGAAAAGAAAAAACGCACTACTCACACAAACACGATATATATATGGCACTAAAAACATCTCCCCGACAGCGGCGCTAAATGATAGTAGTAAAAATACACTTTTAGGAAAAAGACGTATAATGAACAAGTATTAAATTCTACGGTTTAGGAAAACCATAAAACCGAATAAATGCGAGTTCGTTCTCGAAGGAGGTGTATGTATTATGTACCAATAATATAAAATCAAGTTTGAATTAGTGATGTTTTTGGGTTTAGAAAGAGAGAAAATTAAAAGACGAGTTACACTAAATTACACTACGACGTAAAATTAAAACGTATACGTAAAATGTAAAACGTAACGAAATTAAAAATTAATGCTAAAAATAAATTAAAAATCAAAATTAATTCTAAAATAATATAAATAAGAATAAAATTCAATAAATAAATTTTAAAACATATTATTAATTAAATATTTAATTTTAAATGCTAATTAAAGCCCTAAAATTAAATATATTTAACAAAAAGCCCAAAATTATATTTTATCAAACTAAAATCTTACTTATAACAATCAAAGGATAAAAAGTATTTTTCCAAAAATTTTAAAAATATTTTCCTATTTTTAATTAGCTAAAAACTAATTCTAAACTATAATAATGATAAAAATAATAAAATAATGAGAAAAATATTTTTTCTTTTTCAAAAATCCTAAATTAACTAACTTCACAGTAGAAAAATGAAAAAAAATTTAAAAAGTGATTTCATCCCTAATAGGAAAAAAACAGAAATAATAAAACAAATTAAAACTTAAAATAATGTTAAAAAAATTATTAAATAATCAGAAAATTAAATTTTCGTTTCTAAAAATCCTAATATAAATAAATGAACATGGGAAAAATGAAAAAACAGGAAAAAGATGAAATTTACTCAATACGACAAAAATAAGAAAAACTGATAGTGACACTTTGTCTATCTTTGTCCTTTAGCACAGCAGTGGGAAGTACTACTCTACTAGTGGGAACTTGTTCCCACTGCTTGGTCCCATAAACAAGTTTTGAGCTCTTTTGAGCTTGATCTCTGGTTGTTTTTGGATATACAAGGCACCCCCACACTCAGTGGAGTGTGGGGAGTGTGGGGAGTCAATAGCAAGTAAAAAACAAGCAGATCCAACACAAATATGCACTCAAATCAAGAAATCACAACACTGTTATACTAAAAAAAGGGTCAGGTGGTTTGTGGGGTATTCAGTGAGCTTGTAAGTGACTTCTATGTATCCAAATCCTCACCAAATCCTTAGACCATATGCTTAATCCTAGAACCAACCTAAAAATTGAAACTTAGCAACCTTATAGGCCAACAATCACCATAATTGGATCTTACTGCTGCTGATGCAAAATGCACACAGAAAGGCATTTGCCGATGCACTTGACTCTATGGGAATTTTAAGCTACTATATCTTGACCAAATTACTCACATTCATTAAGTAAACGTACCCAAATCCTAAAATAACATGACACAAAACTTATGACCAAGATTTGTGAGCTAGAACACAAAAATGACTTTGTTCTATCCTACTATCCTAAAAGAACACTATTTTTTCTTATTTTCTTGTTTTTATGCATAATGAACAATAAAATAAACTATCTACCACCTCAAATTTAAAGTGCAATTGAAACTTACTACTCTATCAAAAATCTTGACCGCAAACCTAGCACTACCAAACACCCCTTAGCTAACAGATTGCAAACTTTAACATATGACTATTAAATTAGAAAGCAAGTTGACAAAAATTAAACATACAGCATAAGCATACTCAGAATGCTACACTAAAATGAGCAAAATAGATAACAAGTGAGCACACAACATAAACCTCATAAGCGCACAAATGTTCTATGCAGAAAAAGTAAAAGGGATTTAGAAAGATACTTGAATTGAGTCTGATGTCCAACCTAATCTTACTTCAATCACTTTTCAAATCTTCTTCAAGCTTAATCTTCACAAACAATCATCTTATGAGTAGCATACGGCTTTCTTTGTTGGTAGGTCTACAACAGACCCAAAGAAAGTGTGAAGAACTTAAATGGTCTCCAAACCTGTTGTTATCACACAACAAAAAATGAAATTCAAGCAACAATGAGCTTATAAGAATACTTAGTTGTCAATTAAGCAGCCTATAAGCTCAAGGCTACAGTGAGAAATAATCTGAAAACTAAACTGATTTTTTGTAAAAATATTTCTTTTGGAACCAGAAACTTGCAATGAAAAGTAAATGAACAAGAAAGTAACTTCACCCTATAACCAAACTATATGAGTTTGAGTTTCAATTCAAGCTCATATAGCAGCTAATAGTTTAAAGGATCTCAAAAAGCTTTCAACTTTCTCAAAACCTTTTTGATACCTAAAAAAGTAAAAGGTGCAAATAATGTTAACACTAGTATCACAAACACCTTATAAGCTGAGTTGTAAATTCAAGCTTATAGGGTAGCTTATGCTACAGTGGTTCTTCCAAAAGAATCAAGTTAATGATTTTCTTTGAAATAAAACAAGAAATTTAAATGACTTTTAAATAAATTGCAAGAAAACTAAAAAGTGCAAGTAAATAAATAGCCGTAAGGTAAAAATGGAACACAAATTATCTTTCATTAGAAACTTGTATCAATTACAAGGAAATCAAATAAAAATTTGGAACAAAGTATAGGAGATCACATAAGAACCCTATATATACTTCGTGATAGAACTATCTAGATACAATTGATGATAAAGAACCCTAGCTACAAGAATTCCAATACTGCCCTTGAATTTTGAAACTTCAAAATGGTCAAAGATGAGACATGTGATTGCCAGCTTGCTTGTATATATCTTGGACGTCTAACAAAGAGTAGCAATGAAGAAATCCCTTCCAGCCGTTGATCCATCTGCCAATTTTTTGTTTGCATATGTTTTGGGGGTCAGGATAGGTACGATGTGGGACCAAGGTCCATGTAACAATGTTTCTGGGTGGGGGGGATTGGCTTAGGGGAGCCTAAATCAATGTTCTGGAAGATTTAGGGTAAAACCCCTTTGATTTGAGTTAGTGATGAATTTAGGGTTTATGATAAACTTGGGGGGAGGTTTAATCATAACAGGGAGTGTGTGGCGGGTTTATGGGGATTAATTAAGTATAATTCACCAGATTTTATTAATAAAAATAAGGCTGGTGAGTGAGATGCGTATGTGAAGGGTAAGTTGTGAGGTGGCAGTGGGTGAATGGTGGGTTAAGTTTGGCTATATGATGAAGTTGGTCCTCAATCTTCCATGTTTTGTTCATATCAATTTTTCAACAGCAAGTCTTCACACCCCATTGTTAATACTTTGTGTCTCTTGTCATATTTGACAAATATTATGCATAAACTTTGAATAAGGACAATACTGGCACATTTGGACATCTTTAAGGGTCATAAATGGTGTTTCTTGAAATATTAGGGACCCAAATGCAATATGTGAGATTGACAAGGGTATAATATGACAAGTCATCAAAATATGAGGGACCAATCTTGAAAATCTTCAAAACTTTAAGGACTTATTTGGAAATTCATTGTTCGAGTCCGGTTCTTTGTGCGACTTCGTTTCCCGTGTTCGTTTTTGCTTGATTCCTTTGATCTTTTATTGTTTTCACGATATCCGTAGATAAATTATATTTTATCAAACTAGAATCTTACTTATAACAATTAAAGGCTAAATTGTATTTTTCCTAAATTTTTAAAACTATTTTCCTATTTTTAATTAGCTAAAAACTGATTTTAAACTAAAATAATGATAAAAAATAATAAAATAATGAGAAAAATATTTTTTCTTTTTCAAAAATCCTAAATTAACTAACTTAACAGTAGAAAAATGAAAAAAATTGAAAAAGTAATTTCATCCCTAATAGGACAAAAACAGAAATTATAAAACTAATTAAAACTTAAAATAATGTTAAAAATAATTAAATAATCAGTAAATTAAATTTTCGTTTCTAAAAATCCTAATATAAATAAATGAACATGGGAAAATGAAAAAACAGGAAAAAGATGAAATTTACACACTAAAGACAAAAATAAGAAAAACTGATAGTGACACTTTGTCTATCTTTGTCCATTAGCACAGCAGTGGGAAGTACTACTCTACCAATGGGAACTTCTTCCCACTGCTTGGTCCCATAAACAAGTTTTGAGCTCTTTTGAGCTTGATCTCTGGTTGTTTTTGGATATACAAGGCACCCCCACACTCAGTAGAGTGTGATGAGTCAATAGCAAGTAAAAAACAAGCAGATCCAACACAAATATGCACTCAAATCAAGAAATCACAACACTGTTAGACTAAAAAAAGGGTCAGGTGGTTTGTGGGGTATTTAGTGAGCTTGTAAGTGACTTCTATGTATCCAAATCCTCACCAAATCCTTAGACCATATGCTTAACTCCTAGAACTAACCTAAAAATTTAAACTTAGCAACCTTATAGGCCAACAATCACCACAATTGGATCTTACTGCTGCTGATGCAAAATGTACACAGAAATGTGGCATTTGCCGATGCACTTGACTCTAGGGGAATTTTAAGCTACTATATCTTGACTAAATTACTCACATTCCTTAAGTAAACGTACCTAAATCCTAAACTAACATGACACTAAACATATGACCAAAATTTGTGAGCTAGAATACAAAAAATGACTTTGTTCTATCCTACTATCCTAAAAGAACACTATTTTTTCTTGTTTTCTTGTTTTTATGCAAAATGAACACTGAAATAAACTATCTACCACCTCAAATTTAAAGTGCAATTGAAACTTACTACTGTATCAAAAATCTTGATAGCAAACCTAGCACTACCAAACACCCCTTAGCTAACAGACTGCAAACTTTAACATATGACTATTAAATTAGAAAGCAAGTTGACTAAAATTAAACATACAACATAAGCATACTCAGAATGTTAAACTAAAATAAGTAAAATAGATAACAAGTGAGCACACACAATAAACCTCATAAGCGCACAAATGTTCTATGCAGAAAAAGTAAAAGGGATTTAGAAAGATACTTGAATTAAGTCTGATGTCCATCCTAATCTTTCTTCAAGCACTTTTAAAATTTCTTCAAGCTTAATCTTCACAAACAATCATCTTATGAGTAGCATACGGCTTTCTTTGTTGGTAGGTCTACAGCAGACCCAAAGAAAGTGTGAAGAACTTAAATGATCTCCAAACTTGTTGTTATAACACAACAACAAATGAAATTAAAGCAACAATGAGCTCATAAGAATGCTTAGTTGTCAATTACGCAGCCTATAAGATCAAGGCTATAGTGACAAATAAGTTGAAAACTCAACTGATTTTTGGTAAAAATATTTCTTTTAAAACAAGAAACTTGCAATGAAAAGTAAATGAACAAGAATGTAACTTCACCCTATAACCATACTATATGTGTTTGAGTGTCAATTCAAGCTTATATAGCAACTAATAGTTTAAAGGATCTAAAAAACCTTTCAACTTTCTCAAAACCTTTTTATACCCAAAAAAGTAAAAGGTGCAAATAATGTTAACACTAGTATCACAAACACCTTATAAGTTGAGTTGTCAATTCAAGCTTATAAGGTAGCTTATGCTACAGTGGTTCTTCCAAAAAGAATCAAGTTAATGATTTTATTTGAAATAAAACAAGAAATTTAAATGACTTTTAAATAAATTGCAAGAAAACTAAAAAGTGCACGTAACTAAAGAGCCTTAAGGTAAAAATGGAACACAAATTATCTTTCATTAGAAACTTGTATCAATTACAAGGAAATCAAAGAAAAATTTGGAACAAAGTATAGGAGATCACATAAGAACCCTATATATACTACGTGATAGAACTATCTAGATACAATTGATGATAAAGAACCCTAGCTACAAGAATTCCAATACTGCCCTTGAACTTTCAAACTTGAAAATGGTCAAAGATAAGACATGTGATTGCCAGCTTGCTTGTATATATCTTGGACGTCCAACAAAGAGTAGCAATGAAGAAATCCCTTCCAACCGTTGATCCATCTGCCAATTTTTTGTTTGCATATGTTTTGGGGGTCAGGATAGGTACGGTGTGGGACCAAGGTCCATGTGACAATGTTTCTGGGTGTGGGGATTGGCTTAGAGGAACCTAAATCAATGTTCTGGAAGATTTAGGGTAAAACCCCTTTGATTTGAGTTAATGATGAATTTAGGGTTTATGATAAATTTGGGGGGGGGGAGGTTTAATCGTAACAGGGAGTGTGTGGCGGGTTTGTGGGGATTAATTAAGTATAATTCACCAGATTTTATTAATAAAAATAAGGCTGGTGAGTGGGATGCGTATGTGCAGGGTAAGTGGTGAGGTGGTAGTGGGTGAATGGTGGGTTAAGTTTGGCTGTATGATGAAATTGGTCCTCAATCTTCCATGTTTTGTTCATATCTAGTTTTCAACAGCAAGTCTTCACACCCCTTTGTTAATACTTTGTGTCTCTTGTCATATTTGACACATAGTATGCATAAACTTTGCATAAGGACTATACTTGCACATTTGGACATCTTCAAGGGTCATAAATGGTGTTTCTTGAAATATTAGGGACCCAAATGCAATATTTTAAATTGACAAGGGTATAATATGACAAGTCATCAAAAGATGAGGGACCAATCTTGACAATCTTCATAACTTTAAGGACTTATTTGGAAATTCATTGTTCGAGTCTGGTTCTTTGTGCGGATTCGTTTCCCGTGTTCATTTTTGCTTGATTCCTTTGATCTTTTATTGTTTTCACGATATCTACTAAACCATTGCTGTGCCCTCACGCAATGCTAGAATAAAGTATCCTAGCACCTCTAAAAATCATTTTATTCACTTTTATTGAATGATAAACTTAGCTACACTACTACTATTACTACTACTTATGTTTTAGACATAATGTATGATTTTCATCGCAAAATGGGACGTTTAGGTTCATAGAACAAGAACACATGAATGCTTCGTTAGAAATAATTTCGTCGTCCTCGATTTTCGCCTCAATTCCATGTTAAGCGTGCAACGAGATCATTGTCACTATAAGTTAGTAATGCTAACACTACTCATATGCGCTAATCACGTAATTCTCCTCCCATTTTCCTAAGTTGTATCTCTTATATTTTATTTTGTCTTGAATGTTCACGAGGATACATTTTTTACTTATGCGATGATAGAGATTTAGGTCTAAAAATAGAGTCATAACGATGTAACCAAGACCATCGAATTAATAACCCCCCCTAATAAACAACGATGTCAAAAAATTAAGTAAACAAGAAGGATCGATAAACACGGTTTTATAACGGTTTTAAACATGAGACTTATTACCAAGAATTTTATACGCCCCCTACCGAATGGGCCTTATTATCATAGGTTTACCTCCATCTTTTATACAACTTCCCCATGAAGCTTTTATTATGACTTCGTTCTTGCATTGCCTTTTATTTAACCTCGCCATCAGGTGTTTATTATGGCCAAAGACGTATATCCTCACGGTAAAAGCGAATTTTGGATCTTTAAAGATTCAAAGATTAAGGCTTGATTCACTTCAAATTTTGCATAGATTTTTCGGCCTTGTGAGCTTCATATTGTTTGCTTGATTTAGGTGAGAACTTGAAATCTTATTATTAGGTGAAGCTTTAGATTATTCGGATTGACAATACTTCAAAACCGTGACGCTGGCGATACCTTAATGTCTTCCCAATTTAATTACATGGAAGCTACTAGAAAATACTAGAAACCAACAATCAAGACTAAACCGCTAAGTCAATACTTATTAAGCAAAATATATTTACAAGCGAAGGGAGAATAAGCAAACAACGAGAACACATGAGTTTTTGAAAGAATACGAGTACTCTACGTTTAGCATAGTAACTTATAATTAACTCTATCATTTCTCGTTCTCATTTAAGAGACTTAGCCTAATCTAAAGTTAAGGAATCGAAGCTAAGTTCTTAACACGTACGGTCGAGTCAAAAATTACTCTTATTCTCGCCATCAGATAACCTACATTCGTGTCTTCAAACACTTACGAAACATGAGAAATTTTTTAAAATTTGGCTACTTTTAGCCTTATTTTGCAACAAAAACGATAAACAAAAGTTAAACATTGTCCTCAATGTTTCGAGTCTAAGGGTTGGAAACCCCCATACTAGAGACGTAGTCGAATGCTTAATCTAGCATGGAAAGGGTGTAACCGTTAAATTTAAAGCCGTTTATGAAGTGTGCTAAAAACCTAAGGTTAAACATAAAAGGATATATCATGGATATTGAGAAAGTCTTCAAAGAAAACGATCGAGTGCTCCCATAAAGCGAATACGAGAGGCTCCAATCGTGAAGATCATGATCATCTAAAAACCACATATCACAAACAACCACGGAACAAAGGTTGGAAGAGCATAAATCCACTCACGTTACTACATTAGAAAGCGATAATATGTACATAGGATAAGCATGGGACTCCCCCACGAGGCACCTCGTTTTTGATTACCGAGTCATGAGCTCGACTGGATCCCCTCAATACTAATTATAATTGGCGAAGGTGATTTGGTCGAGGTAGTTCAAGGATGGAACTTCCCCTCCAAAGTAGTGCTTCAACCTATGTCCATTCACCTTGAAATTGGGGCCATCATTTTGAGCTAGCTCGATGGTCCCATAAGGAAAACTTGGGTAACGGTGAATGGACCGGACCAACGGGATTTCAACTTGGCGAAAAATATTTTCAAATGTGTGTTAAAAAGCAACACTTGATCTGCAATGTTAAAAACCCGGTTTTTAATTTTTGAGTCATGAAACTTTTTATTTTATTCTTTATAAATCAATGAATTTTCATAAGCAATGTCCCTTAATTCATCTAATTCATTCAATTGCATTTTCTGGTGTTTTCCCGCGGTCTCAATATCATCATTACAATGCTTAAGGGCCCCCCCCAGTAAGCTTTGTGTTCGAGTTTAATTGGCAAGTGACAATTCTTCCCATACACAAGATTACAAGGAGTGCACCCGATGGGCGTCTTATGAGCGGTCCGAAAGGCCCATAAAGCATCGTCCAACTTATCCGACCAAGATTGTCGGTTTTCGCCAATCGATCCTCCAAGATCCTCTTCAACGCTCGATTTGAAACCTCAACTTGCCCACTCGTTTGTGGGTGATAAGCCGTAGAAAGCCGATGTGTAACCTCATATTTCCTTAGGACCCTTTCGAATTGGTCGTTACAAAAATGGGTTCCACGATCGCTTATGATCGCACGAGGGGTTCCAAACCGAGAAAACAAGCTTTTCAAAAACTTGACTACCACACGAGCATCGTTCGTGGGCAAAGACTTAGCTTACACCCACTTGGATAGGTTGTCAACGGCGACAAGGATGTACTTATTACCACGAGATGATGGGAACGGCCCCATAAAATCAATTCCCCAAACTTCAAAGATCTCACACACTTGGATGATGTTTTGTGGCATTTCATCGTTTTGTGAGGCTTTTCCTTGTCGTTAGCATGAGTCACATGACTTCACAAGTGAATGTGCATCTCGGTAAATAGTAGGCCAAAAGAAACTGGCATCAAAGACCTTCTTAGCCGTGAGATTAGCACCATGGTGACTACCCGTGGGTCCCTCATGACAAGCTCTAAGGATATTAGAAGCTTCGGTGCCAAAGACACAACGTCAAATAATTTGATCCGCACAAGTTCGAAACAAGTAAGGGTCGTTCTAAAAGTAGTACTTGCCGTCACAAAAGAATTTTCGTTTTTGTTGAGTCGTCATACCCTTAATGATGAAGTTACCCGCATGGTAATTTGCGATGTCCGTAAACCATGGGGTGGATGAATCAAGCTTAGAATTCACATGATATGAGCTTAAACTCATATCCTTTTATCAACAAATAACCCTAAAACATGAAGCAAAATACCAATTTATTTGGCAAAAACAGTGTTATGTGGTATGTTTGTGTTTGTGTACACTTGTGTAGGTAAAAAGATACATTTCCAAGCAAACAAGGAAAAATCAAGCTCAAATGGATGAAAAAGACAAAAGAGGATCAAAAGTGACAAGACTTTGAAGAACAAGGACCTATCTTGACAAGTTATCAAAGTTGAAGGACTAAAGTGCAAATATTGTAAAAAGTCAAGATTCAAGTCAAACTTGGTCAACTCTCAAGTCAACTCAGTCAAAGGACCATTTTGTTCAAGAATGGAAGTTGAAGGACCAAATATGTCAAAATAATGAAGATTCTAGCTTAAAACAATAATCTGCCAAGTACAAGGACTTGTTCTGCCAACTTTTGAAAGATATCCAAGTTTGATCCATGTGTCAAGTAATTCAGCCAATGAGAAGAAAGAAAAGGAAGCACACGGATCAAGCATTTAATACCCACTCAGCATTTGGCATTTATTACCCAATCCCAACAGTGCAATCCGTGTGACCAAAATTCAACCAATAAAACGCTGACACGTGGCATCTTCTTCAAAGGAAAATTTACCAGGATCGCGTTTTAGCTACAAGCAAATTCATGAAAAGTTTTCAACATCAAAATTGATCGTTTTGAAGAGATAAACACAACGGTGCAAATCAATTAACATGAAATCCATCAATGAAGAAAACCCCAATTCCTTGTTCATACCTTCAAAGTGCAATATGCAGAATTCTCCACGTGGCAAGCTGGGATTGGTTCTGACACGTCACCAACCCCAACAAACTCTTCCTTCTTGTCTATAAATAGCTAGATTAGACCTCATTTGTACATCTAGCCTAGTTTTGTAAAAACACATAGTTCTCTAAATTTCCTTTCCTTTTTCCTTCAATTCTACCCTAGCTACTCAAGAGTCTGACAAACTCTTGAGTTAGTTAGTTAGTTACTAGCTTCTAACAAACCTTGTAACCGTTTTTCCATTAATGAATTTTGAATTCAAGCTTTCCTGCCAAAACTGTTCTTACCATTCCTGTTCAATTCTTGCTGATATTGGATACTATTGTTGTTGTTAAGTGTTTGTTATGATCATTGATGGATCATAACTGACATTCAAGGAGTTTGATTGCTGTTTGATCAGAATTCAGTCATTTCCATAGTTTTTGAAGATGTTCAAGCAGATTGATGATTCCTATTGATTAGATAGCAGTTATTATTGATTGATTGATTCCTAGTGATAAGGTGGTGGTTATCACTAGGTTAAGAGAGCTCAGCGCTCCTCTTCTTCTCAAAGGAATTCTACAATAGGTTTTAAAGTCCTTGTTTCAATTCCACTCAATAAGTAAACTGCATGCTTTCTTTTCCTAGTATAATCTGATGCTGCATGATAAAGTTGTTTGTAGTTGCTGTTTGATTGAACTTTGTGTGTTTGTAGCTTGATTACTGCCTACTTGTGTTCTGATTTGGATAATTTTTAGTCTACTGCATTTGTTAAGTAATTTTTAGCCTTGTAGCTTAATTGGAGTTCTAGTTTTGATAATTGATTGCTTTTAGCTTTAAAGTCTTTCATTTTAATCACCAAGTCTAGATTGTTATAACTTTTGATTCAGATTTAACTAGATCTTAAAAGCCTTTGTAAAAAGTTTGTAAACATCAGTAAAGGAGTGTTTGGGTGTAGCTTAAAAAGAGTTTTCAAGATTTGAGTTTTGGTATTTTAGAGTTGATTTGTAGTTAATAGGTGTTATAAAAGTGTTCTAATTCATTTACAAGTCAATAACAAGGTCAAACAGGCAAATGGCTCTTAAAATGTTTGGGTCAGTTTTCATTCAGCATTGGTTTTAGAACTTGTCACATTGATTTGATTAGAACTCATCCAAAACTTAATGAAATTTTACCAAATTTGTTTTCAGCTTTAGCTTACATCATAAAGAATCAGAGTCTAAAAGGATTTTATACAGTTTACAATAAGCAATTAGATATAAGCAAAAATCAGATAAGGAGACTTGATGCAAGTTTCTGTCACTTGCTAACTGAAAATCTGTATCTCTTTTTCCTCTTCATAAACTTAGCAATTTTTCTTCACAAATCCCATTAAGTAGTTGAGTTACATGATTTTTGAGATTTTTAGCTTTTTGAAAAAAAGCTGGTCAACGCTTGGTCAACATAAGCTCATTTTTAGCTTAATTCAGTTTTAGAGCTTATTACTTGATGAAAAACGTTCTAGTTTGATTTCCCGTTCTTTAATTCAATTGCTTAATCAGTTTTAATCAAAAAATCAAGTTGTGACTGATTAGATTTGGCTATAGCTTATTTTGAGCTTATTGATAAGCACTCATTTGCTTATTTCTCATTTTTAGCAAATTTCCTTGGACACACATAGCTTATTTGAGATTTGAAACGTTTTGCAATTTGTCTCATCAAATTTGGTTGAGAAATAAGCTCAAACGAGCTTATTTCCTTGTTTTGCCCGTTTTTGGTTAAATAGATTTGGTAATTGCACTTTAGTCCCTATAGTTCTGTCAGCATTTAAATTTGGCTAATCTTCCATGTTTTTAGGGTTTGCATTTGTTTAGTCCCTGGAGTTTGGAAAGTTGTTAAATTCAGTTAGATATTTGTTAGTTTGTTACACTTTTGGTTAGTTTGTTATAAGATTTGCATTTTTGATCCTTGTAGTTAACAGTTTTACACTTTTAGTCCCTATAATTGTTAGAGTTTACATTTCAAGCATTTATCTTTCATAGAATTTACATTTTCAGTCCTTTTAGTTTCATATTTTACATTTTTAGATTTACTTGAATAAAAACGTGGTATTTGCAATTTGTTTTACATATATGTAGGTAATATTTTTCCGTTTTGCAAGCATTTGTTGAATTAGCAAATAGATTAACCAAGCAAGCTTAACAACCAAGAACAAATAAAAACCCGATATTGGTTGGACTTTCTATTAGCAAGAACTGAGAAAAACGAACTGCATTATACTCAATTCCAAATGGCGCCGCTGCCGGTTCTTTGACTACACGAGAGACTATCGATTGACGGTTTTCATTGGCTTTTGGGATCCGTTCATTTTGTGAACGTTATTTTTTACGTATCATAAATCAAAAACAAATAAAAAATCAAAAATATAAAAATATATAAAAACTAAAAAATTAACAAAACAATTCTTTTCCTAAAGAATTGACCAAAAAAATAAAAAATCCAAAAAGCAATCTTTTTCCTAAGAGATTGCAACCAAAAATATATATTATTGGATTCTCTCGGTTTTTATGTACATATAGTATTTTCCCTTTAAAAAACTTATAAATACAAAAGTAGTTTCCATATATTATTATAAGTAAATACGTATACGTATAAGAACAATCAATCTACATATCTTCCATAAGTATTGCCGAGGCAATACACCGTGTTGAGGGGCGTTCCGGTCCTTGACACGTGTATCGATCAAACAAAATAAAGCAAGAATAGATAAATACTCTCAATAAGCAACAATTCGAAGAATACGAACATTTAAGTGAATAGAAAGGCGATGTGCTATAAAATGCCATCTAAGGGTCAATAGGTACTTAAGTGCTTCGCGCCACCTAACCCCCCGTTCACTTGTAAGTATTCTAAGAAGGAAGGCTTCATTGAGGGTCTTGCACCCAAAGTAGTATATATATATAGTGTTATTTTCTTGTGGATATTTAATATTGAAACTCGAAGAGGATAATCCATTTCTCTTCAAAGTCACACGAGAGCTTCTCTCTCATTCCTCGTATTGAGTTGCATGCTCACTCGCGGGCCTGCACAAATACCGATTGGTGTACAACCTCTTCCTCCGAAAAGGAAGAAAAAGAGAAAGAGTAAGACCACCATCGTCCACCAAGCCGATCACGAGAATCGTGCTTTGACTCCACCACAAGAAGCCAAGGCTATTGATAATCGTACTTTGTATGAACGTATGCAATCCAACATTCATGGATATTCTAGTGCCATTAAGATTCCCGACTTTCCCGCTAACACATTTGAGCTACATACATCTATGATCAATATGGTTGCACTATCACCTTTCCTTGGTAAACACAATGAGGATCCTCATGCTCACCTTAAGAGATTCCTTTCACTTTGCAATACCATTAAGCATAATGGGGTTCCACATGAGGTCATTAGGTTGATGTTAGTGTCATTTTCCTTAGAGGGGAGTGCTAAGCATTGGTTAGACAGCCAACCACCCGATAGTATCACCACATGGGATGGTTTTACCACTAAGTTTTTGAACAAGTTCTTTCCTCCACAAAAGACTATGGCTTTGAGGACTTTAATTATGGCTTTCAACAAAAACCTAGTCAATCCTTTAGTGATGCTTGGGAAGAGTATAGTGAGTTGTTGAGGCGATGCCCTAATCATGGATTGGATCAAGTTCACCAAATAAGTCTCTTTTATGATGGCCTTAAAGCTCACCACCAAGATTCACTCAATGCTTCCGCGGGAGGGAATATTCTTCTTAAGACATACCAAGAGCCTGTGGACATCATTGAGACTAAAGCAATGGTTCAAACAAACAATCAATTTGAAGAAAGGGTTCATGTTATCCAAAACACTTCTCAAACACCTTGTGATAACCAATTCCTTAAATATCACCAAGAGATCCTTCAACAAGTCAAACAAGGACAACAAGAAATGACTCAAGAGATAGTTCAAGCCCTTAAGACCGTTTCATTGAACAATTCCTCAAATAATGTGAATGCCATCACCATTTCTTGTGTTACTTGTGGAGGTCCCCATTCTTATGAACAATGTGATAAAGTGCAAGGGTATCAAGGGGAATGCTATGCTTACCAATAGGAACACCGTGAACACTTCAAGCCTAACATCAATCCAAATAACCTTTCTTACAAATCCCAAAAACTACCTTTCTCCACCCGGCTTCCCACCCCAACCACCCACCCAAATTCCACAGAATACACTTCAAATTTTACCAAGGAACAAGGGCAAAGACCACCATACCAAGGAAATAATTACAAGGCACCCAATCAATTTCAACCTCAAGCAAATACCTTTTATCCACCAAATCAAGGTTTATTGCCCAACCTTTACCTTTCCAACCTCAAGGTTTTCAAGGTCATGTGCCACAAGAGTTTAACACAATGGATCTCTTGCAAAAAATGAATCAAGAGAATGAAAGGAAGTTCCAAGCTATGGAGAAGAAAATGAATGACCAATTCAATAAGGTTTTGGTGGTATTAAATCAAAGACCACAAGGGGCTTTACCTTCTAACACACAAACAAATCCTAGGGCCAATGTCAATGCTATTACAACAAGGAGTGGTACAACAACAAAGGATCCTTCACCTCCTAAACCTACTATTGTTCAACCCACTTGTGCTCCTACTTGTGACAAGCCTTCAACCTCTACTTCACCACCTCAAAATGCTCCCATTGCTCCAATTTCAAAGCCTATTCATGAAACACTCAATAAGGAAAATCCTTCATCCACACCTCAATCACAACCAAAACCAAGTCTTCCTTATCCTTCAAGATTAAGAAAAGAAAAGCTTAAGAACAAGGATGATATCCAAGTTTCTAACTTTTTGAGGATGTTCAAGCAACTTAACATCAATATCTCCTTTGCGGAGGCCTTAGCCAATATGCCTAAGTTTGCTAAGATGATTAAGGATTTGCTTTCTAACAAGGAAAGATTGGTGGATTTGCCTAATGCTTCTTTGAATGAAAATTGTTCCGCGGTGTTGCTTAAGAAGTTGCCTACTAAGCTTGGAGATCCGGGGCGGTTTTTGATTCCTTGCAATTTCCCGGGGGTGGAAAATTGTATGGCTTTAGCGGATTTAGGAGCAAGCATAAATCTTATGCCATTATCGGTTTGGAAGAGACTTTCACTTCCCGAGCTCACTCCTACTAAGATGACTCTTGAGTTGGCAACCCGTACTATAGCTTATCCGGTGGGAATTGCGGAGGATGTTTTTGTTGGGGTTGATAGATTTACATTTCCCGCGGATTTTGTGGTGGTTGATTATGATGTGGATCCTAGAGTGCCTTTGATTGTTGGTAGGCCATTTTTGAGAACGGGTCGTACTTTAATCGATGTGGCGGAAGAAGAACTTACAATGCGGGTAGGAGATGAGAGAGTTGTGTTTCACATGGGAAAGTTGTCCAAAAAGTCTAATGAGCCCGAAGCGGTAAAACATATTGATGTTGTATATGAGGAGGAAACACAAGATGATCTTCTTGATGAAGTTTGTGATGAGTACTTTTATGAAGCTTGCTCAAGTGGAGACTATGATTACCCTCATATTGAGACCATTGCTTCCATTACTTCCTCCTTGGATTTTCATGAACCTCAAGAGCTAAACTTTAGTGAAATTCCTTATGACACCCCACTTTTCCACAATACTAATCACTTTGCTGAAGACTTAAGTAATGAGGGATCTTTTCTTTGTGATTCACCAACATATGATGACTATAGTGATGATGAGCTTTCTACTTGTGACTCTCCATTTGTTGATGATCATACTTCTTTTGGTTTTGAGGGATCACCCATTTTTGATAGTCCAATCTATGATGTCTATGGTGATGAGGAGGATTCTATCATTGATGAGATTGATGAGTTTTTAGTGGAGGATATATCTTTTGAGTATACTCTTGGTTACTTTGATGAGGAGGGGGACATACTCTATTTAGAATCCCTATTGGATGAAGATCCTTCACCTTTTTCCTTGCCCATCTCAACCTTTCAAAGTGATAAAGGAAAACAAGTCATGATAGTTCCTTCCAAGAACTTGTTGTTACCCATGACTTCACAACCTTTCTCTCACAATGTCATTTACAAAGAAGAGTCTTCTAAGGCAACCATCACTTGTTGTTTTCCCATCAAGGAACGGATTTTTGATCCTGGCATAGGGCTTGCTAACTCATCTCAGTATCCATCTGATGCAACAAAAGGAAACCTTGTGAAAGATTTGAGAGCTTTACACCATCACCTTGGGAAGAACATATGGGAAACCATTTTAGAGAACTACACCTCATTCTTTTCACCATTGATTGGGAAGCTAGTTGTTGGCTTGTGTTATAAGTGGGAGGGTAATTATGTATTTGATCCTAGGGGATATTTATGGAGTTTTGATAAATGAACACTTGTTTTACCTCATCATGGAGACTTTTCTTAAAAAGGGCAAAAAAATTTCTTCTCCATGATAGGTTTTAGACACTTTTAAGTGTGGGACGAGTCGAGCTAGAGACTCATTAACTCAAGCATCATATAACTAGGTTTAGAGTGTTGTAGGTTAGAAATAAAGGCATAGACTTGGAGATAAGTGTAGGGGAGACCTTCTTTTGTCTTCATGATTGTTTGTAGGGTTGCTCACTCATTTCATGCTTTGGAGCTTATAGAGGAGGCCCTTGTATCCGGTTCACTTCGTTACTTTAGTGAATTTTCATTGACACCTTGTGCTTAAACATGATTTCACTAATAGTTGTCCTTTCCTTAACTTGGGTTAAGAAAAGTCTATTCATTGTCATAAGTGTAGGGGAAATTTTTATACTTCCATGCTCTTAAACATTGAGGACAATGTTTAGCTTAAGTGTAGGGGGGTCTTCTATCGAAGTGACCTTACCTAGAACTTGTCATTGTCTTGCATGATAACATGGAAAAATTGAATTTTCAACATTTTTCAAATTTTTGATCTACTTTGGCCAACAAAAATATGCATTCATAATTTTTGCATATCACATTTGCATTGTATATATCTTTTCTTTTGTTTTTCATCAAAAATATATAAAAAGGAAAAATAAAAATAAAACATGGTTTTAACAAATTTAGATTTCTTTGACATATTAGGCCCGCCATGGATATTTTGACTCAACCCGAGTTTGCTTATTTTAGCACTCTCTAGCTAGTATCCTTAACCATGTAGTCCTTCATTGGTCTATTAGGCTAAGCATCCACCAATTTCATTATTTGAAATTTTAAATTTGTGGAGAATGGGAAATGATAGAGTTGAAGCAAGTGTAAAAAGGCTAGATAGACTTCATGGCAATTACTTGTGGCTAAACCCTTCTCTTCTTTATCTCTACTTTCTTCGCATGTATATAATTGTTAATAAATAATCAAGTACGGTTTTAGTTGGTTTGTAATCTCTTATGCATTTTTGACCTATCATTTATGGTTGATATGAGTACGTCTTAAGATTCTAAGTTAGCACGTTTTATGTGTACTAGACTTATGTCATGCTAAATATTTAGCGGGTGTTTTTCCTTTTCTTCTTTTCAAATTTCTTTGTGAGGAATAAAGAAAAATAAGAGCGGCTTATGAAAAAAAATGAGTGGCTAGAAAAAAAAAAGAAAAGAAAAAGAAAAAGAAAAAAAATAAAAAAAAATGCAAGACTCCCAAGAAGGGCAGTGTGGTGTTAATTATAGTGACTATTGAGTTCCAATATTACCTTGACGGGTTGCGGGGATTCAATAGATTGCTCCAATCCAATTTTACCTTGACGGGTTGCGGGGTTGAAGATCCAAAGTCTCAAAAAGATGGCGGATGTAAATTATTGCGTGAGTTTTATTTTTCTTTCCTTAGCGAGTGTGTAGCTACTTATGAAAGCATGACATGAGGATTTTACACATAAGGCGAATGACTTATTACTCTTGAAACGGACTTCTATTAATTGTGAGCGGTTTTTCAAGTAATGGATGAGAGGATTACTTAGGATTAAAACCGTGCTTCCTTATTTTTGGATTTTGCATTTCTTATACTTCACGCTTGAAATAAATGACAAATTTGCCCACAAGCAATTTGCTCAAATAATAACCGGTTCCACATTTAATTGTCATGAATAAGTTGATGCACTTTTTACTTGTGAATGCAATGATCCCATTTTTAAGCTTGGTATGGGGAAAGTGAAACTTGAGGGTGATAAATGTCCATGTTACCCAAGCCCTAATCTAAGCCATTGAATTCTTTATTAGTTATTTCCATCAAAACCATTTCAAGAAAAATCAAAAAGATATAGATAGAATTGTATTTTGTTCATTGAATTATTAAAAATCAAAATCATGCATCATTTAGTTTAGAGTAGTGTAGATGCATCTCATATGGCCAAGGTGGATTAATTATGAGGAAAATGTAAATTTGAGCTTTAATATATAATATTGCATGAGGACATCACAATGTTCAAGTGTAGGGGAATTTGATATGAGCTTAAACTCATATCCTTTTATCAACAAATAACCCTAAAACATGAAGCAAAATACCAATTTATTTGGCAAAAACAGTGTTATGTGGTATGTTTGTGTTTGTGTACACTTGTGTAGGTAAAAAGATACATTTCCAAGCAAACAAGGAAAAATCAAGCTCAAATGGATGAAAAAGACAAAAGAGGATCAAAAGTGACAAGACTTTGAAGAACAAGGACCTATCTTGACAAGTTATCAAAGTTGAAGGACTAAAGTGCAAATATTGTAAAAAGTCAAGATTCAAGTCAAACTTGGTCAACTCTCAAGTCAACTCAGTCAAAGGACCATTTTGTTCAAGAATGGAAGTTGAAGGACCAAATATGTCAAAAGAATGAAGATTCTAGCTTAAAACAATAATCTGCCAAGTACAAGGACTTGTTCTGCCAACTTTTGAAAGATATCCAAGTTTGATCCATGTGTCAAGTAATTCAGCCAATGAGAAGAAAGAAAAGGAAGCACACGGATCAAGCATTTAATACCCACTCAGCATTTGGCATTTATTACCCAATCCCAACAGTGCAATCCGTGTGACCAAAATTCAACCAATAAAACGCTGACACGTGGCATCTTCTTCAAAGGAAAATTTACCAGGATCGCGTTTTAGCTACAAGCAAATTCATGAAAAGTTTTCAACATCAAAATTGATCGTTTTGAAGAGATAAACACAACGGTGCAAATTAATTAACATGAAATCCATCAATGAAGAAAACCCCAATTCCTTGTTCATACCTTCAAAGTGCAATATGCAGAATTCTCCACGTGGCAAGCTGGGATTGGTTCTGACACGTCACCAACCCCAACAAACTCTTCCTTCTTGTCTATAAATAGCTAGATTAGACCTCATTTGTACATGTAGCCTAGTTTTGTAAAAACACATAGTTCTCTAAATTTCCTTTCCTTTTTCCTTCAATTCTACCCTAGCTACTCAAGAGTCTGACAAACTCTTGAGTTAGTTAGTTAGTTACTAGCTTCTAACAAACCTTGTAACCGTTTTTCCATTAATGAATTTTGAATTCAAGCTTTCCCGCCAAAACTGTTCTTACCATTCCTGTTCAATTCTTGCTGATATTGGATACTATTGTTGCTGTTAAGTGTTTGTTATGATCATTGATGGATCATAACTGACATTGAAGGAGTTTGATTGCTGTTTGATCAGAATTCAGTCATTTCCATAGTTTTTGAAGATGTTCAAGCAGATTGATGATTCCTATTGATTAGATAGCAGTTATTATTGATTGATTGATTCCTAGTGATAAGGTGGTGGTTATCACTAGGTTAAGAGAGCTCAGCGCTCCTCTTCTTCTCAAAGGAATTCTACAATAGGTTTTAAAGTCCTTGTTTCAATTCCACTCAATAAGTAAACTGCATGCTTTCTTTTCCTAGTATAATCTGATGGCTGCATGATAAAGTTGTTTGTAGTTGCTGTTTGATTGAACTTTGTGTGTTTGTAGCTTGATTACTGCCTACTTGTGTTCTGATTTGGATAATTTTTAGTCTACTGCATTTGTTAAGTAATTTTTAGCCTTGTAGCTTAATTGGAGTTCTAGTTTTGATAATTGTTTGCTTTTAGCTTTAAAGTCTTTCATTTTAATCACCAAGTCTAGATTGTTATAACTTTTGATTCAGATTTAACTAGATCTTAAAAGCCTTTGTAAAAAGTTTGTAAACATCAGTAAAGGAGTGTTTGGGTGTAGCTTAAAAAGAGTTTTCAAGATTTGAGTTTTGGTATTTTAGAGTTGATTTGTAGTTAATAGGTGTTATAAAAGTGTTCTAAGTCATTTACAAGTCAATAACAAGGTCAAACAGGCAAATGGCTCTTAAAATGTTTGGGTCAGTTTTCATTCAGCATTGGTTTTAGAACTTGTCACATTGATTTGATTAGAACTCATCAAAAACTTAATGAAATTTTACCAAATTTGTTTTCAGCTTTAGCTTACATCATAAAGAATCAGAGTCTAAAAGGATTTTATACAGTTTACAATAAGCAATTAGATATAAGCAAAAATCAGATAAGGAGACTTGATGCAAGTTTCTGTAACTTGCTAACTGAAAATTTGTATCTCTTTTTCCTCTTCATAAACTTAGCAATTTTTCTTCACAAATCTCATTAAGTAGTTGAGTTACATGATTTTTGAGATTTTTAGCTTTTTGAAAAAAAGTTGGTCAACGCTTGGTCAACATAAGCTCATTTTTAGCTTAATTCAGTTTTAGAGGTTATTACTTGATGAAAAACGTTCTAGTTTGATTTCCCGTTCTTTAATTCAGTTGCTTAATCAGTTTTAATCAAAAAATCAAGTTGTGACTGATTAGATTTGGCTATAGCTTATTTTGAGCTTATTGATAAGCACTCATTTGCTTATTTCTCATTTTTAGCAAATTTCCTTGGGCACACATAGCTTATTTGAGATTTGAAATGTTTTGCAATTTGTCTCATCAAATTTGGTTGAGAAATAAGCTCAAACGAGCTTATTTCCTTGTTTTGCCCGTTTTTGGTTAAATAGATTTGGTAATTGCACTTTAGTCCCTATAGTTTTGTCAGCGTTTAAATTTGGCTAATCTTCCATGTTTTTAGGGTTTGCATTTGTTTAGTCCCTGGAGTTTGGAAAGTTGTTAAATTCAGTTAGATATTTGTTAGTTTGTTACACTTTTGGTTAGTTTGTTATAAGATTTGCATTTTTGATCCTTGTAGTTAACAGTTTTACACTTTTAGTCCATATAATTGTTAGAGTTTACATTTCAAGCATTTATCTTTCATAGAATTTACATTTTCAGTCCTTTTAGTTTCATATTTTACATTTTTAGATTTACTTGAATAAAAACGTGGTATTTGCAATTTGTTTTACATATATGTAGGTAATATTTTTCCGTTTTGCAAGCATTTGTTGAATTAGCAAATAGATTAACCAAGCAAGCTTAACAACCAAGAACAAATAAAAACCCGATATTGGTTGGACTTTCTATTAGCAAGAACTGAGAAAAACGAACTGCATTATACTCAATTCCAAATGGCGCCGCTGCCGGTTCTTTGACTACACGAGAGACTATCGATTGACGGTTTTCATTGGCTTTTGGGATCCGTTCATTTTGTGAACGTTATTTTTTACGTATCATAAATCAAAAAAAAATAAAAAATCAAAAATATAAAAATATATAAAAACTAAAAAATTAACAAAACAATTCTTTTCCTAAAGAATTGACCAAAAAAATAAAAAATCCAAAAAGCAATCTTTTTCCTAAGAGATTGCAACCAAAAATATATATTATTGGATTCTCTCGGTTTTTATGTACATATAGTATTTTCCCTTTAAAAAACTCATAAATACAAAAATAGTTTCCATATATTATTATAAGTAAATACGTATACGTATAAGAACAATCAATCTACATATCTTCCATAAGTATTGCCGAGGCAATACACCGTGTTGAGGGGCGTTCCGGTCCTTGACACGTGTATCGATCAAACAAAATAAAGCAAGAATAGATAAATACTCTCAATAAGCAACAATTCGAAGAATACGAACATTTAAGTGAATAGAAAGGCGATGTGCTATAAAATGCCATCTAAGGGTCAATAGGTACTTAAGTGCTTCGCGCCACCTAACCCCCCGTTCACTTGTAAGTATTCTAAGAAGGAAGGCTTCATTGAGGGTCTTGCACCCAAAGTAGTATATACATATAGTGTTATTTTCTTGTGGATATTTAATATTGAAACTCGAAGAGGATAATCCATTTCTCTTCAAAGTCACACGAGAGCTTCTCTCTCATTCCTCGTATTGAGTTGCATGCTCACTCGCGGGCGTGCACAAATACCGATTGGTGTACAACCTCTTCCTCCGAAAAGGAAGAAAAAGAGAAAGAGTAAGACCACCATCGTCCACCAAGCCGATCCCGAGAATCGTGCTTTGACTCCACCACAAGAAGCCATGGCTATTGATAATCGTACTTTGTATGAACGTATGCAATCCAACATTCATGGATATTCTAGTGCCATTAAGATTCCCGACATTCCCGCTAACACATTTGAGCTACATACATCTATGATCAATATGGTTGCACTATCACCTTTCCTTGGTAAACACAATGAGGATCCTCATGCTCACCTTAAGAGATTCCTTTCACTTTGCAATACCATTAAGCATAATGGGGTTCCACATGAGGTCATTAGGTTGATGTTAGTGTCATTTTCCTTAGAGGGGAGTGCTAAGCATTGGTTAGACACCCAACCACCCGATAGTATCACCACATGGGATGGTTTTACCACTAAGTTTTTGAACAAGTTCTTTCCTCCACAAAAGACTATGGCTTTGAGGACTTTAATTATGGGCTTTCAACAAAAACCTAGTCAATCCTTTAGTGATGCTTGGGAAGAGTATAGTGAGTTGTTGAGGCGATGCCCTAATCATGGATTGGATCAAGTTCACCAAATAAGTCTCTTTTATGATGGCCTTAAAGCTCACCACCAAGATTCACTCAATGCTTCCGCGGGAGGGAATATTCTTCTTAAGACATACCAAGAGGTTGTGGACATCATTGAGACTAAAGCAATGGTTCAAACAAACAATCAATTTGAAGAAAGGGTTCATGTTATCCAAAACACTTCTCAAACACCTTGTGATAACCAATTCCTTAAATATCACCAAGAGATCCTTCAACAAGTCAAACAAGGACAACAAGAAATGACTCAAGAGATAGTTCAAGCCCTTAAGACCGTTTCATTGAACAATTCCTCAAATAATGTGAATGCCATCACCATTTCTTGTGTTACTTGTGGAGGTCCCCATTCTTATGAACAATGTGATAAAGTGCAAGGGTATCAAGGGGAATGTTATGCTTACCAAGAGGAACACCGTGAACACTTCAAGCCTAACATTAATCCAAATAACCTTTCTTACAAATCCCAAAACTACCTTTCTCCACCCGGCTTCCCACCCCAACCACCCACCCAAATTCCACAAAATACACTTCAAATTTTACCAAGGAATCAAGGGCAAAGACCACCATACCAAGGAAATAATTACAAGGCACCCAATCAATTTCAACCTCAAGCAAATACCTTTTATCCACCAAATCAAGGTTTATTGCCCAACCTTTACCTTTCCAACCTCAAGGTTTTCAAGGTCATGTGCCACAAGAGTTTAACACAATGGATCTCTTGCAAAAAATGAATCAAGAGAATGAAAGGAAGTTCCAAGCTATGGAGAAGAAAATGAATGACCAATTCAATAAGGTTTTGGTGGTATTAAATCAAAGACCACAAGGGGCTTTACCTTCTAACACACAAACAAATCCTAGGGCCAATGTCAATGCTATTACAACAAGGAGTGGTACAACAACAAAGGATCCTTCACCTCCTAAACCTACTATTGTTCAACCCACTTGTGCTCCTACTTGTGACAAGCCTTCTACCTCTACTTCACCACCTCAAAATGCTCCCATTGCTCCAATTTCAAAGCCTATTCATGAAACACTCAATAAGGAAAATCCTTTATCCACACCTCAATCACAACCAAAACCAAGTCTTCCTTATCCTTTAAGATTAAGAAAAGAAAAGCTTAAGAACAAGGATGATATCCAAGTTTCTAACTTTTTGAGGATGTTCAAGCAACTTAACATCAATATCTCCTTTGCGGAGGCCTTAGCCAATATGCCTAAGTTTGCTAAGATGATTAAGGATTTGCTTTCTAACAAGGAAAGATTGGTGGATTTGCCTAATGCTTCTTTGAATGAAAATTGTTCCGCGGTGTTGCTTAAGAAGTTGCCTACTAAGCTTGGAGATCCGGGGCGGTTTTTGATTCCTTGCAATTTCCCGGGGGTGGAAAATTGTATGGCTTTAGCGGATTTAGGAGCAAGCATAAATCTTATGCCATTATCGGTTTGGAAGAGACTTTCACTTCCCGAGCTCACTCCTACTAAGATGACTCTTGAGTTGGCAAACCGTACTATAGCTTATCCGGTGGGAATTGCGGAGGATGTTTTTGTTGGGGTTTATAGATTTACATTTCCCGCGGATTTTGTGGTGGTTGATTATGATGTGGATCCTAGAGTGCCTTTGATTGTTGGTAGGCCATTTTTGAGAACGGGTCGTACTTTAATCGATGTGGCGGAAGGAGAACTTACAATGCGGGTAGGAGATGAGAGAGTTGTGTTTAACATGGGAAAGTTGTCCAAAAAGTCTAATGAGCCCGAAGCGGTAAAACATATTGATGTTGTATATGAGGAGGAAACACAAGATGATCTTCTTGATGAAGTTTGTGATGAGTACTTTTATGAAGCTTGCTCAAGTGGAGACTATGATTACCCTCATATTGAGACCATTGCTTCCATTACTTCCTCCTTGGATTTTCATGAACCTCAAGAGCTAAACTTTAGTGAAATTCCTTATGACACCCCACTTTTCCACAATACTAATCACTTTGTTGAAGACTTAAGTAATGAGGGATCTTTTCTTTGTGATTCACCAACATATGATGACTATAGTGATGATGAGCTTTCTACTTGTGACTCTCCATTTGTTGATGATCATACTTCTTTTGGTTTTGAGGGATCACCCATTTTTGATAGTCCAATCTATGATGTCTATGGTGATGAGGAGGATTCTATCATTGATGAGATTGATGAGTTTTTAGTGGAGGATATATCTTTTGAGTATACTCTTGGTTACTTTGATGAGGAGGGGGACATACTCTATTTAGAATCCCTATTGGATGAAGATCCTTCACCTTTTTCCTTGCCCATCTCAACCTTTCAAAGAGATAAAGGAAAACAAGTCATGATAGTTCCTTCCAAGAACTTGTTGTTACCCATGACTTCACAACCTTTCTCTCACAATGTGATTTACAAAGAAGAGTCTTCTAAGGCAACCATCACTTGTTGTTTTCCCATCAAGGAACGGATTTTTGATCCTGGCATAGGGCTTGCTAACTCATCTCAGTATCCATCTGATGCAACAAAAGGAAACCTTGTGAAAGATTTGAGAGCTTTACACCATCACCTTGGGAAGAACATATGGGAAACCATTTTAGAGAACTACACCTCATTCTTTTCACCATTGATTGGGAAGCTAGTTGTTGGCTTGTGTTATAAGTGGGAGGGTAATTATGTATTTGATCCTGGGGGATATTTATGGAGTTTTGATAAATGAACACTTGTTTTACCTCATCATGGAGACTTTTCTTAAAAAGGGCAAAAATTTTTCTTCTCCATGATAGGTTTTAGACACTTTTAAGTGTGGGACGAGTCGAGCTAGAGACTCATTAACTCAAGCATCGTATAACTAGGTTTAGAGTGTTGTAGGTTAGAAATAAAGGCATAGACTTGGAGATAAGTGTAGGGGAGACCTTCTTTTGTCTTCATGATTGTTTGTAGGGTTGCTCACTCATTTCATGCTTTGGAGCTTATAGAGGAGGCCCTTGTATCCGGTTCACTTCGTTACTTTAGTGAATTTTCATTGACACCTTGTGCTTAAACATGATTTCACTAATAGTTGTCCTTTCCTTAACTTGGGTTAAGCAAAGTCTATTCATTGTCATAAGTGTAGGGGAAGTTTTTATACTTCCATGCTCTTAAACATTGAGGACAATGTTTAGCTTAAGTGTAGGGGGGTCTTCTATCGAAGTGACCTTACCTAGAACTTGTCATTGTCTTGCATGATAACATGGAAAAATTGAATTTTCAACATTTTTCAAATTTTTGATCTACTTTGGCCAACAAAAATATGCATTCATAATTTTTGCATATCACATTTGCATTGTATATATCTTTTCTTTTGTTTTTCATCAAAAATATATAAAAAGGAAAAATAAAAATAAAACATGGTTTTAACAAATTTAGATTTCTTTGACATATTAGGCCCGCCATGGATATTTTGACTCAACCCGAGTTTGCTTATTTTAGCACTCTCTAGCTAGTATCCTTGACCATGTAGTCCTTCATTGGTCTATTAGGCTAAGCATCCACCAATTTCATTATTTGAAATTTTAAATTTGTGGAGAATGGGAAATGATAGAGTTGAAGCAAGTGTAAAAAGGCTAGATAGACTTCATGGCAATTACTTGTGGCTAAACCCTTCTCTTCTTTATCTCTACTTTCTTCGCATGTATATAATTGTTAATAAATAATCAAGTACGGTTTTAGTTGGTTTGTAATCTCTTATGCATTTTTGACCTATCATTTATGGTTGATATGAGTACGTCTTAAGATTCTAAATTAGCACGTTTTATGTGTACTAGACTTATGTCATGCTAAATATTTAGCGGGTGTTTTTCCTTTTCTTCTTTTCAAATTTCTTTGTGAGGAATAAAGAAAAATAAGAGCGGCTTATGAAAAAAAATGAGTGGCTAGAAAAAAAAAAGAAAAGAAAAAGAAAAAGAAAAAAAAAATAAAAAATGCAAGACTCCCAAGAGGGGCAGTGTGGTGTTAATTATAGTGACTATTGAGTTCCAATATTACCTTGACGGGTTGCGGGGATTCAATAGATTGCTCCAATCCAATATTACCTTGACGGGTTGCGGGGTTGAAGATCCAAAGTCTCAAAAAGATGGCGGATGTAAATTATTGCGTGAGTTTTATTTTTCTTTCCTTAGCGAGTGTGTAGCTACTTATGAAAGCATGACATGAGGATTTTACACATAAGGCGAATGACTTATTACTCTTGAAACGGACTTGTATTAATTGTGAGCGGTTTTTCAAGTAATGGATGAGAGGATTACTTAGGATTAAAACCGTGCTTCCTTATTTTTTGATTTTGCATTTCTTATACTTCACGCTTGAAATAAATGACAAATTTGCCCACAAGCAATTTGCTCAAATAATAACCGGTTCCACATTTAATTGTCATGAATAAGTTGATGCACTTTTTACTTGTGAATGCAATGATCCTATTTTTAAGCTTGGTATGGGGAAAGTGAAACTTGAGGGTGATAAATGTCCATGTTACCCAAGCCCTAATCTAAGCCATTGAATTCTTTATGAGTTATTTCCATCAAAACCATTTCAAGAAAAATCAAAAAGATATAGATAGAATTGTATTTTGTTCATTGAATTATTAAAAATCAAAATCATGCATCATTTAGTTTAGAGTAGTGTAGATGCATCTCATATGGCCAAGGTGGATTAATTATGAGGAAAATGTAAATTTGAGCTTTAATATATAATATTGCATGAGGACATGACAATGTTCAAGTGTAGGGGAATTTGATATGAGCTTAAACTCATATCCTTTTATCAACAAATAACCCTAAAACATGAAGCAAAATACCAATTTATTTGGCAAAAACAGTGTTATGTGGTATGTTTGTGTTTGTGTACACTTGTGTAGGTAAAAAGATACATTTCCAAGCAAACAAGGAAAAATCAAGCTCAAATGGATGAAAAAGACAAAAGAGGATCAAAAGTGACAAGACTTTGAAGAACAAGGACCTATCTTGACAAGTTATCAAAGTTGAAGGACTAAAGTGCAAATATGTAGGTAATATTTTTCCTTTTTGCAAGAATTTGTTGAATTAGCATATAGATTAACCAAGCAAGCTTAACAACCAAGAACAATTAAAAACCCGATATTGGTTGGACTTTCTATTAGCAAGAACTGAGAAAAACGAACTGCATTATACTCAATTCCATCACTACACCAAGTGTGTCGAGAGGAAATGTTTCGATGATTTCCTTTGGCTCGTAAACACTTTGGTGAGGATCTTCCAAACGAGAAAGATGATTGGCCGCTAGATTCTCGGCTCCTTTTTTGTCAAGGATTTCGACATCAAATTCTTGTAGGAGGAGAATCCAACGAAGTAATCTCGGCTTTGCATCTTGTATAACAATAAGATACTTGATAGTTGAATGATCCGTATCGAGTCAAGACGAGGTAAGGTCGGAAATTCTCAAAAGCATACACCACGGCAAGGAATTCCTTTTCCGTTGTAGTGTATTTTAGTTGTGCCTCGGTCATCGTCTTTCTAGCATAGTGAATAGGCAAGAAGTGCTTTTCATGACGTTGCCCCAAAACGGCCCCAATAGCATAGTCACTAGCATCACACATGAGCTCAAAGGGAAGATTCCAATTGGGAGCAACAAGGATGGGAGCTTCGGTAAGTCTCCTCTTAAGGATTTCAAAGGCTCGTACACAATCTTAATTAAAGACAAAAGGTGCATCCTTTTAGATGAGATGTGTAATAGGTCGAGAAATCTTTGAAAAATCCTTGATGAATCGACGATAAAAGCCCGCGTGGCCTAGGAAACTCCTAACTCCCTTGATGGTTTTGGGATGAGGTAATTTTGCGATGACGTCTACCATAGCTTTATCTACCTCAATCCCCGCTTTCGAAACCTTGTGCTCTAAGACGATTCCATTTTTAACCATAAAATGACATTTTTCCCAATTAAGCACAAGGTTGGTTTCCTCACAATGCTTCAACATTTTCTTAAGATTAGACAAACAAGTGAACGAACAACCAAACACGGAAAAATCATCCATAAAGACTTCCATCGTCTTCTCGATCATGTCATGAAAAATAGCCATCATGCACCTTTGAAAGGTTCCTGGTGCATTGCAAAGTACGAATGGCATTCTACGTAAGCGAACGTTCCATATGGACACGTAAACGTAGTTTTTTCTTGATCACGAGGATCGATGGGGATTTGGAAGTAACCGGAAAAACCATCTAAAAAGTAATAGAAATCGTTTCCTGCAAGACGCTCCAACATTTGGTCCATGAAGGGCAAGGGAAAATGGTCTTTACGAGTGGCGTCATTCAACTTACGATAGTCGATACACACCCTCCAACCGTTCACGAGTCTAGTTGGAATTAACTCTTTGGCATCGTTTGGCACAACGGTCATTCCTCCTTTCTTAGGGACACGATGAATAGGACTCACCCAGGGGTTCGATCCTCTAATTTTTGAAAAAGAGTCAGAAGAGATGGTTCGATCCTCTTATTTTTTTTTCTCGAACCGAGAGATTAATGAATCGGGATCCTGATGCATATAGATACAAATGGTCCACTGGGAGCAATAATTTCCAGGAACATTTGGAACATTTCGTTTCTGAGCAGAAGAGCCGTTTTTGAGCCCCCGTCATTGTCTCGCTAGCATAATGGATTGGTTGGAAGTGTTTGTTCACTCATTGTCCCAAAACCGCTCCTATAGAAAAATCGCTAGCATCACACATCAATTCAAAAGGTAACTCCCAATTAGGGGTAACTAAGACATGTGCCTTAGTGAGTTTATCCTTAAGAAGATTGAAAGATTCAATACACTCTTTAGAAAAGATAAAAGGGGTATCCTTTTCCAAGACTTGGGTCATCAGGCGAGCGATTTTAGAAAAAATTTGAATGAATCGACGATAGAAGCCCGCATGACCAAGGAAACTTCTCACACCCTTCACGGTTGAAGGTGGAGGTAATTTAGCAATCACTTCAACTTTAGCACGGTCGACTTAAAGACCGACTTTGGAGATTTTATGACCAAGAACAATGCCTTCTTTTACCATGAAATGGCATTTTTCCCAATTAAGAACAAGACGAGTGTCTTCACACCGTTTGAGCATACATTCTAAATTGGCAAGGCAAGTAGCGAAAAAATTATCATAGACCGAGAAATCATCCATGAAGACATCCATAGTTTCTTCAACCATGTCATGGAAAATAGCCATCATACACCTTTGGAAAGTCCCAGGAGCATTGCATAAGTCGAAAGGCATTCGTTTGTAAGCAAATATTCCATATGGACAAGTTAATGTGGTATTCTCTTGGTCTTTAGGATCGATGGGAATTTGCAAATACCCAGAGAAACCGTCTGAGAAGCAATAATAATCATTACCCGCTAAACGCTCGAGAATTTGATCCATGAAAGGGAGAGGAAAATGATCCTTGCGGGTGGCATCATTGAGCTTGCGATAGTCTATGCAAACTCGCCAACCCGTGAGTAGTCTAGTAGGAATCAACTCTTTGTTTTCATTGGGAACAACGGTTATTCCGCCTTTCTTAGGCACACAATGGACGAGACTAACCCATGGCGAATCCGAAATAGGGTAAATCATTCCGGCATCTAGAAGTTTGATAACCTCTTTCTTGATGACGTCATGAATTCTATGATTAACCCTTCTTTGGCTTTGGATTGCTGGTTTAAAGTCATCTTCCATGAGAATTTTATGAGTACAAAAGTTCGAATCAATTCCACGGATGTCAGAAATTTTCCAAGCAATTTCTTTCTTATGATTATTTAGCACGTCGATAAGTCGATATTTTTCTTCATTATTCAAGTCCTTTTCATGATGACATGTAACTTCTTATTGTCTTCACTGAAAACGTATTCGAGATGAGACGGTAATTCCTTAAGCTGTAAATCCGGAGGATTTTCGATGGAAGGCATAGTCAAATTCGGATCATTGATAGAGATTTCCTTAGGAGATGGTGGAGAGATATGGTCCTCGTTGAGAAGTTTCTCAATGGTACGAATGTCTACTTCCCAATCGGTGGGAGAATCGTCATATTGTAAGTCCACATCTCCCAAAGTTGCTTCAAATTCTTTCAAAAGGAAATCACTCTCTCCAAATGGAGTTAGTGATGGAGCAATAGAGGCAACGGTCTCAACAATGTGTAGAGAAGAAGAACCACTTTTACAAGCGTCTTTGAAATGCTCTTCACAAGCCTCATCAAGAACGTCAATGAAATTAACCCTCTCGTTTTCATAAGGTTGCTTAGAAAGTTGACCCATGTTGAAGACGATTTTATCGTCACCAACTCTCATGATTAATTCGCCCGTGGCTACATCAATGAGAGTGTGACCAGTCCTCAAGAATGGACGTCCAACGATTAATGGAATGCGGGGGTCCATCTCGTAGTCACTGACAACAAAATCCGCCAGAAAAGTGAATTTGTCGACACCGACGAAGACATCTTCGGCTATCCCCACCGGATAAGCAACCGTACGGTTAGCTAATTCCAATGTGATTCGTGTGGGGACTATCTCAGTAGAGATAATTTTTTCCAAACACTTAATGGCATTAAGTTTATACTTGCACCTAGATCGGCTAAGGCCATGCAATTCTCTACCCCGGGGAAGTTGCAAGGAATGAGGAAACGACCCGGATCACCAAGTTTGGTTGGTAATTTCCTTAAGAGCACTGCGGAGCAATTCTTATTAAGTTGGGTTTGAGCGATATCAATGAGTTTATCCTTATCATTTAGAAGATCATTAAACATTTTAGCATACTTCGGCATGTGAGCGAGAGCCTCGGCAAAGGAGATGTTGAAATTCAGTTGTTTAAACATTTTAAAAAAGTTAGAAACCTGAATATCATCCTTGTTCTTCAACTTCTCTTTCCTCAACCTTGAGAGATAAGGTATATTGGGTTGAGATGAAGGCTTTGGAATGGAATTCTCACTCACATCCTTAGGTGGTAGAGGGGTGGGGTTGGAAGGCAAAGGAGTTGGGGAAAGTTGTTCTTTTTCCTCAGTCACAATCACGGGAGTAGGTGTAGGAATCTCGGGTTCCTTATAACCTTTTCCACTGTGAGTGGTGATTGCTTTCATCTCCCCTCGTGGGTTAGCAACGGTGTTACTCGGAAGAGAACCCGAACCAGAGGCTTGATTACTTGGGAAAAAACTAGCCATCATATCCCTTAAGTCATTCGTCTGACTGCTCATAGAGTTTCTCATATCGGCTCGAAGATCATTCCCTTGTTACGCCATGTCATTCCTTAGCTCGGCTCGAATATCGTTCCCTTATTTCGCCATGTCACCCTTCAAGTTAATGAATTGGCTTTTAAAGATTCGTCACCATCTCTCTATTTGTCCTCATGTAAGTTTCAAGGTCTTGGTTCAATATCGTGGGTTGATTGAGAGGTGGGGCTTGGAAAGCCTGATTATTTACTTGAGGTGGATATGGGTTTCGTTGGGATTGATATTGATTAGCAGCTCAAGGTTGGCTTTGATTGTTGCGGTTGAAATTGTTTTGGTTTTGGTTTTTAGGAGTAAATCCGGGTGGAGATAGAAAGTTGTTGGAACGATAACTTAGCAAGTTACGGTCTCCTTGAGGGCGAGCCTGATAGCCTCCCGTGTAATAGCTACCGTATGCCTCGTTAACGTTTTCATAAAGATTGCTTTGGGTAGAGGGACAATCATTCTAAGAATGAGGACCACCGCACGTCTCACAAAAAATAACAACAGCTTTAGCTTGTTGATTTTCGTTAGTTACCAAAAGTTGCATATTTTTGCTCATTTCGACCATTGCGCGGGTTATTTCGGTCATATCAGGGTTGGAAGAAGTAGAAGAAACATTTACTCTCGGGTTTGACCTTGAGGATGCGGATGAATCCCAATTCTTGTGGTGAGTAGTCATGTTTTCAATTAAGTCTCTACACTTCTCCGGTCTCCTTTTCATAAAACTACCACCGGCGACGGAATTAATCGTATCACGATCACGAAAAGTGAGACCGTTGTAGAAAGTATCAATGAGAGTGACGGGGAGCATGTTATGATTTGGACAACGGTCGATCAAAACATTGTAGCGTTCCCAATCATCGAAAACTGATTCATCATTTTCTTGAGTGAATCCACTAATTTGGTTCTGAAGGCTAGTGACCATGGAGGGTGGAAAGAAGTGCGACAAAAAGCGTTGAGTCATATCATCCCATGTATGAATAGAACTTTTAGGGAGACGGTCAAACCATTTCTCGGCATGGTGGGAAAAGCGTGTGGGAAGAGATGTAGGCAAAGGAAATCCATGGTAACACCAGGAAGTTTCATGATGTGGGTGACGGTAATGAACTTGTCGAGATGTTTGTTGGCATCATCATCCGGTAATCCGCGAAAAGGGCAAGCGTTTTGAACTTGCTGGATCATGTGATGCTTCAACGAAAATTCAGGAGCCGTGATTTGCATCGACGCAATCGGTCCTCCGCGTCCGTTCATGGTTGGTTGACAAAGCTCCTCCATTGTTCGTAGGTCGGGTGGGGGAACATTGTTGTTGCTATTGTTATTTAAATTGGGGTGAGGTGGGTTGTTATTATTGTTATGCACACCGGCCATATCTATGTCTCTAAGAGTCTCGGGCTCAGGATAAGACGTAGATTGAGTACGCATACACTAAAATGAAATACAATATTTTTGGTTTTTTTATCTTTTTATTGTTTTTGGATTTTTTGAAAATTTTATATTTTTTTAGGATTTATGAAGTTTTTTGATCTTGAAAATAACATTCCCAAAAGAACGGATCCCAAAATCCAATTTTTCACACTAAAAACCGTTAAGCTTTACGGAATGAGCCGGCAGCGGCGTCATTTAAGTTTTGCCTTTTGTGTGTTCAAGAAAGTGTTGTTCGTACTCGATGCAATTTTGTTTTGTTGTTTTCGTTCTCGGTATCTTAACGAATTGATCACATTTCAAATTTGAGCCCAATTGGTTTTGGTTAAGAAAAAGGGGGAGCTTGGGATTATCTATTTCTACTTGTGAGATAAACACTAAAATAATTGAATGTCAAGATAAAAATAAAGTAAAATAATCTGACCTTAATTGGCGGGAAAAATAACACTTAAAGATGAAACTAGAACTAACACAAATAGCTTATCCGGAATTGGAGTTTGATCTCTTATCTGGAATGTAGAACTTATGATTATCCGGAATGTGTAAATAACTTGTTATCCGGAATCTATATTTCGGGAGCTTATCCGGAATTGATGTTCGAGTGATTATCCGGAATTAATTAAGAAACCTTATCCGGAATCCAAAATGAGCAACTTATCCGGAATATATATTTCCAAGGCTTATCCGGAATTGATACTTTTGAAGCTTATCGGAAAATGGGTTTTCGGGTACTTATCCGGAATTCGGGAAATGGAGCTTATCCGGAATTGGTGTTTGTGAGGCTTATCCGGAAAATGTAGTTTGAAGGCTTATCCGGAAATGGGTTTTGGGGTGCTAATCCGGAATAGAGTTTTTTAGGTTGTTATCCGGAATTGATGATTACGAAGGCTTATCCGGAATAAAAGGGCTTATGCCTCTTATCCGGAATGAGGGTTTGGGAAAAACCCGAATAAGAACAAGTATAAGCAAAACTAAAAATAAGACAAAAACCAATAAGCACTTTACCAAAACATTAATAAAAAAGATTTTTAAGAAAAACTAATAAGCCACAATTTAAAAACTTTTAAGAAAACTAAATAAGCAAAATTTAAAAATAAACTTTTTATAAAAATATTAAGCTACCAAAATCAACATACTTTTAAAAACTAATAAACATAAAAATTAAGCAAATAAGCACCTTAATCTCAAACTCTAAATACGCCAAGTCAATAAGCACAATCATGTTAACCAAACAATCACATCATCAACAAAATTAAACCAAATACATGATTAATTAAGCAAAATTATAGATTATTAAGAAAGGTATAATGAGAATTATGAAATAAACTTGATTAAATTGAAGATTAAGATCCAAGATTACAAGATTAAGATAAATGTTTGATAAGCTTGAAAGAAAACTAGAGAGAAGAAAACTAAACACACTTAAAAAAACTAGAAAAAGTAACTAACTAACACCCTCCTAATGACACATTAGGAGGGTATATATAGGAGGAGAGGAAGGTCTTGTGTCTTCTCTATTTCTTCTGGTTTTCTCGACTCGATTTAAATTCTTTGTCTTTCTCGACGTCGTCTTGGGATTTGTCGACATAAATTGAACTCGTCTTATAATTTTCTTCTTCTATTAGACTTGAGTTCTTCGACTTCATTAAACTTCCGTCTTTAGACTTTTTCTTCGATAAATCTTCAGAATAGGCTTTGGACTTCCGTTCTTTTTGCACTCTTGATCTTTTGACTTCGTCTTTTTTCTTTTTCTTCGATAAAGCCCGTGAAAGCCCGTGTTTTCTCCCTTTTTCATATTTTAACCCTGAAACACAATAAAAACACAACCACGCATAATTCCGACTTTTACGACATAAAATACATGTTTTGGTCTTGTTATTATTGGAAATAAGTGGTAAAATGATAAGTGTTTTTACACTTATTAGTAAGACGATTGAATTTGCGGATATGGTTGTGCGGGTTGTCCTTTTCATCACCACGGAATTTGTTGTTTTTGATCATCGACAACAAACCCATTTTCATTTCAAAATTCTCCGCAAGGATGGCGGGAATCACAATAGCCTCTCCATAACCCTCGGTGGGTGCTTGAAGTAACTCCATCATAGTTCGATTCGCCATGGTTGGTTCTTCTTCTACGATAGGTTCGTCAATAGGAGACTCCTCACTAGAAAGGTTAGGTGTGGTCTCCTTTTAGTTTTTTTGTTTACGTGCACGTCTTGCTTGATTACGAGTAAGCATAAACGGCACGTACAACGTGGGGATGAGCAAAGAAGATTCTTTTTGGTGTTGTAAATTTTTCCAATTTTTTTGTGGTTTTTGATTGTTTTTACGTTATTGGATTTTGGTGATTGTATTAGGTAGACAAAAATCTACAAATATCCTCCTTAATCAAATCTCTTGATTAAAGAAGCCTCAAGGAATGAAAACGATCACGTGAAGTGAACGCCTTCGATGACTTTAGAACGTTGGTGGAACACCAAAACGTTCAAGAGGGTTTAATCAAATGAAACCAAGAAAATATATATGATAATTAGATAATACTTTGGTTGGCAAACCCTCGATTAGCCCTTTTTATCTAAACACGCACAAGCAAGCGGGGAAACGAGGCGGCGTGAAGCACTTAAGAGCCTTTTTCCTTATGGTATATTGTTGTCCCATATATTTGTGATGATTAAGCAATGAAGAAAGAAAGAAAATAGATGAAGAAGAGATGAATTCCTAGAGAGAGAAAGTAGTGAGAGAAAGTAGAGAGAGAGATGATTAACTTGGTGAGATTAGATTAGAGAAAAGAATTTGTTACAAATGACCATCCACCCTCCTAACATGCTAGGAGGGTAGTATATATAGTCCACCCACATGCGGGCTTTAATGGACTATATATTGGGCCGGGCTTGTCTTTTGGACTTTAATTAGTTTAAATCCAAGCCCGTGAACCACGACTAAATAACTACTTATTACAACGTTCTAATAAATATTACAATAGAAACCTATGACCGAACATTCTTGTTTGACTCAATATTTTGAGGCTAACAATCTCCCCCAATGTGAGGTCATTCCTCTTTGATATTTGGATTCCAATGGAGATTTATGAATTTCGTCATAAATGAGTCTTGAACGTGTAACAGTAGTTTTGTTCCTTCATGCTGTGATCTTTGAGCCTTTGTCGTTGTCTTTCGACTTTGTCTTTAAGTCTTGAGATCTTCAAATCATCCTTGACTTGTCATTGCCATCTTGCGATCTTGTGTCTTTATCCACATGCTCACACTATCAATTGTTGGATAAGTCTTTGGGCATGAATATGTGGTTGTGAATCTTTGACTTTGCTGAGTACACCGTGACGCCACCTTCTCGAGACAAAACATAGACACGGACTGAATGGCTTTGACATTCGTCCTAAATCGGTAGCGTTTTACCTCCGGTCGGTGAAGACCGTTATACGATATTAAATATCGTACCTGTGATCAGGTAGATTCAATTAAGAATCTCCTTGACAGGGTTTCACGGCAGTACTAGCCGTTCTCTTTACTCGACCGTCTCAAAGCAAGACTGCGAACATAAAGAGTGAATCAATTGGATAAATATCCGCTTGATTAAAGTCGTCAATTCAAATTCCTGGAACAAGTTTGATTCATTAAGAATCTTACCATTGTTGCTTTCCAGTTGACACAAGTTTGATTCACAAGAATCTCACAAGTCACCTACCGTAGCGCTGTTTGATGTTGACGCTAGAAGGATTTCCATTCGTCACTGTGAATATTAATAAATATCACTCTGAATGTTCTGGCAAGACCATAAAGATATTGCGTAGAAACCTGAAACGAGTTTGAATCAATTCAGAATCAAACCACTGTTGCTTTTCAGTTTTACATATGTTCAATTCATAAAGAATCTTGCATATGACCTACCGCAGTGCTGTTTGATGTTAACACTGGAAGGATTTCCACTCATCATTGTGAATACTAAGTAGTATCACTCTGAGTGTTCTAGCAATATCGCAAGGATATAGCGTAGGACTCTCTTGATCTTCATCCGTGTGTCCTAACGAGATTAGATTGATCTCTTGGCTCTAGACTCGATTTGTGCACTTTTAGTGGTCGGAGGCTGGAGCAGATGCCACCTATTCAATATCAACTATCTCGGAGTGAGAAAGTCAATAGAAGTCGTGTTGATCTCCGTGACAATAAAACAAACTTCTTTTGAGAGAAGCCTGAGTAGCTAGGAAAGGGTTGTGCTTCACATCACTGGGTCCATGATGAGTTTGTCTTCATAATGGGTTGACCCGGTTTCTGCCTAAGTTGTATGGAGGGCTTCTTTCTTTAGACCCTTTATCCTTACATTTCTTTTTCATTCTTCAACCCCTTCAATGCTTACCAAGACATCATTAATAGCACCTTGTTGTGATTGTTCCAGTGCTATCATCAGTACTTAGTCGGCATTCAGCTACATTCACATTCTACTCCATCTTTCCTAAGGACTTCTAATAATCTATTGGATTGTCCCTGGGAAGATCCCTCCGGTTCTGGTTGGATCATAGGACTTAAACCTAACCACCCTTTTTACACCAATAACGTCGTGAATTAAAGATGTTGTGGGTATTTGATTGTAACCATGAAAACCACTTTAAATTCTAACAAAGTGTTTGAAAAACATTTAACACCTTGCTAGTTTTGTCGTTTCAGAAAAGCTCCCCCTTCACATGTGCATCGATAATCGAAAGTGTTTCGCACATGTGGGTAAGAGTTAAGAGTTAAAGTGCTTGAGTCTTATATATGATCACATTTTAATCACATTTTCTCCCCCTATCTCTAATATATAAAATCTTTTGATATTAGAGATACCAAATTTGATTAAAATATATTTTGAAAAATAGTCTTGAAAATCTTCGGGAGAAAGATGTGTCAATCTATGCATGAAGTTGAAATGCTCCCCCTCAAAAATTGATCCAATGGAATTGTCATTACGAGGATGTGATCCACATTAAACTTTTGAGGATAGGAGTTGTTGAACACACAATTTTTGAAAGATTTTGAATATCATTGAGAAATTCTTGAAAAAATTGTGTTCAACGCTTTTTGAAAAATCAATTCTTTTTGACGAAAAGGTTTTTCTAAAGCATAAACTTGAGTTCATAGACTTTGAATGTCTTGACGAATCCACTCAAGTGTAAGAAGATTTAACTTCTTTTGCTAAGGGTAAGAGTACAAAAGCGTACACTCCCCCGTGAATATAGTTCCGGGTTGCAATCTGAAAGTAATTACAAGCCATTGTGTTGAGCTCAAAACGTTGAATGTTTTGTGACAAGCTCAACCCGAGATAGATTGCTCTACCCGTTGTTGGAAATATTGTCCAAAATAGACACTTTCCTTTTGAAAAGATAGAAATGACATGTTTTGAAAAATATTTACAACTTTCATTCGAGCTTTATGTACGCACCCGTGTCGTTATTGAGCGACATTTCTAGGTACGTCCATATTATCGATACTGAAAGACATGTCGAGAAGAATATTTTTGGATTATCAAAGATTTTTTAATTTTGTATTTTGCTTTTTGATTAATATTTACAGGTAGATGTTTGATAGATGAATCAAGCAGGCTTCTTTGCCAGAACCTCCAGTTCTGCTGGAGTCAAACATCTCATACCAATTTGCCTAACTAGATACGCAAACCTCTCTTTCGAAAGAGCTTTTGTAAACAAGTCAGCTAATTGGTAATCCGTTCCAACAAAGTATAGTTCAACGATACCTCTTTCAACTTGTTCCTTTATGAAGTGGTATCTGACATCAATGTGCTTCGTGCGGGAATGCTGTACCGGATTGCAGGAGATGGCTATGGCTGACTTTGAGTCACAGTACATAGGTACTTTATCAAAATGGAAGCCATAATCCGTGAGTTGTGTTCTCATCCAAAGAACTTGAGCACAACACGCAGATAGAGACACATACTCCGCTTCGGCTGATGAAAGTGACGTGCAATCCTGCTTCTTGGAAGACCATCCCACAAGCTTGTCTTGACCTAGAAATTGTGCACCACCAGAAGTACTTTTACGTGTATCAAGACACCCTGCATGATCAGAATCTGAATAGGCCGTTAGAAAGAAACCGGTTTCCCTCGGATACCAGAGTCCCATGTGAATGGTATTCTTAAGGTACCGAAAGATCCGTTTAACCTCCTTGAGGTGCTTTTCAGTGGGTCGTGCTTGATATCGTGCACAATAACACGTAGCATGATGAATATCAGGTCTGCTTGCTGTCAAGTACATGAGGGACCCGATCATGGAATGATATCTCGTTTGATCTATGGGTAATCCCTCCAAATCAGCATCTAGGGATGTGGTTGATAATGGTGTCCCAACGGGGTCACATGATGTCATACCATGCTTTTTGATTATCTCTTGACAATACTTAGCTTGGTTAATAAAGATACCACTTGGGGATTGGTGAACTTGAATTCCTAGAAAGAATTTTAGTTCGCCCATCATAGACATTTCAAATCTGCTGTGCATTACTTTTTCAAACCATTTTGAAAGTTTTGGGTTTGTAGACCCGAAAATAATGTCATCAACATAAATTTGCACAAGCAGAATGTCATCCCCATATTTATAAGTGAACAAAGTTAGATCAATGGAACCTTTTGAGAAACCTTTGGAGACCAGAAATTTTGAGAGCTCGTCGTACCACGCCCTTGGAGCTTGCTTGAGTCCATATAGTGCTTTGTGGAGACGATACACCTTGTCAGGGTAATGAGGATTGACGAATCCTTCCGGCTGCGTGACATAGACTTCTTCCTTCAAAGGACCGTTAAGAAACGCCGTCTTTACGTCCATTTGATGGACAATGAATCCTTTATGTGCAGCATAAGCAAGAAAAATCCTGACTGCTTCCATTCGAGCAACTGGTGCAAATGATTCTTCAAAATCAATACCCTCTTTCTGTCCATACCCTTTAGCCACTAGCCTAGATTTATTCTTGATGATCGTGTTTTCTTCATCCATCTTGTTTTTCCAGATCCATCGAAGATTTAATGGTGTTACATCGTATGGTCTGTCAACTAGTTCCCAGACTTTAAGTCTTTCAAACTGTTGAAGTTCATCCGTCATCGATTCAATCCAAGCATGATCAGCCATGGCTTCTTTGATGTTTTTCGGTTCAGCAGTACTCACGGCGAGTGCGAACATACAAACATCGCCATCGGTTTCAAGCTGTCGTCTTGTACGAACGGGCTGTGAAGGGTTTCCAATGACATGAACCAAAGGATGATCTCGGGTCCAATGATGTGTTGAAGGATGTCGTTGATAGAAAGTATGCATATTTGACGGATCAACATGGCGAGTAGAAGACTCTCCAGTTTCGTGTACCGGTGTACCGAATGGGTTGATGAATTCGTCTTCGTCAGATAATGCATTGTCTGCTTGATTTGTGTTCTCTGGAGCAATGACAGTAGTTGTGGATGTTGTAGGATCGATTGTTGAAGTAATATTCTGAGGAGGTAAATCTGCAGCAACCCGTGTGGAAGTAGATGAAGTTGTATCTTGTTGTTGACGATGATCGATTTCATCATTCTTATCATGAGTGACAGCGGAAGACTTCGATACAACTTGTTTCTCCCCCGTGAAATATTCATCATACATTGGTCCATATAACATTTCCAACTCTTCAATGGTCGTGTCGACTGTCATATCAGCTCTAGGAACATTTTCTGGAACCAGCGTTGAACTTGACGGTTCATTGCTGTGGTCTTGAGTTTCGAGTTCCGTGCGGTTGTGAACGGAAGTCGTTTGTCGTTGTGGGTCGGGACTTAAACTGGTTTGTTCAAGTGCCATTTCTTGAGATTCATCAAATCGGATGTGAATTGTCTCGACAATCAATTTTGTTCTTTTGTTGAACACTCTATATCCCTTAGACTGAGTTGCATATCCCACAAGAATACATGCATCACCTTTCTCTTTCATTTTATCCAAATTTTCACCATCTCAAATAATGTAGCAAGTACATCCAAAAACATGAAGGTGTTTGAGTGAAGGTTTTCGATCATGAATTATGTGATATGGTGTCTTTTCGTGTCTTGGGATAATTAAGGATCGGTTTTGTGTGTAGCATGCGGTTGACACGGCTTCGGCCCAAAAATATAGTGGAAGTTTTGAAGCGGATAATAATGTTCGAGCAGCTTCAACCGAAGTACGGTTTCGTCTTTCAACAACGCCGTTTTGTTCGGGTGTTCGAGCAATAGATGTTTCATGTTCAATCCCTTCGGCTTCAAAATACTTTCTCAGATTTGAATTCAAAAATTCTGTACCTCTGTCAGTACGAACCACTTTAACTTGAGCTTGAAGACCACGTTGTATCAGTTTAAGAAAGCTGATGAGAACTTCAGGTGTTTCATCCTTGGACCTCAAGAAGTGAGTCCATGTGTACCTTGAGTAATCATCGACAATTACCAGAATATATTTCTTTCCATTGATACTCTGAACACGCATGGGACCACACAGATCCATGTGAAGAAGATCTAACCGTCCTTTAGAGCTTGGTGTGGTCTTTGTTTTGAAGCTACTTCGTTTAGCTTTACAAAGTTCACAAGAAGAACAAAGATGATCTTTGATGAATTTCAAACTTGGAAGGCCTCTCACAATATCTTTCTTGGAAAGCAAGTTAATGGTATCAAAGTTGAGATGAGAAAGACGTTGATGCCATAACCATGCCTGAGTCGTTGAAGCTTTAGCCATGAAGCAAATTGGAGTTGATGAAGTTGTGTCTTGAAGTGAAATTGTATAAAGATCAGTACCCCGTGTACCGGTAAGTAAGTCATTTCCATCATAATCACGAACAAAACATGTCTTCTTTCTGAAAGCAACTTCCAAATCCGCATCACAGAATTGACCAACCGAGAAAAGATTGTGATCAAGCCCTTCGACGTAGTATACCCTTTTAATCGTGATATTCCCCTGAACCAAATCTCCATATCCTAGGATCGGTGCAAATTGATCATTTCCGAATCGGACCGTACCTAGGAACTTCTCCACGAAGTTAATTAGAAGCTTGAGATTCCCCGTCATGTGCTTCGTGCATCCGGAGTCCATTATGAAGAGAATTATTTGTATCACCTGCAGAAGAGTTAGAACACGATGGAGCATTTGCTAAATTGGATACCACAGTAGTTGTGATAGTAGAATCATTAGTGTCCTTATCAACATTTAAAGGCAAACTAACACTCGTTTTCACATTTTCTGTCCTAACTTTTGGCATCCATTTATATCCGGGAGGACATTGATTAGCAAACCACCATTTCCAAGACTTACTGGCAGACTCATATAATTCCTTAATTTTGCTTCTAGGATTCTTAGTGGTGGAGTCTGATGCATTACTTTTCTTAGTGGGGGTTGCACCAGAATGGTTCACTTTGCGTTTGGGTTTACTAGCTCTGATAGGCATTGCAACTTGCTTCTTAGTTCTAGTATCTACGCCTTTGACTTTATTTATAGCACACATAGAATGATTAGCATTAGCACACTTGCCACATTTGACACAAACAAATTTCACATTCATAGCATTCAAAGTCGAATCATTCAAATCGTCATGACACGCGATTACAGACGTTTTATTCTTAGAAACATTGAAAATCCTAGGGTGTTCTTCTACTTGCTTCATCTTCCCTTGATTCTTGTGTTTCCAGACCTTATCATTCTCTTGAGTGCTCTTAAGCTGAGGCCGGCTAACACTAGTAGTGGAGACTATTCCTGTAGTAGAAGACACACGAATATTAGTGTTTCTAGAAGTCTGAGGCGAGTGAGTATCTTTGTTTGTGGGCTTAGTGGGCATTCTATACATCCCTGGTTTAATCACATTATTGTGCTTAACGCTTGGTGCTACAGGATTCCTTATGGGTTGAGCTTGTGGTAACCTTTCCTTTCCATCCATCTTGGGGGCAAACACAGGTTTTGCAAACGAGGAATTAGATAAAGCAGATGGTTTTCCCAAGATAGAGGATCTATTCTCTTTAGAGGCATTGGGTTGTCTAACAACATTTTTCTTAATGCTAGGTTCCACAATTTTTCCACCCATTTTAGCAATGAGTTTCTGCAACTCTGCTATCGCTCTGTCCCTGTCTTGTAATTGAGCTTTCAACTCTTTAATTTCAAAATTCTGTTCATTCATTTCTCGAAATGTTTGGGAAAGTTTTTCTTGCAATTTATTATCATGTGAAAAACGACCAACGTCTTTTTGCAAAGCAAGTTCAAGTGAATGACAATGTTTTTGAAGGAAATCAGTTTTGTGTTGAAGTAACTCAAAAGCCTTTTTGTCAACATTTTCTTTCCGTTTCGAAAGCTCAATTTCAAGACGTTCACATTCTTTGAGCTTTTCAAGATATTGGCATGCAACTTCAGAATATTCATCAATATCAGCACAAGATGTAAAATAAGCACACATAATATCTTTAGAAACGCATTCTTGCAAGAGTAAATCATATTCATCAGAAAAAACGGACTTGTCCATTTGAAGATCATCAATTGCTTTCTCAAGAGACTCAACATATTGTAAATCATCAAACATTTCAGACCGAATTAAGCTTTCGAATTTAAGAACATTTTCTTTTAGTGTGGCCGCGTTCGGTATTAAGATTTGTTTGACAAGCACAGTTATGTCTTGAGGAATTGGTTTCTTCCACTCGTCATTTTGTCGTTGTTTCCAATCATTATCAATAATGGACTTAATATTATCTATGTAATGAGTAAGAAACCCAAATATCTGCCTACTCTTGCTTTTAGAAGCATCTAGGGGCAAGTAGTTGATGAACTTAGAAACGTTTGTTTTCTTAGTGGCAAACGCTTTCTTCCATTGAATTCTCTTTTGCCTGCATTCTAAAAAAACTTCCTCACGAGATTTCTGAGTTTGTTTGTGGAACAGACCATAAAGACTATTCTCATAAGCATAATTATATGGTTTCACAAACTCCTTATTAACTGATGGTTGACTATCAGCATCCCAAAGGGCAGTCTCTTCACTATTGGCACTTAGAGGCATGCAATCAAGATCTGTCCTTTCAGTCTCATCAAGATAAAGATGCGGGTTCGCAGCTTGAGCTTTGGCAAGGTACTCAGGACTTGCAAAGCTAGCTTGACCCTTAAACATCGATGGAGGTGCTAGCATTCTTACGGATTGAATAGAATCATGCGTTTTATAAACAACGTTCTTCAAAAAGTTGACTTGTGCTTCTAGTTTGGTAACTTTTTCGGTTTCTTTATCATATCTACTTTTGAAGTCTTGTTTTAACGCATCTACCTCTTGTTTCTTATCCTCTAGAATTTTAGCAGAATCAGTAGTGGTCATAGAGAGCTTTTGTTCAAGTTCATTAACTTTGGTAGTGGCAAGGTACGTTTTTTGACGTTCATCCATTAAGAAAACATTATATTGACGCTTCTCTTTAGCTAATAACTCAAGAGTGGTATTATATTTGTTTTCAAAATCGTCCTTTTGACTTTTTAACGCACTTCCCTTGTACCCCTCAAGCTCTTTGGTTTTCTGAAGGAGCTCATCTCTATAGCTTTCAGTCATCTCAGTAGATTTGATAAGAGCAGCTTTACATTCTTCAAAACTTTGAGTGAGCGTAGCGTTTGCCTTCTTTAATTGCTTTTGACTCTTTTTATTTTCAGTGACATCTTTTTGTAAAGTAGCAATTAAATTAGCAAGCGCAATACGTTCCTCTTCATCATATTCATTTGCATGTTGATCATCCTCATACTCATTATTGCACATGTCTGATGAATCGGGTGTGGTATTACTATCAACCGTTTCCATCATACACGTGTCATTAATGGCATTGGGTAGATCACTATGCTCAGGAATATCACCAAACACATTATATTCATCAGTAGTGTGTACCTTATCGATTGGCTCAGTGTCAAAGATAGGACCATTGTCATCTTCAGTGACTTTGAGAACTTCTTCAACATGTGCCATGTACGAGTAATGTGCTTCTAATTCCTGGTCGGAGGCTTCATCATCAGTGTCATCAAGCATAGCTCCTTCCTCAGCTGACAGTTTGACCCCTGCTTCCATCTTTTTGCATAGCAACATCTTTTCCTTGTGATAGCTGGAGTCTCTAACCCTTTTCGGCTTCCTGCATTCCTTTGCCATTTGCCCAAAACCTTGGCAATTAAAACATTGAATCCCGCTTTGCTGAACCACTTGACTTCCAACCGTTTCCCTATTCCCAGTAGCAGCAGCAATCCTCTGAGTATCATACTTTGCAGTTTGTCGATCATATCTTGCAGAACCCTCAACATGCGTTGGATTATGTCGATCATACCTAGAAGGACTTTCACCACGTCGACGTGTGTCATACCTTGGAGGACTCGCAACATATCGGTTCTTTGTGTTAGATGATGTTCGAAGATTGTTGTTGGTGGGTTTGTAGATCTTCTGGTAAGTCTTCATAATGAAAGCAATTTGTTGTTTCATCTCATGATTCTTCTGAGCTTGATCTTCATCACTATCTTCTGCTGAAGATAACTCAGATGGTGGTGAAGGTGCTCTTGGTGCTTTGCCGCGTGATCTTGTGGATGATGAAGACTTGGATGATGTGGAATATTGTGGTGAGGATGATGGGCTAGAGTATGGCTTAGGAGCATGAGATCGATGATCTTGGACATTTTGAGTGGTAGTTAATAAAGCAAGTGGATTAGCCGTCTTTGCCACTCGTTCAGCTCGAATCTCATTTGCTTCATGCTGAAATTGTTTCAAGATATCAAAGAGAGTGTGATAGTTTACCTTGTCTAACTGCTTCTATTGTTTCACCAAAGTGACAAAACGTGTCCACTCTGGTTGGAGTTGTTGTAGAAATTGCACATTGACTTGCATGGTGGAGACTTCCAAGTTGTTTCTTGTCATATCATTCATCATCTTGTAAAATCTTGAATAATAGGACTCAATTGATTCTCCATCCAATGCAGTAAACTTACCAAAGTTCCAAAACAAGTTTGTTTTGACATCTTGCTTGTTGAGAGACTCTCCTTGTTGCAAGCGTTCAATGGCCGTCCACATTTCTTGTGCTGTAGGACATGCATCGACTGTGGAATAAATATCATCTCCAATTCCACTTAGGATCATATAGATCGCTTCTTTTTCTGCATCATGCCAAGCACGTTTCTCGGGTGTAAGGTCAGATAAAGTTTCCTTTTTCTTTGTTGCAGGTACTTCTGGACATGTGTCTGTGGCTGGTGTATAAGGAACATCAATTTCAGAAAAGACATATGGGCCATTGTTAATACATTGTCTCAAGGCATCACCATTAGGTCTTGTATCAAGATAGCGAAGAAAGCGTGATTGCCATTGAGCATATCGACCAGCCACAAGCATTGGTGGTCTCTCTTTATTACCCGCGACCATGATGTTGTTGTTCGTCACACGATATTCTGCAGTAGAATCCATCTCAATATTCTCTGAAATGATGAAGTGAATATGGATCTTAAGTAGATTTGTTGTGGTTTAAATTCCGAAAATTGCAATTTTTCTCCAGGCCGACAATAAATTCTCCAGTCCGACTAAAACGGTAGTCCAAAAATTTTGTAATCGCCAAAATTTGAAATCGAGCTAGAAATGTCCTAAAACTAGTATGGAAAAAATTTGAATTTACTTGACGAAAATTTTTTAACTCTTTTTTTTTTTTTTTTTTTTAACTCTTTTTTTTTTTTTTTTTTTCTTTTTTTTTTTTTTGATCTTCGTGGAAACGATATTCCGAAACTAGTCTAGATGGTGGCTAAGTCTAAAAAATACTCAAACAAAATTTAGCAAAACACATCATCGGAATAACCAATCGGAATGTTATCGGAATAACCAATCGGAATGTTATCGGAATCACCAATCGGAATGCCAATCTGAATGCACCAATCGGAATGCCAATCTGAATGTACCAATCGGAATGCCAATCTGAATGCACCAATCGGAATGCAAATCTGAATACACCAATCGGAATGCAAATCTGAATACACCAATCGGAATGCCAATCTGAATGCACCAATCGGAATGCAAATCTGAATACACCAATCGGAATGCAAATCTGAATACACCAATCGGAATGCCAATCTGAATGCACCAATCGGAATCAATAAACCCTTTTCAGATTACACCAATCGGAATGTATCCCCCTTTTCTCGGACAAAACTCAACCAATACGTAATTTTAAGCCAAAAAATGATCAAAAAACCCAAAAATTTTGTGTTTTTAGCCAAAGTAAATATACCAAATCACTACTACAACTATGTATAAGATGTAGATGATTCAGCAAAGCACGGAAAACACAAAAAAAATTTGAATCCGAGATGATTTATGGATTAAATCATTCGAATCAAATATAATAACACCAACCAATCACAAATCTACCCCGTGGCGATTGATACCAAATGTTGTCCCATATATTTGTGATGATTAAGCAATGAAGAAAGAAAGAAAATAGATGAAGAAGAGATGAATTCCTAGAGAGAGAAAGTAGTGAGAGAAAGTAGAGAGAGAGATGATTAACTTGGTGAGATTAGATTAGAGAAAAGAATTTGTTACAAATGACCATCCACCCTCCTAACATGCTAGGAGGGTAGTATATATAGTCCACCCACATGCGGGCTTTAATGGACTATATATTGGGCCGGGCTTGTCTTTTGGACTTTAATTAGTTTAAATCCAAGCCCGTGAACCACGACTAAATAACTACTTATTACAACGTTCTAATAAATATTACAATAGAAACCTATGACCGAACATTCTTGTTTGACTCAATATTTTGAGGCTAACATATATTTTTAAATACCTGCCTTATACCTACCTTATAGTTTGTGTTTGTCAAAATTAAGCTTCACGAAAGTAATTATCTATTTTGCCTTTTTTTTCTTGTTTGAGATTCGAATACAATTATTGAGTAATGAGCACCCAATCAAGGTTGTGTTTTCAAACTTTTGGAGTACTTGTGAATTTATTGTTCTACGTATACAATATAGTAATATTCACACAAAAAACGAAAACCGATAATATATTATGGTTATTATAAAAACAAAAATTGTTCAAATCAAAACATAACACGCCTCCCCGGCAGCGGCGCTAAAATGGTGGTTGAGTTTTTACACACCTTTAGGAAAAGGAGGTAATAAGGGCAAGTATTAAGTTTCGGTTTAAGAAAACCAAGCACTAATGACCTAATGTGGGGATCGATCTCAAGGAGGCTTGTGTGTTGTGTAAAGAGATGATTAAGTGTTTGTGATTATATTTATGAAGAAAGAAAAATAGAAAAGAGATTAGAAAAGAATGACGGTTACGATTATGAATTAAACTAAGACGAAGTCGTATACGTAAAACCATAAAAAGTGAATAAATTTAAAAATTACCCTAAAAATTCCTAGAAAATTTCAATAAATCCTAAAAATGTAATTAGAGTTTACAAAAAATCAAAAATCACTCGGCCTTTTTTAATTAAATATTAATTCTTTAATGCTAATTAAAGCCCAAAAAATCAACTTAATTAACAAAAATCCCAAAATGAGATTTTTTAACTTGTAAACCTCTAAATTGACTTAACTAAATTTAAAACTATTTTTGAAAATTTTAAAGTTAATAAAAACTATTTAAAAACAATTAAAAACTATTAAAACTTAAAATAATACTAAAATTTAATCTAATGGCAATAAAATTAATCTAAAAATTTTAAAATTCCTAACTTAATGTATTTAAAGTAGGAAAAATGAAAAACTTACAAAAATCTAAAATTTATTTTTTAATAATAAAATAATTATAAAATATTAATAAAAATCCAAAAATTCTAAAAAAAATCTAAAAAGTTGCATACTAGTTTATTTTAACCTAAATAAAACAGAAATAAAATTGAAATTACAAAATTACCCCTATTGGGCCTTCAAATGGGCCAAATACCCAAACAGTCCCTTAATGGGCTTAAAATTGGGCCCAATAAGAAAAAGTCCACAGAAATGTCCTAAAAGCTCCAGTTAAGCTTAAAATCTGATTTTCAACATAATTTTTCAAAGGCCCAAAAGCTGAAAATGAGCTTAAGTTAGCCCATTTCAAAACAGCTTATTCTTAATGGGCTTTTTGGCCCATTAAGCTATAAGCTGATGCCATAAGATAAAATTTTACCCATGTCCTTCTCTTGACCTAAGTAAGCTAGTTGCAAAAAGAAACTTGAAATAAGCCCAAGGAATAAGCCCAAGGAATAAGCCTGAAATAAGCAAAAGCTTTCTACACAAAACGACAAAATAGTCGTTTTCGAGTTCTAGGCTATTTCAAGAGCTGATTCAAGTTGCAATAAGTCACATATAGCTTAACTAAGCTTAATAATAAAAAAACTTCCAAAAAACACCACTCAATAAGATGGAATAAGCAATAACCAAATTTGATTACAAAAACAAAGTTGTTGCAAGTTCCAATAATCTAGAATGGCATATGAATAAGCTGTTTGGATTTTTACACTAGCAGGGGCTAGTTTTGGGGGTTCAGCAGTAGGAAAAGTTTCCACTGCTTGACCTTTTTGACTTTTTGTCTTTAGTTACTTTTTGTTGGATTCAAGTTAAGCAAAGGCACCCAAGTGATCAGTTAATCACAAGGAGTCAATAACAACAACAATATAACAAATTCACCAACCCAATTAGCACATATTAATTAACAGATCACCAGACTTTGCCCAGACTTGAACAAAAAGCAAATTTTGAACCAATAAGCACTTTTAGCAAGAATAAGCCAACCAAGCTTCACCAAATGCATACAAAAGCTATAAATAATTCAAATGAACACAAATAAACATGTTTCATGCACTGATTCAAAGTTTAGATAAATATTCAAGCACTTAAATGTTACTGATGACCAAAGAACAAGCAGTTTGATACTTTGCTGATATACTTGACCACAAATCCAATTTCAAACACTCAAATCTTCTTAACAGGTTGTATAAACTTTGTTTAATCACTTGTTATCCCTAAGCATGAATACAAGCTAAGTGTTTCCAAAATCTTAGGTCAAAACAAACAGATTTCCAAATTTTATTGCACAATCAAGATTTTGATGTTTAAAAGCCAAGAACTTGCAGAAATTAGCACTCAACCAAGTATATAACAGATAACAACACAAATAAAAAACAACCAATAACTAAATAACAATTTGTGAACTTAAACAGGTTAACCCAAACACCCCTTAACTTTTTTCAATGCAAGATTAACAAAGTAAAAGTGTGATTCAATGTTACCCAAGCCCAATCTAACACAATAACATCATCATCATGCAGTATCAAGCACTTTTAATCCACAAAAACAACAAGAACAATAGTAGAACACAAAATCACAAAAATCAAGTATTTTGACAGATTTTAGGTTTAAGGACTCAAACCTCATGAATGTACATCCATACTCACGAATTTTTGAGCTGATGTGCCTAGCAAAACAAGGCACAAGCTTCCACATAACGCTGCTAAGGTTCAACAAGATTAGAGCACAAAATATGAAAAACGGAAAAGTGAAAAAGCTTGATTAATGCAACCTTTGTACCCACTCTTTGATTATCCCTAAACCACAAGCTCCCAAAACCTTGATAAGCTCCTTATCAGGGTGTTTAGATCACTTGTAATCTAAAAATTCCAAAGATATACCAAAGACTTACCAAAATATCAAGTTTTTGGAAAACTTGGCAATTTCTTGCACAAGATTTAAAAAAAGGTTTTAAGATTCAAACAACACAAACATATATCAATAACAAGCAATGAAATAAGTTGGCACTTGGATTTTCTTCAAACGTTCAAACTATTTTCATTAAAAATGAAGGAGGATTTACAGAATTTTGAACAAAGGAAAAACCAAGAGCAGGGATAAAAATGAAACCCCAATGCCTTTATATAGGCTACAATGAGTATCTAGAAAGCATAAAAACGAAACCCTAATGCTGGTGAAGTCCCAAAAATGCCCCTTGTGAAGTTTGAAAACTTGGAATCATGTGATGTTTATTTGGCAGTTTGTGGAGTTTTAAGCTGTTGGAATTTGATCTAAGGCTTACAAGGAAGCTTAGGATTGAAGCTAAATGTGTGGCGTTGGATGGCTTTCATTGTTTTGGCTTCTTCCCAAAATTTTTATAGCAGGGTTCATCATGTGAGTTGTGGGGTGACGTGGCATGGGTTTTTAGAGTTGGGATGTGTTTATGATTACCCTAATCATAATTCTGGATACTTTGGTGGGTTAATTTTGGCTTAAACAAAAATCGTTAATCCTTGTTCTTGAGTGAATAGTACACGTTTTAATCCAGATTTTGGTTTAAATAAGTTGTTACGCGCCAAATATTAAACTAATCAAAGGTTAGTTAAATCTTGTATAAGTGGGGTGTGAGGTGGCAAATGGGAGAGTTCTCATTGTTGGAAAGGGTGAGTGGGGCACGTGTCACCCCCTCACTGGCCTATGTAATTATCATGTCTTGGCAATTTATAACCCCAGCCTTCTATTCTCTTTTCATTTGCATTTAAATAGCACCAAATCCGAATTCCTTCTTTGTTGAAGTTTCCTTTTTCACACTGATGAGATGGCATTTATACATGATCTCATCGTTCTTTTCGGGCTTTAAATGCATTAAAATGTCATAAAATACCATATATATGCTTGTGTTTGTTTACTTGTGTATTTTAGGTATGGATATCGTGAAAAAGACAAAAGATCACAAGATACAAGGAAAAACGGACACGAGAAACGAAGCCGTACAAAGAACCGGACCCTAATCATGGAATTTTCATCAAAAACCCTTGAAGACTTGAAGAAAATACAAGATTGATCATCCAAGAATGAAGAAATGACACTTAAAACCCTTGTATATTGATAATTACAAGTTTGGTCCCTTAAGTTTGTCAAAATTGCAAAAAGGTCCTTCAACTTTGAAGAAATGGCAAGAATGGTCCCTCAACAATTTCAAAATGCCAATTATAGTCCCTCATGAAGTTTAAGAGACATTGAAGACCTTTGAAGATCAAATAGTCCAAGATCAGCCCTTGAAGAATCACAAAATGGCAAAAACAATCCTTGTTAACCTTTTGTCAAAGTTTTGTGCCAAAAATGTCAAGTGGGGAAAGTTATTTACAAAGTAAAACGGGTTTTAGGGCTTGAAAACTTGATATGCCAAAAAAACCAAAGGATAAGGGCCAAAGTTGCCAACTGAAACATTTAAATCCTAAAAGGGCGCCTAACATGTTTACTTCCCCCTTTTTAGGATCAAAATTCTTACTGTTCATCATTCTTACAGCCCAGAACTTACCCCGACCTTCCCTTGGGTAAAACTCAATTAAACCCACACACGAGTGATTCACATATGCAGAAAGCCTTCCCACTCCTAAAAACCCCAATCCCACCACTTGAGGACCCCACCCCCAATTCCCTCTCAGCCAATCACATCATACCTTAGTCCCCAAGTTCTCTGACGTGTCCAATATCAACCACCAAGATGAAATGCTTCCTCACAACGCAAATATGAACGGCCAAGATCAAGAAAGGACAAATTTCCCAAAAACGTGTCAAGGGGTATTTTTGAGATTTTCATAGGATTAGGGTTTACATATTTCTGTTCTAGTATGTTCTTAGGCCTCTATAAAAGGAGCTCACAACCTGTGTGAAGCCCTTGTTCCAGTTTCCTTTCTAAATTTTGTAATCCCTTTTATTTGAAATAAAAAGTTGTGTTTTTGTTTTTATACAATATAATTCCTTTTTTATTTACTTAAAGTTGGTGTCTATTTGAGAAGGGAAACTGAGTTCCATTGTTTTGGTTAAAGTGATTTTGTGTTTTAAAAATATTTCAAAAGTTTTTGAAATTTGAGAGAATTTGATAGGAATCTGTTCTAAGTGTTAGGAGTTAAGGAATCAAGTAATTGGTGTTTAAAAGTGTTAAGAAAACGTGTTAAGAAGGATTTAAAGGTTTTTGATAAGTTTTAAAAAGAAAGAAAGAAAACAGAAAGATATATTGGTTGTGTTATTTGTGTGTTCTTTGGTTTGATCTCTCTTAGCAGGTGGTGATAGCTTGTTGATTTGTGTTCAGCACCAGCCCGGGCTGGTAGGGAGGAGGATTTACATCCTCTAGGACCCTTGGATGTAAGGGTCCTAAGGTAAAACCCTTTACCTTTTTTAAATCTCAGAAAATTGAAAGTGTGCATAGGTGATCTTGTTTGATTCTGTGCTCTAGGGTGTTTTAAGTGTTTAATTTTTGTGCTAATGTGTTTGTATACATGTTTTGAAGTTTATGAATCAAATGGGTTAAGGGTTGCAAGGTTTTGAAGTGTTAAAAGTTGCTTAATAAAAATACAAGGGTGTTTGGCTATAGGTTTTAGCAGGGGAAAAGCTTTTGATTGTGCTTTGTTAGGGTGTTAGAGTTAGTGAATAAAGTTGAGTTAGGTTATTAAATAGTTATTAAACAAGTTTGGAGAGTTTGGAAGCTAGTTACAAGGTTTTAAAGTGAAAAGAGTATTTAAAATCTGCATTCTGTCACTTTCTGTTGGAATTTATGAATCTGTGAGCTTTGGTCATTGATTTCTGTTTAGGTTTAGGTTAGAAGTGTTATTGAATCCGTTTTAGTATCATTTGGTGAGTAATTGTGCAAAACTTGGTGATCTAAAGTTCACTAGGCTGCTTGAAATCTGTCAATAAGTCCACAGGTCCATCAATTTCATATCAGAGAAACTACATAGGCTGTGTGTGCTTTATTTTGTGGATTTGTTGAGTGTTAATTGCTTATCCTTGTTGTTTGTGACTTCTTGTGCTCAAAGGAGCACAAGAGTGCCCCATTTGTCCACAATAAACTACAAATAAGCCATAAGCCAGGTTCCTCTTGGCTGTGTAACTTGAGAAAAAGCAAAACACAAGTCCATTAAGCTTGTGTTCATCATTGAGTCTGCACACGTTTTAATCTTCCATATTAGCTTAATCAGTGTTAAAAAAAGTGAATTGAAGTTGGATTGTAAGCTTGTTAAGGTAACTGCTTGGTTTGTAAAAGTTTAAAAAAAAGAAAAAAATAAAAAAGTGAAAAAAAGGGGGTTATCAGACTCGAACCCATAATCACCACACTCACAACCCAATGTGTTAACCAATGCGCCCTGGGGACTTTGACTGAGAGTTTTGTTTTCAAAACATACTTAACACGTTTCTCTTTTGTCTTTTCTAAATAAGCCGTAGCATTGTTTTCTTTTTTCTAGCTTATTTGATAAGCTATTCTGATCTAGCTTATTTTTCCTTGGACTTTTATAGCATTTGTGATTTTCCAAAATTGGTTTCATTTTTTTTCCTTTATTAAATTATTTTCTAGGCTTCATTTAATAGACGAATTTTAGAAAATCAATAAAAAATACCAAAAATAGTTTTTATTTTTAGGAAAAATAGTTTTTAGGTTTTAAAATATATTTTTGAGGTTTACATCTAGTTTTGGTTTCAAAAACTTTAATTTTTAATTTTATAATATTTTAAGGTTTTTTATAAACTTTAAACATTTTTATAAAATTATTAAAAAAGGTTTAGAAGCTCTAATTAGTGTTTTTCTCTTAGTTATATTATTTAGGATTTTTAGAAATTTTTTATTTCAAATTTTAGAAACTTTTATTTTTTAGTATTATTTTAATAATATTTTATTATTAATTTTTCAAAATTTCATTTTTCTTTCTTTTTCATTTTTCTTAGGTTCTTTATCATAAATTAGGACCTTTTCCATTTTTAGAATAATTTTTAAGCTTTTAGATTTATTTTTATAATTATTTTAAGTTTAATTAGGTTTTAATTATTTTAAATCATTTTTAGAGTTTTAAAAATAGTTTTAATAGGTTTTAATTTTTAGAAAATTACTTTTTAGTCTTCTAATAATATAAGTTAAGTGATAATTCAATAAAATCATATTTTAGACTTTTGAATTAGTTAAATTTAATTTTAGGGCTTTAATTAGCATTTAAAATTAATTATTTAATTAATAAAAGGTTTTAAAATATCTTTGTTGGATTTTTATCTTTGTTTATATTATTTGAGACTTGTTTTTAGCCTTTTTGATATTTTATTTTTGGTTTTAATAATTTTTAATTTTTGTGGTTTTTCTACGGCTTTACGTTTTCATCGTAGTTTAATTTTAACGTATCCGTCTTTCATCTTCTCGTCCCCATTCTCTTAATATTCATCTCAAAGAAATATAAATTAGAACACACAGATATACCTCCTTGGGAAACGAATCTTTCTCTCATTTTATTTGATTGTGGGTCATTAGTGTTGATTTTTCCTAAAATCATCACTCGATACTTACCGCTCATATACGTTCTTTTGTTTTCCTAAACAAGAGTCGTGTTTTATCCTACAATCATTTTGGCGCCGCTGCCGGGGAGGTGTGTCGTGTCTTAATTTGGAAACTTTTGTTTTTGATATTATCCATAAATAGTATTTGTGTTAAGTGGAACTCCCTTAACACGTATTATCGGTTTTCTTGGTTTTTCTTTGTGAATATTATTAATATATTGTATTAAGTATCACAATCAAAATACAATATCTCCAAAAGTGTGAAAACACAACCTTAATTGGGATTTGATCTCCTAATTATTGTATTCGAATCTCAAACAAAAAGAAAAGGCAAAAATAGATAAATACTTTCGTGAAGCTCGATTTTGAAAGATACGAACTATAAGGTGGGTATAAGGCGGGTATTATAAAATATACCCTAAGGAAAAAGGCTCTTAAGTGCTTCGCGCCGCCTCGTTTCCCCGCTTGCTTGTGAGTATTTTGAGATTGAAGGCTAATCGAGGGTTTTGCCGCCCAAAGTATTAATACGTATACTATATTTGCTTGGTTTTCTTTGTGATTAAACCCTCGTGAACAATTTGGTTTTCACCAAAGTTCTAAAGTCATTCGAAGGCGTTCACTCCACGTGATCGTTTTCATTCCTTTGAGGCTTTTTAATCAAGAGTTTGATTCGAGGAGAGATTTTGTAGATTGTTGTCTACGAAGATACACCAAAATCCAAAAAAATTAAATATCATCAAAAACACAAAAAAATTGAAAATCCACAAAACGACCAAAAAGAATCTTCTTTGCTCACCTCCCATTCTTCGTGAAGTTTATGATCACTCGTAATCAAGCAAAACGAGCTCGTAAACGTCTTCAAAAGCAAGCAAATCAAGGATCGTTGATTGTTGAAGAACCTCCAATTGTTGAACCTATTGTAGAACAAGAAGTCGTAATGGCTAATCGTACTATGATGGAGTTGCTACAAGCACCCACCGAGGGTTTTGGAGAGGCAATTGTTATTCCCGCCATCCTTGCGGAGAATTTCGAGATTAAGACGGGTTTAATGTCGATGCTACAAGCAAACAAGTTTCGAGGTCACGAGAAAGACAACCCGCATTACCACATTAGGAATTTCAACCGTCTCACCGCCACTAGCAAATTCAAAGATGTTCCGCATGACGCCATTAAGATGATGTTGTTTCCATATTCGTTGGATGGACCCGCAAAAATTTGGCTCGAGAAAGAACCGCCAAATTCGATTTTAACATGGGCCGATCTCGTTTCTAAGTTTGTGAACAAGTTTTTTCCACCATCGAAAACAACACACTTAAAAAATGAGATTTCACGATTTGTGCAACGTAACAATGAAAGTTTTTCAATGGCATGGGAACGATTTAAGGAGATGTTGCATGAATGTCCTCACCATGATTTTTCGGAATTGCATCAAATTGATACCTTTTATAATGGGCTTAATGATCATGAACGAGATTATTTGAACGCCGCCGCGGGTGGTAATTTTTTGTGCAAGACGACAAATGAGGCTTTACAAATCATTGAAAATCGATCTAAGGTTTATAGCCCTCGTAACACACCGAGTGTTGCCAATATGGGTTCGTCATCTTCGTCACAATCGTCTCGTAGCATTAACGCCTTACATGATGAAGCTAATGAGGAAAATCGGTTTTTTGATAGATTTGCTAATCTAATGTCCCATTGGAAGGCTCAAGAAGCTTCCAATTCCGCTTCGGTTAAAGCGGTTGCTAAGAGTTGTTTATCGTGTGGAGGAGCTCATGATTTATCCGAGTGCATTACCGCGGATGGTAACACTTCGAGTGCTTACGTAGCAACGGGAACTTACAACCAAAACGGCCAAGGTTCCCGCCAAAATCAAGCTCCACCAAATCAAAATGCTAATAATTATCGAAACAACAACCAAGGTAATTACCAAGGCAACACACGCAATTACAACAAAGGGAACTATCAAAGTGGGAATGGACAAATCTCTAATCAAAACCAAAACCGTGATTTTCAAAACACTACACAAGGTTTTCAAAATGCTCACACGAAAAATTTGCAAGGAGAATTTTTAGATTATGCAAAAGCAAATGATGCTAAATTTGATAATATGCAACGTGAGATGATTAGCTTAAGGTCCGAGTTGAAAAACGAGCTTAAAAATGAACTTGCTAATGAACTTAAAACTCATGCAAATAAAATGGAAGGAAATGTCCAACGTCTTCAACAAAACCAACAAAAGATGGAATTAGGACAACATGAGATTAAGCAAGAGTTATTGAAAGCGGATGCTAGGCAATCAAAATTTGAGGACCGAATGGCTAAGATGTTTGAAGCAATCATGTGTAAGCCCTCTTCTTCGGGTGGTCTTCCTAGTGATACCATTGCAAACCCGAAGGGAGAAATGAAGGTTATTACTACACGAAGTGGTAAAACTTTCAAGGAACCAATCTCTCGTCCAAGTACTTCTACGGAGAAGGAAATCGAGAAAGAACCCGAGGTGATGGTCGAAAAGGAGCACATTACAATCCCACGAAGTACCGCTCAAACCACACCTACGGTTACACCAATACCAATTGTGGAACCCGAGATTCCAAGGCCGTTGCCTAATGACCAACCCACACCACCTTTACCCTACCCTTCGAGACGAAACAAAGAGAAAGCACAAGAAAGGAACAATTATCAATTTGAGCTATTTATGAAAATGTTTCGTGATTTGCATTTTAACATAAGTTTTGCCGATGCTTTAATCATGATGCCTCGATTCGCCGCAAACTTCAAAAGTATGCTAAACAACAAAGAGAAGTTACAACAATCGTCTAGTTGTTCATCGGTTTTTCTAAGCCGCATACCACAAAAAGTCGGTGATCCCGGTAAATTTTTGATTCCGTGTGCTATTCAAGATATGGAGGAATGCTACGCCTTGGCCGATCTTGGTGCTAGTATTAATTTAATGCCTCTCGAGATTTTCAAATCGCTTTCGCTTCCGGCTCTTACTCCTTCGAACATGTCCATCGAGATGGCCGATCATTCTACGATCATGGCATATGGAGTAGCCGAGGACGTTTTCGTTAAAGTCGGAAAGTTTTACTATCCCGTTGACTTTATCGTTGTAGATATTCCCATCGATCGAAAAGTTCCTCTCATTTTGGGACGTTCATTTTTGGATACATCACGAGCACTTATCGATGTTCATGCTCGAAAAATCACCCTTCGTTTCAATGAAGAAGAACTTGTCATCAATGCAACACAAAACTCCAATCTTTCTCATGTATATTCTATTGCAACTTTAAACCATGGTGACTCGACCAATGTCATTTGCAAAGAATTTTCACCAAGAGTTTTAGGGAATGTCGCCAAAAACAATTTACCATTTCCTCCGCCGGTGGAGGTTATGAGTGCTAAGCCTACAAAGAAGAAACCATCAATACTTGAATCGAAAAATTCTTCGCCTCATCTCGAACATTCATTCTTGAAAAGTATTGATAAGTTGCCGGTTTCTACGGAAGATCTTTCGGATGATGAATATGTTGGCCCCGATGGGGAGGTTTTCTTCGTCGATAAACGTTTTGAGAACTTGCCACCACCAAAACCAAAACGGTTTCAAAATGTGAGAATTTTTAGTGTGACTAACATCGTCTTAGAAACACCGAATATTTTCGACATAATCAAAAAGGGTTTTCATAAGGAGAGTTTAAAAGATAACAAAGGAAAAGATCTTAAATGTGATTTAATTGATTTTTCTACAAATCTAACTCCGTCATCACCACGTGATTTGAGTGCTACAAACTCGTCTACTCCTTTTGACGATGCTTTGTGTGGTCTTAGTATGGGGGAAGCCCCTTATGTTCCCTCATCCTTGTCCACCGAGTACGAGATATTCGATCCCAGAATTTCATGTAAAGGGAAATCTCGGTCTTCCACCGATGCAATAAATGGAAACTATATCTATTTGCTTGGTGCGAGTCTACCTCGAGTTGCTCAAACGTTTGTCTTACCAATTGTCTCACCCTTCTACTTCTCATCTATTTTCTTCAAACTCTTTGAGTTTATGGCACATGTTGGAGTGGTGTTAATTTGTTTTCCCAATGGAAACGAGAACGCCATCTTCGACCCCGGTATTTTGCATCATATAAGGACTTAGTCCTTTTTACCGGTTGCTTTTTGGGCCTTGTTTATCATGTAAGCCCCATCAAAAATTGACCATACCATGATTTTCCCTAAATGTTCACATTTTAAGGGGATCGAGTCGAGCTCATGACTCGGTAATCAAAAACGAGGTGCCTCGTGGGGGAGATCCCATGCTTATCTTTATGCTTTATATTCACTAATAAGGGGACTTGTACCCTTCCAACTCGTTGTCTCGTGGTTATTTGTGATTGTGTTATCTAGATCATCATCATCATCTACGATTGAAGACTCTCGTGTTCGTTTACGTGAGCCTCCATCGTTCGTTTGAAGAAGTTTTTCACGATTCCATGACATATCCTTTATTGTTCTAACAATTATCTTTTAGCATAATTAATAAACGGCTTTAGATATATTGTTGATCACCCTTTCCATGCTAGATCCTAAGCATTCGACTCTTCGTCTCTAGTATGGGGGTGCTCCACCTTTAGACTCGAAACATTGAGGACAATGTTTACTTTTAGTATGGGGGGGTGAATAGGTACTTGCTTTGCTATGCCCTCACGTTTTCCAATTTTCAATGTTTTGTTTTGCTAATAAGGCTAAAAATGGCCAAATTTTAAAATTTTTTCGTAGTTTTCATAAGTATTTTTAAGACACGAATGTATATTTTCCGATGGGTAGAATAAGAGTTAATTTTTGACTTGATGGGCATTTGGAGCCATTTACATTCCTTAACCCGCTCAATTCAAGTTTTGCTAGACTTTTATATAGGGAGCTTTAAAACGCGAAAGTCTTAATTCATTTGAGTTAAGAACAAGAACTTCTCGCAAGTTCCTATAATTGATTCTAGAAAGTCACTTATCAAGGGAACTTTAAAACGCATTCTCTAAATTTGAAAAAGTCCAAGAAAGTGCAAGATCCTATAGGTGGCTTGAAAACCCAAAACTTTGATTTGATATAGTCTTAATGAAAGCTAATCCAAATTTGGCTTAATTTTGACTTGCATGGCTAAGTATTCACGAGTCTCTTTAATTAGAGGTCTTTATATAGTGAAGAACGAGAAATGATAGAGTTAGACAAGTGATCATGCTAAACGTAGAACATGAAAGTGTTCTTTCAAAAATTCATATGTTTTTAATTGTGGCTTTTTCTTCCCATAAGATCAATGCATTAGGAATAAAACATAATTGCAATAAGTAAGGTCGTACGATTTGAAAGGTTACTTAGCCTCTAGCGCAAGATCGTTTAAAAGTTGCTCGGGGTTGAATAGAGTTCATAGCCAAGGCATAACTTATTGAAGCGGGACGCGAAGATTGGTGATCATCCAAAAAGGCCCTAACAAGGCATGAGGAGCTCTATTTTTGCTAAAGATCCAAAGATGATGTGAAGTATCATTGTTCCAAAATCAATATGAAGGATCGAGACACACGACGAGAAGCAATTACTCCCCTAAAGAATGGAGAAAGTCTATCCAAAAAGACCCTAACAAGGTATGAGGATGAATATATCCAAGTCCGAAAAGGAGGCGGATCGTTGTATATCAAAATCCAAAGTAAAGATTGAAGAAAAATGATGAAGTCGTGGTCCTATATGAAGAATCTCTCAAAAACGTCAAGTGAAGAAATTCCAAATATATGAAGAGAAGACCATAATTTCAAGAACGTCTTCCCAAGATTTGAAGTATGAAGTACATGCCAAATATCGGTCCGAGAAAGGTCTCAAATCGTGAAGCGAGTTATGCCAAGATATGAACTTAAGGAGATACACGAGAAGCCGTTTTAAAAGATTTTGTCCTTCGGCTAACTATTGATCAAATCGTGCTACTTTGCTTTCGGACTAATAACTACTCCAATAAGTCAATATGAATCACTTGTGATCCATGACAAATAGATAAAAAATGCTAGTAACCCATTTCCTTTTATAATAACTAGGATTGCGGGGAGAAAAAGTATTACACAATTTGAACGTATGAGTAGTGTTAGCATTGTGACTTGTACCAACAATGATCTTGTTTTTGCACTTAGCATGGAATGTATGACAATCAAGGATGACGAAGTTTACTCTAAGGGACATTAACTTGTTTCTATTCTTAGACCCTAAAAGTCACATTTTGGTGATGAAAATTATACATTATGTCTTTACACAATCTCGTAGTATGTTGCAAGTTTTCTTTTACTCTTCAATAAAGGTTAATAAAATTGAACTTTGGTGATGCTTAGATACTTTATTCTAGCATTGCGTGAGGGCACGGCAATGGCTTAGTATGGGGGAGTGATGAGATGGCATTTATACATGATCTCATCGTTCTTTTCGGGCTTTAAATGCATTAAAATGTCATAAAATACCATATATATGCTTGTGTTTGTTTACTTGTGTATTTTAGGTATGGATATCGTGAAAAAGACAAAAGATCACAAGATACAAGGAAAAACGGACACGAGAAACGAAGCCGTACAAAGAACCGGACCCTAATCATGGAATTTTCATCAAAAACCCTTGAAGACTTGAAGAAAATACAAGATTGATCATCCAAGAATGAAGAAATGACACTTAAAACCCTTGTATATTGATAATTACAAGTTTGGTCCCTTAAGTTTGTCAAAATTGCAAAAAGGTCCTTCAACTTTGAAGAAATGGCAAGAATGGTCCCTCAACAATTTCAAAATGCCAATTATAGTCCCTCATGAAGTTTAAGAGACATTGAAGACCTTTGAAGATCAAATAGTCCAAGATCAGCCCTTGAAGAATCACAAAATGTCAAAAACAATCCTTGTTAACCTTTTGTCAAAGTTTTGTGCCAAAAATGTCAAGTGGGGAAAGTTATTTACAAAGTAAAACGGGTTTTAGGGCTTGAAAACTTGATATGCCAAAAAAACCAAAGGATAAGGGCCAAAGTTGCCAACTGAAACATTTAAATCCTAAAAGGGCGCCTAACATGTTTACTTCCCCCTTTTTAGGATCAAAATTCTTACTGTTCATCATTCTTACAGCCCAGAACTTACCCCGACCTTCCCTTGGGTAAAACTCAATTAAACCCACACACGAGTGATTCACATATGCAGAAAGCCTTCCCACTCCTAAAAACCCCAATCCCACCACTTGAGGACCCCACCCCCAATTCCCTCTCAGCCAATCACATCATACCTTAGTCCCCAAGTTCTCTGACGTGTCCAATATCAACCACCAAGATGAAATGCTTCCTCACAACGCAAATATGAACGGCCAAGATCAAGAAAGGACAAATTTCCCAAAAACGTGTCAAGGGGTATTTTTGAGATTTTCATAGGATTAGGGTTTACATATTTCTGTTCTAGTATGTTCTTAGGCCTCTATAAAAGGAGCTCACAACCTGTGTGAAGCCCTTGTTCCAGTTTCCTTTCTAAATTTTGTAATCCCTTTTATTTGAAATAAAAAGTTGTGTTTTTGTTTTTATACAATATAATTCCTTTTTTATTTACTTAAAGTTGGTGTCTATTTGAGAAGGGAAACTGAGTTCCATTGTTTTGGTTAAAGTGATTTTGTGTTTTAAAAAGATTTCAAAAGTTTTTGAAATTTGAGAGAATTTGATAGGAATCTGTTCTAAGTGTTAGGAGTTAAGGAATCAAGTAATTGGTGTTTAAAAGTGTTAAGAAAACGTGTTAAGAAGGATTTAAAGGTTTTTGATAAGTTTTAAAAAGAAAGAAAGAAAACAGAAAGATATATTGGTTGTGTTATTTGTGTGTTCTTTGGTTTGATCTCTCTTAGCAGGTGGTGATAGCTTGTTGATTTGTGTTCAGCACCAGCCCGGGCTGGTAGGGAGGAGGATTTACATCCTCTAGGACCCTTGGATGTAAGGGTCCTAAGGTAAAACCCTTTACCTTTTTTAAATCTCAGAAAATTGAAAGTGTGCATAGGTGATCTTGTTTGATTCTGTGCTCTAGGGTGTTTTAAGTGTTTAATTTTTGTGCTAATGTGTTTGTATACATGTTTTGAAGTTTATGAATCAAATGGGTTAAGGGTTGCAAGGTTTTGAAGTGTTAAAAGTTGCTTAATAAAAATTCAAGGGTGTTTGGCTATAGGTTTTAGCAGGGGAAAAGCTTTTGATTGTGCTTTGTTAGGGTGTTAGAGTTAGTGAATAAAGTTGAGTTAGGTTATTAAATAGTTATTAAACAAGTTTGGAGAGTTTGGAAGCTAGTTACAAGGTTTTAAAGTGAAAAGAGTATTTAAAATCTGCATTCTATCACTTTCTGTTGGAATTTATGAATCTGTGAGCTTTGGTCATTGATTTCTGTTTAGGTTTAGGTTAGAAGTGTTATTGAATCCGTTTTAGTATCATTTGGTGAGTAATTGTGCAAAACTTGGTGATCTAAAGTTCACTAGGCTGCTTGAAATCTGTCAATAAGTCCACAGGTCCATCAATTTCATATCAGAGAAACTACATAGGCTGTGTGTGCTTTATTTTGTGGATTTGTTGAGTGTTAATTGCTTATCCTTGTTGTTTGTGACTTCTTGTGCTCAATGGAGCACAAGAGTGCCCCATTTGTCCACAATAAACTACAAATAAGCCATAAGCCAGGTTCCTCTTGGCTGTGTAACTTGAGAAAAAGCAAAACACAAGTCCATTAAGCTTGTGTTCATCATTGAGTCTGCACACGTTTTAATCTTCCATATTAGCTTAATCAGTGTTAAAAAAAGTGAATTGAAGTTGGATTGTAAGCTTGTTAAGGTAACTGCTTGGTTTGTAAAAGTTTAAAAAAAAGAAAAAAATAAAAAAGTGAAAAAAAGGGGGTTATCAGACTCGAACCCATAATCACCACACTCACAACCCAACGTGTTAACCAATGCGCCCTGGGGACTTTGACTGAGAGTTTTGTTTTCAAAACATACTTAACACGTTTCTCTTTTGTCTTTTCTAAATAAGCCGTAGCATTGTTTTCTTTTTTCTAGCTTATTTGATAAGCTATTCTGATCTAGCTTATTTTTCCTTGGACTTTTATAGCATTTGTGATTTTCCAAAATTGGTTTCATTTTTTTTCCTTTATTAAATTATTTTCTAGGCTTCATTTAATAGACGAATTTTAGAAAATCAATAAAAAATACCAAAAATAGTTTTTATTTTTAGGAAAAATAGTTTTTAGGTTTTAAAATATATTTTTGAGGTTTACATCTAGTTTTGGTTTCAAAAACTTTAATTTTTAATTTTATAATATTTTAAGGTTTTTTATAAACTTTAAACATTTTTATAAAATTATTAAAAAAGGTTTAGAAGCTCTAATTAGTGTTTTTCTCTTAGTTATATTATTTAGGATTTTTAGAAATTTTTTATTTCAAATTTTAGAAACTTTTATTTTTTAGTATTATTTTAATAATATTTTATTATTAATTTTTCAAAATTTCATTTTTCTTTCTTTTTCATTTTTCTTAGGTTCTTTATCATAAATTAGGACCTTTTCCATTTTTAGAATAATTTTTAAGCTTTTAGATTTATTTTTATAATTATTTTAAGTTTAATTAGGTTTTAATTATTTTAAATCATTTTTAGAGTTTTAAAAATAGTTTTAATAGGTTTTAATTTTTAGAAAATTACTTTTTAGTCTTCTAATAATATAAGTTAAGTGATAATTCAATAAAATCATATTTTAGACTTTTGAATTAGTTAAATTTAATTTTAGGGCTTTAATTAGCATTTAAAATTAATTATTTAATTAATAAAAGGTTTTAAAATATCTTTGTTGGATTTTTATCTTTGTTTATATTATTTGAGACTTGTTTTTAGCCTTTTTGATACTTTGTTTTTGGTTTTAATAATTTTTAATTTTTGTGGTTTTTCTACGGCTTTACGTTTTCATCGTAGTTTAATTTTAACGTATCCGTCTTTCATCTTCTCGTCCCCATTCTCTTAATATTAATCTCAAAGAAATACAAATTAGAACACACACATATACCTCCTTGGGAAACGAATCTTTCTCTCATTTTATTTGATTGTGGGTCATTAGTGTTGATTTTTCCTAAAATCATCACTCGATACTTACCGCTCATATACGTTCTTTTGTTTTCCTAAACAAGAGTCGTGTTTTATCCTACAATCACACACTTTTGCCCCAAATACTTTTTCAAAGTATTTTCAGGGGTATTTCTTGTCATTTTATGATTCTAAATGGACTATTTTTCCATTTTATTCAAAGTTTATGGTCTTGACTTGTATTTTTGACTTCTTGGATGAATAATATTGACAAGTCTTCATTTTTAGGGACCATTCTTGCCAATTCTTCAAAGTGGAGGGCCCTTTTTGTAAATTTGACAAACTTTAAGGACCAAACTTGTAATTATGAATAAACAAGGGTTTAAAGTGTCAATTCTTCAATATTGGAGTACCCTTCTTATACAATGTTCATTTCTTCAAGGGTTATTCTTGGAAAATCAACGCTAGGGCTTGGTTCATTGTGCGGCTTCGTTTCCCGTGTTCGTTTTTCCTTGTTTCTTGTGATCTTTTGTCATTTTCTCAATATCCGTACCTAAAATACACATATAACAAGCACAAGCATATATTTGTCCTTTTCATGATATTTAATGCATTTTAAGCCCGTTTTGGACGATGAGACTATGTATAAAAGCAGTCTCATCAATCCTCAAATCATCTACATATGCTTCTAGGTTTACACCAATTTGTGACCGAAATGCTGAATCTACCAACCTTTGATATGTGGCTCCGGAACTTTTTAGACCGAAAGGCATTTTCGTGTAGCAATATGTGCCTTCATCAGTGTAGAATGCCATTTTTTTTCCTCATATGCTTCATCCATGAGCACTTGATGATATCCTTTATACGCGTCCAAGAAGAATGTGAATTTATACCGACTGCTCCTATTTTTACGTCTATGTCTGGTAAAGGGTAGTAATCCTTTGGGCAAGCAGAATTGAGGTTCTTGAAGTCTATGCACATTCGCCAATCACCATTAGGTTTTTTACCAGGACAGGGTTCGATATCCACGTAGGATATCTCACCGGTCGTATGATGCCAGCTTTCATTAGCTCCGCGACATCCCTTTTGACTTCTTGACTTTTCTCTTCTCCCAATGTCCTTCTTTTCTGCGCAACCGGAGCGACTTCTATGTTGACATTCAAAGAGTGTTTTATGATCCTTCTAGGTACCCCGGTCATATCTGAATGTTCCCATACGAACACATCGACATTATTTCTCAACAAATCTATGAGTTGCAACCGGCATCACTTAGTGAACCACCATCCAATGGTGACTAACTGTTCCAGATATCCAGGATGGACTATGATATGTTCTGTCATCCCCCCTGCCTCTCGCTGTTGTTGGTTGAACCTCTTGTGGGCGAGCCATATATCTAATTCCTTTCCTACATCGGTTGCTTCATTTTTTCTATTTTCTGCCCGTCTTCTATTACCCTGCACTCGTAGATTGCTCGGGCCTTAGTTCTCATTGTTGTTATTCCATTGGGAGTGGGGAACTTCATGGCTAAGTGTACAGTGGAGGGCACGACACTTAACTCCCTAATTCTACTCCTTCCGAGGTTTAAATTGTATGGAGAAGGTGATCTAATCACCGTGAAGGTCATTATGGTCCATCTTGTCAGATCATGTGATCGGAAGGTTATTTCCAAATCGATCAGGGGTGTGGTTTCTTCACCAGAAAAGCTCAAAACTTTCACGTGATCGAGAGTCAACCTTTTCCGGATTGAGGGCTCCAAGTTTAAGAAGCAATGTTCGAACATGACTTGCATCGTGGCACCTTCGTCCACAAACACCCTTTTTACATAGTACCCTTCTACTTCGTCTTCAAATATCAAAGGATCATCTGAGGCTTCCCCTTCGGTCACCAGAGGAAAAGTGATGGGGGTGTTCATCCAATCTACCTCAATCTTGCATACCTCTTTTATCTTTAAACCGGTATATCTGCTTTTTATCATATTTATCGTCTCCCCTTTAAAGTCCCCATTTCCTCTTCCTTGATTGCCCCTATTTACCCGACCTCGTAAACCTATCACTAGATGATTCAACTTACCGGACTCCAAAGCAACTTTCAACTGTTTTCTTAATTGATGGCAATCGTTGGTGAGATGTCCTTTCTCCTGCTGATAATCACCATACTTATCCATATTTTCCGGCCGAACCATACCTTTTGTTGGTGGTGGTGGAGGAAGCTTCAATTGTAACTCAGTGGCTAAGATTTCCTTGGGGAATTAAGTTAAAGATTCCAATCTAGGGTGCTGGTAAGGTGCTCTTTTGTCACACCCCACCATGGCGGAATATGGGGCGCGACATATGGATATCATCACAACAATAGCATGTCTATGGAGATAACTAAATGAAATAAGAAATATCATAAAATGGTGAAACAATTACAAATGTCATGACAATATCTCAACAATGCAGGAGTCTAGGTTAGTAGGTAACAGTCCTACCACTTACCCGAGACAAACAATTATCATAAACAAAGCAAACATATAGGTGTCAACAAAGTATCACTTATACAAACATCAAATAAAGACTAAGAGGAAAGGGGGTTCCTCCAATGCAATCATAGGCCTCCCAGCTAGCCACTCCTATTCTCACGTTTAACCACATTCTCACCTGAAAGAGACACTAAAACACGTCAACATAAAGTTGGTGAGAGTCATAGGTTTAGACTCCAACTCCAAATCAATTATAAGCTGTGAATAACAACCATTAACAACAGAACATATGGACAATGTGCTATAATTATGTATTAACAACTAGTATTCAAGATTAACCAATCACCACAAATCCAAGGCTCCAAGACTTACCAATAACCACAACTCTAAGGCTCCAAGCCTTACCAATCACCATGGTCCCATATGCTCCCATACACATATGAACCAATCCCAAGGCCCCGCCTTATCAACATCCCTTGGTAAGAAGTCAAACCATAATAACAATCAAGAATATCACATAGCAGTTAATCACATATATGTACACACAAGTCAATCACAAACCATAAAAGCATTCACAGCATTAGTTACAAACCATACAATGTCTCTTCCATCCCATCTGGAAACCAATACATCAAAAGATATGGAACTATGAAACTCACTGTTAGAAATACGTTTTAACGTATATTAGAAGTATCGCTCACTCCACAATATGATTTATGTTGTAATAGCTCGTAGTTAACAATTAGTTAAATGTTACTTATTAAGTTAAGTAAGAACCGGTCCATGGGCTTGTCATGGACCGGCCCAAGCCCATTGTAAGCTTGGAGTATAAATACCCCTTTCCACCTTGGAAAGGGGTTGGTTGTTGTTCTCATTTCACTTTCATATTAATAAAATCATACACATTTTCTCTCACTTTCTCTCTCTAGTTTCTCTCACTAGAAAACATCAACCCACTTCATAGATTCATAGGTTATCAAAATTCTACATTTGGTATCAAGAGCTATGGGGTGATTTAAGGTAAGGATTGTGTTGCTTTTTTAGTTTTTGAATCAATTAGTGATCTTTAGAAAAAATCAATCTTGAATCTTGTTGTTTTTGGTATTTTTGTTATTGGGATTGATTGATAAGGATTGGGTTTAGCTTATTTTGGTAAAAATCATAAAACTTTTTGTGGTTTTGGATCAAAAATCGGATTTAAAGCTGTTTTTCTAAGTCTCGGAAACATATTACCAGAACATTCCGAATAGGTATTCCGAATAGGAGATATATTCAGAATAGCAGAATTTTCCGCATAGACTTTCCGGATAGAAGGGTTTTTCCGAATAGCAGCAATTTTTCCGAATAGCAGAAACTTTCCGAATAGCCAATATTTTCCGAATAGCCAAAAACTTTCCGAATAGCCAATATTTTTCCGAATAGCCAGTATTTTTCCGAATAGCCAAAATTTTCCGAATAGGAGAAATATTCCGAATAGCTTTCCGAATTGCCCATCATTCCGAATAGGAGGTTTTTCCGAATAAGCCAAATAGCCAGATATTCCGAATTGAAGAAATATTCCGCATAAGGGTTTTTCCGCATAAGGGTTATTCAGCATAGGGTTTATTCCGAATAGGGCATTTTCAGAATAGGGTTATTCCGCATAAGGGTTATTCAGCATAAGGGTTTTCAGCATAGGATTATTCCGAATAGGTATTATTCCGAATAGGGTTTATTCTGAGTTTGGGTTATTCCGTATAAGCAAGTTCAAGGGGTATTTGAGTTTTTTCGACGATCTTTAGTGGATTTAATCTTGATTACAACCAACACAACACAAATTCTCAACCTTTCTTCACTGCTCGATCAACCGATAATCTTTGAGTCTTTTAAGTGATCACAATGAATCCAAGTTCATTAATGCCTCAGATGACATCTCTTACGGATATCTCGATCATAACGGGGACTGATAGTCGTCCACCGATGCTTATTAAAGAGGTGTTTGAGGCATGGCAGGGCCGTATGATGCAATACTTGAAGGGCAAACCAACATACGGAAGGCTTATGGTCAAATCGATTTTGAATGGTCCACTCGACTATGGTACCATTGTGGCAAATAACGTGTCTCGACCAAGAGAATATGAAGAACTCACACCGGCACAACAACTCATTGCTGATGCTGATGAAAAGGCTCTACAGACACTTCTCCAAGCTCTTCCACATGATATTTATCGTATGGTTAGTCAATATACGGTTGCCAAAGATTTATGGGAACGTCTAAAGGTGTTGCTACAAGGTACGTCTCTCACCAAACAGGAAAGGGAGTGTCAGCTGTATGATCTGTTTGATAGATTCACGTACAGCCCAGGGGAAACACTACACGATTATTACTTCAGATTCACTACTCTAATGAATGATCTGAATGTATACAATCTCGTGATTGCTCCATTCCAGGTTAACACCAAGTTCTTGAATACTTTACCTCAAGCTGAATGGGGTGAGTATATTACCGATGTAAAGTTAACCCGGGATTTGCATAAGTGCAACTTAGATCAAATCTATGCTTTTCTTCAGCAGCATGAGAAGCATGTGATTATGCACCGTTCTCCTCGCGGTATGTACCCAGATTCCTTAGCTTTGATGGCAAATCAACCAAGTTTGTCACACAACAACACACCTTATATCTTGGGACATCAAGCCTATCATCCATCACCTTACATGACACCGACTTTCCCCCAATACTCGATTCTACCACAACCACCCACCTCACATCAGCAACAATATCGGTTCAATGCACCTTCACCACAGTATGCTTCACAACTTCATCCAGCAAATGTTGCACCTTATGCTCAACCTTCATATTCTTCTTATCAAGAGAATGCAGCATATCCAACAAGCTACCCTGAACAAATGAGTATTCCTTCTACTGATTATGCAGCTCATTCAGATCAAGCACTGTATTGTGATGATGAGGAAGTCCCAGTTCCTGTATTTCAACAAGGAGCTGACCCAGTCGAAGTGCTAACTACTATGTCTGCTTATCTCACAAGAACTTTAAGCAAACGAGGATATAGAGGATCAGCTCCTACCAACAATCAGTTGAGGAATTCATCCAATTCTCGTCAACAAGCTACGATTGAGAATGGCAGGGTCATGGTTCAGCCTATTCAACCATATCAGGGGAGACCTACCACATCAACCACCAAAGCTCGCACGGTCAATCAGGCACCAATGGCCAATCCTGCTCCACGGGCTAATTCCATGGGCAAGTTGAGAATGATTACATGTTACAACTGCAAGGAAGAGGGTCACATGTCCAGGGATTGTAAGAAACCCAAGAAGAGAAGGGATGGACAATGGTTTGCAGAAAAGATCTATCTGGTAAATGCTCAGGCACAAGGAAGGGAACTTGATGAAGAGGAGCTTGCATTTCTTGTTGATCCAGGGATTGCTGAACAAGACGTTGTCACTACGCAGAATGCATCTTACCAAGCCGATGATCTTGATGCGTATGACTCCGACTGTGATGACTTTCAATCTGCAAAGGCTACTCTCATGGCAACTATCTCCAGCTTAGGGCCAGAAAAGAGATCTGAGGTACTTATTAATACCACCGATAATACCACTGATGCTAGTATTCAACCACATCAAGTTGTGCAAGAGAGTGCTGACTCGAATGAATCTTCGGTGGTGAGTCTTTCAAATGAGGAGACAAACAATGATAGCAATATCAATGTGAGTCCCCAGACTTTGAGTGAATCACAACCGAGACCCATTTCGCAAACGCCTACTCCTGCTCAACAAGATTTGGTCATGGTTCCTGCTACATTACTTAGCCAAATGAATGCTGCACTCTTAGAAACCTTAGCTAAGAATAAGAATTTGTCTGATGAGCTTACCTTAAGCAACGAGAATGTTCAAACCTTAGAATTAGTGCCTTCGTCTAGTGTTCTAACTAATCTCGAATATGATCATTTTAGAAACAAACAAATGGGTCATTTGCAAGAAATCGAAAACTTAAGAGCAAATTTGTCTAATGAACTTAAAGAAAAGGAGTTAGTGGTCACTAATTTTCAAAAACTTCAAACAGATTTTGAATCACTCGAGTCTAAGAAGAATGAAATGGAGATTAATGCTACTAATAAGATTAGAAGCCTAGATTATTTGCTTTTAAGACAATACGCTGCTTCTCAACTAGTTCACTTATTTGATGCTTCATTTAGAGAATTTAACTTATCACGTCAAAAAGGCCTTCCCCCTAATCCACGGTATGCAAAACAAGCTTTAAGACATAGTCCTAGACTTTATAATGCAACTCAATTAGGATTGGCCTTAGAACCGATTGTTTTTCCTGGTGATCGAACAAGTAAGGAACTAGTTGATGAGGATCGGTCATACAATTCTGCAAAATATCCTGAGTGTGATTATTCTAAATTTAATAAGGAGCTTGCAAAAACGGATTTTAGAATTCGCTTCCATATGGACAAAGATCTCATAACAGCACCAACCTACATATTAGATGAAGAAAACCCTAATACTTTTCCTACACTTGTCAATATGGAAGGTCCTAAGGAAATTCCAAAGGATCCTCCACCTGTTAGCACTGTATGGTTAAACTTGCAAGAGATTAATCAACACTTTACTAATTTTGACAAGGTCATTTTGGAACGTACGACTTCAAATGGCCTAAACGCCGGAGAATGGGCTTTCGAACATATGAACGAGGTGTTTAAAAATGAGATCAATCCGTTTGTCGAAAGTCTAAAAGAAATTTTTGCATCTCTTAAGGAAAATCTTGTGTTTGAAATTGGTGAAGTTCAAAAAGTGTTTTATGAAATGGACACCGCTTACGAACTACAACTAGTTGAAAAAGAAAAGATTTTAACCGAATATGACCGATTCTTGTCTGCAGTAATCTCGTGTGATGTGCTTACTACTGTAAATGTTAATTATTCGAATGAGCTTACATCCGCTATGATTAATTGTGATGCTGTGAATATTTGTAATAATATTTGTGATGATGTTTGTGATCTCTCTGTAAATGTTGCTGATACTGTAAATGAGGTAGATAATCAGTCTTGTCACGAATCTAACGCTGAGTTTTTAAAGCTACAAGATTCTTACAATTTACTTTCAAAACGCTTTAATCAACTAGAACAACATTGTATATCTTTAGAATTAAAACAACAAACTCAAAATGAGAATCTTTTGATATCAAATGTTTGTGAAAACGGTGTTGAGACGAGTGACAAGATGATTGCAATTGTTAAGACATTAGAGGACGAGATAATGAGATTGAAGAGAGATGTGTCATCAAATGAAAAATTAAAAATGGAACTAGAGGCTGCAGAGTCTAAAAACCAGGTCTTAGAAATTAGACTTTCGTCTGTTCTAGGGGAGATGGATCGGACAAGACAGGGACTATCCGCTCTTTATGGTTCACTAGAAGAACGCTTCGCTTTTAATGCGGCACAACAACAATCTTATGTTGAACAACTGAACCAAAAGTGCGAGTAAATCTCTGATTTGAACATCCTGCTCATTGACAAAAATATGGTTCTGGCTGAGTTAAAGGAGACACTTCTTCTCACCCGACAAGAAGTTGTTGATAACTTAGCTACCGACTCTGCACCGTCCACTGGTGCTCCAACAACCAAGTCAGTAGTGCTTTATAAGAACCCGCTTCATAAGAGAAACCCAGTTACCTATGATGATTATATGAGGAATGCCATTAAGCATGTCGATCTTCTTAGGGATATTTTAGACGATCTTTATGCCTTAGATCCCTCAAGTAGCGACTATTATTCGGCTCATGAATATATTAAGCGAATTCAATATTGCTTGGCATATTTGCAATACATAGGTACACCAGGTTCTGCACTACTTAATAATAGGCCCATTGCTGTAACTCCATTTAATAAGACTCCAGGGGTAAAACCGTCATTGGCACAATCAAGTAAGGCACCTTTAAAATCTGTTGCTAATATTCCCACTTTGCCTTCTACAAGATTAAAAGAGACTACTAAGGCTAAAGGATCGCCACTCAAGAAAGATAAGATCAAGCCCTCCACTAGTAGTGCCAAAAAGAAGAAAGTAGAAGTTCACAATAGGAATCCTAGTTCAGTTTTAAATAAAAAGAATCATGTTAAGACTAAAAGCTCTGCGCCTGTGCAGCAGCCTAAACCATTCGTGAATTCTGATTTAAATTGTTGGAATTGTAATGAATGTATGTTTTCCCAGCGTCATGATTTGTGTCTGATTGATCATGTGAATTAAATGAATGCTATTAAGAATGGTCTTGAATGGAAGCCAACGGGTAGAACTCGTGCCCAAGTTGGCTGGCAATGGCGTCCCACTGGTAGGACCTTTACATTAGATGGAAAAATGTGCCCTTTAACTAGGAATGCATCCATTGAGGTTAGGTCTGAGCGTCCTTTAGTTAGGAACACTCGTACTCAAGTATGGAAACAGCGCCCTTTAATTAGGTCTGCCCCCACTATAGTGCCTATCAGTGAAGAAATACCTCAGGATTTAAGCCAACTAGAATCTACATCACCAATTAGGAAGAAAAAGGCTAGGAAATCTAAGAAACCTACAGTTAGCAAATCTAAGATTATTAAATCTGTACCTGCTAATAACAAGGAACACTCAGATTCCGATACCTCTACATTGTCTTCGTGTGGTGATATTTTCAGGTGGTCCAAATCATCCTGTGGTATTTGGACTCCGGTTGTTCAAAACATATGACCGGAAATCGCTCGATGCTCCGAAATTTCGTCAGCAAGTTTCTTGGTACGGTTAAATTCGGGAATGATCATATAGCAAAGATTATGGGGTATGGTGAATATCAGATTGGAAACGTGACGATTTCTAGGGTATACTATGTAGAAGGTCTTGGTCATAACTTATTCTCAGTGGGACAGTTTTGTGATTCCAACCTTGAGGTTGCTTTTCGACAACACACTTGTTTCATCCGCAACTTGGAAGGAAAAGATTTGTTGAAGGGATCTCGTGGTGCAAATCTTTATACCTTGTCCTTACAAGACATGATGGCCGCTTCTCCAGTATGTCTTCTCTCTAAAGCTTCTAAGACCAAGTCATGGTTATGGCATCGCCGATTATCTCATCTTAACTTTGATGCTATTAATCATCTGGCTAAAAACGAATTAGTTCGTGGTCTTCCAAAGCTTAAATTTCACAAGGACCATTTATGTTCCGCGTGTTCAAGGGGGAAAAGCACCAAGAAATCTTACAAGCCCAAAGCTGAAGACACCAATCAAGAAAAACTTCATCTTTTGCATATGGATCTTTGTGGACCAATGAGAACTGAAAGTGTGAGCGGTAAGAAATTCATTCTCGTCATTGTGGATGATTTTTCCAGGTTTACATGGGTTAGATTTCTACGTACAAAGGATGAAGCACCGAAGGCTATCATTACTTTTCTGAAATTCATTCAGGTACGTTTGAATACTACTGTCCGCCGTATTCGTACAGACAATGGTACAGAGTTCGTCAACCAGAATCTTCGTGATTATTATGAAGGAGTTGGTATCTCACATGAAACATCCGCTGCACGCACTCCACAACAAAACGGTGTCGTTGAAAGACGGAATCGTACACTTATGGAAGCTGCTAGGACCATGCTTATTTACGCGAATGCTCCATTGTTCTTGTGGGCAGAGGCTATATCTACTGCATGTTTCACCCAAAACCGTTCTATCATTCGGAAACGCCATGGAAAAACACCTTATGAGCTTCTACATGATCGTAAACCCGATGTTTCATTTTTCCATGTGTTTGGTGCTCTTTGTTATCCAAACATCAATAGTGAGAACTTGGGTAAGCTTCAACCGAAAGCTGATATAGGTATTTTCATTGGTTACTCACCGTCCAAGAGAGCATACCGAATCTATAACCGTCGTCTTGGCAAGATTGTAGAAACTATGGACGCAGATTTCGATGAGCTGACAGCGATGGCTTCTGAGCAACACAGCTCTGAACCCGCGCTTCATGAGATGGGAACCGGTGCTATTAGTTCCGGATTAGTTCCCAATAATCCTACTTCTACATCATTTTTACCACCATCAAGGCCTGAGTGGGATAAACTGTTTCAACCGTTGTTTGATGAATTCTTCGATCCCCCGACTGATGAAGTTCCAGCACCTGTAGTAATTGCTCCAATACCTGAAGTGGTTGCTCAAGCTAATGAACCTTTATCTAATGCATCTACAATTCACATTGAACCGGATGCACCTTCACCAAGTGATTCTCAAACTACACCTGAATCATCACCCCTACTTGTGCCTAATGATGTGGAAGAGGATTCTATTGATCACGACTTGGAATATGCTCATTTGCAAGAGCTTCCTTTCTTTGGTGTAGCGATCCCTGAAAACCCTTCAGCCGCGTCTACCTCAGAAGAAGCTCCCTCTATTGTTCACTCCAGACCACCTAGGATTGAAAACCATAGCACTAAATGGACAAAAGATCACCCAATTAGGAATGTTATTGGAGATCTAGATCGACCAGTCTCTACACGCCATCAATTACAAGAGAGTGCACTTTATTGTTACTTTGATGCATTTCTCTCTGAAGTTGAACCCAAAAATTGGCAGCAGGCTATGACCCAATCATCTTGGATTGAAGCTATGTAGGAGGAACTAAATGAATTCCAACGACTTGAAGTATGGGAATTGGTTCCTCTCCTTGATAAGGTTAACATCCTCACTTTGTTATGGGTTTATAAGGTTAAACTTGATGAGATGGGTGCGGTATTGAAGAATAAGGCTAGATTGGTCGCTAGAGGATATAAACAAGCCTTGGGTATAGACTTTGAAGAATCTTTTGCTCCTGTGGCTAGATTGGAGGCGATTAGACTTTTCCTTGCGTATGCTGCTCATATGAATATGATCGTCTATCAAATGGATGTGAAGACGGCATTTTTGAACGGTGAACTAAGGGAAGAAGTTTATGTTAGTCAGCCGGATGGGTTCGTCAGTACGGAGTTTCCTAATCATGTGTACAAGCTTAAGAAGGCTCTCTATGGGTTGAAACAAGCTCCACGCGCGTGGTATGATCTCCTGTCAACATATCTCATTTCGGAAGGCTTTTCCAAAGGCAAGGTGGACCCCACTCTATTCACTCTCAAGGAAGGCAACGACATGCTTCTGGTACAAATTTATGTTGATGATATAATATTTGCTGCCACTAACATAGAATTGTCTAATCAATTTGAGAAGATAATGTCCACACGCTTTCAGATGTCGATGATGGGAAAAATTTCATTTTTCTTAGGATTACAGATTTCTCAGAATCCCAGAGGCATCTTTATTAATCAATCCAAATATGCTCTAGAATCTCTTAAGAAATATAACTTTGAAAATTGTGACCCCGTAGACACTCCAATGGTGGAGAAATCCAAGTTAGATGAAGATAGGAATGGGACTATTGTAGATCCAAAACTTTACCGTGGGATGATCGGCACCCTTCTATATCTGACTGCTAGCAGGCCTGATTTGCAATTTGTTGTATGCATGTGTGCCCGGTATCAGGCTCGGCCTACCGAAAAGCACCTACATGTTGTGAAAAGGATCTTTCGGTATCTAAAAGGAACACTTCATCGTGGTCTATGGTATCCGAAAGATTCCTCTATTGCTTTAATATCATACGCAGATGCCGATCATGCTGGATGTCAAGACACGAGGCGTAGTACGTCTGGATCTGTGCAACTCCTTGGGGACAGATTGATCAGTTGGTCTTCAAAAAGGCAGAAAAGTGCTGCAATATCAAGCACGGAGGCTGAATACATCGCCATGTCCGGTTGTTGTGCTCAAGTCCTTTGGATGAGATCACAATTAACTGACTACGGTTTGGGATTCAACAAAATCCCGATGTATTGTGACAACAAGAGCGCCATTGCCCTTTGCTGCAACTATGTTCAACACTCCCGGGCCAAGCACATAGACATTCGCTACCATTTCATTAAGGAGCAGGTGGAGAACGGAGTGATCGAGATGTATTTTGTCACTACTGAGTACCAGCTGGCGGATATGTTCACCAAAGCCTTAGATCGAGGATGAATCGAGTTTTTTATCGACAAGCTTGGCATGAAATCATTCACTCCAGCGACTCTCAAAGAGTTGGCAGAAGAATCAGCTGAATAGTCGTGGTAAACTATTCAGAGTATCCTTTGTTCGTGATCATGTATATTATAGTAAATATATAAACCATAAAAGAAAAATACAAAAATATAAAACCTAGAAAAACCATAAAAAAATATAAAACCTAGAAAAACCATAAAAAATATAAAACCTAGAAAAACCATAAAAATTATAAAATCAAGAAAAACCAAAAATATTTTTCGTTTTAAAAACGGGCATGTCTTTTAGTACGGTAATATTTACGGCCTTAGAAATGTCGATTAATATTGACACGGTGCCATAAATAGAGTCCGTATAAAAGTTGTAATGTTTTAAAACATGCCCATTATGGCTTGTAGTTATTTCTGACTGCAACCCGGTTTTCATATTAAAGTCACGTATTTCCTTGGAAAACGTTGGCTCAGAACGGGAATTAATTTTCTCGGGCATGATTTACAAGCCAAATCATGCAAAGGGATCAAGTTTACTTTACAAATTGGTCTTACACGAGTTTGTGTACGTCTCAGTGCATTAATTTGTTAAAATAAGAGAAATCTTATTGACACCACGAATCAATTTTTTTCTAGATATCAATTTGGAAATGTTTTTCATCATCATGTGCCTCGTTAAACAATGACTACAGCTCTTTAAATAGAAAACGGGTCATCATTTAAGGGGGAGAAAATGTTACATCATCTTTCACATCAAAAAGATCTTCAAAAGTTTTCAAGGAAACTCAAAAAGCTTAATGATTAATGGTTGGATTGCTTTAGCATTTGTCTTGTTGTTGCTTATAAGTTTGTCATAAATAGTGGTGTGCTTGTGTTAAGATAGGTTAATCACTACGGCTCGGATAGTTAACATAAGATAGGGTCAAAATGACAAGAATTAGAACTTGGGAAAACACAAGAATCTTGTTTGTAGAAAGAAGAAAAGTTGAGGGGTAAAGTTGACAATATGTAAAACTTGTGAAAATTTGACCTAGTCAAATTCTTCCCCCCGTCTCTTCTCTCTCACACCTTGTTTATTTGTTTATCCTTGCCGCCATTAACAAACAAACACTCAAACACTCACGAAAATCAAACAGAACATCTCTCAATCATTAATCTTCTTGTTCAAGATCTTCACAAAGGTATTAAAACGGCTTAATCATTCATTCCATTCAAGTTAATTAACTCTTTTTAATTGAAAACAATCGAATTCAGTTTCTGCTTTAATTAGGGTTAAATAAATTGGGGGTTTTACCTGGGTTTTATTCGGAATAGAACGAATTGAACTAATTTGGCCTTTAGAACTCTTGAATTAAACGAACTTGTGCCTAAATTAGAAAAATCGTCACTGATTGAACTTTCAGAATAGTATGATTTTCCGAATAAGGAATGTTTTCCGAATAAGAAAGAACTTTCCGAAATAGGAGCAGTTATTCAGAATAGAAAGAGTTTTCCGAATAGGAGGATTATTCCGCATAGGATATTCTTTCCGAATAGAAAGTTCTTTCCGAATAGACAAGTTCTTTCCGAATAGAAAGGTTATTCCGCATAGGCCTAGACTTTCCGCATAAAGAAATTTTTCCGCATAAGGTTAGATTTTCCGAATAAAGAAAATTTTCCGCATAAGGTCGATCTTTCCGAATAAAGAAATTTTTCCGCATAAGGTTAGACTTTCCGAATAAAGAAAATTTTCCGCATAAGGTTGATCTTTCCAAATAAAGAAATTTTCCGCATAAGGTTGATCTTTCCGAATAAAGAAATTTTTCCGCATAAGGTTAGATTTTCCGAATAAAGAAAATTTTCCGCATAAGGTCGATCTTTCCGAATAAAGAAATTTTTCCGCATAAGGTTAGACTTTCCGAATAAAGAAAATTTTCCGCATAAGGTTGATCTTTCCGAATAAAGAAATTTTTCCGCATAAGGTTGATCTTTCCGAATAGGATATGTTTAATTTATTCCGCATAGGCCTTATGTTCCGAATCGACTTATCATTCCACATAAGTTCTATATTCCGCATAGACCAAGTATTCCGAATTGAATGTTTATTCCGTATAGAAGATGTTTGAATGGTTTACAAGCTTAAGGGATTAGGTCATATGTTCTATGCTTAGGTTTAAAGTCATATTGAGATTCATATTTGTATGTTTCAACCTTTGTGTTTTATCTTAAGCAGAGACAATGACTAACCCTACAGTACAACAAATACAACACACCAGAGCCACCGCCATTGCCGAAGCCAAGACTCTAAAGTTTATTCCGAACAACTTTCGTTTGAAGGAGGTATCTCACTCTACCCATAATGGATTTAAGGTAGGTACAGCCATGCTTGATAAATCTCATCTCAAGCATGCGCTAAGGAGAAGTGCTTCAGTGCCCTATGAATACCTTTACGAGTTCTGGGCTACCAAAGAGAGGACATCGAACAAAATCACTTTTTCCTTGGACAACAAGCAGCAGACGCTTACTGTGTCAGACTTTAGGAAGATCTTTGGATTTTGGACGACACTCAAAGATCTATCATACTCAGCCAACCCGACTAAGGACCAGATCATAGAGATGTTCACTGCCATTGGATGTCTTGACATACGAACCCCGTCTGAGTTTACTACTGCCAAAGTTGGTCAACCATGGAAAGCTATTTTTGGGATTCTAAGCCGATGTTTAACACCCAAAACAACTGGATTTGATGATGTTCGTCCACCAATCATCAAGATATTTTATGGTATGTTTAAAGGTATGGGTATTGATTATGCATCACTGCTGTGGGAGGAGTTTACTTTTCAACTCTTCACAAACACAAAGGGTAAGGTTAAAAGTTACCAGTACCCTAGGTTTATTAAGCTGATCATACATTACTTTATGGAAAACGATGCATCCATTAACAAGCGTGCAGGTAGTCGTCACCACACGATGGATGATGATGATTTGGTAGACTTAAGGCAGGAGACTCATTCGAATACGGTTATTCCTGGTCCCATACCCAGTCATCTTCTGACCGATGAGATTATCGCATCTGATGATTACAAGAACTTGCTAACAGAAATTGAGAATCAACGAGCAAGCATTCTAGCAGGTGAAGACTCTTCCACCATGGTTAAGAGCAAGGGTAAATGGAAGCAAACAGATTTACCTGAACCCAAAGCCAAAAAGAAGAAGACTGTAGTTAAGAAGGGAAAGGGTATGGCTGATGAGCTAGCTCTCCACGATGAAGAAGATATTGATGATCCTGCTCTTAACAAGACTGAGAGAAAAGCGATGAAGATAGCTATGGAAAGGAGTAGGAAAGACACTGGAGGTAGTGGTTCGGGTGCACGGGTAAATGTTGAAGAAGAGTACGTGGAACCAGATGATGTGTTTGAGTTTGGATCACCTGAAAAGTATTCTACTTCGAAGGAGACATCCACCCCACCTGTTTCAGCTAGTATTGAAAAAGAGTCTACTCAACCCTTGGCAACTCAACTTCAACCAACTCAACCCTTACCAACCAGACCGGTTTCAACACCATTTCCTCCACCACCAATAAACCCCATCCTTAGTACCGCAGTAACAACCGAGCCTATTCCATCAACCCAGAGCAGCTCTGCAACATCTGCAATGGCAGCATTAGTGATGGCCGAAATGTTGGATAAACATGTGGATAATCACAAGAGAGAAATGGGTGAACTTCGCCAAGAGTTACTTAGACGAGCTCAAAGTGAAGAAGCATCTAAGAAAGCTCAAGAAGAGTTGATTGCTAAGTTCGCTGCAGATATGGAATTTACACGTAAAGCTCATGCAGAAGAACTTGCTCGGGTTAAAAAGGCTGAAGCTGATAGGCATCAGGCACGAATTACGAGACTTAAAGCTATTAAGGATGACCTTAAAGAGCAAAAAGAAGCTCTTGAAGCTACTATTGAGCAGAGAGTGAAAGACTCCATTGAATCCCTAATGCCTAAACTGCGTGATGAGTTGAAGACACTTGCTGCTGACAACTTGATGATCAAATCATCCAATCCTTCAGAAGCCGCTTACAAGATTGCTTATGACTTGACGGATTTTGAACTTAAGAAGATCCTCAAAGCTCGAATGAGGGAACTTGGATCGTTTGATAAATCGAGGATTCAACGGGCTCTCTTCAAATCCCTGAATGACGCTATCATGGAGGATGATAAGTTGTTCAAGACATTTGGAAGTGTGGTACCCTACCACATTCTCCCTGAGGAAGAAAGGGAAGAGAGTGAAGAAGAAGAGGGTACTGGTGGAGAAGAGGAAGAAGAAGAAGAAGAAGATAAGAATGACGATGATGATGAGGATGATGAGGATCAGAATGATGATGATGATGAGGATGATAATGATAAGGATGATGATGATGAAGAGGATGATGATGACGATGATGATGATGGCGATGATGGCGATGATGGTAATGAGGAGAGTGTTAGGGGGAGCAACGGGGATGATAATGAGGATAATGATGGGGGTAAACAGACTAAAGAGGGAGAGAAGGTTACCAGCTCCAAGAAACCTGCTAAGACTGGAACCAAGTCCAAGAAAGCTGCAGCAGCAAAAGAAAAATCTACTTCCACGGAATCTAGACGATCGAAGTGGCGCCACGATGTGAATGCCACTACAGGGTCATCTATTCCTGGTACATTTATCGCTGCATCCATACCTGTTACCACTAACCCCGTTAGTTCTATTGTTGTTGCTCATGTGATTGCAGAATCGGTAACCGAACCTGAAGCTGCACAACACTCACCCGTTCTTGACACTACCGAGATGCCTGAAACAGAACAAGCAGATGTTCACGTCACCACTCCTCTGCAACAAAACCCACAATCTACTGTTCCAAGCACAAGGGACTGGGCAGACACGTTGGAGATTGACGAGACTGCACCACCACAGGCTTGGATCACGGCAGCGGCGCAGTATGATCTGATCACCGACGCTGACAAAGATGTTTTGTATCTTCGTATCCGCAGTCCGATTGACTTATGTGCATTTCTTTCTCATGAGTATAAGACTTCGGTTACTCCATCTTTGGTGAAGAAAGCCCTGAAGGATAAGAGACTACGCGCCAAAACCCGGTTGACCCAAATGGAGTTCGAGTATTATGCCGATGAGATCCTGAAGGCTCTGAATACCGTTCACCGGCCAGGACTTCATGAATCAGAAAGAGCTCCACCTCCAATGGACCCTACTCAAGATAATCAGATTGCTCTTGACTTCTTCGTCACCAATGATCTTGTGTATCTACTGAAGGGGTCATCAAAGTACGCAACCTCCCTGACCTTGTTGAAAGCTGCCAACTGGGGGACAATACCCTTTATCGAGGAAAAGGTAAACCGACTCTGGGTCCCAAAGATAAATCGTAATTATGATATGTATGCTGTCATAGGTGCATCTCATTGGGACGAACGAGTCCGAAGGGCGTACAGGGGTTGCTGCCTAGTCAATTTTGGAAGCAACGTTAGATCCGACATCCGCATCTCCAGCATTTTAGGGATGAAAACTGAAGCCAAGAATGGCTATTATCATGTGACGGAGATTCGTTTGAAAAGGGAGGATGACAGGGAATACAAAATCCAGCAGGGAGATTTTTCCATCATTCGCCTTGAGGATATCGAAGATATGCTGCTTCTGATGACCCGAGATCAACTCACACATATTCCTCGTGAAGACCTCATTGCTTTGAATACAGCACTTCGTATGTTCACACGAAGCGTTGTCATCAAGACACGAGTTGAAGATCTTCAGTTGGGAGTCGAAAGCTATCAAAGGAAGCTTAACCTAACCCGTCCAATGAATAAAGTGCTACCTCAACATGTAGAAAGATGTCCCTATACCGGCATTTCTGTCCCGAATTACGGCATCTTCTACTTGAACAGTCGAGGTTTAATGAAGTTTATGAGGGTGGGTGAGCTCCATAAGTACAGTGATGGGACTCTTCTACAAGTCAGAGGAAAGTTGGAGCATCTGAACTCGAGTGGGACTTTGCCAGAAATGACGGAGGATTGGCATCCGGGTTACCGGCAGATGGCGAAGTACGTGATCAAGAAGATAGATCAAAAGCTCCGTGAACGTAGATTGATGAGGAGCTTGGAAAGGTTCGTTGGTGGAAGACCATATTTAGTGCACCACAAGCTACTACAACGATCCATCTAATGGGTCGTACATCTCAGGTCCACTTTATATTGGTTTTTAATTGTGAATATGTATATTTGTGAATATTGTGCTTTAATGGCTTCATGTAGTGTTAAGGTTTGATAATTTTTTTTTCAAGAATTTCTCACGAGATTCTAAATCTTTCAAAATATATCACACCAAAGCACTACAACTATCCCTTATTAAATTAAGGGGGAGCAATAACTTGTTCTATGGCCAAACATCGATTTCATTTTTACCCAAAGACCGGTTAATCCATTCAATATCCCAAATATTAATGGTTAACATTTTGGATAAGGGGAGAAAATGGGATTAAGGAGATTTAAATGATACTTGGCTAAAAGATGAAAAAGACTTAACGATTATCCAACTTAATATGTGTAAAGCACGTGTTAAGGGGGAGCGTTTTTGATGAACAAAACACCTAAGGTACAAAACTTTTGATTTCAATATCACAAGTACCTTAAGTGATTTTCAATGATTTTTCATGGTGGCAATTCCTTCCCAAAACACACTTAATTCACGACGAATGTGGTGACAAAAGGGTGGTAGGAATAGGTTTAGTCCAATGATTCATCAGAGCCGATGGAATCTTCCCAAGGACAATTCCCTAGATAGAATTAGAAGTCCTAGGAATGATGGAGAAAGATTGTGAACGTAGCTGAATGCCGACCAAGTACTTAAGCTAGCACTGGAACAATCACAACAAGGTACTAGTGATGACGTATTGGTAAGCATTGAAGGGGTTGAAGAATGAAAAAGAATTGTTAAGATAAAGGGTGTAAAGAAAGAAGCCCTCCTTACAACTTTAGGCAGAAACCGGGTCAATACATATGCTATTGAGGTCATTTTTGCTAATGATTCTCGGTATTGAAGAAAGACATCATGGACCCAGTGATGCAATACACAACCCTTCCAAGCTAACTCAAATATCTCTCAAAAGGTATTTGTTTTAATCACACGGAGATCAACACGTTATCTATTGGTTTATTCACTCCGAATAGACTGGTATTGAAAAGGTGGCACTCCTCTCCAGCCATCGCTCACTAAATCAAAACGCACAATCGAGTCTAGAGCCAAGAGATCATCAAAAGTCTCATTAGGACACTTTCCATTTATTCCTTGCTTTCTCGCACACTGTGAAAAGTAAGAGATTTTCATGAGTCCTACGCAGTATTCCTGTAATATTGCCAGAACATCCGAGTAATACGCAAGTATTACAATGAAGATGGAAATCCTGCTTGAGCCAACATCAAACAAGCTCATGGTAGGTTACACGTGCGGTTCTTTTAGAACCAATCTTGTGAAAAACTGGAAGGTAACAGTGGTTTAATTCTTAATTGAACTTAAACTCGTTCCAGGCCTCTTCGCATTATCATATGATCTTGCCAGAACACTCAGAGTGACTCTTTATTGACCACAGTGACGAGTGGAAATCCTTCTAGTGTTAACATCAAACAGCACTTGGTAGGTGACGTGCAAGATTCTTTATGAATTGAGCTCGTGACAACTGGAAAGCAACGATGGTGAAAATCTTAATTGAAATTCACTTGTTCCAGGTTTCATGAATTGACGGCTTCAAATCACAAGGATAATTTATCCAAGTGATTCACTCTTTATGTTCGCAGTCAGCTTTGGACGGTCGAATAAAGAGAACGGGTTTACCCGCGAAATCCTGTCAGGAAGTTACTTAATTGAAATTATCCGTCACGGGTACGATATCTAATATCGTCCAACGGTCTTCACCGACCGGAGGTAAAATGCTACCGAATTAGAATAAAATGTTCAAAGCCATTTTATTCGTGTCGTTGCTGTGTACCTGTTAAAGACGGTGGCGTTGCTGTGTACCTGTTGAAGACGGTGGCGTTGCTGTGTACCAGTGAAGACGGTGGTGTTGCGGTGTACCTGTAAAAGTCGTTCCCACATGCTTATGCCTTTTGCAACAAAGTTCAGCAAAAATTCAAGAAAGTACAAGATGAAGTCTTCCGCTGTACCAAACTCTGAAGCTTTCGAGAATTCAACAAAAAGACGTAAGTGTGTGGAACATGAAGTCACGAGGAGGCAAAGTTCACAAGAAAGGCAAAGATCGCACGTGAAAGGTCAAAGAACAATGCTCTCAAGTCAAAGCCAAAAAGATCAAACAAACATATTCACAACAAAAGAAAGAAAAGAAGAAAAGACTACGAGCTAAAGAACGAAGACTTAGTATAGTATGCTAGGTTTAGAACTTTGTAACGTGGAGTGACCTCCCTTAGGGGGAGATTGTTAGAAATACGTTTTAATGTATATTAGAAGTATCGGTCACTCCACAATATGATTTATGTTGTAATAGCTCGTAGTTAACAATTAGTTAAATGTTACTTATTAAGTTAAGTAAGAACCGGTCCATGGGCTTGTCATGGACCGGCCCAAGCCCATTGTAAGCTTGGAGTATAAATACCCCTTTCCACCTTGGAAAGGGGTTGGTTGTTGTTCTCATTTCACTTTCATATTAATAAAATCATACACATTTTCTCTCACTTTCTCTCTCTAGTTTCTCTCACTAGAAAACATCAACCCACTTCATAGATTCATAGGTTATCAATATTCTACACTCACCTGAACAAGCTTCTCCAAGTATTCGCGCTCTTGCAAAAATCTAAACACAGAAACATATACAATCAAGACATGAACCACATACCAAAATGGCTCATCAATCTATGATGGATATCTAACCTTCTCCTACAACTTAACCCTATTTATATGTCATATGCATCTCATTACACCCCTCTATAAAGCCCTTAACTTAGTTTAGTTTATAACTCGCCCCGTTAACATTTTACCCCAAACAATCCCGTTTTTCATACTTCAAACTATGGGTCGAACACCCACTTAACCAAAATAACATGCCCTGTAAAAGCAACCCTATGTCTTTACATGTGTTAGCTAACTCTCCTATTTGACCGTAACCTTAAAGCTACTGTTAAGGCCTCCATATATATATATATATATATATATATATATATATATATATATATATATATATATATATATATATATATATATATATATATATATATATATATATATATATATATATATATATATATATATATATATATATATATATATATATATATATATATATATATATATATATATATATATATATATATATATATGTATATATATATATAATATATATATATATATATATATATATATATATATATATATATATATATATATATATATAATATGTATATATATATGTATATATATATATATATATATATATTCTTTTACCTATCCAGAATTTACTGAGTTTGAAAATTTGAGAAGTTTTTTATGACCAGAGGGTCTTAACCTATTCCATTTACATAGCCCTACTCCAAATCCTTTCTATAATATATAAACTAACTCCCATATTCGTTTGAAGGTCTATCTATAACCCTAAGAATCCTAACCAACTCAAAACATAAAACGTAAACAGGCTGATCCAAAAACTGTTTTGACACCCGACTGATGTAACCTGTTTATGACCAACTTACCTACCTCCAATTCAATTCTCGTTTCTTGAATTTGAAAGTTAATTCAATTACCTTTTCAGGCACATAAGATTCGAAACTTAAAAGTTTGTATAACTCTAGATATGATCAAAACAATGGACCAAAAATTCTGCCTAGTTTTTAAAAACAATTTAACACAACTAGTCTAATTAATTATCTAGATAATGTATAATTATTAACCCTATTAATCTAAACATGTTTATATAATTAAAATACAGAAGTTATGTTTAACCTGACCCTAGATCCATCATCTGTTGATTAATTACATGATTAGATTAAATAAAATCATACATTAAAGAAGAGTTTTGAAGATTTTACCTTAGAGATCAAATGAAGAAATTGTCTTTGATGAAACCTAATTCCACCATTGTTAAAATTCGAATATGAGATGTTATGGGGGTGAAAAATCTTATTATATTGGTTATGGGATGGGCTTGGTTAAGTCCTAAAGTCCCCCTAATCCCATTACTAGTCCATTGGGCTTGTTTTTGGGCTTTTTGGTTATTTTCTTTCTTCCTTTTCTTTTGGCTGCCCAAACCAAGCCCAAAGCACCTAAAGATCTGGTTTATAACTGATACAAGGGTTTTGCTATGGGTTCAGAAGTTCGAATTCTCGGAATCCTCTCGAATTGATCTCAGTTAAAAGTGGAATGATTTGTTCTTGGTGACAAAAAGTGGATTTGGTTTTCTAGTCTACTAAACAGATAAGTGAGTATAATAGTAATGAAGTAAACTTAAAACAAGTAACAAATAATAAGCAAAACTGGAAAAATAACTCTTACTGAAGAAGACCCTATGCGGAATAAAACACCATTCGGAATGTTGGCATCTATGCGGAATATATGTCTTATTCGGAAAACTTGCCTCATGCGGAATATAAAACTCTATGCGGAAAATACTCTCATTCGGAAAAACACCTATATTCGGAAAGTACTGCTCTATGCGGAAAATAAGCTTTACTCGGAAAAATTGCTATTCGGAAAATGTTGACCATTCGGAATATCAGGCTATTCGGAAAATGTTCCGAATAGGGAAACAGAAATGTTGCTATTCGGAATAATATAAAAACAAGGCTATTCGGAAAAATGTTCCGAATAGGGAAACAGAATAATGCTATGCGGAAAATTGGTGCTACTCGGAAAAACCAGTCTATTCGGAAAAAGTTCCGAATAAGGAAACTAAAACACCCCTATTCGGAATATTCAATATTCCGAATAAGGGAAACTCAAAATGGGCTATTCGGAATTTTCTGGGCAGTAACAGTAACAGAAGAAAAAGAGAGGCACGAAATTTAATCCAAATCGACTTAAATACTCAAAAAGGTTTTGCCAAATTAAACACAAATCATCTAAATACCATAAAGAACAAATCCCATCAATAAAAACACTAAATCAACAACTTTTTAAGATCAAACTAAAATCAAATAAAAACTCAATAACTTGTAATAGATGATGATGAAGAACAAGATGAATAGAAAGATGGAATAGATTGATTAATGGAAGAGTAACAAGGTTAATGATCAATGATTACAAGATTGAAAAAGAAAAATGAAAATCACCAAACTCCCTAATGGAGTTGGTGAAGGGACGAACTACAAAGAAACTGGGAAAAAGGGAAAATGAAAAACTCACTCCCTAATGTGTGAAGGGAGTTTCTTTTTATACTCCTAGTGGTTGGTTGGTGAGTGGGCTTTCTCCCTTTCTTCTTGTCTTCTCGTCTTTTCAGAAAAGTTGACGTTTTCGATTCTGATTCGGGATTTGTTGTCGATTAAATCCAACTCGTCTTTTAATTTCTTCGTTAAATAGACTTGAGTTTCTTCGACTTATGAAAATCTTCCGTCTTTAGTCCTTTTCTTCGATAAATCTTCGAATAGGCCTAGTGACTTCAAATCTTTTGCATCTCTTGGACAATAGACTTTATCTTGAGTCTTTTTCCTTGATAAAACCCGTGCAATCCCATGTTTTCTTTAATATTCATCCGGTTAGCTCTAAAATCACAATAAACACAAAAACCACGCATAATTCCAAACAAATGATATTAATTACGTGTTTTGGTCTTGTTTTAGCCAGAATTAAGTGGTAAAAGGATGGGTGTTTACACACCTATCAAATCCCCTACACTTAACCATTGCCATGCCCTCATGCAATGCTTAGTGATAAAGCAATTTTACATTTTTCTCATAATTAATCAACCTCGGCCTTATTCAAATACTACTAATTAAGAATCAAATAACTAGGAGAAATAAAAACTTTAAGATAAACAAAAAGAAATGAAATAACTTGTAAAGAAATCAAAGACTTACATTAGGGCTTTGGTGTTGCGAAGATTTATCACCCTCAAGTTTCACGTTCCCCAAACTAAGCTTAAAAACGAGATCATTGTTATTATAAGTTAGTAAATCAAACACTTACACACATGGCTTAATTAAATGCTTAAACCCCCTTATTCCTAGGTGTATCTCTTATATTTTATTTTTGTCTTAGAATGATCATGAAGATGCATTTTTGGACTTATTTCGATAGTTTATTAAGGCTGAAAGCAAAGTAGGACGATTTGATCAATAGTTAGCTAAAGGACAAAATCTCTTAAAACTGCTTCTCGGGATATCAAAAAGTTCATATCTTGGCATAACTTGGTTCACGATTTGAGACCTTTCTCGGGCCGATATTTGGCATGTACTTCATACTTCATATCTTCGAGAGACGTTCTTGAGATAATGGTCTTCTCATCATAATAGAGTTTCTTCACTTGGAGATTTTTGAGGGGTACTCCAACTTTGTTGACCACGACTTCATGATTATTTCTTCAATCTCTATTTGGGATTTTGAGATACAACGATCCGCCTCCTTTTCGGACTTGGATCTATTTATCCTCATACCTTGTTAGGGTCTTTTCGGATAGACTTCTCCATGATCTTTATGGGAGTTGATTGCTTTTCGTCGTGAGTCTTGATCCTTCATATTGACTTTAGGAATAATGCTTTTCACATCACTTTGGATCTTCAGCAATAAAATTGAATCCTCATGCCTTGTTAGGGCCTTTTCGGACTCGCCAATCTTCGCGCCCCGCTTCATAAGTTATGCCTTGGCTATGAACTCTCGTCATTACCGAGCAACTTTTAAACGATCTTGGGCTAGAAGCTAAGTAACTTTTCAAATCGTAAGACCTTACTTATTGCAGATAAATTATTAGCAAGTGATGGGAGAATAGGCAAATAATTACACCAAGTGAGCTTGCGCAAGAATGCCGACTTATAATTGACTCTATCATTTCTCGTCCTCCACAATTTAAAATCTCAAGTAATGAGACTCGTGGACACTTAGCCTAATAAACCAATTAAGGTCTATATGGTTAAGGATACTAGCTAGAATAAACTTGGATAAGTCTATTCGGGTTGAGTCAAAATAAACGCAACGGGCCTAATATGTCAAAGATTTCTAAACTAGCTACAACACTTTATTAAAATTTTGACTTTATTGCGGGATATATACATATGAAAGCAACGATAAAAATTTAAAAATTACAACTAAATGGCCAAAGTTAATAAAAAATTTGAAAAATGTTGAAAAATAGGATTTTCCGGTTAAATGAAGGCATTTTCATGGAAAAGTCCACTTAAAACTTCGATAGAAGTCTCCCCTACACTTAAGATAAACATTGTCCTCAATGTTTAAGCATGTGGGAAAAATCTCCCCTACACTTATGACATTGTGCACGTTGGTTAACTCAAGTTAAGGAAGAGACGACTAAAGTGATCAATTTCAAATGTGAGAATGAAGAAAATTGAATCACGATAGTTGAGAGATAGAACCGGATTTCGGATAACACGGGAGCACGGTTCTTCAAAGATTTCCAAGATTGCAGTTATCCCTGTAAGCACATCACCACACAAACACAAATGACCAAAATAGGTCATCCCCTACACTTAGGGGGTTAAAGGGATAGATACTCGGGCTGCCTCCCGAGGAGCGCTTGTTTTTGATAACCGAGTCACGAGCCTGACTCGACCCAAATTCAGTTCATGGGGAACGTGGTGAGGGATGGAATCACCTCCTGAGAGGTGTCCTCACCAAAGTACAACTTCACTCGTTGGCCATTCACCTTAAAATTTGGTCCATTAGGTTGAGCAAGCTCGAGAGTACCATATGGAAAAATTTGGGCGATGGTGAATGGGCCGGACCAACGAGATTTGAGCTTGCCCGAAAAGATTTTCAACCGAGAGTTAAAAAGTAAGACTTTGTCTCCGACATGGAACTCTCGGTTTTTGATCTTGGAGTCGTGAATGAGCTTAGTCCTTTCCTTATAGATCAAAGAATTTTCATAAGCCTCATTCCGAAGTTCATTGAGCTCATTGAGTTGGAGCTTGCGTAGGTCACCGGCTTTGTTGATATCAAAATTAGCCCACTTCAAGGCCCAGTAAGCCTTGTGCTCCAACTCAATGGGGAGATGGCACGCTTTCCCGTACACAAGACGATAGGGCGTACAGCCGATCGGGGTCTTGTAAGCAGTACGGAAAGCCCACAAAGCATCATCGAGTTTATCAGCCCATGCGGCACGATGCTCTCCCACGGTTCTTTCCAAAATTCGCTTCAGCCCTCGGTTTGATATTTCAGCCTGGCCATTAGTTTGTGGGTGGTAGGCTGTGGAAAGACGATGATTTACACCGTACTTAGCCATGACTCTAGCAAATTGGTCATTGCAGAAATGAGTCCCACGATCACTAATAATGGCGCGAGGCACACCGAAGCGAGCGAATAGAGCTTTCAAAAAGTTACAAACCACCCTTGCGTCATTAGTAGGCAAAGCTTTGGCTTCAACCCACTTTGAAACGTAGTCAACGGCTACAAGGATGTATTTGTTTCCTTTAGATGAAGGGAATGGCCCCATAAAGTCGATACCCCAAACATCAAAAATTTCACACTCTTGAATGAAATTCTGAGGCATTTCGTCTTTATGTGTGATTTTGCCTTGCTTTTGGCAAACATCACATCTCTTAACCATATTGTGAGCATCACGATATATGGAGGGCCAATAAAATCCCGAATCAAACACTTTCTTAGCGGTGTAGTTGGGACTAAAGTGACCACCGGTGGGACCTTTGTGGCAAGCATCAAGGATGTCCGACGCTGCCGGTCCATCAACACATCGACGGATAATCAGGTCGGCACATTGTTTGAAAAGGTAAGGGTCGTCCCAAAAGTAAGTCTTGATGTCAATAAAGAACTTCTTCTTTTGCTGGGACGTCAACCCTTCCTTGAGAATTCCACCCGCCAAGTAGTTTGCAAAGTCCGCAAACCACGGGGTTTCATTCGGCTTCGAGTTTATAGACATTAAGGTCTCCAAGGGAAAAGAATCATTGATTTCTTTGGTCGGATGATCCCCTTGGTATGGATCCTCAAGTCTACTAAGATGGTCCGCGGCTAGGTTTTCTGCTCCTTTTTTTATCGCGGATGTCGATTTTAAATTCCTGGAGCAGCAAAACCCAGCGAAGAAGTCTTGGTTTGGAATCTTGCTTTGTCAACAAGTACTTCAGCGCGGAATGATCAGTGTACACAATGGTGGTGGAAAGGACAAGATAGGGGCGGAATTTTTCAAAAGCATAGACAACAGCTAAAAGCTCCTTTTCGGTTGTCGTATAATGTAATTGTGCCCCTGTCATTGTCTTGCTAGCATAATGGATCGGTTGGAAGTGTTTGTTCACTCTTTGTCCAAGAACCGCTCCAATAGCAAAATCGCTAGCATCACACATCAACTCAAAGGGCAGCTCCCAATTAGGGGTAACCAAGACGGGTGCCTTAGTTAGCTTATCCTTAAGTGAGTTAAAGGCTTCAAGGAACTCTTTGGAAAAGATAAAAGGAGTATCTTTTTCCAAGAGGTGGGTCATCGGGCGAGCGATTTGAGAGAAATCTTTGATGAATCGACGATAGAAGCCCGCATGACCCAAGAAACTTCTCACACCCTTCACGGTTGAAGGTGGAGGCAACTTAGCTATAACATCGACTTTAGCACGGTCTACTTCAAGACCGGCTTTCGAAATCTTATGTCCAAGCACGACGCCTTCTTTTACCATAAAATGGCATTTTTCCCAATTTAGAACAAGGCGAGTGTCTTCACACCGCTTTAGCATACGTTCTAAATTGGCAAGGCAAGCAGAGAAGGAATCCCCGAAGACCGAGAAATCATCCATGAAGACTTCCATGGTTTGTTCAACCATGTCATGGAAGATAGCTAACATGCACCTTTGGAACGTCCCTGGCGCATTACATAAGCCAAAAGGCATTCTTTTGTAAGCGAAAGTACCATAGGGACAAGTGAATGTAGTTTTCTCTTGATCTTGTGGATCGATGGGTATTTGAAAATAACCCGAGAAACCATCAAGAAAGCAGTAATATTCATTACCGGCTAATCGTTCAAGCATTTGGTCCATAAAAGGTAGAGGGAAATGATCCTTTCTCGTGGCATCATTGAGTTTGCGGTAGTCTATACAAACTCTCCACCCAGTAACGAGACGAGAGGGAATCAACTCGTTGTGTTCATTGGGAACAACGGTTATTCTGCCCTTCTTGGGCACACAATGGATTGGACTAACCCATGGGGAATCCGAAATAGGGTAAATCATACCCGCATCAAGAAGTTTGATAACCTCTGTTTTGATGACTTCATGAATTTTTGGATTCACCCTTCGTTGGCTTTGAATAGTGGGCTTGAAGTCGTCCTCCATGAGAATTTTGTGTGTGCAGAAGTGAGGATCAATTCCACGAATATCCGAGATTTTCCAAGCAATAGCCTTCTTATGCTCCTTTAACACAGCAACGAGGCGAGTCTTCTCTTCATCTTTCAAATCCTTTGCAATAATGACGGGCGACTTCTTGTTGTCGTCAAGGAACACGTACTCGAGATGAGGCGGCAACTCCTTAAGTTCCAAATCCGGAGGATTTTCGACGGGAGGCGTTTTCAAAGTCGTGGCATCGATAGCAATAACCGTGGGAGATGGAGGCGAAGGATTGTCTTCAGTGAGAAGATTGTCAAAGAAACTCATGTCTTCATCCCCCTCGGTGGGAGAATCATTAGTAGCTAAATTCGCATCTCCCATGGTAGCTTCAAGATTGTTCCAGAATAAATCACTATCTCCAAATAGAGACAACGATGAATCAATAGAGGACACGGTCTCAACAGTGGGAAGAGAGGTAGGAATACTTTTGCAAGCATCATTAAAGTGTTCTTCACAAGCCTCATCAAGAACGTCAATACAATTAACGCTCTCATACGAATAAGGCTGTTTGGACAACTTTCCCATGTTGAAGACTACTTTGTCGTCACCCACTCTCATGATAAGCTCTCCGACTTCAACATCAATAAGAGTGCGACCGGTCCTAAGGAATGGACGACCAACAATAAGTGGCACACGGGGGTCCATCTCGTAGTCGACGACAACAAAATCAGCAGGGAAGGTGAATTTGTCGACTCCTACAATGACGTCTTCGGCTATCCCCACTGGATAAGCAACCGTACGGTTGGCCAATTCCAAAGTCATCTTGGTGGGGACTAGCTCTGGGAGAGATAATTGCTTCCAAACACTTAGAGGCATGAGATTAATACTGGCACCTAGATCGGCTAGGGCCATGCAATTCTCTACTCCCGGGAAATTGCAAGGGATAAGAAAACGACCCGGATCACCAAGCTTGATTGGCAATTTCCTTAAGAGCACTGCAGAGCAGTTCTCATTAAGTTGGGTGTTGGCTATGTCGAGGAGCTTTTCCTTGTCGCTCAGAAGGTCTTTAAACATTTTAGCATATTTGGGCATGTGAGCGAGAGCCTCAGCGAAGGAGATATTGAAATTCAGTTGTTTGAACATTTTAAGGAAATTCGAAACCTGAATATCATCCTTGCTCTTTTGCTTCTCTTTCCTCAACCTTGAAGGATAAGGTATATTGGAAGAAGAGGAAGGCTTTAGGGGAATAGGGTCACTCACAACCACGGGTGAAGGAGGGGTAGAAAGAAGAGGTGGAGAAATTTGGGAAGGAGAAGGAGGAGGAATAGGAGCAGGCGACTCGTTCTCCTTAGTCACAATCACCGGTGGGGGTATAGGAAGCTCGGGTTCCTTGGTACCTTTACCACTTCGAGTGGTGATTGCTTTCATCTCCCCTCTTGGGTTCGCAACGGTGTTACTCGGAAGAGTACCCGAAGAAGAGGGTTGACTACTTTGGAAGAAACTAGCCATCATGTTCCTCAGATCATTCGTCTGGCTATCCAACGTGTTTCGCATATCGGCTCTCAAATCATTTCCTTGCTTTACCAAATCGGCTTTCAGGTTGAGCACTTCTCTCTGAAGATTTCCCACTATCGCATCGTTAGTCCTCATATAAGTTTCCACTTCTTGGTGAAGAGCGGTGGGTTGGTTGGGAGGAGCATTGTATGCAGGTGGTTGGTAAGCAGGTTGTTGGTAGACTTGATTGTTTCTTTGAGGTGGTTGTTGCTGCTTGTGAGGTGGGATGTATGGTTGTCGAGGCTGTTGTTGTTGTTGAGGAGGGCGATTAAGGTTTTGTTGTTGGTTTTGGTTGGCAGGAGGAAAACCAGGTGGGGAAAGATAGTTGTTGCTGCGGTAGCTAAGCAAATTACGGTCACCTTGGGGTTTTGCTTGATAAGCGGGTTGTTGGTAGGTGCCATATGCCGCATTCACATTCTCAGCAGGGTAATCTTGGGTGGCGGTACAAGTTGTATAGGAGTGGGGACCACCGCATATCTCACAAGGTTGGCTGACAGCGTTGACTTGTGCATTTTTGGCGTTGTTGCTGTTGTTGTTGCTGACGGTGTGGGTGACAAGCGATTCAAGAAGCGTGGTGATTTTGTCTAATCGCTTGTCGCTGTCATTAGTGCTAGCACTAGCAACATTGGTCCTAACACTCTTGGTTTGCACACGAGATTTGTTCTCAATGATGTCCCAAGCAGCATTGGAAGTCTTAGCCAATAAATTACCCCCTGAGGCACTATTCAGTGAATCTTGATCATTCATGCTTAAACCATTGTAAAAAGTATTAATTTGATGTACTTTGGTAAAACCATGTTGTGGGCATTTTCTTAAAAGATCTTTAAAACGATCCCAAGATTCACTGAATGACTCATCGTACTTTTGTTCAAAGTTTATAATCTCATTCCGCAAAGCGGTAGTACGAGAGGGTGGAAAAAAGTAATTGATGAACTTTGTTTCCAAATCCGTCCACGAGAGAATACTCTGTGGCGGTTCCTTAGCAAGCCAATGCCGGGCTTGTCCCTCTAAAGAAAAGGGAAAAAGTTGTAACCTTATCACTTCTTGTGAAACTCCATTGAACTTGACCGTGTTAGTGAGTTGTAGAAATCTCTTGATGTGGTCGTGTGGGTCATCAATGGTTCGTCCCAAGAATGGCTGAGCGGAGACCATCTGGATAAAGCCTGACTTGAGCTCGAAATTGTTGGCGGCCCAAGCCCATTGTAAGCTTGGAGTATAAATACCCCTTTCCACCTTGGAAAGGGGTTGGTTGTTGTTCTCATTTCACTTTCATATTAATAAAATCATACACATTTTCTCTCACTTTCTCTCTCTAGTTTCTCTCACTAGAAAACATCAACCCACTTCATAGATTCATAGGTTATCAATATTCTACACTCACCTGAACAAGCTTCTCCAAGTATTCGCGCTCTTGCAAAAATCTAAACACAGAAACATATACAATCAAGACATGAACCACATACCAAAATGGCTCATCAATCTATGATGGATATCTAACCTTCTCCTACAACTTAACCCTATTTATATGTCATATGCATCTCATTACACCCCTCTATAAAGCCCTTAACTTAGTTTAGTTTATAACTCGCCCCGTTAACATTTTACCCCAAACAATCCCGTTTTTCATACTTCAAACTATGGGTCGAACACCCACTTAACCAAAATAACATGCCCTGTAAAAGCAACCCTATGTCTTTACATGTGTTAGCTAACTCTCCTATTTGACCGTAACCTTAAAGCTACTGTTAAGGCCTCCATATATATATATATATATATATATATATATATATATATATATATATATATATATATATATATATATATATATATATATATATATATATATATATATATATATATATATATATATATATATATATATATATATATATATATATATATATATATATATATATATATATATATATATATATATATATATATATATATATATATATATATATATATATATATATATATATATATATATATATATATATATATATATATATATATATATATATATATATATATATATATATATATATATATATATAATATGTATATATATATGTATATATATATATATATATATATATATATTCTTTTACCTATCCATAATTTACTGAGTTTGAAAATTTGAGAAGTTTTTTATGACCAGAGGGTCTTAACCTATTCCATTTACATAGCCCTACTCCAAATCCTTTCTATAATATATAAACTAACTCCCATATTCGTTTGAAGGTCTATCTATAACCCTAAGAATCCTAACCAACTCAAAACATAAAACGTAAACAGGCTGATCCAAAAACTGTTTTGACACCCGACTGATGTAACCTGTTTATGACCCACTTACCTACCTCCAATTCAATTCTCGTTTCTTGAATTTGAAAGTTAATTCAATTACCTTTTCAGGCACATAAGATTCGAAACTTAAAAGTTTGTATAACTCTAGATATGATCAAAACAATGGACCAAAAATTCTGCCTAGTTTTTAAAAACAATTTAACACAACTAGTCTAATTAATTATCTAGATAATGTATAATTATTAACCCTATTAATCTAAACATGTTTATATAATTAAAATACAGAAGTTATGTTTAACCTGACCCTAGATCCATCATCTGTTGATTAATTACATGATTAGATTAAATAAAATCATACATTAAAGAAGAGTTTTGAAGATTTTACCTTAGAGATCAAATGAAGAAATTGTCTTTGATGAAACCTAATTCCACCATTGTTAAAATTCGAATATGAGATGTTATGGGGGTGAAAAATCTTATTATATTGGTTATGGGATGGGTTTGGTTAAGTCCTAAAGTCCCCCTAATCCCATTACTAGTCCATTGGGCTTGTTTTTGGGCTTTTTGGTTATTTTCTTTCTTCCTTTTCTTTTGGCTGCCCAAACCAAGCCCAAAGCACCTAAAGATCTGGTTTATAACTGATACAAGGGTTTTGCTATGGGTTCAGAAGTTCGAATTCTCGGAATCCTCTCGAATTGATCTCAGTTAAAAGTGGAATGATTTGTTCTTGGTGACAAAAAGTGGATTTGGTTTTCTAGTCTACTAAACAGATAAGTGAGTATAATAGTAATGAAGTAAACTTAAAACAAGTAACAAATAATAAGCAAAACTGGAAAAATAACTCTTACTGAAGAAGACCCTATGCGGAATAAAACACCATTCGGAATGTTGGAATCTATGCGGAATATATGTCTTATTCGGAAAACTTGCCTCATGCGGAATATAAAACTCTATGCGGAAAATACTCTCATTCGGAAAAACACCTATATTCGGAAAGTACTGCTCTATGCGGAAAATAAGCTTTACTCGGAAAAATTGCTATTCGGAAAATGTTGACCATTCGGAATATCAGGCTATTCGGAAAATGTTCCGAATAGGGAAACAGAAATGTTGCTATTCGGAATAATATAAAAACAAGGCTATTCGGAAAAATGTTCCGAATAGGGAAACAGAATAATGCTATGCGGAAAATTGGTGCTACTCGGAAAAACCAGTCTATTCGGAAAAAGTTCCGAATAAGGAAACTAAAACACCCCTATTCGGAATATTCAATATTCCGAATAAGGGAAACTCAAAATGGGCTATTCGGAATTTTCTGGGCAGTAACAGTAACAGAAGAAAAAGAGAGGCACGAAATTTAATCCAAATCGACTTAAATACTCAAAAAGGTTTTGCCAAATTAAACACAAATCATCTAAATACCATAAAGAACAAATCCCATCAATAAAAACACTAAATCAACAACTTTTTAAGATCAAACTAAAATCAAATAAAAACTCAAGAACTTGTAATAGATGATGATGAAGAACAAGATGAATAGAAAGATGGAATAGATTGATTAATGGAAGAGTAACAAGGTTAATGATCAATGATTACAAGATTGAAAAAGAAAAATGAAAATCACCAAACTCCCTAATGGAGTTGGTGAAGGGACGAACTACAAAGAAACTGGGAAAAAGGGAAAATGAAAAACTCACTCCCTAATGTGTGAAGGGAGTTTCTTTTTATACTCCTAGTGGTTGGTTGGTGAGTGGGCTTTCTCCCTTTCTTCTTGTCTTCTCGTCTTTTCAGAAAAGTTGACGTTTTCAATTCTGATTCGGGATTTGTTGTCGATTAAATCCAACTCGTCTTTTAATTTCTTCGTTAAATAGACTTGAGTTTCTTCGACTTATGAAAATCTTCCGTCTTTAGTCCTTTCCTTCGATAAATCTTCGAATAGGCCTAGTGACTTCAAATCTTTTGCATCTCTTGGACAATAGACTTTATCTTGAGTCTTTTTCCTTGATAAAACCCGTGCAATCCCATGTTTTCTTTAATATTCATCCGGTTAGCTCTGAAATCACAATAAACACAAAAACCACGCATAATTCCAAACAAATGATATTAATTACGTGTTTTGGTCTTGTTTTAGCCAGAATTAAGTGGTAAAAGGATGGGTGTTTACACACCTATCAATAACCTTATTTTATAACTCATATTATTATAAAACTAAATCTCACATTCGTGTTACTTCCGGACCATAACCCGAAAGCCTTACGTTGGTTTTTCGACTTTCTACGCGATTTCCGAACTAACCGTCATTTCAAAAAGTTTCTAATTATAGAAAATATCTCTAAAACTTATCCTAAACATATAATCTATACTTAATACATACATACAACATACGATTTGTTCAGGAAGCATTGTAAAAACGATATCCGAACTTTCTCGTAGTTCATTTCTGAACTCAGTTTATTTCATTTCATTTCATTTCATTTCATTTCATTTCCAACCCGTACCAGGATTTACAAATCATGTACCTCATTTCGTCCATTCTCATCCCTAAAATCACACATATAAACAAATAAATCACATAAAACACATAGTCACACAAAATACCCCAAAAAGAAGACTAAGTGACGAACCTCAAAAACCGGGGTTGTCACATCACTCCCTCCTAAGAGAAATCTCTTCCCGAGATTTACTCCTTAGGATCATCATTAGCAAATATATAAGGATACTTGTTACTCATAAACTCCTCCCGTTCCCACGTGAACTCTAGTCCATGTTTTAAATTCCATATACCTATAACTACGGTATATTAATTTTTCCAACGTCTTTGCTTCACGATCCAAAATCTCTACCGGCTATTCGATGAAACGAAGACTCGTATCCATACTAATATCATCTAAAGGTACTTGCAAGTAGGTTCTTGCTAAGCATTTCCTCAAGTTAAATACATGAAATACATCACGCATACCACTCAAGTCTCCCAGTAATTCCAACCTATAAGCCACTAGTCCGATCCTTTCGAAGATTTCGAATGGACACACGATTCTAGGTGTTAACTTCCCTTTCATCCCAAACCATGTCACTTCTTTCCATGGTGAAACCTATAGCACAACCTTATCCCCAATCTCAAATCCCAACGGCTTACGCCTCTTGTCCACACAGCTCTCTTGTCGGTCCTTTGCCATTTTCAACCTCTACTAAGCACAGCCACCACCTCTTGTAGTTTTTCGTTCCAACTCCGGTCCATTATGTTGACTGCTTCTAACTTCACCCCACTGTAATGGTGATGCACCTCATCTTCTATGGATTAAATCCAGCAGTTTCTACTACATTTCCTACCACTAGACCTAACGATTTTTCCCTCTATATCACTACATAATCTTGACAACCCTTTGATCCCTCAAGCCATTCTTCCTCCTTACTACATCTCTCTTGTCTCTCCATAATCTTAATTTCCATACCATCTTCTATCTCATCTTCAGCCAATAATTTAGGCGATCTTCTTTTATTCCCTACATTCTCATCAGTGAAGAATACGCCCCTCTCACTACTGACTCTCTTTGTAGAAGAATTCTTCTAAAACAAAATGCAATCTCCAACTATCTCCAAACCACAAGCCAATGCTCTAGGAGTCTTCCTCCATTATCCTTATGGTATGCTCATACCAACCATTAGTCTATCAACGGTATACTATGCTTACTTCCCATCGTTTATTCCCTTGCCATAATCCTTCATAAAGCATTCCATACTTCCTAGGCTAATTTTTATGTAGAAACTCCTATCTATGTAGGAAGTATAGCCTATTTCCCTTTTCTTCATATGATAGTACAAGCCACGCAACATAAATGTTGACGCGTTATCTCCTTTAGACAACTACTCGTGCAACTTGCATCCTTCATCCAAACCCTCCTAACACGTCATCCATATAGCTAAATTTTGTCTCAGCATCACTTCCTCCCTCTTATTCCATGTCTCATTAACTATGCTCGCCTTTCCTAGATGGTACTTGGCCTTGCAATTTTCCTTCATCACTTAACTCCATCCATCACCTTTGCCAAATGTTCAATCAAGAGGACTGAATATATGTTGGAGACGTTCATGATCCGTATAGATCATTCTCTACGTCTCGTACACCAAATGCCTCTAGCATTCTAGGCACATCTAACAATCCAGCTCTATTAACTAAGTCTTATCTAGTTCTTCTAAATCTTCAGTTCCTGCAACGTATAAGAAATCACCTTTCTTTGTCGACCCCGTACACATCCAAATCCTTTCTCCATGTATCGTCATGCTTCGGGAATTCATCCAGTCCTTCCGATAATGCCAAGATCGGCTCATTATCCAATCCACCTATTCAGCTTCCAAAACGCTTCCTCGTCCTTCTTTACTTCGCCCCTTGCTGGTTCCATGATATATCATCATCTCTAACTATTCATCCTGGTCAACTTAATCTTAAAACTCACACTTGAAAATATTATGTATAATTCCCTTTCCTAACAACTACAAAACCAACTCATAATTCGCCTCACTCTCATTCTTAGACTTTGAGTAGATCAAGACGTCTTCGATACTCCCGATGATAACTCGTTTATATATGTTCATGCACACTCGGTTCATTGACTCCATGAAAACTGCTAGTGCTTTGGTGAAGCCAAATGCATTACCGTAAACCTAAAGGGTTCATACAACATCCTTAGCAGTTTCAACTACGTCCTCCTTGCACCCTCTGTTAGCGGTAATACGAATAAATTCCTACCTCATTCTACCCGCAAAATTCTACACGCATTCTAAAAGACCAATACTTCCTCTTATCAGACCATTCAACCGCTTTCCACATCCCATCTACTACTAAGCAACTCAACTCTTATCTTGCATTCCTTGCAATTTCTAACAACTCTTGTCTTTAAATCATTCCATCAACAGTTACCTTGCAAAGGCACTAACTACAACTCCTCTCACTTATCCGACTTGCTCTATTCATAGTTCTACTTCAAGATAATAGGTAAACCTACTAAATCTTAAGAAAATTTCGGAAAACTTTTCATACCTAACGAATATGACAAGTACCTTTGAAATATCACATCCACTTCCAACATTCTGTACGATGCGTTACTTGTGCCAATATCCATACTTTATACAAATCTCTATTCATCTCCCTTGACACTCCTAAGAGACCTCATGACCACATTAGTTTGTCTATCTACGAACTTCTAACTCTTTCTCCGTCACAAAGGGCATTCCAACTATTCTCTCATATGAGTATATAAATGCTCATAGTCAATACAAAACCAAAACTACATCTGGAACCCACCAGACACGACCAACGAATCAAAACTACGGATAATTAACGACATTTCACATGCACCAGTTAAAACAAGTCAAAAACCACGAGACTCAAAATTAAACTCAAACCCAAAACATGTATCAATTCAAAATAACCCTTGACAACGAAAAAAATCCAAGAAACACCCAATGGCAACCAAAACAACTTATGCCCCACGACATATTATTTAAATCCTGCGCAAAATCGACTTTTCCCAAAGGAATATTTTTCTTTAACTCTCCACATCTATGTGACTTAAACAATCTGCAAACAACCCTCTAGATGATCTCAAGACTCAACTCAAAGTCTAGGTACCCTGAACATCCCAAAACATAAGTTTAAAACTACTATTCAAAACTCAACCTTAAACCCGACACTTGTATATTTGACCAAGCTACTGACCTCCCATGACTATACATCCCACATATTTGAAAAATACGTTCCGAGTACATAATTTTAGCCTTTTGAATCACCCAAAAAGCTTTAAAAAAGAATAAGTTACGACCAAAAAAATTTTATCCTAGTTGTTTTAAAAACTAAAGAATCATCCTAGTGATTAATGTAACCATTTTAAAAAAATAAAAAATAATTGTATCTGAAATTTTCATAAACTCAATTTAACCTTGTATAAAGAATTATAAGTGACGTAAATCGATTGTACTCAATTATATAAACCATTTAAGCAGAAAGAAATTTTATTTCGCTTTATTTTATAGAGAGTCTTTTAGAATTTAAAAATAAGTAAGTGTTGATTTAAATTCTTATGTTACATCTTGTTTCAAACACGACTCCAAAACTTTACCCTTATTTTACCAAATACAAACAACTATCCAACTCTATAGTAGATTTCCAACTTTTCAATATAAACAGACTAAAAGGAATGTAAGACTCAACACAAAAGATTTCATTATCCCAAAAGAAATCCCAATTTAATTCAATTACTTAACACCAAGGACCATTTTAAAATGGACACGTGAAATAGGAAACTCGAAGAATACGCCACAAAAGAGGTTGAATACGTAAAAGAAGCGAGCTAGCAAACTCTACTATGGATACAATCGATAATAGCGAGGGATCATACATATGTAGGTAATATCGGGATACATATACTTAATTCCGTCTAACATCTACTATTCAAGCATGTATTAATCCTCTTTCATGCAATCATACTTAGGAATCCATTGAAGTTGTGGTACTTGTATAACTATGTTGGCCACCATACTTATACAATTACCCTTTCCCCAATGCACTCCCTCCTATGATAACACTTATAAGAATCAATACAACACATCACACATAAATCCATCAACTCACCTAAACACATAACCACATAAATAATAAGGTCAAAAACTCCAACTATTAAAATAACATAGTCAAACTCTTGGAATACTGAATTCCATAGTCTAGCTAGAACAGCAAAGATAAAATCCAAAACGATAACATAATCAATTATTAGTCATGTCGCCCCTCAGAGTGGAAACAGCTTAAAATCCTTCCTATCCACCTACTCATAGTAACTCGAACCACCACATGATTCTTAGGGAACATGACTTAAACATAAAAAGAAAAATACTATACCTCAGGTACATAAAATAACTCAACAAAAGACAGAAACTACCATGTACCAAATTATGTACTATAATGTACAATTTAAGAAAAATACAACAATGACTAGCGTGGACGATTATGGTTCAACCCGCACTAGTCACAACCCGAAAAGAAAATAACATGTGGCTAAGTGTGAACTACTATGGTTCAACCCATATTAGTCAAAACTTAACAAACATCGCAAGTAAAAACCAATAACATCAATTAATATCAAATGCACACATACTCCTATGACGCCTATATACGAGGACCCTTAAGCTATAAACTAGGCTACGAGACTAGGCAACCTAATTCTCTATAACCATTGTCTATGATACCATTCTGTTACACCCCACCATGGCGGAATATGGGGTGCGAAGTATGGATATCATCACAACAATAGCGTGTCTATAGAGATAACTAAATGAAATAAGAAATGTCATAAATGGTGACAAAATTACAAATGTCATGACAATATCTCAACAATCCAGGAGTCTAGGTAAGTAGGTAACAATCCTACTGCTTACCCGAGACAAACAATTATCATAAACAAAGCAAACATATAGGTGTCAACAAAGTATCAATTATACAAACATAAAATAAAGACTAAGAGGAAAGGGGGTTCCTCCAATGCAATCATAAGCCTCTCAGCTAGCCACTCTTATTCTCACGCTTAACCACATTCTCACCAGAAAGAGACACTAAAACACTTCAACATAAAGTTGGTGAGAGTCATAGGTTTAGACTCCAACTCCAAATGAATTATAAGCTATGAATAACAACCATTAACAAAAGAACATATGGACAATGTGCTATAATTATGTATTAACAACTAGCATTCAAGATTAACCAATCACCATAGATCCAAGGCTCCAAGCCTTACCAATAACCACAATTCCAAGGCTCCAATCCTTACCGGTCACCATGGTCTCATAGGCGCCCATACACCTATGAACCACTCCCAAGGCCCCGCCTTGTCAACATCCCTTGGTACCAAGTCAAACCAAAATAACAATCAAGAATCACATAGCGGTTAATCACATAAATGTACACATAAGTCCATCACAAACCATAAAAGCATTCACAACATTAGTTACAAAACCATATAATATCTCTTCCATCCCATCTGGAAATCAATACTTCAAAAGATATGGGACTATGAAACTCACCTGAATAAGCTTCTCCAAGTATCTGCGCTCTAGCAAAAATCTAAACACACAAACATATACAATCAAGACATGAACCACATACCAAAATGGCTCATCTATTTATGATGGATATCAAACCTTCTCCTACAACTTAACCCTATTTATATGCCATATGCATCTCATTACACCCCTATATAAAGCCTTTAACTTAGTTTAGTTTATAACTCGTCCCGTTAACATTTTACCCAAAACAGTCCTGTTTTTCATACTTCAAACTATGGGTCGAACACCCACTTTACCAAAATAAGATGCCCTGTAAAAGCAACCCTATACCATTACATGTGTTTTCTAACTCTCCTATTTGGCCGCAACTTTAAAGCTACTGCTAAGGCCTCCATATATATATATATATATATATATATATATATATATATATATATATATATATATTTATATATATATACTTTTACCTATCCAGAATTTACTGATTTTAAACATACGAGAAGGCTGATCCAAAAACTGCTTTGACACCCGACTGATGTAATATGTTTTTGACCCACTTCCCGACCTCCAATTCAATTCTCCTTTCTTGCATTTGAAAGCCAAATTTATTACCTTTTCAGGGACATAAAAATCGAAACTTAAAAGTTTGTATAACTCTAGATATGATCAAAACAATGGACCAAAGATTCTGCCCAGTTTTTAAAAACGAATTTAACACAACTAGTCTAATTAATTATCCACATCATGTATAATTATTAACCCTATTTAATCTAAACATGTGTATATAATTAAAATATAGAAGTTATGTTTAACCTAAACCTAGATCCATCATCTATTGATTAATTACATGATTAGATTAAATAAAATCATACATTAAAGAAGAGTTTTGAAGATTTTACATTAGAAATCAAAGGAAGAAATTGTCTTTGATGAAACCTAATTCCACCATTGTTAAAATTCGACTATGAGATGCTATGGGGGTGAAAAATCTGATTATTTTTGTTATGGGATTGGTTAGGTTAAGTCCTAAAGTCCCCCTAATCCCATTACTAGTCTATTGGGTCTGTTTTTGGGCTTTTTGGTGTTTTTCTTTCTTCCTTTTCTTTTGGCTGCCCAAACGAAGCCCAAAGCTCCTAAAGATCTGGTTTTTAATCTTATTTTATAACTTATATTATTCTAAAACTAAATCTCACATTCGGGTTACTTCCGGACCATAACCCGAAAGCCTTACGTTGGTTTTTCGACTTTCTACGCGATTTCCGAACTAACCGTCATTTCAAAAAAGTTTCTAATTATGGATAGTATCTCTAAAACTTATCCTAAACATATAATCTATACTTAATACATACATACAACATACGATTCGTACACGAAGCCTTGTAAAAACGATATCCAAACATTCCCGTAGTTCATTTTTTAACTCATTTCATTTCATTTCCAACCCGTACCAGGATTTACAAATCATGTACCTCATTTCGTCCATTCTTATCCCCAAAATCACACATATAAACAAATAAATCACATAAAACACATAGTCACACAAAATACCCCAAAAATAAGACTAAGTGACGAACCTCAAAAACCGGGGTTGTCACATCTTCTTCCTTGATTCTGATTTACCGGAGGTACATATGGGGAAAATGTGGGTTTAGACCGGTAGTCGTTCCTTTGCTGACCTCTTTTGCATCCACGTGATCTGGACAAGAGGTACTTTTCTTCCCATCCATATTTGAGTTCCCATCTCCCGTTTCCCCTTATGGTAACTCTGTGTTTCTGAAACTTATTCTGATTTGATGAAATCATCCACCCTTCGCATCATTTCAGCCACCGACATTGGAGTATCATCTGAGAAACGTCGGGCTAATTCTGGGCATTTAGCCCCATTCACAAAGGCTGATATCTTCATTACCTCCGGCACTCCTTGGATGTAAATTGATTCATCCGTCCAGCACTCTTTGAATACCTCCAGGGACTCGTGTGCCTTGCGAATGATAGTGGTGATCTCCATTAGATTCTTGAGCTTTTTCTTCTCAAAGAGAATCTCTCCAGAAATTGGTCTTTTAAATCATCCCAATTATCTATGCTACCCTTTGGTAACCTTTCGAACCAGCCTCCCGCAACCCCGTCCAACGTCTGTTGAAAAACTCTGCACCATACTGGCATTGGCCATTCCCCCGAGTTGGCAGCTCCGGCGAAACGAGTGATGTGATCATTAGGATCAGTGGCTCCCGTATACAACTTTATTGTTGCTTGCAATATGTGTTTTAGTGAGGAGAACTCTATGATCCTTTTGGTACAAGGAGAGGCGATAACATCCTTAAAAGGTTTTTACAAGTCGTCCACCGGGACATTGGTTTCCCTCTGAACCTTTCGTGCCTCATTTTTGTCCTTTTGTGTATCGTGTGCCTCGTCTTCGAAGACCAACCTTGTTGGTGAGATTGGTTTTTTGGACACAATGTTGTGGCGCTCCACGAAGCTCTGCAACACACTCATGCTTTCTAAGATCTTTTTTGTAGGTTTGAAGGTGTTTCAGTCTCCTTTTCGGTTGTCGCAGTATCACGGTCTGGAGATAACAGTAGGGGTGATCCTCCCCGAAGGTCCTTCCATGAATAGCTGTTTGTGGAGATTCGAGTTTAAGGTCCCACGGATGACGCCAATTGTTGAAGCAAAATTCTTCGGCTAGGCAGATGCTAGCGAATTCCCTTCAGTCACAATGATGGTGTCCTTGCATCTTGGTATAGAACCTATGAACACAAGTCAACACACGTTAGCCTCGCCCCAGGTTTGACCCCGAGACCAGGCTCCGGCGTGAGAGTAAGTAACAATCACGGAAGTGGTGTCCGGTGTTGAATACCGGAGATTAAGTGTAAGTGCAAAGAGTAATAATGGTGAAGAGAGTTGTGTGTGTATTAAATGTGTGGAGTATTTATACTACTCCACCAAGTATACCTGGATGTCTAGTCACATCAATAGACTAGGTTCTGAGCCCAAGGTATAATTTTCTTCATGAATCGAGGGATTCGTTTCCAGGGCGGTGATGCTTTGTTTTATCTGCTGGATTGAAGAAAGCAAACCAGATAATACAATGGGCTACTTTTGCCTTTCACCAAGTCCTAGACTTGGGCATTAAATGTTCTACTCTTCACATACCGACTTCATTAATTGCGGGGTCTCGGCTATGGTCCGGGGTAGTGTACGTGTCCGGAGGCTTTGCCGGAGACATACGCGAACAACACCCCTGATCAAATGTGTGATATGAATTAGATATTTGTGTTTACGAGAAATCGAGTCTATTTCACTTTGGTCATTCATCCATCGGTATGGCCAACTTTTTTTAATTTAGTCAAATGCAAACACGTGTGCATCCAAACCATCAATCGCTATATAATTTATTCTTCCGCCATTCAGTTTAACATATATCACTTAAAACTACACACAAATCTCTAAAGTAATGGAGTTCAATTCCCACATTAGAAGAACCTTCTTGTATATTGTTCTCTCAGCCACGATGACCACCTTGGCACTAGGCTGCACACAAGTTGGGTTCTATAAAAGTACATGCCCACCGGCAGAAGGTATCGTGAAGTCTGTGGTCCAGTCTGCCATTCGATCTAACCAGACGATTGCACCTGGTTTACTTAGAATGTTTTTCCATGATTGCTTTGTCAATGGCTGTGATGCATCTATTTTAGTTGATGGCTGTTCTGCCGAGAAAACAGTGATACAAAATTCGGCCTTGAGAGGCTTTGAAGTAATAGAAGCTGCAAAGTCCAAGCTGGAAACTGTCTGTCCTGGAGTAGTCTCCTGTGCTGATATCCTTGCCCTCGCTGCCCGTGATTCTGTCGTCCAGGTATTTCATTGCAAGGTTTAAATAATTAAAAACTCAATACTTGCTTGAAAGATTTAAACGACAAAACCAATTCAGTTGTGAAACTCTGAATGTTATATATGTATAAGAATGATTATTCCATTAATTTCTAACTTTGTCCAGAGTGGGGGCACGAGTTGGGAAGTGCCAACAGGTCGAAGAGACGGATTAGTATCACGGGATACTGATGCTACAAACTTGCCAGGTTCCAAGGATAAAATTACTGAACAAATCAAGAAGTTTGCTGACAAAGGTCTAAGCACACAAGATCTTGTTACACTAGTTGGTAGGTTCGGGACTGAAAAGTACAAAATTGTATTACCATGCTGATTAACAACTAACATAACTACCAATAAAAAAATTAACTTTTGTATATATGGGTTTTGCTTATTCTTAGGAGGACATACGATTGGGACAGCTGCCTGTGGAAGATTCGATTACAGGATACACAACTACAGCACCACCATTAAAACCGATCCGGATATTGAAAAAGCATTCCTTCGGAAGCTCAAAACCCAATGCCCATTGAAAGAAAATAACACAAATCGTGTCGCCTTAGATACATATAGTGAAACCGATTTTGATAATTCTTACTATGGAAACTTGAGAAATGGACGAGGAGTACTTGAATCCGATTCAAAACTTTGGAGTGACGGAAGAACGCATAAGTTTGTGCAACAATTTATTGGGAGCTCGAACCGATTAAAATTTAACAAGCTATTTGGGAGAGCAATGGTGAAATTGAGTAATGTTGAGGTAAAGACAGGACAACAAGGAGAAATTCGTAGGGTTTGTAACAAACTTAACTGACTGAGGCTGGCGACAAATGGTTTTAGTTAAAAACATATAACATGCATGAATTATGAATTGAAAAATAAGGCATGTACTTATGTAATCCTTTTAACAATAATCGATAGAATTAAGATGAAATGTATTACAAAATTTATGTTCCTTCCTAACCGGTGAAGTCATGCAAAGGTTAGTACGGAATAGTTATGCATATTAGCAAACAGTCTCTTCAGTCTAAACTAATCATGTATTGATCAATTTATTTAACGTTGTCTGCTCTATCTCTAAGTATAACACTACTACAAACAGCTTTTATCACGTATTTATCAATTTACTCCACAAACAGCTTTTATCTCATGTATTGTTCAATTTACTACACAAACAGCTTTTATCTACGGAATTTTTCCCACGTAACAAAAACGGTGGGAAATTTAACACAGTTTTCCTACGGATTTCCCACAGAAATGACAAAAAGAGTATCCGTGGAAAATCCAGGGAAAGTTTCCCACAGATTTCCACAGAAGCATTGACCATATTTTTCGTGGGAAAGTTGTGGGAAAGTCTTCCAATGGAATTCCTACGGAACACACATTATTTTTTTATTTATACATCCGTGGAAAAGTCGTGGAAAATCTCTCACGGATTTTCCACTATTTATACATCCGTGGGGAAACTATGGCAAATTTCCCACGGATTTCCCGCTATTTACACAAGTTATTTGTTAGTTATACAGCCGTGGGAAAGTCGTGGGAAATTTACCCACGGATTTCCCACAGTTTTAAATACTTACACATCCGTAGGAAGTCGTGGAAAATTTGCCCACGGATTTCCCATAGTTTTAATTATTTACGCATCCGTGGAAAAGTCTTTACCCACGGATTTCCCATAGTTTTTATTTACACATCCTTGGGAAAGTCGTGTGAAATTTACCCACGAATTTCCCACTGTTTTAATTATTAAGACATCCGTGGGAAAGGTCGTGGGAAATTTACACACAGATCTCCTACTATTTTAATTATTTAAACATCCATGAGAAAGTCGTGGAAAAATCGTGGGTAGTTTCCCACATAATACCCACCAATATGATAAATCCTTGGGTAATTAGTGGGTAATTTCTCACAACAAATATCCGTGGGAAAATCGTGGGTAGTTTCTCATAGATTACCCACACATATGATAAATCCGTGGGAAAGCGGTGGTTAGATTCCTACGGACCTCCGGTAAAAAAATTGTTTTTTTTGTACTTACATAGTCTTACAATTGTAATTTTGTCTCATATATGTTTTCTGTTTCATATGATATGTTTTTGTTTATTAACGTAATTATTTATGAGGGTATCGCAAGTATTTGTGTAAATTTGTATAAACTTTTTTAGAAACATATGTATGACGATACACTATCGACTACTCCGTTGAACAACTCGTGTACGACGATACCATACCGACTACTCCTTTGAACATCTCGTGTACGACGATACCCAACCGACTACTCCGTTGAATATCTCGTGTATGACGATACCCTACCGACTACTCCATTGAACATATTGTGTACGACGATACTCTACCAGCTACCCCGTTGAATATATCGTGTACAACGATACCCTTGTCGACTACTCAGTTGAACATCTCGTGTACAACGATTGTATCGCCTCATCCGTTGAGCATGTCATGTACAACCATATTATATCGACTTATCCCCTTTACATCTCATGTACAACGATACTCTCTCGACTCATCCGTTTAACATCTTATGTATAACGATACGCTTTAAACTTATCCTTTTTACATCTTGTGTATGACGATACGCTACCGACAACTTCGTTGAACATCTCGTGTACGACGATACCCTACTGACTACTCCGTTGAACATCTCGCGTATGACGATACTCTACCGGCTACTTCGTTGAACATATCGTGTATGCCGATACTCTACCAACTACTCCGTTGGACATATCGTGTACAATGATACACCTGCTGACTACTTCGTTGAACATATCGTGTCCAGTGATATTGTATCGACTCATCCCTTGAGCATGTCATGTATAATGATATTATATCAACTTATCCGCATTACATCTCATGTACAACGATACTATCTCGACTCATCCGGTTTAACATCTTTTGTATAAGATACTCACTAAATGTTGTCCCATTAATTTGTGATGATTAAACAAGAAAGAAAGGTAGAAAATAGATGAATTCTAGAGAGAGAAAGTAGTGAGAGAAAGTAGAGAGAAAAATGGTTGGAACTTTTGAAGGATTAGATTAGTAAGAGAAAATGAAAGTGACCAACACCCTTCTTAACATGCTAGGAAGGGTATTTATAGCCTTTGCCTGCATGTGGCATAATGGGCTATATGATTATGGGTCGGGCTTTCCTTTTGGGCTTTGGTTACTTATGAATGAACCTTAGCTTAAAGTTAAGCCCGTAATACACGACTATCCTACTACCTTTACAACGTTCTAATATACGATACATAATAAACATATGACCGAGCATTCTTGTTTGACTCAATATTTTGAGACTAACAATCTCCCCCAATGAGAGGTCATTACCCTTTATGAGAGGTAATTACCCTTGTCATTTGGAGATTTGTAGAGATTACTAATCTCGCCATAAATGAGTCTTGAACGTGTAACAGTAGTCTTTTTATTCATGCTGTTATCTTTGAGCCTTTGTCGTTGTCTTTCGACTTTGTCTTTAATCTTGAGATCTTCAAATCATCATTGACTTGTCTTTGCCATCATTCGATCTTGTGTCTTCATCCACATGCCCACACTATTAATTCTTGAATATGTCTTTAGGCATGAGTATGTGGTTTTGAATTTTTGACTTTGCTGAGTACACCGTGATGCCACCTTCTTGAGACAAAACTTAGACACGGACTGAATCGCTTTGACATTCGTCCTAAATCGGTAAAGTTTTACCTCCGGTCGGTGAAGACCGTTATACGATATTAAATACCGTACCTGTGATTAGGTAGATTCAATTAAGAATCTCCTTGATAGGGTTTCGCGGCTGTACTAGCCGTTCTCTTTACTTGACCGTCTCAAAGCAAGACTGCGAACATAAAGAGTAAATCAATTGGATAAATATCCGCTTAATTAAAGTCGTCAATTCAAATTCCTGGAATCAGTGTGATTCATAAAGAATCTTACTATTTTTGCTTTCCAATTGACACAAGCTTAATTCATAAGAATCTCACAAGTCACCTACCGTAGCGCTGTTTGATGTTGACACTATAAGGATTTCCATTCGTCACTGTGAATATTAATGAATATCACTGTGAATGTTCTTGCAAGACCATAAAGATATTGCGTATAAACCTGAAACGAGTTTGAATCAATTTAGAATCAAACCACTATTTCTTTTCAGTTCTACATATGTTTAATTCATAAAGAATTTTACATATGACCTATCGCAGTGCTGTTTGATGTTAACACTGGAAGGATTTCCGCTCATCATTGTGAATACTAAGTAGTATCACTCTAAGTGTTCTAACAATATCACAAGGATATGGCGTAGGACTCTCTTTATCGTCATTCCGTGTGTCCTAATGGGATGATTAATCTCTAGGATCTAGACTCGATTTGTGCACTTTTAATGGTCGGAGGCTGGAGCACATGCCACCCATTCAATATCAACTATCTCGGAGTGAGAAAGTCAATAGAAATCATGTTGATCTCCGTGACAATAAAACAAACTTCTTTTGAGAGAAGCCTGTGTAGCTAGGGAAAGGGTTGTGCGTACATCACTGGGTCCATGATGAGGTGTCTTCATGATGTGTTGACCCGGTTTCTGCCTAAGTTGTATGGAGGGCTTCTTTCTTTACACCCTTTATCCTTACATTTCTTTTTCATTCTTCAACCCCTTCAATGCTTACCAAGACATCATCACTAGCACCTTGTTGTGATTGTTCCAGTGCTAGCATCAGTGCTTAGTCGGCATTTAGCTACGTTCACATTCTACTCCATCTTTCCTAAGGACTTCTAATAATCTATTGGATTGTCCCTGGGAAGATCCCTCCGGTTCTGGTTGGATCATAGACTTAAACCTATCCATCCTTTTGACACCAAAAACGTCGTGAATTAAAGATGTTGTGGGTATGAGATCGTAACCATAAAACCACTTTAAAAAAGTCAAACAAAGTGTTTGAGAAACATTTAACACCTAGCTAGTTTTGTCGTTTCAGAAATGCTCCCCCTTCACATGTGCATCGATAATCGAAAGTGTTTTGCACATGTAGGTAAGAGTTAAAGTGCTTGAGTCTTATATAAGATCACATTTTAATCACATTTTATTCCCTATCTCTAATATATAATATCTTTTGATATTAGAGATACCAAATTTGATTATAATATATATTTTAAAAAAAATAGTCTTGAAAATCTTCGGGAGAAAGATGTGTCAATCTTTGCATGAAGTTGATATGCTCCCCCTCAAAAATTGATCCATCTGAATTGTCATTGCGAGGATGTGATCCGCATTTCGCTTTTTGAGGATGGGAGTTTGTTGATCACACAATTTTTGAAAGATTTTGAATAATCATTAAGAAATTCTTGAAAAAATTGTGTTCAACGCTTTTTGAAAAATCCTATTTCTTTTTGGCGAAGAGGTTTTTCTAAACCATAAACTTGAGTTCATAGACTTTGAATGTCTTGATGAATTCACTCAAGTGTAAGAGGATTTCTCTTCTTTTGCTGAGGGTAAGAGCACGAAATCGTACACTCCCCCATGAATATAGATCCGGGTTGCAATCTGAAAGTGATTACAAGCCATTATGTTGAGCTCAAAACGTTGAATGTTTTGTGACAAGCTCAACCCAAGATAGATTTCTCTACCCGTTTGTTAGGATAAGTTTATCTTTAAAGATATACTTTCCTTTATTTGAAGCTCGAGTTACTTTCTGACATTTAACTGTAAGTCGTTTATATGAGCTTAAAAACATGGAATGTTTTTAATAAGAGCTCATGACCGAGAAAAATAATTTTCCCGTTGTTAAGGATAAGTTATCATTCGTGATCAACTTTCCTTTCTTTGAGGCACGAGTCACAATTTGAGATAATTGTAAATCATAGAAATGAAATGTATTGAAAAATATTTACAACTTTCATTTGAGCTTTATGTATACACCCGTGTCGTTATTGAGCGACATTTCTAGGTACGTCCATATTATCGATACTGAAAGACATGTCGAGAAGAATACTTTTGGTATTTTGAAAGTTTTTTCCATTTTTTATTTTGGTTTTCTATGGATATTTACGTTTTATTATATTTATGTGTTTTCTCAAGTTTTTCGAAAATAATCAAAAATAGACTTTTGTACAGCAGAAGATGGTGATATCGAATGTACAGAATTGGAACCCTTTGAAGAGGAAGAAGTGGGTTCAGAATCCGATGTTGTACCTGCAATAACAGAAGAGGAGTTCGTACAAATACTAGTGTTATGAGTAACAAATTATTTGTCTACGTACAAAACATTCGCATTCGTGCTAGCAAAGGTTTCATCACTCTTCTCAGTTGGAATCCACTTAAGACCAACTTCCGTGAACATCCGACCCGTTGGTTTCCACTGAAGACTAGATTTAGGATTAGTTTTCTCTTGCATAGCGGAAGACTTCTTTGGAGAGAAACTATGTCCTTTTTGAATCCACGTTTTAGATTTGGTGTGATTGCTTTTCTTTTCGACGGGTTTGTGTCTCCTGGTTATCTTATGGGATTTTGGATTCGATCTCCGTTCAAAGGAACAAGATTTGACCTCAAAGAGGTATTGCAAAATGCAATGGTCATGATTTCCATTGTGAATGCCCTTTTTTCAAGTGGGGCATACGGGGGATTTGGGATTCACGAAATTCCTTGTATTCCTGGGTTTTCCAAATCGTTCAGGCGTAGTGTTCGAAACATGACTATTCATGGATGGTTTCCAGCTCCTAGATTGCTGGTAAGGGATCTTAGGTTTTGGTTGACTACCATTAGGAGTGTGTTGAACTCTAGCGGGATTTGGTGAACTAGGTTTTGAATACACGGGTTTGTCTTTCTGAATCTTCCCTTTTTTAGCATCCTCTAGGTTGTTGGTATGAACGAGGTCATTTGAACCTACAGATTCCTTTGTGAACGCGAACGTCACATGTTTTGGAGGAGTCCTAGAAGCTCTAGGTGCAATCACATGGTTGGGTTTAGCAACAGTGTGCTTTCTAAATGGAGGAAAATAGGGTGAAATGGATGGTTTTGGAACACTTGTTTGCAAATCAGTCTTAGGCGGTAACCTAGATTTTATATGAGAAGAATTAGAGAAAGGAGTCGGTTTTCCTAAGATAGATGGCTTTGGATCCTTGTAGGCATTGGGTTGTCAAACAACAGGTTTCACAACTTTAGGTTCCATAGTTTTCCCACCCATTTTAGCAACTAGTTTCTTCAATTCTTCAATCGCTATGTCCTTTTCTTGTAACTGAGCTTTCAAGTCTGTAATTTCCATGCTCTTTTCGTTCATTTCTCGAAACAAGGCGGAAAGTTTACTTGCAAGGTATTGTCAGTTGGACCTTTTCCGATGTCTTTTTGCAAAGCAAGTTCAAGATAATGACAATGTTTTTGAAGGAAATCAGTTTTTTGTTGAAGTAACTCAAAAGCCTTTTTATCAACATTTTCTTTACGTTTCGAAAGCTCAGTTTCAAGACGCTCACACTCTTTGATCTTATCAAGATATTTGCATGCAACATCAGAATATTTATCGATATCAGCACAATATTGAAGAGAGACATTCTTCTAAGAGGAGATAATATTCGTTCGAGAACTCTGATTTGTCCGTCTAAAGTTCATCAATTTCTTTTTCAAGAGACTCGACGTATTTCAAATCATCAAAAATTTCTGACCGAATTAAATTTTCAAACTCAAGAACATGTTCTTTGATTATCTTCGTACTTGGTATTAAAAGTTTGTTCACAAGCACAGTTATGTCGTGAGGAATCTCTATTTTCCACTTATTCTTTTGACGTTTTTCCCAATCGCTTTCAACAATTAATTGAACATTATCAATGTACTGTTTAAGAAAACCAAGTTTTTTTCTACTTTTTCTTTTAGAAGCATCAAGAGGCAAATAGTTAATATATTTAAAAACATTAGTTTTCATCTTAGTGGCAAAACCTTTCTTCCATTGAATTCTTCTTTGTTTGCATTCTAAAAACAATTCCTCACGAGAATTCTGTTTTTCTGTAGTGAAAAGACCATATAGAGTATTCTCATAAGCATAATTGTATGGTTTCACAAACTCTTTATTGACCGGTGATCTATTCTCCTCTTCCCAAAGGGATGTCTCATCATAACCAAGAGGACATTCAGGATTGGTCCATTCGGAATCATCCATATAAAGGCGGGGGTTAGCAGCTTGAGCTTGGGCAAGGTAATCAGGACTTGCAAAGCTAGCTTGACCCTTAAACATCGACGAAGGTGCTATCATTCTTACGGTTTGAATAGAGTCATGCGTTTTATAAAAAAATTTCTTCAAAAATTCGACTTGTTTTTCTAGTTTCGTTACCTGTTGAGTATCTTTTTCATGTCGACTTCTGAAATCTCGTTTTAACGTTTCAACCTCTTGTTTCTTAGCATCAAGAATTTTAGTAGTCTCGGTGTTATCCATCGAAAGCCGTTGTTCAAGTTCGTTAACTTTGGTGGTAGCAAGGTACGTTTTTTGACGTTCATCCATTAATAAAATATTAAATTAACGTTTCTCTTTGGTTAATAACTCAAGAGTTTCGTTTTATTTCTTTTCAAGATCGTCCTTTTGACTTTTTAACACAGTACCCTTGTAACCCTCAAGCTCTTTGGTCTTTTGAAGAAGCTCAGCTCTATAACATTCAAGGGTCTCATTATATTTAATTAGAGCGGCTTTGCATTCTTCAAAGTTTTGAGTGAGCGCTGAGCTTGCCTTCTTTAATTGCTTTTGACTCTTTCTAGTTTCATTAACATCTTTTTGTAAACTAGCAATTAAATTAGCAAGCGCGACACGCTCCTCATCATCATACTCATTTGCATGTTGATCATCCTCAAACTCATTATTGCACATATCTGATGAATCGGATGTGGTATTTCTATCAACCTTTTCTGTCATACATGTGTCAATAAGGGTTGTTGTTTGATCACTATGCTCATGCGTATTGGTATTGGCAAACACGTTAAATTCAGCATTGTGTACCTCTTCCAACGGCTGAGAATCGAAAACAGGGCCATTATCATAGGAAGGTGGATTGTTGATGTCATTGTCAGAGTCGATGCCTTGTTTTCCAGAGCGGTTGCTTTCTTTCCCAGAAATGCTATGATCATTATGTGCACCATGCTTTGTGTTCCTTGGTCTGCAATTGCCACTTGCATTACTCGATACTGTCCTGTTACTTACAGTTGAAACTGGACTCGTATCCACTACATGAATCTTTTCAACCGTGCACTCTTGCATTTTCAGCCTTTTGTCATTCATCTTATTGATCATGTCTTTTTCATGAAGTAAGCGTTCATCCATAAGCCTCTCAATTGATTCCATGTTTTGATGTATCATGTCTCTGAAAGATTTTGCGTCCATTTTAGAGTAGTCTTTAAAGTGCTCTTGTGCATCTCGAACTTCTGAATCAAAATTGGGATTCTTGAATAGCTTTAAAGCAAAGAATGGTTGAAATGGTGTTCTGAGTGTTTTGAGGACTTTCTTAGAATTTGTCTCATGAAGGTTTTTATTGTGTAATTCATTCTCAAGATTTTTCAAGTGGTCTCTTAACTCATAAGTGAACCTGCGATGGTCATTTCCGAAGAATCAATGAAAAGCATGCATATACAAAGGATCGTACGAGAAGGTCTCTCTTTCAAGACGTTTTAGATTCGTTTTAAGATCACAGAAAGCTTGCATACAACGTTGTTTAGGGACGTGTTCTTGAAGTTGCATCTCTCGTTCTTCTCTGTCTGAACACGCATTGCTCTTTTCCATGATAACGGTGTCTCAGTTGATGAAGTAAATTCGGATCTTAAGTAGATATAGTTATTGTTGTTGAAGTTAAAATTCCGAAAATTGCGATTTTTTCTCAGTCCGACAATAAATTCCTCAGTCCGACAAAATGGGAAACCGAAAAATTTTGAATTACCAAATTTTGAATTCAAGTTTGAAATATCCAATAGCTAGTAGGGAAAAATTTTGAAAAAGGAAAAATTTTGACAAAAATAAAACCTAAAAATTTGAATTTTGGTCCAAAAATTTGAATTTTTGGTCGAAAATTTTTTCGCATCGCCAAAAGTTGAGTTTTTTTTTTAATCTTCGTGTAAACTATGTTTCGGGACTAGTCTAGATTGTGGCTAAGTCTAAAAAGTACTCTAACAAAATTTAGATGTCCATCGCAACATCCATCAGAATACCCATCGCAATGTGTGATCGCAATATCAGATCGCAATGTGTTATCGCAAGTCTGATCGCAATGTTGATCGCAAGTTTGATCGCAATGTAGATCGCAAGTCTGATCGCAATGCTAGATCGCAAGTCTGATCGCAATGCTAGATTGAAAGTGTTATCGTAATGCTAGATCGCAAGTCTGATCGCAATGCTAGATCGCAAGTCCGATCGCAATCCACGATCGTAATCCTGATCGCAATTCTAGATCGCAAGTCTGATCGCAAAGATAAATCGCAATCCTGATCGCAATACTAGTGATCGGAATCCATGATCGCAATGTAGAAACCCCCGAGGGCTTTTGCGATCAGAATACACGATTGGAATGAGTAAACCCCAAAGAATTACGATGGATAAGCAAGTTCAAACCTTTATGAAAACAAGTTAAGATTTTCACAACGATTCTGTGTATGAATCCAAACCAAAGTAAACAAAATCTTACCACAAGTATGTAGATGATCTATAGTACGATTTAGAACACAAAAAACATAGGAAACACTTGAATTCGAGATGATTTTAGGAGCAAATCACACGAACCAAATAGTATAGCAACAACGAATCACAAACTACCCCATGACGATTGATACCAATTGTTATCCCACTAATTTGTGATGATTAAACAAGAAAGAAAGGTAGAAAATAGATGAATTTTAGAGAGAGAAAGTAGTGAGAGAAAGTGGAGAGAAAAATGGTTGGAACTTTTGGAGGATTAGATTAGTGAGAGAAAATGAAAGTGACCAACACCCTTCCTAACATGCTAGGAAGGGTATTTATAGCCTTTGCCTACATGTGGCATAATGGGCTATATGATTATAGGCCGGGCTTTCCTTTTGGGCTTTGCTTACTTATGAATGAACCTTAGCTTAAAGTTAAGCCCGTAATACACGTCTATCCTACTACCTATTACAACGTTCTAATATACGATACATAATAAACATATGACCGAGCATTCTTGTTTGACTCAATATTTTGAGGCTAACACTAAACTTATTCATTAAACATCTCGTGTACAATGATACCCTACCGACTTTCCGATGAACATCTCGTGTACGAACATACCCTACCAACTACTATGTTGAACATCTCATGTACAACGATATTATATCCACTCATCCGTTAAACATGTCGTGTACAATGATATTATATCGACTTATCCGCTTGACATCTCATGTATAACGATACTGTCTCTACTCATCCGTTTAACATATTATGTATAACGATATGCTCTAAACTTATCCCTTGAACATCTCGTGTACGACGATACCCTATTGACTACTCCGTTGAACATCTTGTGTACGGCGATACCTTATTGACTACTCCGTTGAACATCTCGTGTACGACGATACCTGATAGGTGTGAAAACACCCATCCTTTTACCACTTAATTCTGGCTAAAACGAGACCAAAACACGTATTTAATATCATTTGTTTGGAATTATGCGTGGTTTTTGTGTTTATTGTATTTTCAGAGTCAACCGGATGAATATTGAAGAAAACATGGGATTGCACGGGTTTTATCGAGGAAAAAGACTCTAGACGAAGTCTATTGTCCAAGAGATGCGAAAGATTTGAATTCATTGTGCCTATTTGAAGATTTATCAAAGAATAGAGCCAAAGATGGAAGATTCATATATGTCGAAGAACTCGAGTCTATTAAACAAAAGATTATAAGACGAGTTGGAATTATTCACCGACACTTCTCAATATCCAAAGTCGGAAACGTTTATGTAAAGAAACGTGAAGACTAAAGAAGGAAGAAGAAAAGAAGCCCAAAACCAAGCCCATTCACAAAGCCCACAAGACTTGCCTATAAATAGGACTTTACTTCACAAATTTGACACACTTAGTTAGTCTTAGATAGTTTTTAGTTCTTCATTCTCTCTAGTTTTAGAGAGAGAAAGTTCTAAACTTTCTCTCACTAGTTTTCATCTTTTTCTCTTTCAAGATCAAACTTTTGTATTATTTTTCATTAATCAAGTATAGTTTCAAGCTTTTAATCTTTAATCTCATTCTTACTTTCTTTCATTTTGATTGATTTTGGTACAAATCTCGTATGATCCGTGTTGTTCATCTATGATTTTGTGCTTAAAAAGTTAATCTTTTTTATGTTTCCTTAAGTTTCTACACGAATAAGCTTTGAGATCTTTGTGCTTATTGGCTTATTTGTTGGTTTAGCTTATTTACATTCTAAAGTTTTCTTAAAAAAGTTCATCTTTTAATTGTTTACTTGATTTATAAGATTGATTATTTAAAGTTTAGATACTTGAATTCGTGCTTATTTGATCAGCTTATTTTTTTGATTCGAGCTAGCTTAGGTAATAAGCTTAATTCCATAGCTTATTCCTTGGCTTAATATTCGGATCAAAGGGATATCGGAAAGGGTTATAAACCCCTTTCCGATTTGTGCATTCCGAGCAGACTTCCCCCCTTTATTCCGATCGTATGATCGGAAAAGGGTTTAGGTATTTCCGATTTGCCCCATTTGGCATATTCCGATTAAGGTGTTTTGGTTTATTCCGATTGTAGCTTACTTTTAAGTATTCCGATCAGCTCTGTTTCCATTATTCCGATTAGTGTAAATTTTAAACATTCCGATTAGACTAAATTTTTGAAGATTCCGATTACACCATTTTGTTCACATTCCGATTTGTCCATTTTGAGATATTCCGATTGGTATATTTTTTTAGTATTCCGATTAGTGTGGTTTTTGAAGATTCCGATTGCACCTCTTCGTCCCTTATTCCGATTAGCTGACTCCTCAACATTCCGATCAAAGTGATCAGAATTTATTCCGATTAGTGCATTTTTTAATTATTCCGATTGGGGATCTTTGGTCATTCCGATTGTTTAAATTATTGTTTTTACAAAGTCTCCAAGATTTAGTTTTATTTAGTGTTCAAGAATTTTTCTAAATTTGTCGTTAAGTTTTCAAGCATTTATTTTTAAACTCGTCTATTTAGTTTAATCTTTCAAAGTTTTAATTTTACTCTTCAGCACTTACTTATTTGTCATTAGTTTAAAATAGATAAACAAACCAACAACTTTTTATTAACCAAGAACAAATCATTCCACTTAGAGCCGTGATCAATTCGAGGAGATACCGAGAACTTAAATCTGAACCCATAGCAAAACGCATGTATCAAATGGCGCCGCTGCCGGCTCTTCTCGTTAAGATCAACAGTTTTTTGTGAGAACTTGGATTTTGGGATCCGTTCACCGTGAACGTTACTTTTTCATATAAATTTTCAAAAAAAAAAAAAACACAAAAAAATATAAAATTTTCAAAAACCCTAAAAATTAAAAAAAAAAAAAACATAAAAACCAAAAATATTTTTGCTTTGTTTTTGCCTTGTTAGTTCTTTTGCAGGAGCATGCGTACACGATCAACGTCTTATCAAGAGCCCGAGCCTCTCTAAGACTTAGACATGGCCGGTGTACAAAACAACAACAATAACCCACCTCACAACACTAATAACAACAACAATAACAACCCACCGCTCAACAACAATCATAACAACAACAATGAGCCTCTACCAGACAATCGCCCGATGATTGAACTTCTGCAAGCACATGTAGATGGCAACAATGATCCAATTGTCATACCCACGTTTGCAGCCAAGAACTTTGAGCTCAAATCCAGTTTTATCCAGATGGTCTCTGCTCAACCATTCTTGGGGCGTACCATTGATGATCCACATGACCACATAAAGAGATTTCTACAACTCACGAATACGGTCAAATTCAATGGTGTTCCACAAGAGGTAATCCGTTTACAACTTTTTCCCTTTTCTTTAGAGGGACAAGCCCGACATTGGCTTGCTAAGGAACCGCCACAGAGTATTCTTTCGTGGACGGATTTGGAGACCAAGTTTATCAACTACTTTTTCCCACCCTATCGTACTACCGCTTTGCGGAATGAAATTATCAATTTTGAACAAAAGTACGATGAGTCGTTTAGTGAATCTTGGGACCGTTTCAAAGACCTTTTGAGAAAATGCCCACAACATGGTTTTACCAAAGTGCACCAAATTAATACTTTTTATAATGGTTTAAACATGAATGACCAAGATTCGCTAAACAGTGCCTCGGGGGGAAATCTTTTGGCTAAGACTTCCAATGCTGCTTGGGATATCATTGAGAATAAGTCTCGTGTGCAAACAAAGAGTGTTCGGACCAATGTCGCTAGTGCTAGTACTAGTGACAGCGATAAGCGACTTGACAAAATCACTGCGCTTCTTAAATCGCTTGCTACCTAAACCGCCAGCAACACCAACAACATCAACGCTAAAAATGCTAAAGACGCTCAAGTCAATGCTGTTAGCCAACCATGTGAGATATGCGGGGGTCCTCACTCTAACACCACTTGTACCGCCACCCAAGACTACCCTTCTGAGAATGTGAATGCAGCATACGGTACCTATCCTCAACCTGCTTATCAAGCTCGACCTCAAGGCGACCGTAACTTGCTTAGCTACCGCTCCAACAACTATCTCTCACCACTTGGTTTTACTCCTAACAACCCAAACCAACAACAAAACCTCAACCGCCCTCCTCAACAACAACAACAATCTCGTGGACCATACATACCACCTCACAAACAACAACAACCACCTCAAAGAAACAACCAAGTTTACCAGCAACCTGCTTATCAACCACCCGCATACAATACTCCTCCCAACCAACCCACCGCTTTACAGCAAGAAGTGGAAACCTACATGAGGACTAACGATGTGATCGTGGGAAATCTTCAACAAGAAGTGCGCAACTTGAAAGCAGACCTGGTGAAACAAGGGAACGATCTGAGAGCTGACATGAGAAACACTTTGGATAGTCAAACGAATGACTTAAAAAACATGATGGCTAGTTTCTTCCAAGGTAATCAACCCTCTTCTTCGGGTACTCTTCCGAGTAACACCATTTCGAATCCAAGAGGGGAGATGAAAGCAATCACCACTTGTAGTGGCAAAGGTACCAAGGAACCCGAGTTTCCTATACCTCCACCGGTGATTGTGACTAAGGAAAACGAGTCACCTGCTCCTATTCCTCATCCTTCTACTTCCCCAATTTCTCCACCTCTTACTTCTACCCCTCCTCCACCCAAGGATGTGAGTGATCCTATTCTCCCAAAGCCTTCCTCTTCTTCCGATATACCTTATCCATCTAGGTTGAGGAAAGAGAAGCTCAAAAGCAAGGATGATATTCAGGTTTCGAACTTTCTCAAAATGTTTAAACAATTGAATTTTAACATCTCCTTCACTGAGGCTCTCGCTCACATGCCCAAGATGCGAAAACGTTCAAAGATCTTCTTAGCGACAAGGAGAAGCTTCTTGATATTGCTAACACCCAACTTAATGAGAATTGCTCTGCAGTGCTCTTAAGGAAATTGCCAACCAAGCTTGGTGATCCGGGTCGTTTCTTAATCCCTTGTAACTTCCCGGGAGTAGAGAATTGCATGGCCCTCGCCGATCTAGGTGCCAGTATTAATCTAATGCCTCTAAGCGTTTGGAAGCAATTATCTCTCCCTGAGCTAGTCCCCACCAAAATGACTTTGGAATCAGCTAACCGTACGGTTGCTTATCCAGTGGGGATAGCCGATGACGTCTTTGTAGGAGTCGACAAATTCACTTTTCCTACCGATTTCGTCGTAGTCGACTACGAGATGGACCCTCGTGTGCCACTCATTGTTGGTCGTCCATTCCGGAGGACCGGTCGCACTCTCATTGATGTTGAAGCTGGTGAGCTTATCATGAGAGTGGGTGACGATAAAATCGTCTTCAACATGGGAAAGTTGTCTAAACAACCTTATTCATACGAGAGTGTTAATTGTATTGACGTTCTGGATGAGGCTTGTGAAGAACACTTTATTGATGCTTGTAAAAATATTCCTACCTCTCTTCCCAATGTTGAGACCGTTTCCTCTATTGATTCATCATTGTCTCTATTTGGAGAAAGTGATTTCTTTTGGAAAGATCTTGAAGCCACCATGGGAGATGTGAACTTAGCAAATGACGATTCTCCCACCGATTGGGATGAATACATGCATTTCTTTGAAAACCATCTCAAAGAAGACAATCTTTCTCCACCATCTCCCACGGTTATTGGTATCGATGCTCCGACTTTGAAAACGCCTCCCATCGAAAATCCTCCAGATTTAGAACTTAAGGTGTTGCCGCCCCATCTCGAGTACGTGTTCCTTGAAGAAAACAAGAAGTCGCCTGTCATCATCACAAAGGACTTGAAAGAAGAAGAAAAATCTCGCCTCATCGCCGTGCTTAAAGATCATAAGAAGGCAATTGCTTAGAAAATTTCCGATATCCGCGGAATTGATCTGAACTTTTGTACTCACAAGATTCTCATGGAAGATGACTTTAAACCCGAAATCCAGAGCCAAAGAAGGGTTAATCCTAAAATTCATGACGTCATCAAACAAGAGGTTATCAAACTTCTAGATGCCGTCTTGATTTACCCTATTTCGGATTCGCCGTGGGTAAGTCCCGTCCATTGTGTGCCCAAGAAGGGCGGAATAACCGTTGTTTCCAATGAACACAACGAGTTGATTCCCACTCGTCTCGTTACTGGGTGGAGAGTTTGTATTGATTATCGCAAGCTCAATGATGCCACGAGAAAAGACCACTTTCCTCTTCCCTTCATGGATCAAATTCTCGAGCGTCTAGCTGGTAATGACTATTACTGCTTCTTAGACGGTTTATCCAGGTATTTTCAAATTCCCATCGATCCCAAGGACCAAGAAAAGACCACATTCACTTGTCCCTATGGAACATTTGCATACAAACGCATGCCTTTTGGTTTATGTAATGCTCCTGGGACATTCCAAAGGTGTATGATGGCTATCTTCCATGACATGGTGGAAGACACTATGGAAGTATTCATGGATGATTTCTTAGTTTATGGCGATTCTTTCTCTGCTTGCCTTGCCAATTTAGAACGTATGCTTAAGCGGTGTGAAGACACTCGCCTTGTTCTTAATTGGGAAAAATTCCATTTCATGGTAAAAGAGGGCATCGTGCTAGGACACAAAATTTCCAAAGCCGGTCTCGAAGTAGACCGTGCTAAAGTCGATGTTATCGCCAAGTTTCCTCCACCTTTAACCGTGAAGGGTGTGAGAAGTTTTTGGGTCATGCGGGCTTTTACCGTCGATTCATTAAAGATTTTTCTGAAATCGCTCGCCCAATGACCCACCTCTTGGAAAAAGATACTCCTTTTATCTTTTCCAAAGAGTGTATCGAAGCCTTCAACTTGCTTAAGGATAAGCTAACTAAGGCACCCGTCTTGGTTACCCCTAATTGGGAGCTGCCTTTCGAGTTGATGTGCGATGCTAGTGACTTTGCTATTGGAGCGGTTTTGGGCCAACGAGTGAACAAACACTTCCAACTAATCCATTACGCTAGCAAGACAATGACTGGGGCTCAATTGCATTATACGACAACCGAAAAAGAGCTTTTAGCTGTTGTCTATGCTTTTGAAAAGTTCCGCCCCTATCTTGTCCTTTCCACCACAATCGTTTACACCGATCATTCCGCGTTGAAGTACTTGTTGACTAAGCAAGATTCTAAACCAAGACTTCTTCGCTGGGTTTTGCTACTCCAAGAATTTAAAATCGAAATTCGCGATAAAAAAGGAGCTGAAAACCTAGCCGCGGATCATCTCAGTAGACTTGAGGATCCTTACCAAGGGGATCATCCGAACAAAGAAATCAATGATTCTTTTCCCTTGGAGACCTTAATGTCTATCAACTCGACTGCTGATGAAACCCCGTGGTTTGCGGACATTGCAAACTACTTGGCGGGTGGAATTCTCGTTGACGGGTTAACATCCCAGAAAAAGAAGAAGTTCTTTAACGACATTAAGACTTACTTTTGGGATGACCCGTATCTTTTCAAACAATGTGCCGACTTGATTATTCGTCGATGTGTTGATGGACCAGCAGCTTTAGAAATCCTTGACGCTTGCCACAAAGGACCCACCGGTGGTCACTTTGGTCCCAACTACACCGCCAAAAAAGTGTTTGAATCGGGATTTTATTGGCCCACCATTTACCGTGATGCTCATGAAATGGTTAAACATTGTGATGCTTGCCAAAAACAAGGCACGATCACACATAAAGATGAGATGCCTCAAAATTTCATACAGGAATGTGAAATTTTTGATGTTTGGGGTATCGACTTTATTGGGCCATTCCCTTCATCTAAAGGACACAAATACATCCTTGTAGCCGTTGACTACGTCTCCAAATGGGTTGAAGCCAAAGCTTTACCCACTAATGACGCAAGGGTGATTTGTAACTTTTTAAAGTCGCTATTCGCTAGATTCGGTGTGCCTCGTGCCATTATTAGTGACCGCGGGACTCATTTTTGCAATGACCAATTTGCTAGAGTCATGGCTACGTATGGTGTAAATCATCGTCTTTCCACCGCTTACCAACCACAAATTAATGGCCAGGCTGAAATATCCAACCGAGGATTAAAGCGAATTCTCGAAAGAACCGTGGGAGAGCATCGTGCCTCATGGGCTGACAAACTTGATGATGCTTTGTGGGCTTTCCGTACCGCATACAAGACTCCGATTGGTTGTACACCATATCGTCTTGTGTACGGGAAAGCATGCCACCTCCCCATTGAGTTGGAACACAAGGCTTACTGGGCCTTGAAGTGGGCTAATTTTGATATCAACAAAGCCGGTGACCTACGCAAGATCCAACTCAATGAGCTCAATGAACTCCGTAATGAGGCTTATGAAAATTCTTTGATCTATAAGGAAAAGACTAAGCTCATTCACGACTCCAAGATTAAGAACCGAGAGTTCCAAGTTGGAGACAAATTTTTACTCTTTAACTCTCGGTTGAAAATCTTTTCGGGCAAGCTGAAATCTCGTTGGTCCGGCCCATTCACCATTGCCCAAATTTTTCCATATGGTACTCTCGAGCTCGCTCAACCTAATGGACCTAATTTTAAGGTGAATGGCCAACGAGTGAAGTTGTACTTTGGTGAGGACATCTCTTATGAGATGATTCCATCCCTCACCACGTTCCCCTTGAACTAATTTTGGGTCGAGTCAGGCTCGTGACTCGGTTATCAAAAACAAGCGCTCCTCGGGAGGCAACCCGAGTATCTATCCTTTTCTGTTTTAACCTCCTAAGTGTAGGGGGACCTATATAGGTGTTTGTATTTGTGTGGTGATGTGATTACAGGGATAAGTGCACTCTTGGAATTTCTGAAGAACCGTGCTCCCGTGTTATCCAAAATCTGGTTCTATCTCTCAACTATCGTGATTCAATTTTCTTCATACTCACATTTGAAATTGATCACTTTAGTCGTCTCTTCCTTAACTTGATTTAACCAACGTGCACAATGTCATAAGTGTAGGGGAGACTTTTCCCACATGCTTAAACATTGAGGACAATATTTATCCTAAGTGTAGGGGGGACTTCTATCGAAGTTTTAAGTGGACTTTTCCATGAAAATGCCTTCATTTAACCAGAAAATCATCTTTTTCAACATTTTTCAAATTTCTAATTAACTTTGGCCATTAGTCGTAACTTTCAAATTTCTATCGTTGCTTTCATATGTATATATCCCGCAATAAAGTCAAAAAAATATTAATAAAGTGGTGTAGCTAGTTCAGAAGTCTTTGACATATTAGGCCCGTTGCGATTATTTTGACTCAACCCGAATAGACTTATTCAAGTTTATTCTATCTAGTATCCTTAACCATATAGACCTTAATTGGTTTATTAGGCTAAGCATCCACGAGTCTCATTACTTGAGATTTTAAATTGTGGAGAACGAGAAATGATAGAGTCAATTATAAGTCGGTATTCTTGCGCAAGCTCACTTGGTGTAATTATTTGCCTATTCTCCCATCACTTGCTAATAATTTATCTGCAATGAGTAAGGTCGTACGTTTTGAAAAGTTACTTAGCTTCTAGCCCAAGATCGTTTAAAAGTTTCTCGGTAATGATAAGAGTTCATAGCCAAGGCATAACTTATGAAGCGGGGCGCGAAGATTGGCGAGTCCGAAAAGACCCTAACAAGGCATGAGGATTCAATTTTATTGTTGAAGATCCAAAGTGATGTGAAAAGCATTATTCCCAAAATCAATATGAAGGATCAAGACTCACGACGAAAAGCAATCAACTCCCACAAAGATCATGGAGAAGTCTATCCGAAAAGACCCTAACAAGGTATGAGGATAAATAGATCCAAATCCGAAAAGGAGGCGGATCGTTGTATCTCAAAATCCCAATTAGAGATTGAAAAATAATCATGAAGTCGTGGTCAACAAAGTTGGAGTACCCCTCAAAAGTCTCCAAGTGAAGAAACTCTATTAACGATGAGAAGACCATTATCTAAAGAACGTCTCTCAAGATATGAAGTATGAAGTACATGCCAAATATCGGCCCGAGAAAGGTCTCAAATCGTGAACCGAGTTATGCCAAGATATGAACTTTTTGAAATCCCGAGAAGCAGTTTTAAGAGATTTTGTCCTTTAGCTAACTATTGATCAAATCGTCCTACTTTGCTTTTAGCCTAAATAAACTATCGAAATAAGTCCAAAAATGCATCTTCATGATCATTCTAAGACAAAAATAAAATATAAGAGATACACCTAGGAATAAGGGAGTTTAAGCATATAATTAAGCCATGTGTGTAAGTGTTTGAATTGCTAACTTATAATAACAATGATCTCGTTTTTAAGCTTAGTTTGGGGAACGTGAAACTTGAGGGTGATAAATCTTCGCAGAACCGAAGCCCTAATGTAAGTCCTTGATCTCTTTCCAAGTTACTTCCATCCTTTTGTTTACTTTAATGCTTTAATTTCTCTTAGTACTTTAAATTTTGTTTAGTAAGTATTTTAATAAGGCCAAGGTTGATTGATTATGAGAAAAATGTAAATTTGCTTTATCACTAAGCATTGCATGAGGGCATGGCAATGGTTAAGTGTAGGGGATTTGATAGGTGTTAAAACACCCATCCTTTTACCACTTAATTCTGGCTAAAACGAGACCAAAACACGTATTTAATATCATTTGTTTGGAATTATGCGTGGTTTTTGTGTTTATTGTATTTTCAGAGTCAACCGGATGAATATTGAAGAAAAATAGGATTGCACGGGTTTTATCGAGGAAAAAGACTCAAGACGAAGTCTATTGTCCAAGAGATGCAAAAGATTTGAAGTCATTGTGCCTATTTGAAGATTTATCGAAGAATAGAGCCAAAGATGGAAGATTCATATATGTCGAAGAACTCCAGTCTATTAAACTAAAGATTATAAGACGAGTTGGAATTATTCACCGACACTTCTCAAAATCCAAAGTCGGAAACGTTTATGTAAAGAAACGTGAAGACTAAAGAAGGAAGAAGAAAAGAAGCCCAAAACCAAGCCCATTCACAAAGCCCACAAGACTTGCCTATAAATAGGACTTTACTTCACAAATTTGACTCACTTAGTTAGTCTTAGATAGTTTTTAGTTCTTCATTCTCTCTAGTTTTAGAGAGAGAAAGTTCTAAACTTTCTCTCACTAGTTTTCATCTTTTTCTCTTTCAAGATCAAACTTTTGTATTATTTTTCATTAATCAAGTTTAGTTTCAAGCTTTTAATCTTTAATCTCATTCTTCCTTTCTTTGATTTTGATTGATTTTGGTACAAATCTCATATGATCCGTGTTGTTCATTTATGATTTTGTGCTTAAAAAGTTAATCTTTTTTATGTTTCCTTAAGTTTCTACACGAATAAGCTTTGAGATCTTTGTGCTTATTGGCTTATTTGTTGGTTTAGCTTATTTACTTTCTAAATTTTTCTTAAAAAGTTCATCTTTTAATTGTTTACTTGATTTATAAGATTGATTATTTGAAGTTTAGATACTTGAATTCGTGCTTATTTGATCAGCTTATTTTTTTGATTCGAGCTAGCTTAGGTAATAAGCTTAATTCCATAGCTTATTCCTTGGCTTAATATTCGGATCAAAGGGATATCGGAAAGGGTTATAAACCCCTTTCCGATTTGTGCATTCCGAGCAGACTTCCCCCTTTATTCCGATCGTATGATCGGAAAAGGGTTTAGGTTTTTCCGATATGCCCCATTTGGCATATTCCGATTAAGGTGTTTTGGTTTATTCCGATTGTAGCTTACTTTTAAGTATTCCGATCAGATCTGTTTCCATTATTCCGATAAGTGTAAATTTTAAACATTACGATTAGACTAAATTTTTGAAGATTCCGATTACACCATTTTGTTCACATTCCGATTTGTCCATTTTGAGATATTCCAATTGGTATATTTTTTTAGTATTCCGATTAGTGTGGTTTTTGAAGATTCCGATTGCACCTCTTCATCCCTTATTCCGATTAGCTGACTCCTCAACATTTCGATCAAAGTGATCGGAACTTATTCCGATTAGTGCATTTTTTAATTATTCCGATTGGGGATCTTTGGTCATTCCGATTGTTTAAATTATTGGCTTTACAAAGTCTCCAAGAGTTAGTTTTATTTAGTGTTCAAGAATTTTTCTAAATTTGTCGTTAAGTTTTCAAGCATTTATTTTTAAACTCGTGTATTTAGTTTAATCTTTCAAAGTTTTAATTTTACTCTTCAGCACTTACTTATTTGTCATTAGTTTAAAATAGATAGACAAACCAACAACTTTTTATTAACCAAGAACAAATCATTCCACTTAGAGCCGTGATCAATTCGAGGAGATACCGAGAACTTAAATCTGAACCCATAGCAAAACGCATGTATCAATACCCTATTGACTACTCCGTTGAACATCTAGTGTTTGACGACACCCTGCCGACTACTCCTTTGAACATACGTGTACAGCGATACCCCTATCGACTACTCCGTTTAACATCTCATGTCAATGATACCCCTATCGGCTACTCCGTTGAACATCTCGTGCACAATGATATTATATCAACTCATCCGTTGAACATGTCGTGTATACCGATATTATATTTATCTATAGGTTTGACATCGAAAGATATTATATCGACTCTTCTGTTGAACATGTCATGTATAACGATCCTGTATCGGTTTATTCGTTTGACATCTCATGTATTTCATTGAACATTCCGCGTATAACGATCTTAAATCGATTTATCCATTTGAAATATCATATACAATGATACTCTCTCGACTCATCCGTTTAACATCTTATGTATACAAATACACTTTAAACTTATCCGTTGAACATATCGCATGTAAAGATACCCTAGCGACTACTCCGTTGAACATCTCGTGTACAACGATACGATCTCGACTGTTGAACATCACGTTTATGAAAATCATTATGTCTATTGATATCTTTTATGTAGGTATGTAGACGTGTATATGAGTTAACATGTAACCATATCTAAAAAAGTATAGGGAAACGATTTTGTCCGTGGGAAATTCGTGAGTAATTTCGCACAGATTTCCCACCGATATGATAAATCTGTGGGAAACCCGTGGGTAATTACCAACATATTTCCCAAAAAAAAATCCGTGGGAATGTGAAGCATAAATTTCCCACCGATTTTCCACGGATATAATCATAAAATTTGACGTTTATCATTTTCATTATTTTAGTTGTCCCGCTTATATTTTTCACCAAAATTCAAATCGTCCCTCCCATCCTTCTAAACCTCACATCCCTGATCCCACATCTCAAACTTATCTTTACTATCTCTCAAACTTATCTTTATTCTCTCTCTAACAAACTGATCCCACACATCTTGATGAGATGGCATTTATACATGATCTCATCGTTCTTTTTGGGCTTTAAATGCATAAAATGTCATCAAAATACCATATATATGCTTGTGTTTGTTTACTTGTATATTTTAGGTATGGATATCGTGAAAAAGACAAAAGATAACAAGAAACAAGGAAAAACGAACACGAGAAACGAAGCCGCACAATGAACCGGGCCCAAGTTATAGATTTCTCAAAGATTAACCCTTGAAGACTTGAAGATGTACAAGAATGATCCCTCATTTACGAAGAAATGACACTTTATACCCTAGTATATTCATAATTACAAGTTTGGTCGCTTAAGTTTGTCAAAATGACAAAAAGGTCCTTCAACTTTTAATATTTGGCAAGTTTAGTCCCTCAACAAATCTAAATTGTCAACAATGATCCCTCATAAAGTCACTGATCCAAAGAAGACCTTCAAGTTCATGAAAATTTCACATCTAGTCCTTTTAAAATGGATAAAAGATCAAAAGGGCCATTTGTGTAATTATACCAAAGATATAAAATCCCTAAATCCCTTTTCCTAAACTTTTTGTGGCCAATATCTAAAATCAGAAACTTATTTAACAAGGGATTCAGATTTGTAAGGTTGAAAAACTTTCTATACAACCTTTCCCAGAAACAAAGGACCAAAACTGACATTACCTAAAGTTTAAACTCCTATAAATGTGGCTAACACTTACTATAGCAAATTTACCACACCAAGAACACCCTTTTTTACCTAGGATTAAAAACGATGTAAACAAAGGGGAAAGTTGAATTAACTACACCCACGTGTGATTCACCCCACTTCAGTCACACCCCACAACAAAAACCCCAATCTCCACTGCCAAAGAGACCCCACAAGAGCCAACCACATGGCGACACTTGGCAAAGATCACTGACATGGCAAAATCAAGGGCATATATGCATTCCTTGGTCACCAAGAAGTAAATAAACGCCCAATATTTCTCCTCACAACCTGGCAACACCCAAATGCATTCTGGAAGCTTCATAGGGTCATTTTAGGGATTTTTATAGCATTAGGGTTTGTGTAATGTGCCCAAATTGTGGCCTATATAAGGAGCCTTAACTTGTGAGTAGCCCTTTGTTCCAGATTTTCACTTAGCACCTTTGTAATTCCTTTTTAAATCTTAATGAAATTTGGTTTAGTTTTCTGAAAATTCTATTTCCTTTTTGTTGTTTAAAAGTTTGGTATTTGGCTAAGAGTAATCTGAGTTCCATGTTTGTATTTTAATCTTGTTTTGTGAAGTTTACCAAGGTTTCATAAAAGTTTTTTGCGAAAAATATAAAAAAATCCATTTTATATTATTTGTGGTTTACTTTGTTCATCTTAGTAGGAAGGAAGCTAGTGGTTGTTCTGCTACCACTTAAGCTCACACATCCCAAAGCATGGTTGTATGTTTTGGAGGTGCACAACTCTAAAACTTTTCTCTTTTATGCATATTTTCCATAATATGGTATAAACCTGAGATTTGGTCTGTGATTGTGTGTTTTTGTTGTTGGATCTGTTTGTTTGGAGGTCACTTGTGGTTACTGAGTTGATTTGATCTTGGTTTCTGGTTAGAATCTAATATATCCTTTGAAAAATTGTGAAATCAGTGATTTAAGGGGTGCTTGGGTTTACTGCATAATCTGGTTTTGGGTTGACTTGAGTAGGTGTATTTGGATGTTTTGTGTTTTTCCTTGTTTTATATGTGCTTTTAGGTGTTTATTTGCAAGTTTTGAGTTCTATATCACCATAATCCATAAATTAGCCATAAAATCTGTTTTGCTTGTTGTTATTGACCGAAATATTGGGGACACCTAGATCTAAGGGTAGACTAGGGTTAAAAAGTGCTAAATCTAAGTTAATACAACCTGAGTAATATATTTGAGGTGTTGAATTTGGATCTGTGGTCATTTAGTTCAGCAAAAAGGGTTTGGGTATTATTTATGTTCATCAGTAATCTGCAATAGCTTTAATCTGTCTCAAAACTTTGAATCAGTGTATGAAACAAGTTTATTTGTGCTTATTGGAATTTATTATAGCTTGTGTATGCATATGGTTCAATTTGGTTGGCTTATTATTGCTTAATCTGCTTATTTCTTCATAATTGCTTATTTTTCATGTCTGTGTGATATCTAGGCACTGATTGATTAAACAGTATCATTTGGCTGAGTGATTTTGTGGTTTCTTGCCTGTTTATGACTCGTTACAACTCACTGGTTGTAAGGGTGCCCTTGTTATCCATTGAATCTAAGTAAATCTCTCAATAATCAAAGGTCAAATAGTCAAAGAAGTGGTAACTCCTTTCCCTTGCTTCTAGCCACTTCTGGTGTTATTTTTGGTTCAACTTAACAATAAGTTGTTCTAGCTTATTTAAACCTGCAACAACTTCAAATTGGTAATAGGTGTTCATCATTTGACCTATTTGTTCATTCAGGAGCATTTGAGCCTTTGACTTTAGGGTTTGTCTAGAAAACCAACTTGTTTGACTTTTACAAGAGTGCTTATTAATTCATTCAGCTTATTTGGCTTTGCTTATTGAACGTTTCTTGATTGATTTGGCTTATTGAAGTCATTTAGAGTCTTTTGCAAGTTGAATCAAGTTTTTAGGTGGTCTAAAACTCTAAGTCAATTATTTTGTCGTTTAGTGGATTTGTACTTGGCTTATTTCTGGCTTATTGGTTATGCCTTTTCAAAATTTCTTTTCACATATCACTTAAGCATCCCAAAGGAAGGTTGTGTGTCAAATTAGATCTTATGACATTGGCTTATAGCTTAATGGGCCAAAAAGCCCATTAAGAATAAGCTGTTGTACATTTAAGCTGCAATAAGCTCATATTCAGCTTTTGGGCCTTCAGAGTTTTGTGTTTAGAATTGAATTTTAAGCTAGACTGGTGATTTTCAGCTTATTTGGTTGAGTTTGATCTTATTGGGCCAAAAAGCCCACTAACTTGGATTGTTTTCGTTTTTAGCCCATTTGGGGGCCCATTAGGGGTATTTTGGTAATTTCACTTTCATTTTTTGTTTATTTAGGTTAAAATAAACTAGTTTGCAAGTTTTTAGTAATTTTTTTAATTTTTGGATTCTTAATATTATTTTTATATTATTTTATTATTAAAATTAGTTTTTAAGATTTTTGAAACATTTACATTTTTCCTAGGTCAAATACATTAAGTTAGGCTTTTTAAAACTCTTACATTCATTTTCTCATCATTTAATTGATTTTTAGAATTATTTTAACAATTTAATAGTTTTTAATCATTTAAAAATTGTTTTCATTAGATTAGAATTTCATAAAAATAGATTTTAGGCTTATTAAGTCATTTTAGAGGTTTAAAAGGTGAAAAATCTTTATTTGGGCTTTTTATTAATTATTTGGATTTTTAGGGCTTTAGTTAGCATTTAAAAATTAATATTTAGTTAATTAAAAGGTTTGAAAAAGTTTTGATCATTTGTAAACTCTCAGTTTATTTTTAGTTATTTTTGGTAATTTTTTGGGAATTTTTAGAATTAATTTTTATTTTGTCACTCTTTACGGTTTTTCGTTTTGTCGTCGTAGTGTAATTTTAACGTATCGGTCATTCTCTTTTTTCATCTTTTCTTTCTTCATATTAATCCAAAATTATTACAAGTTTTTCACACACCAATACCTCCTTGGGAAATGAACTTTCACCTTTGGGTCATTAACACTTGATTTTCCTAAATCATTTGTTTAATACTTACCGCTTTTACGCTCTTTTTCCTAAAAACGTAAATTTACCACAATCATTTTGGCGCCGCTACCGGGGAGGTGTGTCGTGATTAAATTGTTCATTTTGTTTTTAATATTTAACCATAAATAGTATTTGTATTAGTAGAACTCCACTAATACGTACTATCGGTTTTTTCGTTTCTCTTGTGAAATATTATTACTATATTTTATAAGTATCACAACAAATTCAAAATATCTCAAAAAGTGTGAAAACACAACCTTAATTGGGATTTGATCTCCTAATTATTGTATTCGAATCTCAAACAAAAAGAAAAAGGCAAAAATAGATAGATACTTTCGTGAAGCTCGATTTTGAAAAATACAAACTATAAGGTGAAAAGATAGGCACCGTGATATAAAAGGCCATTAAAGGGAAGCTAGGTACTTAAGTGCTTCGCGCCACCTCATTCCCCACGTTCACTTGTGAGTATTTGAGATTGAAGGCTAACTGAGGGTTTTTCGGCCCAAAGTATTATTACGTATCATATATTTGCTTGGTTTCTTTGTGATTAAACCCTCTTGAACAATTTGGTTTTCACCAAAGTTCTAAAGTCAATCGAAGGCGTTCACTCCACGTGATAATTTTCATTCCTTTAAGGCTTCTTTAATCAAGAGTTTGATTCGAGGAGAGATTTGGTAGATTGTTGTCTACGAATACACACAAAATCCAAAAAAAATTAAAAACAATCAAAAACACAAAAAAATTGAAAATTCACAAAACACCCAAAATAATCTTCTTTGCTCACCTCCCATTATACGTCACCTTTATTCAAAATCGTAATCAAGCAAAACGAGCTTGCAAACGTCGTCAAAACCAAGGCAATTTGTCGAACCCGTTGTAGAACCAATAGTCACCATGGCTAATCGTACTATGATAGAGTTGCTTCAAGCACCCACCGAGGGTTTTGGAGAAGATATTGTGATTCCCGCCATCCCTTTGGAGAATTTCGAGATTAAGACGGGTTTAATGTCAATGTTACAAGCAAACAAGTTTTGAGGTCATGAGAAAGATAACCCACATTATCACATAAGGAATTTCAATCGTCTCACCGCAACAAGCAAGTTTAAGGATGTTCCACATGACGCCATTAAGATGATGTTGTTTCCATACTCGTTGGATGGACCCGCAAAAATTTGGCTCGTGAAAGAACCGCCAAATTCGATTTTGACATGGGGTGATCTCGTTTCTAAGTTTGTGAACCAATGTTTTCCACCATCTAAAACAACACATTTGAAAAATGAGATTTCAAGGTTTACACAACGTAATAATGTATGTTTTTCAATGGCATGGGAACTATTTAAGTAAATGTTACATGAATGTCCACACCATGATTTTTCGGAATTGCATCAAATTGATACTTTTTATAATGGGCTTAATGATCATGAACGAGATTATTTGAATGCTGCAGCGGGTGGTAAATTTTTGTGCAAAACGACCGATGAGGCTTTAATGATTATCTAGAATAGATCTAAGGTTTACCCTCGTAACACACCGAGTGTTGCCAATATGGGTTCATCGTCTCGTAACATGAATGCCTTAAATGATGAAGCTAATGAGAAAAATCGGTTTTTCGATAGATTTTTGACGCTTATGACACATTGGAAAGCACAAGATGCTTTGTATTCCGCATCGGTTAAAGCGGTTGAAAAGAGTTGTTTATCTTTTGGTGGAGCTCATGATCTTTCCGAGTTCATTACCGCCGGTGGTAACACTTCGAGTGCTTATGTAGCAACGGGAACTTACAACCAAAACGGCCAAGGTTCCCGCCCAAATCAAGCTCCCCAATATTAAAATGTTAACAACTATCGAAACAACAATCAAAATGGTTGTTATCAAGGCAATTCACGTAACTACAACAAAGGGAATCACCAAAGTGGGAATGGGCAAGATCAAAATCAAAACCAAAACCGTGATTTTCAAAACACTACACAAGGTTTTTAAAATGCTCACACTATAAATCTTAAAGGAGAATTTTTGGATTATGCAAAAGCAAACGATGCTAAGTTTGATAAAATGCAACGTGAGATGATTATCTTAAGATCCGAGTTGAAAAACGATCTTAAAAACGAACTTGCTAATGAATTGAAAACTCATGCTAATAAAATGGAAGGAAACGTTCAACGTCTTCAACAAAATCAACAAAATATGGAACAAGGTCAACATGAGATTAAGCAAGAGTTGTTAAAAGCGGATTTAAGGCAATCAAATTTTGAAGATCGAATGGCTAAAATGTATGAAGCAATCATGTGTAAACCCTCTTCCTCGGGTGGTCTTCCTAGTGATACCATTGCAAACCCGAAAGGAGAAATGAAGGTTACTACTACTCGTAGTGGTAAAACTTTCAAGGAACCAATCTCTCGTCCTAGTACTTCTACGGATAAGGACATCGAGAAAGAGCCCGAGGTGATGGTCGAAAAGGAGCATATCACAAGCCCACGAAGTACCGCTCATACCACACCTAAGGTTGAACCAATGTAAATTATGGAACCCGAGATTCCAAGGCCGTTGCCTATGCCCCAACCCACACCAACCTTACCTTACCCATCGAGACGAAACAAAGAGAAAATGTAAGAACATAACAAACAACAAATAGAGATTTTTATAAAAATGTTTCAACAAGTTCATTTTGATGAAAGTTTAGCCGACGCGTTGTTATACATGCCTCGTTTCGCTTCCACTTCAATTTGGAAATTGCTTTCGATTCCGGCTCTTACTCCTTCGAACATGTCTATCGAGATGGACGATCATTATATGATTTTAGAATGTGGAGTAGCCGAGGATGTTTTCGTGAAAGTGGGGAAGTTCTACTATCCCGTTGATTTTATAGTATTTGACATCCCCGCGGATCCTCAAGTTCCTCTATTTTTAGGTCGTCCATTTTTAGACACCTCGAGATCGCTTATCGACGTTCATGCAAGAACTATTACTTTGAGATTCAACGAAGAGGAACTTGTTATAAACGCTACTCAAAACTCGACACCTTCTCATGTTTATGCAATCGCTACCATCATTCACATTGACTTAGTCGATGTGGTTTGCGATAAGTTTTCACAAGAAGTGTTAGGTTTTTCTGATAGCTCGTCAAGTGGCAATCCCACTATTTTGGATCCGATTCTTGCTAATTCTACACCAAATCTCACTCCATTCCAAGTAGGCGATTTTACTTCAAATGAAATCGACAATGAAGATGAGGTGATTATTGGTAATGATACTCTTATTCCACCATTTCTTCCGTCGATGGAAGTTATGAGTGTTGAACAAAAATCTTCAATCAAGGAACCGCCAATCCTTGAATTGAAAGATCTTCCATCTCACCTTCAATACTCATTCTTGGAAGGTGATGACATGTTGCCGGTTATTATTGCAAAAGATCTTGCTAATGATGAAAAAACCGCACATTTGAAAGTTCTTAAAGCTCATAACGGGGCAATTGCGTGGAAAATTTCCGACATTAAGGGTATTGACCCAAAATCTTGTACTCACAAGATTTTAATGGAGGTGGACTACAAACCCGCAATTCAGAGTCAAAGAAGGGTAAACCCCAAAATTCACGATGTCATCAAAAAGGAAGTCTTAAAACTTCTTGACGCGGGAATGATTTATCCTATATCCGATAGCCAATGGGTGAGCCCAATCCATTGTGTCCCTAAGAAGGGAGGAATGACCGTTGTGTACAATGAAAACAACGAGTTAATTCCCACTCGTGTTGTGACCGGTTGGAGGGTGTGTTGTGACAATCCGTCAATTTATGATCGATATTTTATTCTCAAGTATTATTTAAAACCATTATTTTAATGATATATTATGAACTCACACATTTTTGGGAAGAAATTTGGGTTTACGTCTTGAAGTAGCATCGACTACGTCTAAACTGGAGGACTCTACGTTACGTGCTTACGTTTACATACCCGATGGCACGTAAATCGAGGAAACTTGAATCGAGGAATACCCGTAAATTAGTGGGGATGAGACTAGATAACTCTTGCCCCACCCCCTACATGTGGCGTCCAAAGTCTTAGCCAACACACTTGATGTGTGCCAAGCTTACATAACAAGCTAAGGACACTTGTCCTTAGCCTTCCACCAAAACCACTTGTTAACTTTAAACAAGCTAACACAAACATTTACTTTCACTCTCAACAAGCAAAACTCTCTCAAAACCTCTCTCTAGCCTCTTTTATCCGTCCATATCACCACCCTAAACCACCATAACCATCAAAAATCTAGCCATGAATTCTATGTATAATCAACATATGTTGAAGCTTAGCTAAAAGGATGAAGATTGGAGGTGATCTTAACATCCAAAAAGGAGTTTCCATGTAGTTTATGGGCTGATTTTCAAGAAGGTATTCATCCATTTGAAGTACCTAAGAAGTTCATTTGTCATGTTGAAGGTTTGGTAACATGGAACCAAGCCTTGTTCATAAAAAAACTCATCTTTACATCACTATTGGTGGTATACAGATTGTTTCTTCCTATCCTCTTGTTATTTTGAATATGTAATCTTGTATTTTATTCATTTATGTATATGTAAATGATGATGAATGATGATCAAAAATATTATGTGGGGATTTGATGTTGATAGATTTGATTAAAAAGATTAAAATCTACTTGAAAGGATGTTAAAATCCTGGCTAAAAATGTAGGCTGTATAAAACAGTAAAGAACTATATGATAACTTGTTAAAGTAACTTGGATAATTTAATATACAGTAATATAAGTGACTTGTACATATGTGAGAGTTTGCCACACAATGGAATCCATAAAATGAGTGAGATATGATCAAAACAATATTGAAGTCCAAATCTGTAGTCTGTTTTAGACAAACTGTTAGAGACATTTAGAAGTTGATTGAGCAGTTGCTAAAACTGAGTTAATTGTATCACATATCATGTAGTTTGTGGTGTCCAATAATGGGATTCTATCTCCTTGTATAACTCAAGATATGGTAAAAATGGTGAAATTGAAAATAATAATCAGATTTGTAAAATAAAAGTATATAGTATAATATTAGCACTCAAGTTAATATAATACAAAATGTATACCTAAAACCCACTAACTTATATATTACATATAAATAAGTATTTAATTTAATAAATAAAAGGGAAATTTTATAAAAATGGCAATTTGATAAGTTTTATAAGTTATAAAACTAAAAACATAAGTTTTACGTCTTTTCGGCTAAAACCGATAAATTAACGTTTTCGTCAATTAAAACTTAGACGGTCGGACCCATCTAATGTCAACTTTTTATAACTCATATACTGATGTATAAGTACATATTACAAGTGAAAACCGATAAAACCCGAGCTTTATAACATATGGACATTAACGGGCCAAATTAGCCTAATTGGACTATTAACCCTACTAATTTGGCTAAATACTAATGGACTTACTCATCGGGATTAACCCACGTGGGCCCAAAATGTGAGTATAGGGCTGATGTTAAAAGGATAATTGGAATAATATAATGTATTGGGCTTTTAATGGGCTTATTGGGCCTTAATATGAAATTGGATTGAAACTAGTGTAACTAGTCAAAAATTTGACTAACACATAACACTACAATGTTGAATGAAGATATAAAAACCCAATTGGGATCATCATCATACTTATAATATCATCATATATACACATATCCATTGTTTTTATAAAGTCATTGGACAATAGTCTAAGACGAGTATTAATTGTCTAGGTATCCGTGATTGAAGCACGTACCGTACATCCGAATTGCCGATAACTCGCCTTCCCACATCAACGTGAGTTCATAGTGTCACACTCTTTTAAATGTTTTTATGAAATGTTTTATAAACCCGCGAGGGAGATAACATGTTAATTTTGATAAAAATAGGACACCAGTTGTCCCGATTGTTTGCTTATTGATTTGGACCCGAATGATTGTATGACCCGATGAATGATTATATGACCCGATGAACGAAACAAAATGGATTATTATTAATTAGGTTATATCAATAAAAGTACCATTAGCATGAACTATTAACTTTCGGGATTTGGTAGACGCTTATGCATATAATAGTACTATTTGGGGAAGATCACCCCAGTTCGCGCCTTGACGGTTGATCCCCGGCGTGCCACATTGATTGGTAAGTGGATTTATGTATGAGAATATTTCCATAGCGTGATTTTGTGACGACACGCTAACTGAGATGGGAAAATTGAGTTTCGGGTTAGCTACCCGTTGTTTGTTATAGTAAGGTAGCAATGTCATGCGGCTTATAATAATCCAAATAACGAAAATACAACTATACGCATTGAATTAAAATATATTGCCTGACTAGCAATACGGGGTCTTATTATTAATATTACGTTCGTGTTTTGGTTTTACATAACAATATTCATATAATGGTTTTTATTTAACTCTATACAACGTTTTAAAACGTATTGTATGATGTTTTTACGACATTGGTTCGTATAATGGTTTTGAAAGAAAAATACTACAGTATGATTTACAACAAAGATTTGTATAAAATGTTTTTGGCTTATTTTATGGCCTACAACAAAGAATTGTACGAAATGATTTTCGGTAATAATTTTATAACGATGATATATATTAATGGATTTCATTAAACTCTATGAATTCACTCGGCGTTTTCGCTGACCTTTTCTTATAACATGTTTTATATCAAGTATTTGAAGGTAATTCTCAGGAAGACGACAAAAATTTATGGCCCGCACTTAAATAACAATTTCCATTCAAATGCTTTGTAAAAACTGTATGAAATACTATGACTTGGGACCTATGTAAATTTGATATTCATGAATGGAAAACGCTTTATTATTAAACGACGCAATTTTTATATGTTGTCTATGATTGGAGTAATGTGCTATCCCGTAACACCAACGACTCTTCCGGTGAACTAATGTATGAATATTTGTGATTTTACAGTTTGGTACCAGAGCTCTTGTTATAGAGAACGAAAGATTTTTAAAACCAAGGTTTTGAATAAAAAATTTCAAAATATTTTAACTATAAACACTTTTCTCAAAATGTCTAAAAATCTTTTGACTATAACGGTGCCAAAGAATTCCCGAGTTACCGACAAGGCCAGACTGAGAACTGTTATTTTAATATATATAAGTTGGATTTTATATATATATATATATATATATATATATATATATATATATATATATATATATATATATATATATATATATATATATATATATATATATATATATATATATATGATGTAATTTGATTACATGTTTGTTTGATGATTATTTTAATACTTATATGAGGTATTTATACGATGTAGATTGTCACAAGAAACCCTAACTCCCCTAGCAAATCAATCGAAGCTATTTCTGTAGTAATTATAGCTATTCCAGATCTAAACCAAGTTGTGGATATTTATGATCCAAACAAAATGTTTGATATTCATAGAAATGTTGATATTAGTGGATTGTGATGTTGAAGAATAACTTACAAGAATAAATCTGATATCGATGTCATGACGATATTTCCTTATAGAGTGGAGTTTGACAAAACCTTACCACCTAGAAAGGTGTCATTTGATTCGGTGTCACCCAATTCTTAAATTGAAATCGAAAAGGTGAATGTTGCACCTGAGGCTGTCATTGGAACCATTACCCAAAGGCCTCATGCCACTTGTACCTTTCCGAGAGGTCTAATTGAATGTGTGAGGAATTTCATACTAGTGACTCATTTGATAACTATTGATGAAGGAGCTATAGGATTGGAAATTAAGTGTTATTCATATCGAACTTTATTTCCCTTTCAAGGTCTAAGAATAAGGTTGAAAGTATTGGGAATGAGGTAGGATATCGCATTGAGTATGATTTGGTTGAAACTTGAATGAAGTAAAATTTAATTCGTATGGAATGCGAGATTGTTAAGAGGAAGACGTTAAGTTCTGTGATTGAATTATAAGTTTTTAATGATTGTTGGTTCATGTTAATGGTTGTTCCTAGGCCATTGTCCGCTAACGAGGATGCCCAGTGTCCAAGAAATAAATTGAAGAAATCTTCTTCTGAATTGGGACCGATGGATCTTCCGGGACAGGTGGAACACCTAATGACTATTGTAGATTAGTATTCATTGTAGTATCTTTTAAAAATCCCTAACTTAACTGAGACATCAGTTGGTAGGGTAAGTTCTTGGAATTGTATTACATAGTCACACATAATGTGTTACGGTACAATTTTGACTTGTTTGTGATTAATGAAAAGACTATCATTGATTGCTAAATTTTACATGTATCGATGTTATCTATCTGTTCTTGCTTCTTCCTAATATTCGCATTAGTGATGTAACCATTGAACAAGTACTCATCTCGATTTGAGTTACGTTGTGGATTATTCTTTTTGAGTGCCATCGAGGTCATGAACCTCATGATTAATTGGCTAAGCTCATTTCCTATTATATTGTAGTTAGTTCTTGGTGAACAACTTTTCATCACTCTTTTGCAGATCACTCATTGTTTTTATAAAGTTAAAACAGTATCCCTTGATAAAAATTGAATTTTTATCACCATATGGATTATTTAAAGTGAGACTTATAAATAATCGTTATCGAAATAAAGTTGTTTATGAAACACTTTGGAAAACTTAATTGTTTCCATAACAAAGAAAATCTTTGTAAATTCATTTTGATTCTTATTCCAGAATTAAGCATGAAAGTATATTTATTTTAATCATGATGACAAAGTTTTGACGAACTGAGTATTGCATCGTTAATCCTAAAATTGTATATAGTTGCGCGCCTACATATAATTTGGAAGGGACCATGCAAGGCTGATTAGTAGTCACCATGAAATTATTAATAAACACTAAATTTTCTTTGAAGATTGTGAAAAATTAAATTTTATGAGATCTGCAATAAGTGAAAAATAGGGACATATTGTTAGGAACACCTACATATGTGCCCGTACTATTTATTCTTCTTAATCGAATTTTGTCATCTGTGGAACTTGTCTTAATTGACAATTGATATCCCCTCCTTGTCCAATTCTCTAGTGGTGAGATTCTTTGGAAAAATATCTGATTACTGAGTGTTGATACCCGACTGGATGTATCGACGTTCCAATCATTTCTTTTGATTAGATTTCATTTTAATGACCTGGGTAACGATCCGAGGAGCTTTCGAATGCGTACTCAAATTATGAAAACATGGGATATACTCATATTCGTTAATGTTTTCGTCTGTATCTGATTTGAAATTCTCTCGCGTAGATTATGCGTTGACATTACTCTTTTGATGTAAGTTGTGTCTCCAGATATCGTTGAATTTGTGAAGGATTATGAGTTATTATTAGTCTTTTGAGAAGTTCACATCTTATCAACGGTAATGAAACTAGAAAGTTGATAGTACCAGTAGAATGAATTGATTGACTATGACATAATGGCATTGTCTAAATTGATGGAAACTCGAATAGAAATCCCCTAAAAGTTAAGATGTTGATTATCAAAAAGTGATCTGAATAATTCCCCATAGGTGACTGTATCTCGTAATTAGGCTTGAAATTATACCATGAATGGTTGTGAACTGATCATAGATCTTGTAATCTAGAAAGAACTTAAAGTAAATGTATTAAAAGATGTTCCTGTTATCTAAAACTTTAGGAGGTATTTGCTGGTGAATTACCTAGACTTTTGCCATTAAGGCAAGTTGAATTTGCTATTGATTATATTCCTGGTGCTGCACCTGTGGCGAGTGTACTGTACGTCAGCACCATCTGAATTAAAAGAATTACCATACAACTGAGAGAGTTGTCAGAGAAAGCTTTTATTCTACCAAGCTTGTCCTCATGAAGAGCTATAGTGTTATCATTCTTTATATTTGTTGATTAACGTGAACTAGGTAAATTGACGATCGAAAATCTATATCCATTACTCTAGATGGAAGATTTGTTCGATCATTTACAAGGTTCTAGTGTATATTCAAAATTTGATCCACGACATGGTTATTATCAACTTCGCGTCTGCGAAGAATATTATCTATTCCAATCACTACATCCAGAACTTGTAATGAACATTATAAGTTTTACGTGATGTTGTTTGGATTGACCAATGCACATGTAGCATCCATAAATTTGGTGAATCACGTGTGTAGGCTGTAATTTGATAAATTCATGCTTGTGATCATTAAAGAACATTTTTTTGTTTCTAAGAATAATAAGGAGTTAATAATCATTTGTAGAATTCCCTGAGTCGGCCGAGTAGTGAAAACCTGTACCTTGAGTATTTCACATGTGATTAAAGGCATAATCCTTTACATTATTTGACCGTGTGATTAATAGAAAATGGAATATATTGACTCTTCAAAAATTAGAGCCATTAAGGCTTTGGGTTTTAACAAAAAGAAAGTGGAAATATGTTTTGACAAATAATTTATCAAAGGATTTTTAAGGGATCATTCCCTTATACCCAAATCATTTAACTAAACTTCTTTAGAGGTAAATGTTTGTATATACCTCAAGACAACCTAAGAGGGATTGAGGAAACCATTTAAACCATGACTTGAAATTTGAAATGGCAATTTTGCTTTTCAACTAAGAAACTTTAGACCAATATTTAACCAAAGATTTTTCGAACATTTACGAATCTTAATAATTATTTTCGATAAATCAACAAAAATCGTGTTAACAAAATTCAAATTTATTTTAAACATTTTTCTATAATTGGAAGAACTGAGAAAATTTAAAACTTTTACGACTACGTTTCGAAATATTAAATATTTATTACTTAAATATAGCTGATGCTTGTAAAAAGGATAATATAGATAATAAAAGGGGCTCGCGGCTAATGTGAACCATTAGAATTGAGAAGCCGATGGCGTTAAATGTTTTAAAGGTCGCTTATGGTTGCATAAATATGGAGGATTTCGAGATTTAGTCATGTGAGAATCTCGTAGGTATAAGTATTTTATTCATGTCATTTCTGATAAAATGTATCTTCATCTGAAGAAGTTGTACTGATGGCAAATTATGAAGGCAGACATCGCCTCATACATTAGTAAACGTCTAAATATTGCAAAGGTCATCATCTGAATTTGATTCGATTTGGGTCATCGTCGACAGACTGACCAAATCTATTGATATCATTCCCGTTAATGATAGATTCTCGATGGAGAAGTCGACTCTTTTGTATTTAAAGAAGTTGTGTAAGCATGGTGTGCCTGTATCAATCATCTCTATCAAGATCCTCGCTTCGCATCGAATTTCTAGAGAGTTGCTCAGAAGTCATTGGGAACGAACCTTGATGAGAGTACTGTTTACCACCCCAATCGAAGGGACGAGGTAAAGTAACGATACAAAACACTAGAAGTGTTGTTTTATGCTTGAATTATTGACCTTTGGTAATGAACAGGATAATCGCTTTCCTTTAGAAATATTATCATTGATAATTATCGTATTAGGATCGAGATTGAATCTTGTGAGGATCTAAATATGAGAGCATCTGTAAGCCGGAGTTGGGATGAAGACACCCGACATACACCCATTGTGAGTTGGACATGTCTTTTAGGTTTAAGTTTGACAATGATGACAAACCTAACCTTACAAAATACCCGACCCGCGAGACATGAAATGATTGTTGAAATTAGGATCTGATTATTGACTGCCAGTAGTGGGCAGGAGGTTGTGAGAATATGAAATGTAGATCTTGAAGTGCAGGATGGGTAGCGAAGTTATGCCAAAAATTTCCACCATGGAAAAGTGAATTGATGATCTGAAAGATCATGGGAAATAAGTCTCTGTTGTATGAGACCATCGAGATAATGTAAAAGTTGGTTTGAAAGGCATATAAGCTGGATCTACCCTAGGACTTCAAGGGCTGCGTGAATTATGTTTCGTATATCGAACTTCATAAAATGTCTATCAAGTGAAAAATCTGATTAATTCTTGATGAAGTTTAGATCGGCGAGAAGTTGCATTCATCAAAAACCTGTGAACATCATGGATAGAGAAAGTATGTCAACATTAAGCCTGATCGTATTCATATAGTTGTGTTTGATGAAACTCGCGTATTGTAATGAATTACACTTGAGAGAAAAGATCGAATGTGGAGGAAATACCCACATGGCTTTAACTCTATAAGAAGCGAGTAGTAAGATAAATTGATCTTTGAGGACAAAGATCATGTTTAGGGGTAAATGCTATGACAATCCGTCAATTTATGATCGATATTTTATTCTCAAGTATTATTTAAAACAATTATTTCAATGTTATATTATGAACTCACTCATTTTTGGGAAGAAATTTGGGTTTACGTCTTGAAGTAGCATCGACTACGTCTAAACCTGAGGACTCTACGTTATGTGCTAACGTTTACATACACTGTTTTGGTGACAGTCCAACATTCAGGAAATAAATTTATCCGTGAATATTATTTTGGAATTTTATATTTGGGTTGGTTCATAAACTCACAAATTTACGAGAAGAGATTAGGAATTACGTTCCAAATTTAGCGCCTTTACGACTAAACCGAAAACCCTAGGGTTACGTATTTACGTTTTTGAACTCCGTTTTTGATGAGACAATTTTTATTATATTCGTTTTGTGCCGTTGATTCATAATTTATAAAAACGTTTTTCGTAAAACAACCTGAGGGCACACAAATCGTGGAAACTAGAATCGAGGAATACGCGTAAATTAGTGGGGATGAGACAAGATAACTCTTGCCCTACCCCCTACATGTGGCGTCCAAAGGCTTAGCTAACACACTTGATGTGTGCCAAGCTTAAAAACAAGCTAAGGACACTTGTCCTTAGCCTTCCACCAAAACCACTTGTTAACTTTAAACAAGCTAACACAAACCATTTACTTTCATTTTCAACATGAAAACTCTCTCAAACCCTCTCTCTGGCCTCTTTTAGCCGTCCATATCACCACCCTAAACCACCATAACCATCAAAAATCTAGCCATGAATTCTATGTATAATCAACATATGTTGAAGCTTAGCTAAAAGGATGAAGATTGGAGGTGATCTTAACATCCAAAAAGGAGTTTCCATGGAATTTATGGGCATATTTTCCAGAAGGTATTCATCCATTTGAAGGACCCAATAAGTTCATTTGCAATGTTGAAGGTTTGGTAACAAGGAACCAAGCCTTGTTCATCAAAAACTCATCTTTTCATCACTATTGGTGGTATAAAGATTGTTTCTTCCCATCCTCTTGTTATTTTGAATATTTAATCTTGTATTTTAGTCATTTATATATATGTATATGATGATGAATGAGGATCAAAAATATTATGTGGGGATTTGGTGTTGATAGATTTGATTAAAAAGATTAAAATCTACTTGAAAGGATGTTAAAATCATGGCTAAAAATGTAGGCTGTATAAAACAGTAAATAACTATATGATAACTTGTTAAAGTAGCTTAGATAGTTTAATATACAGTAATATAAGTGACTTGTACATATGTGAGAGTTGGCCACACAATGGAATCCATAAAATGAGTGAGATATGATCAAAACAATATTGAAGTCCAAATATGTATAGTCTGTTTTAGACGAACTGTTAGAGACATTTAGATGTTGATTGAGCAGTAGCTAAAGCTGAGTTAATTGTATCACATATCATGTAGTTTTTGGTGTCCAAAAATGGGAATCTATCTCTTTGTAGAACTCAAGATATGGTAAAAATGGTGAAAGTGAAAATAATAATCAGATTTGTAAAATAAAAGTATATATTATAATATTAGCACTCAAGTTAATATAATATAAAATGTATACCTAAAACACACTAACTTATATATTAAATATAAATAAGTATGTACTTTAATAAATAAAAGGGAAATTTTATAAAAATGGCAATTTTATAAGTTTTATAAGTTATAAAACTAAAAACATAAGTTTTACGTCTTTTCGGCTAAAACCGATAAATTAACGTTTTCGTCAATTAAAACTTAGACGGTCGGACCCGTCTAATGTAAACTTTTTATAACTCATATACTTATTTATAAGTACATATTACAAGTAAAAACCGATAAAACCCGAGCTTTATAACATATGGACATTAATGGGCCAAATTAGCCTTATTGGACTATTAACCCAACTAATTTGGCTAAATACTAATGGACATACTCATTGGGCTTAACCCACTTGGGCCCAACATGTGAGTATAGGGCTGATGTTAAAAGGATAATTGGACTAATATAATGTATTGGGCTTTTAATGGGCTTATTGGGCCTTAATATGAAATTGGATTGAAACTAGTGTAACTAGTCAAAAATTTGACTAACACATAACACTACAATGTTGAATGAAGATATAAAAACCCACTTGGGATCATCATCATACTTATAATATCATCATATATTTACATAGCCATTGTTTTTATAAAGTCACTGGACAAGAGTCTAAGACGAGTATTAATTGTCTAGGTTTCCGTGATTGAAGCACATACCGTACATATGAATTGCCGATAACCCGTCTTCCCATATCAACGTGATTTCATAGCCTTGCACTCTTTTAAATGTTTTTATGAAATGTTTTTAAACCCGCGAGGGAGATAACATGTTTGTTTTGATAAAAATAGGACACCAGTTGTCTCGATTGTTTGCTTATTGATTTAGACCCGAATGATTGTATGACCCGATGAATGATTATATGACCCGATGAACGAAACAAAATGGATTATTATTAGTTAGGTTATGTCACTAAAAGTCCCATTAGCATGAATTGTTAACTACCGATATTTGGTAGACGCTTATGCATATAATAGTACTATTTGGGGAAGATCACCCTAGTTCGCGCCTTGACGGTTGATCCCCGTCGTGCCACATTGATTGGTAAGCGAATTTATGTATGAGAAGATTTCCATAGGGTGATTTTTGTGACGACACGCTAATTGTGATGGGAAAATTGAGTTTCGGGTTAGCTACCCGTTGTTTGTTATAGTAAGGTAGCAATGTCATGCGGCTTATAATAATCCAAATAATGAAAATACTGCTATACGCATTGAATTACAATATATTGCCTAACTAGCAATACGGGGTCTTATTATTGATATTACGTTCGTGTTTTGGTTTTACATAACCATAATCATATAATGGTTTTTATTTAACTCTATACAACCTTATAAAACGTATTGTATGATGTATTTACGACATTTGTTCGTATAATGGTTTTGAAGGCAAAAGCCTATAGTATGATTTACAACAAAGATTTGTATAAAATGTTTTTGGCTTATTTTATGGCCTACAACAAAGAATTGTACGAAATGATTTTCGGTAATAATTTTATACCGATGATATATATTAATGGATTTCATTAAACTCTATGAATTCACTCGGCGTTTTCGCTGACCTTTTCTTTTAACATGTTTTATCTCAGGTACTTGAAGGTAATTCTCGGGAAGACGACAAGAATTTATGGCCCGCATTTAAATAACAATTTTCATTCAAATGTTTTGTAAAAACTGTATGAAATACTATGACTTGGGACATATGTAAATTTGATATTCATGAATGGAAAATACTTTATTATTAAACGACGTGATTTCTATGCGTTGTCTATGATTGGAGTAATGTGCTATCCAGTAACACCAACGACTCTTCCGCTGAACTAAAGTATGAATATTTGGTGGTGTTACATGTGTATTGACTACCGAAAGTTAAATGACGCCACTCGTAAAGACCACTTTCCCTTGCCCTTCATGGATCAAATGTTGGAGCGTCTTGCGGGAAATGAATTCTATTGCTTTTTAGATGGTTTTTCCGGTTACTTTCAAATCCCTATCGACCCTCGTGATCAAGAGAAAACTACGTTTACGTGTCCTTATGGAACGCTTGCTTATCGTAGAATGCCTTTCGGACTTTGCAATGCACCAGGTACGTTTCAACGGTGTATGATGGCTATTTTTCATGATATGATCGAGAAGTCGATGGAAGTATTCATGGATGACTTTTCGGTGTTTGGTGATTCGTTCACGTCGTGTTTATCTAATCTCGAGAAAATGTTAAAACGTTGTGAAGAAACCAACCTTGTGCTTAATTGGGAAAAATGTCATTTTACGTGTAAACAAGGAATCGTCTTAGGGCACAAGGTATCGAAAGCGAGGATTGAGGTCGATAAAGCTAAAATAGACGTCATCGCCAAGTTACCTCATCCCAAAACCGTTAAGGGAGTTAGGAGTTTCCTAGGCCACGCGGGATTTTATCGTTGTTTCATCAAGGACTTTTCGAAAATCTCTCGACCTATGACACACCTTCTCGAGAAGGATGCTCCTTTTAACTTCAATGAGCATTGTGTTAGAGCATTTGAATCTCTTAAAAGGAAACTTACCAAACCTCCCATTCTTGTTGCTCCTAATTGGGAATTACCCTTTGAAATCATGTGCAATGCAAGTGATTATGCAATAGGGGCCGTCTTAGGGCAACGTTATGAAAAGCACTTCCGTCCTATCCGTTATACTAGTAAGTCGATGACCGAGGCTCAACTTATGTACACCACAACGGAAAAGGAATTCCTTGTCCTGGTTTATGCTTTTGAGAAATTACGACCTTATCTCGTCTTGACTAAAAGCATCATGTATACGGACCATTCGGCTATCAACTATCTCTTAGCTAAGCAAGATGCTAAGCCGAGATTGCTTCGTTGGATGCTCCTCCTCCAAGAATTTGATGTCACCGTGCTTGACAAAAAAAGGAGCTGTGAATCTAGCGGTCGATCATCTCTCTCGTCTAGAAGATCCTCACAAAGATGTTTTTGAGAACAAAGAAATTATTGAAACATTTCCTCTTGAGACTCTCGGTGTAGTGAATTCTAAATACACCACCCCATGGATTTCTGACATTGCAAATTACCATGCGGGGAACTTCATAATCAAGGGTATGATGACACAAGAAAAGAGAAAATTCTTTCGTGACGTCAAGTTCTATTTTTGGGATGACCCTTATCTCTTTCGGGTTTTTGCGGATCAACTCGTTCGACGTTGTGTCTTTGGTACCGAAGCTTCTAACATCCTTAGAGCTTGTCACGAGGGATCCACGGGTGGTCACCACAGTGCTATTCTCACGGCTAAGAAAGTGTTCGATGCCGGCTTCTTTTGGCCTACAATCTATCGTGATGAAGACGCACTTATGAAGTCGTGTGATTCTTGCCAACGCCAAGGAAAATCGTTGCAAAAGGATGAAATGCCGCAAAACATAATTCAAGTGTGTGAGATTTTCGACATTTGGGGCATTCACTATATGGGGCCGTTCCCATCGTCTCATAGAAACAAGTATATCCTCGTCGCCGTCGACTACCTTTCTAAGTGGGTTGAAGCTAAGGCATTGCCTACAAATGATGCTCGTGTGGTAGTAAATTTTTGAAGCAACTATTCCCTCGGTTTGGAACCCCTCGTGCTATTATAAGCGATCGTGGGTCCCATTTTTGTAATGACCAATTCGAAAAGGTTCTAAAGAAATATGGAGTTACACATCGTCTTTCTACGGCTTATCACCCGCAAACGAGTGGGCAAGTCGAGGTTTTAAACCGAGCTTTGAAGAGGAATTTGAAGAGATCGATTGGAGAGAACCGTTCTTCATGGTCCAACAAACTCGATGACGCTTTATGGGCCTTTCAGACCGCTTATAAGACACCTATCGGTTGTACTCCTTATAAGTTGGTTTATGGAAAGAATTGTCATTTGCCTATTGAATTGGAGCATAAGGCATATTGGGCCCTTAAACATGCAAACTATGATTTGAAGACCGTTGGAGATCACCGGAAAATACAACTTAATGAATTGTATGAATTAAGAGATAATGCTTATGAAAATTCATTGATTTTTAAGGAAAAGACTAAAAATTTCATGATTCAAAGATTAAAAACCGGGTTTTTAACATTGGTGATCAAGTGTTACTTTTTAACTCTAGTTTGAAGATATTTTCCGGGAAATTGAAATCTCGTTGGTCTTGTCCGTTCACAATAACACAAGTGTTTCCGATGTAATGGTTTTACTACTCTTTAGGAAAAGAGAGCAAAAGTGGCATGTATTAAGTGTCGGTTTAGGAAAACCAAGCACTAATGACCCAAAATGGGGATCGTTCTCAAGGAGGCTTGGTGTGTGTGTAATGAAATGATTAACTTTGTGATTATATTGTTTATGAGAAAGAAATTAGAAAGGGGATAAGAAGGGAATGACGATTACGATGACGATTACACTAAGACGAAAAGGTTATACACGTAAAACCGTAAAAAGCACCAAAATTAAAAATTTTACCTAAAAATTCCTAAAAATCACTAAAAATCACTAAAAATCCATTAATATATTCTAAGGGCTTACAAAAAATTCAAACTTGCTAAAAATTTTTAATTAATTAAATATTAACATTTTAATACTAATTAAAGCCCTAAAAATCAATACTAACTAATAAAAAGTCCAAAACAAGATCTTAAAGTTTGTAAACCTTTAAAATAACCTAATTAAGCTAAAAAGTATTTTTCAAAATTTTAAAACCACTAAAAACTATTTTTAAACAATTAAAAACTATTAAAAGCTATAAAAATTTAAAATAATTCTAGAAAATAATCAAAAGACCCTAAAAATATTTGGAAAGTTGTAAAATTCCTAATTAAGTGTCTAGAACCTAGGAAAAAAGTAAAAAATTAGAAAATCAGACTTTTAATTTTTAATAATAAAATAATATTAAAATATTAATAAAAATCCAAAAATCCTAAAAAATTCTAAAAAGTTGCAAACTAGCTTAATTTAACCTAAATAACTCAGAAATGAACTTGAAATTATCTAAATACCCTTAATGGGCCTAGAAAATGGGCTAAACCCAAAACAGACTCCTTAATGGGCCAAATTGAGCCAAAAATGAAAAAGTGGCCCAAATAAGCCCAAAAAACACTACTTGACTCAAAATTTGATTTTAAACAACTTTTTCCAAAGGCCCAAAAGCTGAAAGTGTGAAATAAGCAAGCTTATACCAAACAGCTCATTCTTAATGGGCTTTTTGGCCCATTAAGCCATAAGTTGACGCCATAAGCTGAAATTAAACACACAAGCTTCTTTTGAGCTAAATAATACTTCTGTAAAAAGAAATTTGAAATAAGCCAATGGAATAAAGCCTGAAAATGCAAAAAGCAATCTACAGAAAACGACAAAATAGTCGTTTTTGAGTTCTAGGCTATCCCAAGAGCTGATTCAAATTGAAAAAGCTTTTAAATGACTTAAATAAGCTATTTCAACAAAAAAGTTTTCAAGTAAGCTGACTCAATAAGCTGGAAAAAGAAAATAAGCACTTATGAAAAAGTCAAATAAGTTGGTTTTCTAGCAAAAAGTCAAAGTCAAAGTCCAATAAGCTCCAGTCTAATCAAATTGGTCAAATAATGAAGATCTATTACAAAAAATAAGTTGTTGCAAGTCTGGATAAGCAAATATGGCTTATTGATAAGCAAACTGAAAATTTGTACTAGAAGGGGCTAGTTTTGGGTGTTGAGCAGTGGAAACTTTTTCCACTGCTTGACTTGTTGACTTTTTTGTCTTTAGTCACTTTTTTGGAGATTCAGATTTCACAAAGGCACCCAAATGATCAGTGGATCATAAGGAGTCAATAACAATAAAAAAATCACAAACACAATCACCCAATTGATACAGTTTAATCAATTAAGTTCCAGATATGATACAGACATGAACAAATAAGCAGATTAGGTTCAATAAGCACTTTTAGCAATATTCAGCCAGCCAAACTTAACCAAATGCATACACAAGATATATTAAACTCACATGAACAAGTCTAAACAAGTTTCATGCAATGATTCAAAGTTTTAAGCAAGATTCAAGCACCTTAAGTTACGGATGAACACTAACACATGTAGTTTTATACTTTGCTGATGCACTTGACCAACAAGCCAGATTCAAACCTCCAAATCTATCAAATATGTTATAATAATGATGTTTAAACAACTTTTAACCCTAAGCATGCACAAATTCTAGATTTCACCAAAATCTTAGGTAAAAACCAGTTAAAATCAACAAGTTATAGCACAATGTTTGATTTAGTGTTTCAAGACTGAAAACTTGCAGCAAAATACTCTCAACCAAGCATATATCAGATACAAAGCACAAACATAAACTTCCAATAACACAATAACACACAATGGTTTCAAACAGGTAATCTCAAACACCCCTTTAACTTTTCAAAATGAAAATTTTCAAATCAAAAGTGAGTTTTAAGACCACCCAAACCCAAATTAACACAATAACAGCTAAGATAAGCAGATTCAAGCAATATTAAGCCACAAAATTCACAAGAACACAAGTCACACACAAATATCACCAAAAATCAAGATTTAAGCAGATTTTGGGATTAAGTATGCAAACCTCATGGATGTACATCCACACCCACGAATTTTGAGCTTATGTACTAGCAAGAACAAGAACAAGCTTCCTTAAACAACCCTGCTAAGAATCATTAAAGTTAAGAGCAAAAATAGTAAAATCCGAAAAGTGAAAAGCCTTGATTGATGCAACCTTGTTACCCCACACTTTATTATCCCCAAGTTATAAGCCTCACCACACCTTGATAACACAATAACAGGATGCTATGATCAGCCCTATAGCCCAAGAATTCCAAGGTTTGAACAAGAACTTAGCAAAATATCAAGCTTGAAGGAAATTGCACCCTCCTTAAAAACAGGTTTTGAGATTCAAAATTATCAAACTAAGAACAATAATAAGCAGATATAAATGATGGCACTTGGTCTTTCTTCAACAAACTTAACACATTTTCATTAATCAGAAAGTAAGATTTACAAGTTTGTGAATAAGGAAAAACCAAAAGCAAACGTAAATGCAGGGTCCTAAGGCCTTTATATAGGCTACATTGTGAACTAGAAAGCTGAACTTCCAAATTTGCCCTTGTCTTGTTTTAATTCTAGTGAATCATGTGACTCTTTCTTGTTGTTTTGTGGTAGCTGGCAAGGAGAAAGAGTATCCAAGGGCTTGTATCAAGCTTAGAATGTAAGCTGAAATCTCCAACGTTGGATTGATGCCACCATTTTGGCAGTTAGCTCAAGCTTGTAGCAGGGGAATCTTGTGTGGGCCTCCTTGGGGATGTAGCATGTGTTTTGGGTGTTGGGATGTGATTAAGGGATGGTTAATCATCATTCTGGAGCAGATTAACCGTTAATTCATAGCAAATAAAAAATCCCCAATTTGGATTATGAACATCAAGAATAAGAGTTTAATATGTTTTTGGTTTGGATTATGTTTAAAAAGTTGTCTTAGGCGCCAAGATTAATTTAATATTAAACCGGGTTAAGTGGGGTGTGACATGGTGTAATGTGATTGGTGGAGAGTGTGAGTGGGACAGGTGTCACCCACTCACCGATCTAGGTAACAATCTTGTCTGGCCAGTATTAGTCTCTCACTTCTTTTCCCTTTGTCCCTTCAGTTTAAAACTCCATCAACGCCTAAATCCTTCATAGCAACTTTTGCTTTTTCACACTTTTGCCCCAAAATGTTTTTTAAAGTGAATTCAAAGGTAATTCTTGCCAATTTGTGATTCTTGAAGGGCTGATTTGGTATTTTCTTCAAGGATAATGGTCTAAACTTGTATGATTGACATTTTGGAGGAATGAAATTATCAAATCATGTTTGATGAGGGACCATTTTTGCCAAGTCTTCAAAGTCAAGGGTCCTTTTGGTAATTTTGACATTTTTAAAGGACCAATTTTGCCATTATTGAAACTTGGAGTCCTTCTTGATGTGTTTGACTTTAAGGAGGATAAATATTGACATTTTAGCTTTGTTGAGGGGCTATAATTGCCAATTCTTCAAAGTGGAGGGCCCTTTTTGCAATATTGACGAACTTTAGCGACCAAACTTGTAATTATGAAGATACAAGGGTATAAAGTGTCAATTCTTCCATATTGGAGGACCCTTCTTCATAAGTCTTCAAATCTTCAAGGGTTTTTCTTGGGTAAGTCTTCATTAGGGCTTGGTTCATTGTGCGGCTTCGTTTCCCGTGTTCGTTTTTGCATGATTCTTGTGATCTTTTGTCATTTTCTCAATATCCGTACCTAAATTACACAAGTAACAAACACAAGCATATATATGGGTATTTTTATGATATTTAATGCATTTTAAGCCCTTTTTGGACGATGAGACTATGTATAAAAGCAGTCTCATCACTCCCTCATACTAAACCATTGTCGTGCCCTCACGCAATGCTAGAATAAAGTATCGTAGCATTTCCAAAATTCATTTTTATTCACTTTATTGAATGATAAACTAGCTACACTACTACTATTGCTACTACTACTAGCGTTTTAGACATAATGTATGATTTTCATCGCAAAATGGGACGTTTAGGTTCATAGAATAAGAACACGTGAATGCTTCGTTAGAAATAATTTCATCGTCCTCGATTTTCACCCCAATTCCATGCCAAGCGTGCAACGAGATCATTGTCATTATAAGTTAGTAATGCTAACACTACTCATATGCCCTAATCATGTACTTATCCTCCCATTTTCCTAAGTTGTATCTCTTATATTTTATTTTGTCTTGAATGTTTCACGAGGATACATTGTTTGACTTATGCGATAATAGAGATTTAGGTCTAAAAATAGAGTCCTAACGGTGTAATCAAGACCATCAAATCAATAACCCCTCCTAATAGACAACGATGTCAAAAAATTAGGTCAACAAGAAGGATCGATAAACACGGTTTTATAACGGTTTTGAACATGAGACTTATTACCAAGACTTTTATACGCCCCCTAACGGAAGGGCCTTATTATCTTTGGTTTACCTCCATCTTTTATTCAACTTCGCCATGAAGCTTTTATTATGACTTCGGTCTTGCCTTGCATAGATTTTTCGGCCTTGTGGGGCTTCAAATTGTTTGCTTGATTTAGGTGAGCACTTGAAATCTTATTATTGGGTGAAGCTTTCGATTATTCGGGTGCCAATACTTCAAAACCGTGACGCTGGCGATACCTTAATGTTTTCCAAATCTAATTACACGGAAGCTACTAGAAAAGACTAGAAACCTAACAATCCCAACTAAACCGCTAAGTCAATATTTATTAAGCAAAAAATATTTACATGCGAAGGGAGAATAAGCAAACAACGAGAACACATAAGTTTTTGAAAGAATACGAGTACTCTACGTTTAGCATAGTAACTTATAATGAACCTTATCATTTCTCATCCTCATTTAAGAGACTTAGCCTAATGTGAAGTTAAGGAATCGAAGCTAAGTGCTCAACACGCACGGTCGAGTCAAAAATTACTCTTATTCTCGCCATCGGAAAACCTACATTCGTTTCTTCAAATACTTGTAAAACATGAGAAAAAAATTAAAATTTAGCCATTTTTATCCTTATTTTGCAACAAAACATTAAACAAAAATATAAACTTTGGAAAGCGTGAAGGTTTGGCAAGGCAAGTATCTATTCAGCCCCCCATACTAAAGTTAAACATTGTCCTTAATGTTTCGAGTCTAGGGGTGCAAACACCCCCGTACTAGAGACGTAGTCGAATGCCTAATCTAGCATGGAAAGGGTGTAACCGTTAAATTTAAAGCCGTTTATGAAGTGTGCTAAAAACCTAAGGTTAGAACATCAAAGGATATATCATGGATATTGAGAAAGTCTTCAAAGCAAACGATCGAGTGCTCCCATAAAACGAACACGAGAGGCTCCAATCGTGAAGATCATGATCATCTAAAGTCCACAATTCACAAACAACCACGGAACAAAGGTTGGAAGGGCACAAATCCCCACACGTTACTACATTAGAAAGCGATAATATGTACATAGGATAAGCATCGGACTCCCCTACGAGGCACCTCGTTTTTAATTATCAAGTCATGAGCTCGACTCGATCCCCTCAATACTAATTATCATTGGGGAAGTTGACTTGGTCGAGGTAGTTCAGGGATGGAACTTCCCCGCCAAAGTAGTGCTTCAACCTATGTCCATTCACCTTGAAACTTGGGCCATCATTTTGAGATAGCTCGATGGTCCCATAAGGAAATACTTGAGTCACGGTGAATGGACCGGACCAACGGGATTTCAACTTACCGGGAAAGATTTTCAAACGAGAATTATAAAGAAAAACTTGATCCCCAATGTTAAAAACCCGGTTTTTAATTTTAGAATCATGCAACTTTTTAGTCTTTTCTTTATAAATCAATGAATTTTCATAAGCAATGTCCCTTAATTCATCCAATTCATTTAATTTCATTTTCCGGTGTTTTCCCGCGGTCTGCATGTCATCATTACAATGTTCTAATTCAATAGGCAAGTGGCAGTTCTTCCCATACACAAGCTTATAGGGAGTGCACCCAATGGGCGTCTTATGAGCGGTCCTAAAGGCCCATAAAGCATCGTCCAACTTATCCGACCAAGATTATCGGTTTTCCCCAACGGATCTCTCCAAGATCCTCTTCATGCTCGGTTTGAAACCTCGACTTGCCCACTCGTTTGTGGGTGATAAGCCATAGAAATCCGATGTTTAACCCCATATTTCCTTAGGACCCTTTCGAATTGGTCGTTACAAAAATGGGTTCCACGATCGCTTATGATCGCACGAGGGGTTCCAAACCAAGAAAACAAGCTTTTCAAAAACTTGACTACCACACGAGCATCATTGGTGGGTAAAGCCTTAGCTTCCACCCACTTAGATAGGTAGTCAACCACAACAAGGATGTACTTATTACCACGAGATGATGGGAACGGGCCCATAAAGTCTATGACCCAAACGTCAAAGATCTCACACACTTGGATGATGTTTTGTGGCATTTCATCTTTTTGTGAGGCTTTTCCTTGTCGTTGGCATGAGTCACACGACTTCACAAGATCTTGTGCATCTCGGTAAATAGTAGGCCAAAAGAAGTCGGCATCAAACACCTCTTTATCCGTGAGATTAGCACCATGGTGACCACCCGTGGGTCCCTCGTGACAAGCTCTAAGGATATTAGAAGCTTCGGTGCCAAATACACAACGTCGGATGATTTGATCCGCACAAGTTCGAAACAAGTAAGGGTCGTTCCAAAAGTAGAACTTGACGTCACGAAAGAATTTTAGTTTTTCTTGAGTCGTCATACCCTTGATGATGAAGTTGCCCGCATGGTAATTTGCAAAGTCCGCAAACCATGGGGTGGAAGAATCAAGCTTAGAATTCACTACACCAAGTGTCTCGAGCGGAAATGTTTCGGTGATTTCCTTGGGCTCGTAAACACTTTGGTGAGGATCTTTTAAACGAGAAAGATGATCGGCCGCTAGATTCTCGGCTCCTTTTTTGTCAACAATTTTGTGATCAAACTCTTGAAGGAGGAGAATCCAACGAAGTAATCTCGGCTTTGCATCTTGTTTAGCCATAAGATACTTGATAGTCGAATGATCCGTATACACTATGCATTTCGTCAAGACGAGATAAGGTGGAAATTTCTCGAATGCATACACCACGGCAAGGAACTCCTTCTCCGTTGTAGTGTATTTAAGTTGAGCCTCAGTCATCGTCTTGCTAGCATAGTGAATAGGAAAGAAGTGATTTTCATGACGTTGCCCAAATACGGCCCCAATAGCGTAGTCACTAGTATCACACATGAGCTCAAAGGGGAGGTTCCAATTGGGAGCAACAAGAAAGGGAGCTTTGGTAAGTTTCCTCTTAAGGATTTCAAAGGCTCGTACACAATCTTCGTCAAAGACAAAACGTGCCTCTTTTTCAAGAAGATGTGTAATAGGTCGAGAGATCTTTGAAAAATCCTCGATGAATCGACGATAAAAGCCCGCGTGGCCTAGGAAATTCCTAACTCCCTTAACGGTTTTGGGATGAGTTAATTTGGCGATGACGTCTACCTTAGCTTGATCTACCTCAATCCTCGCTTTCGAGACCTTGTGCCCTAAGACGATTCCACTCTTAACCATAAAATGACACTTTTCCCAATTGAGCACAAGGTTGGTTTCCTCACAACGTTTCAACATTCTTTCAAGATTCGACAAACATGAAGTGAACGAATTACCAAACACGGAAAAGTCATCCAGGAAGACTTCCATCTTCTTCTCGATCATATTATGAAAAATAGCCATCATGCACCTTTGAAAGGTTCCCGGTGCATTGCAAAGTCCGAATGGCATTCTATGATAGGCAAACGTTCCATATGGACACGTAAACGTAGTTTTTTCTTGATCACGAGGATCGATGTGGATTTGGAAGTAACCGGAAAAACCATCTAAAAATCAATAGAAATTGTTTCCCGCAAGACACTCCAACATTTGGTCCATGAAGGGCAAGGGAAAAATGGTCTTTTCGAGTGGCTTCATTCAACTTACGATAGTCAATGCACACTCTCCATCCAGTCACGAGTCTAGTGGGAATTAACTCGTTGGCATCGTTTAGCACAACGGTCATTCCTCCCTTTTTAGGGACACAATGAATAGGACTCACCCAAGGGCTATCAGAAATAGGGTAAATCATTCCCGCGTCAAGGAGTTTAAGGACTTCCTTTTTGATGCCGTCGTGAATTTTGGGGTTCACCCTCCTTTGACATTAGATTGCGGGCTTGCAATCCTCCTCCATTAATATTTTGTGGGTACAAAATTTAGGATCGATCCCCTTAATGTCGGATAACTTCCACGCAATTGCCCCTTTGTGATCCTTTAGAACATCGACAAGTGGGGTTTTTTCATCATCCAAAAGTTCCTTCGCAATAATAACCGGCAACTTGTCACCCCCCTCCAAATTGACATATTCGATATGAGGAGGTAAATCTTTCAACTCGAGGATAGGTGGTTCCTCAATTGAAGATTTGGGCTCGATACTCATAACCTCCTCGGGTGCATGAAATGGGAAATCGTTAAGAAAATCCTTGATAATCGAGAAGTCCTCATCGTTGTCGATGTCTTCGTTACAAGTACATGGAACATCGAATTCTTCCAACGTAAAACCACCACCTTCAAATGTGGTGAAGGTTGGTGTCGAGTTATCAAGGATAGGATCTAACATAGTGGGATTGCCACCATTTTCTTCATCACTAAAACCTAGAACTTCTTGCGAAAATTCCTCGCAAACCACGTCAATCATATAAACGAGGTTTATGGTTGCAACGGAATAAACATGAGAAATTTGAGAGTTTTGAGTTGCGTTTATAACAAGCTCCTCGTCGTTGAAACGTAAGGTGATCTTTCTAGCATGAACATCGATCAAAGCCATAGACGTATCTAAAAACGAACGACCTAAAATGAGAGGAACTTGAGGATCCGTGGGAATATCGACAACGATAAAGTCTACGGGATAGTAGAACTTTCCCACTTTCACAAAAACGTCTTCCGCCAATCCAAATGCGGGAATCGTGGAATCGTCGGCCAACTCGATAGACATTAGTGAAGGAGTAAGATTAGGAAGATTGAGCGACTTGAAGATTGCAAGTGGAATCAAGTTAATGCTAGCACCAAGATCGGCCAAGGCAAAGCATTCTTCCATATCTTGGATTGCACAAGGGATCAAAAATTTACCGGGATCATCGACTTTTTGAGGTATGCGATTAAGATAAACCGATGAACAACTAGACAATTGGTGCAATTTCTCCTTGTTGTTCAACATACTCTTAAAGTTAGCGGCAAATCGAGGCATCATGACCAAAGCATCGGCGAAACTCACATTAAAGTGCAAATCACGAAACATTTTCATAAAAAGCCCAAATTGATAATTGTCGCGCTCTTGACGTTTCTCCTTTCTAAGTCTTGATGGACAGGGCAAAGGTGGTGTGGGTTGAGGCATAGGCATAGCCTTTGGTATCTCAGGTTCCAATGTTGGTAATGGGTCAACCATAGGTGTGGTATGAGCAGTACTTCGTGGGATTGGAACATCCTCCTTTTGGACCACCACCTCGGGTTCTTCCTTAATTGCTTCCTCCATAGGAGCAATTGGTTAAGGATTCGGTTCCTTAAGTGTCTTACCACTACGTGTGGTAATCACTTTCATCTCACCCTTAGGGTTTGATACGGTGTTGCTAGGAAGACTACTCGAAGACGGTTTGCACATAATTGCCTCAAACATAGATGAGATTTTATCTTCAAACATAGATTGCCTCTTCTCGGCCTTAATCGTCTCTTGTTTTATCTCATGTTGCCCTTGTTCCATTTTTTGTTGGTTTTGTTGTAACCTAATTACATTTCCTTCCATCTTGTTGGTATGGATTTTAAGCTCATTTGCTAACTCATTTTTCAACTCTTTCTTCAAGTCGTTCTTAAACTCGGATCTTAGGCTAATGATTTCTCTTTGAATGTTGTCAAACCTAGCATCGTTCCCATTAGCGTATTCAACAAATTCATTTGGAAGATCTTTCAAAGTTTGCAAACCTTTGTTGTTGTTTTGAAAATCATTTTGATTTTTGTTTGAAACTTGATTATTAGCCCCTTGATTACCATAGTTTCCCTTGTTGTAATTGTTTTTGAAACCAACTTCATTGTTACGATAGTTGTTGTTAGCATTTTGATTTGAACCAAAACCCGGTGGAGTCAATTGATTAGAGCGGGTAACTTGACCGTTTTGGTTGTAAGTTCTCGTGGCCGCGTAGGCACTCGAAGTGTTACCACCGTTGGTAATGCACTCGGAGAAATCATGACCTCCACCACAATACATGCATGAATCCTCACCGGCTTTTGCCGTAGCGGGAGCACTTGGTTCTCCAACTTTGAACTCTTTCAAAAGACCCTTAAGCTTATCAAAGATTTTGTTTTCCAAGTTCGCCTCAAATTGCCAAGCATCGATGGTAGTAGACAAAGAAGTTGAAGCCGAAGACGAAGCCTTACGAACACTAGACGTGCTACGAGGACTATACACCTTTGATCTATTCTCAATTATCACCAAAGCTTCCTCAACCGTTTTACACAAAAAATTACCACCCGCGGCGGCGTTAAGATAATCCCTTTCATGATCATTAAGTCCATTGTAAAACGTGTCAATTTGATGCAAATCGGAAAAACCGTTATGAGGACATTCATGTAACATTTCCTTAAACGTATTCCAAGCCGTTGAAAAAATTTCATTAAATTCTTGTGAAAATTTTGAAATCTCGTTTTTCAAGTGCGTAGTCTTAGAGGGCGGAAAAAATTGGTTCACAAACTTAGACACGAGATCCTTCCACGTCAATATAGAATTGGGTGGCTCTTTCTCCAACCAAATTTTAGCTTGCCCCGCTAGAGAATACGGAAAAATCATCATCTTAATCGAGTCATTAGAGACATCCTTAAACTTGCAAGTGGCGGTAAGACGATTGAATTGGCGGATATGGTTGTGTGGATTGTCCTTCTCATCTCCACGGAATTTGTTGTTTTGGATCATCGACAACAAACCCGTTTTCACTTCAAAATTCTCCGCAAGGATAGCGGGAATCACAATAGCCTCTCCATAACCCTCAGTGGGTGCTTGAAGTAACTCCATCATAGTTCGATTCACCATGGTTGGTGCTTCTCTTACAATGGGTTCGTCAATAGGAGACTCCTCACTAGAAAGATTAGGAGTAGGAGTTTTGTTCTTTCGCTTACGTGCACGTCTCGCTTGATTACGAGTAAGCATAAACGTCACGTACAACGTGGGGTGAGCAAAGAAGATTCTTTTTGGTGTTTTGTATTTTTCAATTTTTTTTGTGGTTTTTGATTGTATTAACCTTTTTTGGTTTTTGGTGAATGTATTAAGTAGACAAAAATCTACAAATCTCCTCCTTAATCAAATCTCTTGATTAAAGAAGCCTCAAGGAATGAAGACGGTCACGTGAAGTGAACGCCTTCGATGACTTTAGAACATTGGTGGAACACCAAAACGTTCAAGAGGGTTTAATCAATGAAACCAAGAAAGTATATATGATACTTAATAATACTTTTGGCGGCAAAACCCTCGATTAGCTCTCAAAATCAAATACTCACAAGCAAGCGGGGAAACGAGGCGGCGCGAAGCACTTAAGAGCCTTTTTCCTTAGGATATATTTTATAATATCCGCCTTATACCCACCTTATAGTTTGTATTTTTCAAAATTGAGCTTCACGAAAGTATTTATCTATTTTTGCCTTTTTCTTTGGTTTGAGATTCAGATACAATCATTGGGTAATGACCTCCCAAGTCAAGGTTGTGATTTCTCACGTATTTGGAGTACTTGTGAATTTATTGTTCTATGTATACAATATTGTAATAGTATTCACACAAAAATCAAAAAACCGATAATACGTATTAGTAAAGTGCTACTAATACAAATACTATTTATGGTTAGTATATAAAAACAACAATTTCCAAATCAAAACACAACACGCCTCCCCGGCAGCGGCGCCAAAAATTGATGTAATGGTTTTACTACTCTTTAGGAAAAGAGAGCAATAGTGGCAAGTATTAAGTGTCGGTTTAGGAAAACCAAGCACTAATGACCCAAAATGGGGATCGTTCTCAAGGAGGCTTGGTGTGTGTGTAATGAAATGATTAACTTTGTGATTATATTGTTTATGAGAAAGAAAATAGAAAGGGGATAAGAAGAGAATGACGGTTACGATGACGATTACACTAAAACAAAAAGGTCATACATGTAAAATCGTAAAAAGCACCAAAATTAAAAATTTTACCTAAAAATTCCTAAAAATCACTAAAAATCCACTAAAATATTTTAAGGGTTTACAAAAAATCCAAACTTGCTAAAATCTTTTAATTAACTAAATATTAACTTTTTAATGCTAATTAAAGCCCTAAAAATCAATATTAACTAATAAAAAGTCCAAAACAAGATCTTAAAGTTTGTAAACCTTTAAAATAACCTAATTAAGCTAAAAAGTATTTTTCAAAATTTTAAAACCACTAAAAACTATTTTTAAACAATTAAAATCTATTAAAAGCTATAAAAACTTAAAATAATTATAGAAAATAATCAAAAGACCCTAAAAATATTTGGAAAGTTGTAAAATTCCTAATTAAGTGTCTAGAACCTAGGAAAATGTAAAAATTTAGAAAATCAGAATTTTAATTTTTAATAATAAAATAATATTAAAATATTAATAAAAATCCAAAAATCTTAAAAAGTTCTAAAAAGTTGCAACTAGCTTAATTTAACCTAAATAACTCATAAATGAACTTTAAATTACCTAAATACCCTTAATGGGCCTAGAAAATGGGCTAAAACCAAAACAGACTCCTTAATGGGCCAAATTGAGCCCAAAATGAAAAAGTGGCCCAAATAAGCCCAAAAAGCACTACTTGACTCAAAATTTGATTTTAAACAACTTTTTCCAAAGGCCCAAAAGCTGAAAGTGTGAAATAAGCAAGCTTATACCAAACAACTTATTCTTAATGGGCTTTTTGGCCCATTAAGCCATAAGTTGATGCCATAAGCTGAAATTAAACACACAAGCTTCTTTTGAGCTAAATAAGACTTCTGTAAAAAGAAATTTGAAATAAGCCAAACGAATAAGCCTGAAAATGCAAAAAGCAATCTATAAAAAACGACAAAATAGTCGTTTTTGAGTTCTAGGTTATCCTAAGAGCTGATTCAAATTGCAAAAGCTTTTAAATGACTTAAATAAGCTATTTCAACAAAAAGTTTTCAAGTAAGCTGACTCAATAAGCTAGAAAAAGCAAATAAGCACTTATGAAAAAGTCAAATAAGTTGGTTTTCTAGCAAAAAGTCAAAGTCAAAGTCCAATAAGCTCTAGTCTAATCAAATGGGTCAAATAATGAAGATCTATTACAAAAAATAAGTTGTTGCAACTATGGATAAGAAAATATGGCTTGTTGATAAGCAAACTGAAAATTTGTACTAGCAGGGGCTAGTTTTGAGTGTTGAGCAGTGGAAGCTTTTTCCACTGCTTGACTTGTTGAATTTTTTGTCTTTAGTGACTTTTTTGGCGATTCAGGTTTCACAAAGGCACCCAAATGATCAGTGGATCATAAGGAGTCAATAACAATCAAAAAATCACAAACACAATCACCCAATTGATACAGTTTAATCAATTAAGTACCAGATATGACACAGACATGAACAAATAAGCAGATTAGGTTCAATAAGCACTTTTAGCAATATTCAGCCAGCCAAACTTAACCAAATGCATACACAAGCTATATTAAACTCACATGAACAAGTCTAAACAATTTTCATGCAATGATTCAAAGTTTTAAGCAAGATTGAAGCACCTTAAGTTACTGATGAACACTAACACATGTTGTTTTATACTTTGCTGATGCACTTGACCAACAAGCCAGATTCAAACCTCCAAATCTATCACATATGTTATAATAATGATGTTTAAACAACTTTTAACCCTAAGCATGCACAAATTCTATATTTCACCAAAATCTTAGGTCAAAAACAGTTAAAATCAACAAGTTATAGCACAATGTTTGATTTAGTGTTTCAGGACTGAAAACTTGCAGCAAAATACTCTCAACCAAGCGTATCAGATACAAAGCACAAACACAAACTTCCAATAACACAATAACACACAATGATTTCAAACAGGTAATCCCAAACACCCCTTTAACTTTTCAAAATCAAAATTTTCAAATCAAAAGTGAGTTTTAAGACCACCCAAGCCCAAATTAACACAATAACAGCTAAGATAAGCAGATTCAAGCAATATTAAGCCACAAAATTCACAAGAACACAAGTCACACAAAAATATCACCAAAAATCAAGATTTAAGCAGATTTTGGGATTAAGTATGCAAACCTCATGGATGTACATCCACACCCACAAATTTTGAGCTTATGTACTAGCAAGAACAAGTACAAGCTTCCTTAAACAACCCTGCTAAGAATCAACAAAGTTAAGAGCAAAAATAGTAAAATCAGAAAAATGAAAAGCCTTGATTGATGTAACCTTGTTACCCCACACTTGATTATCCCCAAGTTATAAGCCTCACCACACCTTGATAACACAATATCAGGATGCCATGATCAGCCCTATAGCCCAAGAATTCCAAGGTTTGAACAAGAACTTAGCAAAATATCAAGCTTGAAGGAAAAATGCAAACTTTTGCACCCTCCTTAAAAACAGGTTTTGAGATTCAAAATTATCAAAGTAAGAACAATAATAAGCAGATATAAATGATGGCACTTGGTCTTTCTTCAACAAACTTAACACAATTTCATTAATCAGAAAGTAGGATTTACAAGTTTGTGAACAAGGAAAAACCAAAAGTAAACGTAAATGCAGGGTCCTAAGGCCTTTATATAGGCTACATTGTAAACTAGAAAGCTGAAAAATAAGTGAAAACCCTAGCCTTGAACTTCCAAATTTGCCCTTGTCTTTTTTGAATTCTAGTGAATCGTGTGACTCTTTCTTGTTGTTTTGTGGTAGCTGGCAAGGAGAAAGAGTATCCAAGGGCTTGTATCAAGCTTAGGATGTAAGCTAAAATCTCCAACGTTGGATTGCTGCCACCATTTTGGCAGTTAGCTCAAGCTTGTAGCAGGGGAATCTTGTGTGGGCCTCCTTGGTGATGTAGCATGTGTTTTGGGTGTTGGGATGTGATTAAGGGATGGTTAATCATCATTCTGGAGCAGATTAACCTTTAATTCATAGCAAATAAAAAATCCCCAATTTGGATTATGAACATCAAGAACAAGAGTTTAATCTGTTTTTGGTTTGGATTATGTTTAAAAAGTTGTTTTAGGCACCAAGATTAATTTAATCTTAAACCGGGTTAAGTGGGGTGTGACATGGTGTAATGTGATTGGTGGAGAGTGTGAGTGGGACAGGTTTACCCACTCACTGGTCTAGGTAACAATCTTGTCTGGCCAGTATTAGTCCCTCACTTCTTTTCCCTTTGTCACTTCAGTTAAAAACTCCATCAACACCTAAATCCTTCATAACAACTTTTGCTTTTTCACACTTTTGCCCCAAAATGTTTTGTAAAGTGAATTCAGGGGTAATTTTTGCGAATTTGTGATTCTTGAAGGGCTGATTTGGTATTTTCTTCAAGGATAATGGTCTAAACTTGTATGATTGACATTTTGGAGGACTGAAATTGTCAAATCATGTTTGATGAGTGACCATTTTTGCCAAGTCTTCAACGTCAAGGGTCCTTTGGTAATTTTGACATTTTCAAAGGACCAATTTTGCCATTCTTGTAACTTGGAGTCCTTCTTGATGAGTTTGACTTTGAGGATGATAAATATTGACAATTTAGCTTTGTTGAGGGGCTAAAATTGCCAATTCTTCAAAGTGGAGGGCCCTTTTGCAATATTGACAAACATTAGGGACCAAACTTGTAATTATGAAGATACAAGGGTATAAAGTGTCAATTCTTCCATATTGGAGGACCCTTCTTCATATGTCTTCAAATCTTCAAGGGTTTTTCTTGGGAAAGTCTTCATTATGGCTTGGTTAATTGTGCGGCTTCGTTTCCCGTGTTCGTTTTTGCATGATTCTTGTGATCTTTTGTCATTTTCTCAATATCTGTACCTAAATTACACAAGTAACAAACACAAGCGTATATATGGGTATTTTGATGATATTTAATGCATTTTAAGCCCTTTTTGGACGTTGAGACTATGTAAAAAAGCAGTCTCATCAGTTTCCTTATGGGACCATCGAGCTAGCTCAAAATGATGGTCCTAATTTCAAGGTGAATGGACATAGGCTTAAGCACTACTTCGGTGGGGAAGTTCCTTCGTTGGACGACCTCGACCAAGTCACCTTCCCCAATGATAATTAGCATTGAGGGGATCGAGTCGAGCTCATGAATCGGTAATCAAAAACGATGTATCTCGTATGGGAGATCCCGTGCTTATCCATTGTACATATTATCGCTTTCTAAAAGAGTTAATGAGAGAGGATTTGTGCTCTTCCAACTCGTTGTCTCGTGGTTGTTTGTGAATGTGTTATCTATATCGTCATCATCACCAAGATTGAAGACTTTCGTTTTAGTTTACGTAAGCCTCGATCGTTTGCTTGAAGAAGTTTTTCATGAATCCATGACATATCCTTTATTGTTCTAACAATTATCTTTTAGCATAATTCATAAACGGCTTTAGATATATTGTTGATCACCTTTTCCATGCTAGATCCTAAGCATTCGACTCTTCGTCTCTAGTATGGGGGGTGCTCCACCTTTAGACTCGAAGCATTGAGGTCAATGTTTAATTTTAGTATGGGGGGGTGAATAGATACTTGCCTTGCTATGCCCTCACGTTTTCCAACTTTCAAAGTTTTCTTTTGTTGCAAATAAGGCTAAAAATGGCCAAATTTTAAAATTTCACTTAGTTTTCAAAAGTGTTTTTAAGACACGAATGTATATTTTCCAATGGGTAGAATAAGAGTTAATTTTTGACTTGATGGGCATTTGGAACCCTTTACATTCCTTAACCCGCTCGAACCAAGTTTTGCTAGAATTTTATATAGGGAACTTTAAAATGCAAAAGTCTTAGCTCATACGGGTTAAGAACAAGAACTTTTCGCAAGTTCCTATAATTGATCCTAGAAATACACTTATCAAGGGAACTTTAAAATGCATTTTCTAAACTTGAAAAAGTCCAAGAAAGTGCAAGATCCTATAGGGGCATGAAAACCCAAAACTTCGATTTGATATAGTCTTAATGAAAGCTAATCCAAATTTGGCTTAATTTTGACTTGCATGGCTAAGTATTCATGAGTCTCTTTAATTAGAGGTCTTTAAATAGTGAAGAACGAGAAGTGATAGAGTTAGACAAGTGATCATGCTAAACGGATAACATGAAAATATTCTTTCAAAAACTCATATGTTTTTAATTGTGGCTTTTTTCCCATAAGATCAATGCATTAGGAATTAAATAATTGCAATAAGTAAGATCGTACGATTTGAAAGGTTACTTAGCTTCTAGCCCAAGATCGTTTAACAGTTGCTCGGGGTTGAATAGAGTTCATAGCCAAGGCATAACTTATTGAAGCGGGACGCGAAGATTGGTGAAGATCCAAAGAGGCCCTAACAAGGCATGAGGAGCTCTATTTTTTTGCTAAAGATCCAATAGGATGTGAAGAATCATTATTGCAAAATCAATATGAAGGATCGAGACATACGACCAAAAGCAATTACTCCCCTAAAGAGCATGGAGAAAGTCTATCCAAAAATACCCTTAAAATATATGAGGATAAATATATCCAAGTCCTAAAGGAGGCGGATCGTTGTATATCAAAATCCAAAATAAAAATCAAAGAAAAATGATGAAGTCGTGGTCAAGGTATGAAGAATCTCTCAAAAACGTCAAGTGAAGAAATTCCAAAATATGAAGAGAAGACCATAATTTCAAGAACGTCTTCCGAAGATTTGAAGAATGAAGTACATGCCAAATATCGGTCCGAGAAAGGTCTCAAATCGTGAAACGAGGTATGCCAAGATATGAACTTAAGGAGATACACGAGAAGCTGTTAAAAGATTTTGTCCTTTAGCTAACTATCGATTAAATCGTGATACTTTATTTTCGGACTAATAAATACTCAAATAAGTCAATATGAATCACTTGTTAGCCATGACAAATAGTTAAAAAATTCTAGATACCTTTTCTTTTCATAATAACTAGGATTGCGGGGAGAAAAAGTATTACATAATTTGGACGTATGAGTAGTGTTAGCATTGTGACTTGTACCAACAATGATCTCGTTTTTGCACTTAGCATGGAATGTATGACAATCAAGGATGACGAACTTTACTCTATGAGACATTCACTTGTTTCTATTCATTGACCCTAAAAGTCACATTTGTGATGAAAATCATACATTATGTCTCTAACATATCTTCGTAGTATTGTAGCAAGTTTTACTTTTAAATAAAGGGTAATAAGATTGAAATTTGGAGATGCTTAGATACTTTATTCTAGCATTGCGTGAGGGCACGGCAATGGTTAGTATGCGGGAGTGATGAGATGGCATTTATACATGATCTCATCGTTCTTTTCGGTCTTTAAATGCATAAAATGTCATCAAAATACCATATATATGCTTGTGTTTGTTTACTTGTGTATTTTAGGTATGGATATCGTGAAAAAGACAAAAGATAACAAGAAACAAGGAAAGACGAACACGAGAAACGAAGCCGCACAATGAACCGGGCCCAAGTTATGGATTTCTCAAAGACTAACCCTTGAAGACTTGAAGATGTACAAGAATGATCCGTCATTTATGAAGAAATGACACTTAATACTCTTGTATATTCATAATTACAAGTTTGGTCCCTTATGTTTGTCAAAATGAGAAAAAGGTCCTTCAACTTTGAAGATTTGGCAAGGTTAGTCCCTCAACAAATATAAATTTTCAAAAATGGTCCCTCATAAAGTCAAAGATCCAAAGAAGACCTTCAAGTTCAAGAAAATTTCACATCTAGTCCTTTTAAAACAGATAAAAGATCAAAAGGGCCATTTGTGTAATTATACCAAAGATATAAAAGCCCTAAATCCGTTTTCCTAAACTTTTTGTGGCAAATGTCTAAAATCAGAAACTTATTTAAAAAGGATTCGGATTTATAAGGCTGAAAAACTTGCTATACAACCTTTCCCAAAAACAAAGGACCAAAACTACCATTACCCAAAGTTTAAACTCCTATAAACGCGGGTAACACTTACTGTAGCAAATTTACCATACCAAGAACACCCTTTTTACCCAGGATTAAAAACGATGAAAACAAAGGGGAAAGTTGAATTAGCTACAGCCACCTGTGATTCACCTCACCTCAGTCACATCCCACAACAAAAACCCCAATCTCCATTACCAAAGAGACCCTACAAGAGCTAACAACATGGCGACTAAAAAGTGTGAAAACACTTATCCTTTTACCACTTATTTCCAATAATAACAAGACCAAAACGTGTATTTTATGTCGTAAAAGTCGGAATTATGCGTGGTTTGTGTTTTTATTATGTTTTAGGACCAAAAGATTGAAAAGGAAGAAAACACGGGCTTCCACGGGCTTTTATCGAAGAAAACGAGAAAAGACGAAGTCAAAAGATCAAGAGTGCAAAAAGAACGGAAGTCCAAGGCCTATTCTGAAAATTTATCGAAGAAAAAGTCTAAAGACGGAAGTTTAATGAAGCCGAAGAACTCAAGTCTAATTATAGAAGAAAAAATAAAAGACGAGTTCAAATCCCGAGACTGAGAAATACAAAGAATTTAGATCGAGTCGAGAAGAAAAGAAAGAAAGAAGAAAGCATACATGCATTCCCCACTCCCTATATAAACACTCCTAATGACACATTAGGAGGGTGTTAGTCATTAGTTAGTTTTAATTTTTCTTTTTAGTTTTTAGAGAGAGAAAGTTCCAACTTTCTCTCACTAAGTTGTATCTTTTCTCCATTTTTATCTTTCAAGTTAAGCTTTTAATCTTTCTTGTATTTGGATTCCATTAATCAAGTTCAAGTTAAGTTTTTGTCCTTTAATCTCTTTCTACCTTTCTTTATTTTTAATTACTTTTGATCCGAAATATTGATGATCCGTGTTTGATCTTGATGTTCTAAGGATTAAAAAGTTCATCTTTTTTATCATACTTAAGTTTTCATATGGTTAAGCTCTAAGATCATTGTGCTTATCGGCTTATTTGTATGTTTAGCTTATTTACCTTTTAAAAAAGGTTTTCTTAAAGTTTTTATCTTTTCAAAGTTTGATTTAAAAGTTTGCTCATTTAAAATATTGAAAAAGTGTTATTCATTCTTATTTGGTTTGTTTCATTGTAGATTTGATCATGTTTTCGATTAAGCTTATTCAAAATAGCTTAATCTTTGCTTATTTTCGAATTCATACAATCGGAAAAGGTAAACCCTTTTTCGATTTAGCATTCCGATTAGCACCTTTGTATTCCGATCACTTGATCGGATTAGGGCTTTGACATTCCGATTGGACTCGATTTCATGTATTCCGATTGTATCACTTGTATTCCGATAGTTAGATCGGAATAGGGTTTAGCATTTTCCGATTTAAAGTCTTTATATTCCGATCTAGTTCCCATTTCCAACGTTCCGATCACTTCCTTTTCATACATTCTGATTAGGCCTGTTTATCCACATTCCGATCTCTCTCCGACCAGTATTCCTTTTATGCATTCCGATCAGATTCCGATTAGCAATATTCTGACAGGTTTTATTTCTTGTTCTTACACAGTTTTAAAGTTTTAGATTCATTAAGTTCTTAAGTAAGTTTTTAAGCATTTATTTTTAACTTGTCATTTTAGTTTAATCTTTAAAGTTTTTACCTTACTCAACGACATTCACATTTTTGCTATTAGTTTTATATTAGATAACCAAACCACTCTTCTTGTTCACCAAAGACGACTGAGTCGCACTCTTAACCGGTAATCAACTTGAAAAGATCGAACGATAATATTTTACACTTAGCCAAAAGCTATGTATTAAATGGCGCCGCTGCCGGCTCTTTTCATTAAGATTAACGGTTTTTAGTGAGAGACGCATTGAATTTTGGGGATCCGTTCTTTTAGGAACGTTATTTTCCTTGCTTAAGATTTTCAAAAATCCATAAAAAAATTTAAAAAAAAAACTTTTCAAAAAATACCAAAACATTGAAAATTCATAAAAAGCAATTCTTTTCGAAAGGTTTTGCACCAAAAAGATTATATAGATATTCTCTCTGTATATTTTTCTTCTATAGGTATATGTGTACTAGATCTTCAAATTATTCTGAGCCCGAGACTCGTGAAGATTTAGATATGGCTGGTGTGCATAATAACAATAACAACCTACCTCTACCCAATTTGAATAACAATAACAACAACAACAATGCTCCCCCACCCGACTTACAAACAATGGAGGAATTGTGTCAACCCACCATGAACGGACGCGGAGGACCGATTGCGCCGATGCAAATCATGGCTCCTGAATTTTCGTTGAAGCATCACATGATCCAGCAATTTCAAAACGCTTGCCCGTTTAGCGGATTATCGGATGATGATGCCAACAAACATCTAGACAAGTTCATTATCGTCACTAAGAGCATGAAACTACCTGGTGCTTCCATGGATTTTCTTCGCCTTCACCTTTTAACACACACTTTATCCCATCATGCCGAAAAATGGTTTGATCGTCTCCCCAAAAACTCAATTCAAACATGGGATGACATGACTAAAAAATTTTTGTCGTGCTACTTTCCACCATCCATGGTCACTAATCTTCGCAACCAAATCAGTGGCTTCACACAAGAACTTGATGAGTCACTTTTTGATGCTTGGGAACGCTATAATGTCTTGATCGATCGTTGTCCAAACCATAACATGCTCCCCGTTACTTTGATTGATACTTTCTATAGTGGTCTAACTTTTCGTGATCGTGATACGATTAATGTTGCCGCCGGTGGTACATTCATGAAGAGAAGACCTGAGGAGTGTAGAGCGCTCATAGAGAAATGACCACTCACCACAAAAATTGGGATTCATCTGCATCGTCAAGGAATAAGCAGAGGGCCAATGTTTCTTCTACATCATCTAACCGAGAGCTCACCGAACTTACTCGCCAAATAGCCGAGATGAACAAAAACTTCTTAACCATGGCTACAAACCTATTTCAACAAGCCAAAGCTATTGCACCTTCTTGTGAGATTTGCGGGGGTTCTCATTCGTACACCGATTGTCCTTCTACTCTTGACAATCCGGAAAATGTGTACGCCGCTAACGGTAACTTTGGATACCTAGCACGTCCCAGGAGACCGTAACTTGCTATGTTATCGTTCAAAAGACTATCTATCTCCACCCGGTTTTTCTCCTCAAAACCAAAACCAAAACAATTTCAACCGTAACAATCAAAGCCAACCTCGAGCTACCTATCAATATCCATCCCAAAGAAACCCATATACACTTGAAGGAAATAATTCAACTTACCAAGCCCCACCTCTCAATCAACCCATGACATTGAACCAAGACCTCAAAATATACATGAGGACTAATAGAGAGATGGTGACAAATCTGCAAAGCCAATTCATTAACTTGAAGGGTGACATGGCAAAACAAGGGAACGATATTCGAGCCGAGCTAAGGAATGACATGGCAAAACAAGGGAATGCTCTTCAAGGCGACATGAGAAACTCGATGAACAATCAAACGAATAACTTAAGGGCAAAGGTTTAAAGGAACCCGAGATTCCTACACCTGTTGGTAATCGCAGAGGGGAGATGAAAGCAATCACCACTCGTAGTGGCAAAGGTTTAAAGGAACCCGAGATTCCTACACCTACACCGGTGATTGTGACAAAGGAAAACGAGTCCCCTTCTCCAATTCCACCACCTTCTACTTCCACCTCTCCACCACCCAAGGATGTGAGTGAGAATTCCATTCCAAAACCTTCATCTCAACCCAATATACCTTATCCCTCAAGGTTGAGGAAAGAGAAGTTGAAGAACAAGGATGATATTCAGGTTTCTAACTTTCTCAAAATGTTTAAACAACTGAATTTTAATATCTCCTTTCCCGAGGCTCTCACTCACATGCCTAAATATGCTAAGATGTTTAAGGATCTTTTAAGTGATAAGGAAAAATTGCTCGACATCGCCAATACACAATTAAATGAGAGTTGTTCTGCCATTCTTTTGAGAAAACTTCCAGTTAAGTTAGGAGATCCGGGTCGTTTCTTGATTCCTTGCAACTTCCCCGGGGTAGAGAATTGTATGGCCCTAGCCGATCTAGGTGCTAGTATCAACTTAATTCCTTTAAGCGTTTGGAAACAATTGTCTCTACCCGAGCTAGTCCCCACCCGAATGACCTTGGAATTAGCTAACCGTACGGTTGCTTATCCAGTGGGGATAGCCGAACACGTCTTCGTCGGCATCGACAAATTCACCTTTCCGGAGGATTTTGTAGTCGTTGACTACGAAATGGATCCCCGTGTTCCATTAATCGTTGGACGCCCATTCTTGAGGACCGGTCGCACTCTCATTGATGTAGTCGCGGGCGAATTAATCATGAGAGTTGGTGACGATAAAATCGTCTTCAACATGGGTAAACTTTCTAAGTAGCCTTCTGAACACGAGAGTGTTAATTTTATTGACGTTCTTGATGAGGCTTGTGAAGAACATTTCAAAGACGCTTGTAAAAGTGGCTCTTCTTCTCTACCCATTGTTGAGACCGTTGCCTCTATTGCTCCATCACTAACTCCATTTGGAGAAAGTGATTTCATCTTTAAGGAATTCGAAGCAACTTTGGGAGATGTGGACTTGCAATATGACGATTCACCCTCCAACTGGGATGAAGACATTCGTACCATTGAGTAACTTCTCAATGAGGACCATATTTCTCCACCATCTCCTAAGGATATTTCTATCGCTGATCCGAATTTGACTACGCCTTCCATCAAAAATCCTCCGAATTTAGAGCTTAAGGAGCTGTCGTCGCATCTCGAGTACGTTTTCCTTGAAGACAATAGGAAATCGCCGGTCATCATCGCAAAGGACTTGAAAGAAGAAGAAAAATCCAGAATTATCGCCGTGCTGAAGAATCATAAGAAATCGATTGCTTGGAAGATCTCCGATATTCGTGGACTTGATCCTCACTTTTGCACACATAAAATTCTCATGTAGGACGACTTTAAACCCACTATTCAAAGCCAAAGAAGGGTGAATCCAAAGATCCATGACGTAATAAAAAAAAGAGGTTATCAAACTTCTTGATGCAGGCATGATCTTTCCTATCTCAGATTCACCATGGGTTAGTCCAGTCCATTGTGTGCCTAAGAAAGGCGGAATCACCGTTGTACCCAACGAAAAAAACGAGTTGATTCCTACTCGTCTCGTTAAAGGGTGGAGAGTTTTTATAGACTATCGCAAACTCAATGATGCTACGAGAAAGGATCATTTTCCCTTTCCTTTCATGGACCAAATGCTTGAACGTCTAGCGGGTAATGACTATTACTACTTCTTAGACGGTTTTTCAGGTTATTTTCAAATACCCATCGATCCCCAAGACCAAGAGAAAACCACATTCACTTGTCCTTATGGAACATTTTCTTACAAAAGAATGCCTTTCGGCTTATGCAATGCTCCTGGGACATTCCAAAGGTGTATGATGGCTATCTTCCATGACATGGTTGAAGAAACTATGGAAGTCTTCATGGATGATTTCTCGGTCTATGGTGATTCCTTCTCTACTTGCCTTGCCAATTTGGAACGCATGCTTAAGCGGTGTGAAGACACTCGCCTTGTTCTAAATTGGGAAAAATGCCATTTCATGGTGAAAGAAGACATTGTGCTGGGACATAAAATCTCTAAAGCCGGTCTTGAAGTTGACCGTGCTAAAGTGGATGTCATAGCCAAATTACCTCCACCTTCAACCGTGAAGGGTGTGAGAAGTTTTCTGGGTCATGCGGGCTTCTATCGTCGATTCATTCAAGATTTTTCTAAAATCGCTCGCCCGATGACCCACCTCTTGAAAAAAGATACTCCTTTCATCTTTTCTAAAGAGTGTCTTGAATCCTTCAATCTTCTTAAGGATAAGCTGACTAAGGCACCGGTCTTGGTTACCCCTAATTGGGAGCTACCTTTTGAATTGATGTGTGATGCTAGCGACTTTGATATTAGAGCGGTTTTGGGCCAAAGAGTGAACAAACACTTCCAACCAATCCATTACGCTAGCAAGACAATGACGGGGGCTCAATTGCATTATAACACTACCAAAAAAGAGCTTTTAGCTGTAGTGTATGCCTTTGAAAAGTTCCGCCCCTATCTTGTCCTTTCCACCACCATCGTGTATACCGACCACTCCGCGTTGAAGTAATTGTTGACTAAGCAAGATTCTAAACCAAGACTTCTTCGTTGGGTTTTGCTCCTTCAAGAATTCAAAATTGAAATTCGTGACAAGAAGGGAGCCGAAAACCTAGAAGCGGATCATCTAAGTAGACTTGAGGATCCTTATCAAGGGGATCATCCGAATCAAGAGATCAATGAATCTTTTCCCCTTGAAGCCTTAATGTCTATTCACTCCAATCTTGATGACACCCCGTGGTTTGCGGACATTGCAAACTACATAGCGGGTGGAATTCTCATCGAAGGGTTAACATCCCAACAAAAGAAGAAGTTCTTTAAAGATGTTAAGACTTACTTCTGGGATGACCCTTATCTCTTCAAACAATGTGCGGATCTTGTCATTCTTCGATGTGTTGATGGAACGACAACTTTACAAATCCTTGATGCTTGCCATATAGGACCCACCGGTGGTCACTTTAGTCCCAACTATACCGCGAAGAAAGTGTTTGACTCTGGATTTTATTGGCCCACCATTTATTATGACGCTCATGAAATGGTTAAACGTTGTGAGGCTTGCCAAAGACAAGGCAAGATCACACATAAAGATGAAATGCCTCAAAATTTCATACAAGAATGTGAAATCTTTGACGTATGGGGCATCGACTTTCTGGGGCCATTTCCATCATCTAAAGGGAACAAGTACATCCTCGTCTCCATTGACTACGTTTCTAAATGGGTTGAAGCTAAGGCTCTCCCAATGAACGATGCGAGGGTGGTTGTCAACTTTTTGAAGCAGCTCTTTGCTCGATTCGGTGTTCCTCGTGCTATCATCAGTGACCGCGAGACTCATTTTTGCAATGATCAATTCGCAAGAGTCATGGCTAAGTATGGTGTTAATCATCGTCTTTCCACCACCTATCATCCCTAAACCAATGTTCAAGCCGAGATTCCCAACCGTGGATTAAAGCGAATTCTGGAACGTACTGTAGGAGAGCATCGTGCCGCGTGGGCCGATAAGTTAGATGATGCTATGTGGGCTTTCCGTACCGCATATAAGACCCTGATTGGTTGCACACTTTATCGTCTTGTGTACGGGAAAGCATGCCACCTCTCTATCAAGCTGGAACATAAGGCATATTGGGCCTTGAAGTGGGCTAACTTCGACATCAACAAAGCCGGTGATCTTCGCAAGATTCAACTCAACGAGCTTAATGAATTGAGGAATGAAGCTTACGAGAACTCATTGATCTACAAGGAGAATACCAAGATCATCCATGATGCAAGGATTAAGAATCGAGAGTTCCATGTTGGTGATCAAGTCTTACTTTTTAACTCTCGTTTGAAGATCTTCTCGGGCAAGTTGAAGAGCCGCTGGTCTGGACCATTCACCGTCGCCAAAGTCTTTCCATATGGCACCATTGAGCTTTCTCAGCCAAATGGGCCCAATTTCAAGGTGAATGGCCAGCGCGTGAACTTGTACTATGGTGAGGACATCTCTTATGAGATAATTCCATCCCTCACCACGTTTCCCATGAACTAGTTTTGGGTCGAGTCGGCTCGTGACTCGGTTAACAAAAACAAGCGCTTCTCGGGAGGCAACCCGTGATCTATCCTTTACCGTTTTCATAATAAGTGTAGGGGGAGCCCCGTATGTGTTGGTTGTCTTGTTTCTTATTTTGTGCAGGGATTCAAGCTTCAAAGAGCCTCTCGATGACTTTTGACGAACCGTGATCCCGTGTACCCATCTTCCTAGTTCTATCCTAAACTATCGTGATTCAATATTTCATATCTTACATGTTCACATTGAAATCACTATAGTTGTCCTTCCCTTACGAAGATTTAAACAAAGTGCACAATGTCCTAAGTGTAGGGGAGCTTACTCCCACATGCTTAAACATTGAGGACAATGTTTATATCAAGTGTAGAGGGTACTTGTATCGAAGTATGTGGGCTTTTCCATGAATTTGCCCTCAGTTTAACCGGAAAATCTAATTTTTCGACATTTTTCAAAATTTTTAATCTATTTTGTCCTAGTTGTATAGTAACATTTTCCTTTGTTAGCGTTATTTACTTTCTTTGCTAGATTAAATTTTCAACAAAGTGGTTTTAAATTTTTCAAAGTCGTGAATATTTTGACTCAACCCGAGTTTACTTATCTAATTTTACTCTAGCTAGTATCCTTAACGTGTTTAAGTCAAGTTTTGCTAGGCTTTTATATAGGGCACTTTAAAACGCGAAAGTCTTAACTCTCACGGGTTAAGAACAAGAACTTTTCGCAAGTTCCTATAATTGATCCTAGAGAGTCGTTTATCAAGGGGACTTTAAAATGCGAATTCTAAACTTGAAAGAGTCTAAGAAGAGGCAAGATCCTATAGACGACTCGAAAACCCAAAACTTTGATTTAATTGGCTAAGCATCCACGAGTCTCATTCCTTGAGATTTTAAACTGTGGAGAACGAGAGATGATAGAGTCAATTATAAGTTTGGTATTCTTTCGTGTATTTATGTGAGTTGATTATAAGCCGATTCTCCCATCGCTTGCTAATAAATTTATCTGCAATAAATAAGGTTGTACGATTTGAAAAGTTACTTAGCTTCTAGCACAAGATCGTTTAAAAGTTGCTCGGTATTAATTGAGTTCATAGCCAAGGCATAACTTATTAAAGCGGGATGCGAAGATTGGCGAGTCCGAAAAGGCCCTAACAAGGCATGAGGGCTACATTTTGTTGCTAAAGATCCAAAAGTGATGTGAAGAATCATTTATCGAAAATCAATATGAAGGATCGAGACACACGACGAAAAGCAAAAACTCCCCAAAAGATAATGGAGAAGTCTATCCAAAAAGGCCCTAACAAGGTATGAGGATAAATAAATCCAAGTCCTAAAAGGAGGTGGATCGTTGTATATCAAAGTCCAGAATAAAGATTGGAGAAAAATGAAGAAGTCTGGTCCAAATATGAAGAATCTCTCAAAAAGTTCAAGTGAAGAAATTCCTGTTATGAAGAGAAGCCCATAATATCAAGAACGTCTCTCAAAGATTTGAAGTATGAAGTCGCTGCCAAATATCGGTCCGAGAAAGGTCTCAAATCGTGAAGCAAATTATGCCAAGACATGAACTTTAAAAGGTCTCGAGAAGCAGTTTTAAAGATTTTGTCCTTTAGCTAACTATTGATTAAATCGTCCTACTTTATTTTCAGCTTAAACAACTATCGAAATAAGTCAAACAATGCATCCTCGTGATCATTCAAGACAATCTTAAAATATAAGAGATACACCTAGGAATAAGGGAGTCTATGTGAATAATTGGCCCACATAAATTCGTGTTAGTCTGCTAACTTATAATAACAATGATCTCGTTTTTAAGCTTGGTATGGGGAACGTGAAACTTGAGGATGATAAACGTTCATGGCAGCCAAAACCCAATGTAAGTCTTTGATTTCTTTACTTGTATCTATCTTTTTATTTTCCTTAAATGTTTAGTATTTAATAAAGGCCAAGGTGGGTTATTTATGATGGAAAATGTAAACCATGCTTTAAAATTAATGCATTGCATGAGGGCATTGCAATGGTCAAGTGTAGGGGATTTAATAAGTGTGAAAACACTTATCCTTTTACCACTTATTTCCAATAATAACAAGACCAAAACGTGTATTTTATGTCGTAAAAGTCGGAATTATGCGTGGTTTGTGTTTTTATTGTGTTTTAGGACCAAAAGATGAAAAAGGAAGAAAACACGGGCTTCCACGGGCTTTTATCGAAGAAAATAAGAAAAGACGAAGTCAAAAGATCAAGAGTGCAAAAAGAACGAAAGTCCAAGGCCTATTCTGAAGATTTACCGAAGAAAAAGTCTAAAGACGGAAGTTTAATGAAGCCGAAGAACTCAAGTCTAATTATAGAAGAAAAATCAAAAGACGAGTTCAAATCCCGAGACGACATCCAGAAAGACAAAGAATTTAGATCGAGTCGAGAAGAAAAGAATGAAAGAAGAAAGCATGCATGCATTCCCCACTCCCTATATAAACCCTCCTAATGACACATTAGGAGGGTGTTAGTCATTAGTTAGTTTTAATTTTTCTTTCTAGTTTTTAGAGAGAGAAAGTTCCAACTTTCTCTTACTAAGTTTTATCTTTTCTCCATTTTTATCTTTCAAGTTAAGCTTTTAATCTTTCTTATATTTGGATTCCATTAATCAAGTTCAAGTTAAGTTTTTGTTCTTTAATCTCTTTCTACCTTTCTTTATTTTTAATTACTTTCGATCCGAAATATTGATGATCTGTGTTTGATCTTGATGTTCTAAGGATTAAAAAGTTCATCTTTTTTATCATACATAAGTTTTCATACGGTTAAGCTCTAAGATCTTTGTGCTTATTGGCTTATTTGTATGTTTAGCTTATTTACTTTTTAAAAAAGGTTTTCCTAAAGTTTTAATCTTTTCAAAGTTTGATTTATAAGTTTGCTCATTTAAAGTATTGAAAAAGTGTTATTCATTCTTATTTTCTTTGTTTCATTATAGATTCGATCAAGTTTTGGATTAAGCTTATTCAAAATAGCTTAAATCTTCGCTTATTTCGAATTCATACAATCGGAAAAGGTAAACCCTTTTCCGATTTAGCATTCTGATTACCACCTTTGTATTCCGATCACTTGATCGGATTAGGGCTTTGACATTCCGATTGGACTCGATTTCATGTGTTCCGATTGCATCACTTGTATTCCGATCGTTAGATCGGAATAGGGTTTAGCATTTTCCGATTTAAAGTCTTTATATTCTGATCTAGTTCCCTTTTCCAACATTCCGATCACTTCCTTTTCATACATTCTGATTAGGCATGTTTATCCACATTCCGATCTCTTTCCGACCAGTATTCCTTTTATGCATTTCGATCAGATTCTGATTAGCAACATTCCGACGGGTTTTATTTCTTGTTCTTACAAAGTTTTCATGTTTTAGATTCATTAAGTTCTTAAGTAAGTTTTTAAGCATTTATTTTAAATTTGTCTTTTTAGTTTAATCTTTAAAGTTTTTACCTTACTCAACGACATTCACATTTTTGCTATTAGTTTTATATTAGATAACCAAACCACTCTTCTTGTTCACCAAAAGACGACCGAGTCGCACTCTTAACCGGTAATCAATTCGAAAAGATCGGAAGATAATATTTTACACTAAGCGAAAAGCTATGTATTAGCAACACTTGGCAAAGATCACTGGCATGGCAAAATCAAGGGCATATATGCATTCCTTGGTCACCAAGAAGTAAATAAACGCCCAAGATTTCTCCTCACAGCCTGGCAACACCCAAATTCATTTTGGAAGCTTCATAAGGTCATTTTAGGGATTTTTATAGCATTAGGGTTTATGTAATGTGCCCAATTCGTGGCCTATATAAGGAGCCTTAACTTGTGAGTAGCCCTTTGTTCCAGTTTTTCTCTTAGCACCTTTGTAATTCCTTTTTAAATCTTAATGAAATTTGGTTTAGTTTTCTAAAAAGACTATTTCCTTTTTGTTGTTTAAAAGTTTGGTATTAGTCTAAGAGTAATATGAGTTCCATGTTTGAATGTTTTAATCTTGTGTTGTGAAGTTTACCAAGGTTTCATAAAAGTTTTTTGAGAAAAATATAAAAAAAATCCGTTTTATATTATTTGTGGTTTACTTTGTTCATCTTAGAAGGAAGGAAGCTAGTGGTTGTTCTACTACCATTTAAGCTCACACATCCCAAAGCATAGATGTATGTTTTATAGGTGAAAAACTCTAAACCTTTTCTCTTTTATGCATAATTTTCATAATATGGTATGAATCTGAGATTTGGTCTGTGATTATGTGTTTTTGTTGTTGGATCTGTTTGTTTGGAGGTCACTTGTGGTTACTGAGTTGATTTGATCTTGGTTTGTGGTTAGAATCTAACATATCCTTTAAAAATTTGTGAAATCAGTGATTTAAGGGGTGTTTGGGTTTACTGCATAATTTGGTTTTGGGTTGACTTGAGTAGGTGTATTTGGATGTTTTGTTTTTTTCCTTCTTTTGTATGTGCTTTTAGGTGTTTATCTGCAAGTTTTGAGTTTTATATCACCATAATACATAAATTGGCCATAAAATCTGTTTTGCTTGTTGTTATTGACCGAAATTTTGGGGACACCTAGATCTAAGGGTAGACTAGGGTTAACAAGTGCTAAATCTTAGTTATTACAACCTGAGTAATAGATTTTAGGTGTTGAAATTGGATATGTGGTCATTTAGTTCAGCAAAAAGAGTTTGGGTATTATTTGTGTTCATCAATAATCTGCAATAGCTTTAATCTGTCTCAAAACATTCAATCAGTGCATGAAACAAGTTTATTTGTGCTTATTGTTGTTTATTATAGCTTGTTTATGCATATGGTTCAATTTGGTTGTCTTATTATTTCTTAATCTGCTTATTTCTTTACAATTGCTTATTTTTCATGTCTGTGTGATATTTGGGCACTGATTGATTAAACTGTATCATTTGCTGAGTGATTTTGTGATTTCTTACTTTTTTATGACTCCTTACAACTCACAGGTTGTAAGGGTGCCCTTGTTATCTATTGAATCCACGTAAATCTCTCAATAATCAAAGGTCAAATAGTCAAAGCAGTGGGAACTCCTTTCCCCTACTGCTAGCCACTGCTAGTGTTATTTTTGGTCCAGTTTAACAATAAGCTATTCTAGCTTATTTAAACCTGCAACAACTTCAAACTGGTAATAGGTGTTCATCATTTGACCCATTTGTTCATTCTGGAGCAATTGAGCCTTTGACTTTAGGGTGTGTCTAGAAAACCAACTTGTTTGAATTTTACATAAGTGCTTATTGATTCATTCAGCTTATTTGGCTTTTCTTATTGAACTTTTCTTAAATGATTTGGCTTATTGAAGTCATTTAGAGTCTTTTGCAAGTTGAATCAAGTTCTGAGGTGGTCTAAAACTCTAAGTCGACTATTTTGTCGTTTAGTGGATTTGTACTTGGCTTATTTCTGGCTTATTGGTGGTGCTTTTTAGAAAATTTATTTTCATAGATCTCTTAAGCATCCCAAAAGAAGGTTGTGTGTCAAATTATAGCTTATGGCATTGGTTTATTGCTTAATGGGCCAAAATGTCCATTAAGAATAAGCTGTTGTACATTTAAGCTGTGATAAGCTCATTTTCAGCTTTTAGGCCTTTAGAGTTTTGTGTTTAGAGTTTAATTTTAAGCTAGCCTAGTGATTTTCAGCTTATTTGGTTGAGTTTGATCTTATTGGGCCAAAAAGCCCAATAACTTGGACTGTTTTTGTTTTTAGCCCATTAGGGGTATTTTGGTAATTTCACTTTCATTTTCTGTTTATTTAGGTTAAAATAAAATAGTTTGCATGTTTTTAGAAATTTATATAATTTTTTGATTTTTAATATTATTTTAATATTATTTTATTATTAAAATTAAGTTTTAGAATATTTTAATATTTTAATAGTTTTTAATCATTTAATAATTGTTTTCATTAGTTTAAAATTTCATAAAAATAGTTTTTAGTCTTATTAAGTCATTTTAGGGCTTTAATTAGTATTTAAAATTAATATTAATATAATTAAAAGGTTTGAAAATGTTTTGATCATTTGTAAACTCTTAGTTTATTTTTAGTTATTTTTGGTAATTTTTTGGGAATTTTTAGAATTAATTTTTATTTTGTCACTCTTTACGGTTTTTCGTCTTGTCGTCGTAGTGTAATATTAACGTATCCGTCATTCTCTTTCCTCATCTTTTCTTTCTTCATATTAATCCGAAATCATTACAAGTTTTTCCACACCTATACCTCCTTGGGAAACGAACTTTCACCTTTGGGTCATTAACACTTGATTTTCCTAAATCATTTGTTTAATACTTACCGCTTTTACGCTCTTTTTCCTAAACGACGTAAATTTACCATAATCACATCTCAAATTGTCCCGTTTCTCTGATCATTTCTAGTAACCTCCCGTCATTCATTAGTTATGACCTCGCCCGCCACTCCTGATTTCCAGTTCATATATCCACATAGCAGGTTAGTTTTCATTTATTCTTCAATATAATTATCGATCCGAGGCTATGTATTAATTAAATAAAATCAAAATCAATTTTGTTACTTTTAGATCTCGATTTGTGATTGGTCTATATTAATTTATGTTTTCTCTTTATTAGATAAGATTTGATTGATAACCATAACTTAAATTGTCTCTTAGGAGGAGTTTCGGAGATGATGGAGTTGTGGTGGATGTGGATAAATATAGTGGAATAATCTGGCCAGAAGTGAAGAGTCATCTAATTTCTTGTCTAATGATTGGTAATTTCTTGTATTATATTCTTATCCGATGACTGATGTTCAAGACTATATCTTTTTTGTTAAGATAAATGTGTTCAACAAACACTTGATAAGATGGAATGTCTGGAGAATTAATTGGGTTGTTAATGTGTCAATATTTTGTACATGTACTATAAGATAATCCAATGATTATTAAATTTAATGAGAGTTGCATTTAGGAGTGTTACTAGGTGGACTTATCAGGTCATATCGTTCGCTGGTGTGTTTATTTGTGAAGGCGTGTAATGCTAGAAAGATATGTGGGGAGATGAAGAGGAGAGCGTTTGTGCCGAGTAGTAAGCAATAGAGTTTGCTTGTTTGTCTGTTTGTGATTGAGGGTGAGGTTGATGAGGCGGTGAGTTGGTTGTGGCCTGTGGGAGATGGTTGTGTGTGAACGGGTGGGGATTATGTAATGCAATGGATTGTGGTTGATGAGCTTTGTAAACAGAAGAGTTGTTAAGATGCTACAAATTATTATACATGTATCATGAGGCCAGGCCATGGTATTTGTGTCTAACATATATATAGATTTTATCGAGGGTTGCATAAACTGTCGATGTTTTTTGATGGAATATAACTGAGGTAATGAGGTATTGTTGATCCCTTTGAATGGATCTATATTCTGTTGAGAATTTTTACAATAGTTGGTAATCAAACTAGAACACTTGGGAACTCTTACTCAACCAAATAAGTTATGTGGAATCTAAATTATAAAGTAAATAACAACATAATTACTTTTAAGTATTCGATTCTCTATTAATTGACTTTAAATGAGGTACAATAATCTGATTATACCTATGTTCCTTTTATAGTGCAAGGAACCCTAGAAACCTTATAATATTCTATAATGATAAGTATATCACACACGATATCTTATCAATATTCTAAACTGTAAAACAAGTATTAAAATACCATGAACAGTAAACATGAATACACGAAAATAAGATAAAATTAAAACTTTCCTTTTATAATATATTACACGTGTCACGACATTAAATAACATGTATTTACGTATATTATAAATGTGACGTGTTCACGATATATATAATTCAAGATAATTAAAACACGAACGAACACGAATATTAACTTAACACAATAAGCTACGGGTTTTCCTTGTGGGCTTCATCTTGGCCGCGACTAAAGACAAAAAAAAGAGAGAGATGGGCCTTTTGGCCCATGACGCATGACTAATACATGTTTAGGAGAAACACAGGGAAGTTTTCATCATAATTTTAGGTTATAGGAAAATCAAGACCCTTGCCTCCCTTTTCTTTCTTGCCGCCGGCTACCATCAAAACCAAGAGGTGTTCGAGACGATTTTGATCTTTGATATTCGTGTGTACGTATTCGTGATCATAAACCTTTTCATTCTACGCACTCGGTATAATCATAACTTGTTTTTTAATTTCTTTTTATGATTTCATGTGATTAATCTATAAACAAACAAGTAAAACCTATAAGGATTAATTAAAACCAAGAATTAAAGGGGTGTTTGGTGTTGCTTTGTTTCGCCGAGACCCAAACCGAGAGCTCAAGGCTCTCGGTGGTGTTTGTTCGCCCAGCCAATACCTCAAGGTCTCGGTGTGGGGTTTGTTTGGCTCGGGCGTACGACAAGGGACCGCGACGTGAGTCGGGGTATGCTTAATAAGGGGTTTTGGTTTGGTTTCGGGGCTAACCTAGACCACTAGGGTCTCGATGTTGCTTGGTTTAACAAGAACAGTGGGAACCGGCTTTAAGTCGGTGTGAACAGTGCTCGACAATTGCAGTCGTGGCTCGGTAGTAGGAACCGAAGGCCACCATTGGCAACCGGCTAGCCGGTCTAGCCACTGGTGGGGCTGCGTGTGATGACCAGTCGCCGACTGACACCACTAGCCGTCGTCTATGTGGTGTCGGCTAGGCATTTTCGGTCTCGGGTATATTTTTAAACACGGGTTCGGGCTCGGGAACTTTTAAAAGCAGTTTAATAGTTTAATTAAATTATTTACCATGACAATTTAATTTAATTAAATACATGACTTAGGTTAAAATATTAAAATTAATATTTCATGACTAATTTAAGTATTTACTTATTTTAATTTAATTAAAACATGTTATTTTTAATTAAATTTTTATAATGTATAGTTTATTAAATTAACCAAGTTAATTAACTAATAAGCTATAATACTTGAACCATGACTTGTATTTTACTAGATAAACTTTACTTTACATTAATAATTCAACTTATTTCTAATTATGGAAACTTACTATTTTTGGAAACTTTCAATTTTTGGAAACTTACTATTTATGGAAACCTGCTATTTTTAGAAAGTTACTTAGTATTACTATACAAGTATTATAATACCATACTACATGCATAGTAAACAACATAATACAAGAATAACTAAAGTTAACACTTAAAACAGTTAAAACATAACAGAACATGAATAATAAACTAACAACACACAGAACTAGTAAAACACATGTCATTCGGACAACCCATACACGTCCCTATTCTTATGTAGTATTATCCGTCAAGGCGGTGTAGGTTCTTTAGCTTTTCCGTTAGCTTCTACTGGACACAAGGTACGGATTTCCCATCCTTCGGTAAGGACAATCTCTTCCTTTATTAGGATTTACCGTATGCAACCAACTGTTTTCCCAGTAGTTACAGATTTAATTCTTATGTTTTATTAGTTACCTTAGCCATATACATGCATGACCAGTTTCACCTAGTTATGGAGGTACCATAACCATAACATTAGAGGCACTAGTGTTATGACTTCACCATGGCAGAGTGATAGCTCGTAGCGTCCCTTTTAATTTATTTGGCCTTTATTATTATATATTATCATGTGGGGTGTATGGGTGCATCCTAGTTACATTTTCAGTCAGGATTACATGGTGAATGTGGTGTGTGCCTTGCACCCTTCACAAGGAGTTGATCCCTCCTACCCAGACCATATTAATTAGAGGCATCCCCTTCAATTGCATGATGAGGTCACCCCTCTATGTATTCATGCAAGTTGTTGACCTCATGACCTATATTAGCTTTTGGTGTATTTAACTAATACAGATTTTCATAAGTAAACATAAGCTATGTTTTTAGAACTAAAATCAGTTAAACATGCTATACGCCTAGGTTTCCCAAGACTTATTCATTTCTGCTGATTTTCAATCTTGTATGCTCTTATTATTCTATCATTATTCTATGCTTTCCATGCTTTATTGTATATCCGTGCACTGGGCGTTATGCTCAGCCGTTTTCCATTTCCATGTTCCAAAACGGTAGGTACCCAAGGTCACAAGTAGGATCTCAAGAGTATGTGCATTCAGATTGAAGCTATCCAACCTTCTATATCTTATGCATTTATCATACTTTATCTTACTTTATTTCATGTTCTACATTGTTTAGTCCTTTTGCTTTTCAGTACTAATATTTGCTTGTGTTGAGTTACTTGGACTATCGATGTTTGTTTCTGGTATTTCCATTTATGGTCATGAATGCTTAGACATTTACCTTGCAAGCTTTAATGACACGTCATATATTACTGTGATATTCCATTTTAACAAATGAGGTGTTACAATTATGGTATCAGAGCCAAGGTTTCGACTTGTAGATTTGTAAAACATGACCTATGACTTACGGGTAGTCATCAGCGTCTTCCTTGAACTGACAGTTGGTTTTCATGCATTCATTTCATGTATTTATTTCATGCATTCATATCATTATCACAGGAATTTGGAATAAGTAATGGTTGATATAGGATTGGCCCTATTTAGTCGCATGTGCTTTTTATCGAAACTTTTTATTTGTTTAGTGGACCGACCCATAGGCGTCCACACTTGCCCTATTTAGTCGCATGTGCTTTTTATCGAAACTTTTTATTTGTTTAGTGGACCGACCCATAGGCGTCCACACTTGCCCTTTTATTTTGTGAACCGACCCATAGGCGTTCACTCATGGACATATCATCATATTTAATTAACCATGCATTTTAAAACTGTTTTATGCATCATAAATCATTTCATGTTTTGTGACAATCTAACATTTTTAGGTAGTGAATTATTTTCTCGTATAATATTTTGAAACTTATTTTTGTGTTGGTTGATGAACTCACAATTTACGGATTTAAATTTGGGCTTACGTGCATAATTTAGCGTCCTTTACGACTAAACCGGAAACCTTAGGATTACGTATTTACGTTTTTGAACTCCGTTTTTGATGAGACAATTTTTATTAGATTCGTTTTGTGTCGTTGATTCATAAGTTATAAAAACGATATTCGTAAAACGACCCGAGGGCACGCAAATCGAGGAAACTAGAATCGAGGAATACCCGTAAATTATCGGGATGGGACAAAATAATTTATCCCACCCCACTATACAAATGGAATGCCAAACTAGACACCACATCAAAGATGTGGCATCTTTACACTCATTATGCTTACAAGTGTAAGCTTAGCCTTACACTTTAGCTACTTCAACCACCAAAAACCACAAAACCACTAGCCTTCTCATTTACATCCATTTCATATATGCAAACAACTCTCAAAACTCTCTCACTCTCACCCCATTGCCGTCCCATAACACCACCATACACCACCATTTGATCTTTTCTAGCCACATGTTACTTGTTATCTAGCTATATTATGGAGTAACCTTGAAGCCTTGATTGCTTGGTGGCCATTTTAACAACAAAGGAGGTGATTTTCTTGTGTCCTAGGGCTAATTTCTCAACAAACTTTCTTGGTGCTTGATGATCTTGGAGATATATTTGGTGTTCATCAAGTTGTTGTCTTCCAAAAACAAGATATACCCTTGGTTGGTAAAGAAGATCATCCTTTCCATTTCTCTTGTTATTTTTGTAAAGATCAAATGTATTTTCTTTCTTGTTGTATATGTATATGATGAATATATGATGATAAAAATGCTGTGTGGGGATCAAGTGTTGATAAATATGCTTAAAAAGATGAATAACCATAAGAAACAAGGCTAAAATCATGCTTAAATTGTTGGCTGTATAAAAACAGTAAGTAACCTAAACTTAAACTGATAAAATTGCATGGTGGAATCCATTTACAGTAAGTATAAGATGTCATACACACGTGAGAGTTGGCCATGCAATGGAATCCTTAAAATGAGTGAGATATGATCAAAACAAGATGAGTGTGCTAATATGAATAGTCTGTTTTGTAGGGACTGTTAAGGATATTTAAAGATAGAATGAGCAATAGCTATAACTAACTTAATTGTAGCACATAATATGAAGTTCATGCCATCCAAAATTGAGCTTCTAATCCATTGTAGAAATATGATAAAAATGGTGAAGATGAAACTAAAAATCAGATTTTGAAGAATTAATGTTTAATACTATTATATAAGCACTCAAATTATATAGTATAAAATGTGAAATTAAAACCCACTAACTTATGAATTTCATTTATATAAATATGTATAAGGTTAAATAAATGGACAATTTATAAAAATGGTAGTTGAATAATATTTATAAGTTATAAAAACTATAAACATGATTTTTACGACTTTTCGGCTATTACCGTAAAATTAACGTTTTTCGCCAATTAAAACTTAGACGATCAAACCCGTCTAATGTAAAGTTTTTAAAAGTCATATACTGATATATAAGTATCTAATACAAGTAAAAACCGATAAAACCCGAACTATAGGACATACGGACATTAACGAGCTATGTTAGCATATTGGACTAGTAATTGGACTAAATAAGTTAAACACTTATAAAAAAAATACTTATTGGGCTTAACCCATTTGGGGCCCAACATGTAAAGTATAAATACTGATAATAAAAGTATAAAATGGACTAATACAATTTAAAGAATTTATAATAAGTTTATTGGACTTAAAATATGTAAATAGGTAAAACTAGTAAACTAGTAAAAAGTTACCAATACATAAACACTAAATTGAGTAAATAAGAATATATAAACCCACTTGATCATCATCATATGTACAAAATCATCATATGTATATTGTTATTTTGATAAAGTCATTGGACAAAAGTCTAAGTCCGATTATTATTTATATAGGTTTCCGTGACCGAAGCACGCCCGTAGCCGATAATCCGCCTTTCATTATCAACGTGAGTTCATAGCCTCGCACTCTTTTAAATGTTTTATAAAATGATTTGTAAACCCGCGAGGGAGATAACATGCTAGTTTTTGATAAAAATAGAACACAAGTAGTCCCGATGGTATGCTTAATGATATGGACCCGAATGATGCTATGACCCTATAAACGAGATAAAAAGGATTATTAGTAGTTAGGTTATGTCACTCAAGTCCCATTAGCATGAATTTTGAACTACCGGGATTTGGTAGACGCTTATGCATATGATAGTACTATTTGGGGACGATCACCCCAGTTCGCGCCTTGACGGTTGATCCCCGTCGTACCACATTGATTGGTAAGTGAATTTATGTATGAGAAGATTTACATAGCGTGATTTTTGTGACGATACGCTAACTTGGATGGGAAAATTGTTTGTCGGGTTCGCGGCCCGTTGTTTTGATAGTAAGGTAACAATGTCATGCGGCTAATAATAATCCAAATGAATCTAATGTGATCCTATAACGATATGAATAACGATAATAATATTACCTATAATGGTAATATTGAGACTACGGTCTCATGGACGGTTTAAGATGTATGCTTGATTTATATATTGCCTGACTAGCAATACAAGGACTTACTTCCGATATTATACTTGTGTTCTGATTTCAACGATTGTTTTATATAACGGTTTTATTAAACTCTATGAATTCACTCGGCATTCGCTGATATGATTTTTGCATGTTTTTATCTCAGGTGCTTGAAGGTAATCCGGATGGAGATCGACTCTGATGGACCACATAATATTAAAAATGTTCATTCGATTTATGTTTTGTAAACTTAAAGACCTGTATAATTTGGGACCTGTTGTACACTTTAAAACTTTAAATCGAATGAATGTATGTTGAACCTTGTACAACCATTTTTATGTGTTGTCTATGATTGGAGTTATTGTGCTATCCCGTAACACTCTAAAAGACCCTTCCACTGTACCGATACGAAAATTGAGAGTGTTACATTTTGGTACCAGAGCTCTCGTTATAGAGAACAAAAGATTTTAAATACCAAAGTTTTGAACAAAACTTTTCCAAATCTTTTAACAATGAACATTAGAGAAAATATTTGAAAAATCTTTTGACTATAACGGTGCCAAAGATCTCCGACGTTACCAACAAGTCCTATTGAGAAGATATATATTTTGATATATATAATTTAATTTATATATATCGTGATTTCAGTATGTAATTGTTTAATAAGTATGTTATCCTAATACGAGATATATATATATATATAAATGTAGATTGTCATGGCTGACCCTAATATTCCTGTAGAGAACCATGCTATTCCTGAACCTAATGTAGATGATGATCCATATTTAGACTTAGTAGATTATGATATGGATGATGAGGAGGAACCATTTGAGGATCCCGAGCCCGAGATAGGACTAGGCGATCAGATTGCCCCTCAGGTTGATATGGTAGAGAATGAGATTGATAATGTTGATATTGAGAATGATGATGATGAGATTGGGATAGATAATATAGATGATGATATTGACGACGAGGATGTCGAGGAGGATATAGGTATAGACGATAAGGTTGATGATGATGAGGAAGCTGAGCTTATTTACCCTTATGATGTTCCAGAGTGCGAGCCCTTACCCCCACCAGTTTATTTGTCTGATTCTGAGGTTGAGCTACCTAGGGATGAAATGTCTGAATCGTCTGAATCTGATTCTGAATCAGTGGAGGATGAGGATGATAACGCACCTGACGGTACTAATGGTATTCCTACTCGTAGACATGTGATAGGAGAGTCGTCTAGTACTCGAGAGGCTACTCATATTGATGGTCTTGCACCATGGGCCTTGAGACGTGATATAGATGCTTCCCGTGTTAAGAGTAGTATGACAGAGATTGGATTAGGTGTTGTTCAGACTCATGTTGCTTAGTTGGAGTCGAAGACTAAGGTTGGTGAGAAAGAGCGGGAATTGCTTAGTTTGGATTTGACTGATGTGGAGCGTGGTTTGAATGAGGCTTTTAGGAGGTTATCAGTGTTAGAAAGTGGTGAGTTTGCTGCTATGAAGAAAAAGGTGAATTATATGGAGATTCAGTTGAATGTAGCTTGTGCGATGCGTGAGAAAGCTGAAAAGGAGTTGAATATATCTGTGGGTTGGAATAGTATATTTTATGCTGACATGGTTGAAAGAGGAGTGATCCGTAAGCGCCCAGCTGAATATGTGTCTAGTGATCGTCCGACAAAGATACAGAAGACGATGGATGATGGACCATCTGGCAGTTCTCAGTAGACCAGTCTGTGTTTAGTAGTGACCTTTGTATCTTTTGTACTTTTGTAGCTTTGACTGAACCGACTTGTTAGTAGTAGACTTGGCACAAATTTTGAGTATGTATAGTGCTAGAACTTTGATATGGGATGTAACTAAGACAATGCTTTTGTTTCAAATCGAATGAAATATGTATATTGTCTTGAATTCCATATTGTGCCTTATTTGTATCTTGATTATGAATTCAATCCATATTATATGAATCCTTTGATGGGTGAATGCTTAATACTTTGAAATTGTGAAATTATAGAACTATGCCGCCCAAGAAAGCTGTAACTGAGGATGATGTACGTAGGATTATTACGGAGCAAGTTACCGAATCTGTGACTGAATTTATGGCAAATGCTAGAAATGAAGCTGGCGGTAGTGGAGCTGGGGGTAGTGGAGCTGGCGGTAGTGAAATTGGTGGTACTAATGTGAATGCTAATAATGTGAATGCTAATGCTGGAGGAAATATAGGAGGACTTGGAACTAATGCACCTAAAGTTGGTGGCTGTACTTATGTGACGTTCATGAAGTGTGAACCTCTACCTTTTAATGGAACTGAAGGTGCGGTAGGATTAAGCCAGTGGATTGAGAAGATTGAGTCGGTATTTCGGATTAGTAAGTGTAAGGAGGAATATAAGGTGACTTTTTCTATGGCTACTCTTAAAGATCGTGCGTTGACTTGGTGGAACGGGAGAATTGCTTTCATGGGTATTGATGTTGCTAATGCTACTCCTTGGGCTGAAATTAAGAAGTCGATGACTTTGGAATTTTGTCCCCATAGTGTGATCATTAGGTTAGAACAAGAGTTGATTCATCTGAGAATGAAAGGTGTGGACATTGATAGTTACACAAATCGATTCCATGAGTTGGCCTTGCTATGTCCTCGATTGGTGGAACCCGAAGAGATCCGAATTGAACAATATATTAAAGGGTTGACCAAGAATATCCGGGGGGGGGACGTGACATCATCTAAACAACTGACCATTGATGATGTTGTTCGAATGGCTTACCAACTCATTGGACAGATAATTTAGGTTAGGGAAGATGAAGCCCGTGTTGGTGAGAAAAGAAAGGGAGACGGTGATCGTGTAGATAGAGGTGATAATAGGAAGAATTTCAATCGTCGTCAGAACCTGAGAAAGGGGAATGCAAATGCTCTTACCAACAACACACCGCGCAACGATGATAGATGTCCTAAGTGTGGCAACAAGAGGCATGCTGGCGACTGCTGGAAGTGCTGAAATTGCGGAAAGCTTGGACACAAGGTTGAAAGGTGTAAGAAGGGAACCATTTGCTTCAACTGTAATGAGGAAGGTCATAGGAAATCGGAATGCCCCAAGTTGAAAGTGATTGTACCTTGAAGAAACCCCCAGGGTGGTGTTTATCAGCTTGGAACAATTGAGGTGAAGAAAGAGGATCCAAATGTCGTTACCGGTACGTTTTTACTCAACAATCATTATGCTGTTGCTTTATTTGATTCGGGTGCTGATAGGAGCTTTGTATCCACTAAATTTAGTGCCCTTATTGACATTGAACCTGTTGAGATAAATACCAGTTACGAGGTGGAATTGGCTGATGGTAAATTAGTGAAAACTAATAAGCTATTAGAAGGATGCTCTCTAAATCTCTTGAACTATTCCTTTCTGATTGATGCGATGTCGATAGAATTAGGTAGTTTTGATATTATTATTGGTATGGATTGGTTGTCGTTGAATAATGCTACTATTTTATGTGGAGAAAAGAAGGTTAAGATTCCTCTTAGGAATAGGACGTTAGTAATTGATGGTAATCGAGGTGAATCCCGTTTGAAGATCGTTTCATGTATTAAAGTCCAAAAGTACATCAGGCGCGGTTGTGAGTTATTCTTAGCTCAAGTGACCGGGAATGAGTCTAGGGAGAAACGATTTGAAGATGTACCTATTATTTGAGAATTTCCTGAGGTATTTCCTAAAGATTTACCCGGACTTCCACCGATAAGGCAAGTAGAGTCTCGAATTGATTTAATTCCTGGTGCTGCACCGGTGGCACGTGCGCCATACCGATTAGCCCCTTCTAAATTAAAGGAGTTATCTGAGCAACTTAAGGAGTTGTCTGATAAAGTTTTTATTCGACCGAGCTCGTCGCCTTGGGGAGCTCTAGTCTTGTTCGTTAAGAAGAAGGATGGATCTTTACGTATGTGCATTGACTATAGGGAACTGAATAAGTTGACAATTAAAAATCGATATCCTTTACCTAGGATTGATGATTTGTTTGATCAACTACAAGGATCTAGTGTGTATTCTAAGATAGATTTACGGTCAGGATATCACCAACTTCGCGTCCGTGAAGAAGATATTCCTATAACTGCAATTAGAACTCGTTATGGACACTATGAATTTCAAGTAATGCCATTTGGGTTAACTAACGCACCTGCGGTTTTCATGGATTTAATGAATCGTGTGTGCAAGCCCTACTTGGATAAATTTGTGATTGTGTTTATTGACGATATTCTAATCTATTCTAAGAATGAAGATGAACATGGACAACATTTAAGGATTGTTTTGAGTTTGTTAAAGGATGAAAGGTTGTATGCTAAGTTTTTGAAATGTGATTTTTGGTTAGATTTTGTGCAATTTCTTGGTCATGTGATTAACAAGGATGGAATTCATGTTGATCCTACAAAGGTTGAAGCTATTAAGAATTGGTCTGCACCGACAACACCAACGGAAGTGCGACAGTTCTTAGGATTAGCTGGCTATTATAGGCGATTCATTAAAGAATTTTCGTTGATAGCTAAACCCTTGACTAAGCTTACCCAGAAGAATAAACCTTTCGTTTGGGGAAGTGTTGAGGATGGAGCATTTCAGACATTGAAGCAAAAATTATGTAGTGCGCCAATTTTATCATTACCCGAAGGGAGTGAAGATTTTGTAGTATATTGTGATGCATCTCTTAGAGGATATGGAGCTGTTTTGATGCAGCGAGAAAAAGTGATAGCTTATGCTTCTATGCAATTAAGGAAGAATGAGGAGAATTATACTACTCATGATCTTGAGTTAGGAGCTGTAGTCTTTGCTCTTAGGTTGTGGAGACATTACCTGTATGGCACCAAGTGTACGGTATTCACCGATCACAAAATCCTACAGTATATTCTTGATCATAAGGAATTGAACATGAGGCAACGAAGATGGATAGAGTTGTTAAGCGATTATGATTGTGATATAAAATATCACCCAGGAAAAGACAATGTTGTTGGCGATGCGTTAAGTAGGAAAGATAGAGAGCCTATCAGGGTACGTTCTCTAGTCTTGACAGTGCACAATAATTTGCCTGAGCAAATTAGAAATGCGCAAACAGAAGCTTGTAAGAAGGAAAATTTTGTTAATGAAGGGTTTCGAGGAGAAGGAGATCCTTTAGAGGTTAGAGCTGATGGAGTGAAATGCTTAAGAGGTCATATGTGGATACCTAAGTTTGGAGGCTTAAGAGATTTGATTATGTTAGAATCCCATAAATCTAAGTATTCCATTCATCCAGGATCTGATAAGATGTATCATGATTTGAAGAAGTTGTACTAGTGGCCGAATATGAAAGCTGATATTGCTATGTATGTTCTTCAATGCTTGACTTGTGCTAGTGTTAAAGCTGAACATCAAAAGCCATCAGGACTACTTCAACAGCCAAAGATTCCTGAATGGAAGTGGGAGCGAATTACGATGGACTTTATCACCAAGCTTCCTAGAACATCATCTGGAAACAACTCGATTTGGCTTATTGTCGACAGACTGACCAAATCAGCACACTTCATTCCGGTCAAAGAGCAGTTCTCACTGGAGAACCTGACTCGTATATACCTTGAGAATGTTGTATGCAAGCATGGAGTGCCTGTGTCGATCATTTCAGATCGAGATCCTAGATTCGCATCGAATTTTTGGAAATCTCCCCAAAGATCTTTGGGAACGAATCTCGACATGAGCACTGCTTATCACCCCCAGACTGATGGGCAGAGTGAAAGGACGATACAAACACTAGAAGATATGTTGAGAGCTTGTGTGTTAGATTTTGGTAAGAATTGGGATAAACATTTGCCTTTAGCAGAGTTTTCGTATAACAATAGTTACCATTCTAGTATTAAGGCTGCACCGTTTGAAGCTTTGTATGTAGAAAGTGTAGATCTCCTGTATGTTGGAGTGAATTTGGGGATACCCAGCTCACGGGACCGGAATTGATCCGGGAGACTATGGGGATGATAGTTCAGATTAAGAATAGGTTGTTGACTGCCCGTAGTAGACAGAAAAGTTACGCGGATGTGCGGCGGAAGCCGATGGAGTTTAAACTGGGTGACCGAGTAATGTTGAAAGTATCGCCATGGAAAGGCGTTATAAGATTTGGAAAGCGAGGAAAATTTAATCCCCGTTATATTGGACCCTTTAAGATTTTATCTAGAGTAGGTCCAGTGGCTTACAAACTAGAGTTACCCCCAGAACTTGATGGTGTTCACAACACATTCCATGTATCTAATCTGAAGAAATGTCTAGCAGTGAGTGATGAGAAAATTTCATTGGATAAGGTTCGAATAGATGGGAAGTTGCATTTTATCGAAGAACCCGTAGAGGTTATGGATCGTGAGGTAAAGCAACTGAAACAAAGTCGGATACCTATTGTTAAGATTTGATGGATTTCAAAGCATGGACCGGAATATACTTGGGAACGAGAGGATGAAATGTGGAAGAAATATCCACACCTCTTCGATTTCAATAAGAAACGGACATCGAAATGAAATGGATCACGAGGACGTTGATCCCTTTTAGGAGGAAAAGCTGTGACAATCTAACATTTTCAGGTAGTGAATTATTTTCTCGTATAATATTTTGAAACTTATTTTTGTGTTGGTTGATAAACTTACAATTTACGGATTTAAATTTGGGCTTACGTGCATAATTTAACGTCCTTTACGACTAAACTGGAAACCTTAGGATTACGTATCTACGTTTTTGAACTCCGTTTTTTATGAGACAATTTTTATTAGATTCGTTTTGTGCCGTTGATTAATAATTTATAAAAACATTTTTCGTAAAACGACCCGAGGGCACGCAAATCGAGGAAACTAGAATCGAGAAATACTTGTAAATTAGCGGGATGGGACAAAATAATTTATCCCACCCCACTATACAAAGGGACGGCCAAACTAGACACTACATCAAAGATGTGGCATCTTTACACTCATTAAGCTTACAAGTGTAAGCTTAGCCTTACACTTTATCTACTTCACCCACCAAAAACCACAAAACCACTAGCGTTCTCATTTACATTCATTTCATACATGCAAACAACTCTTATAACTCTCTCACTCTCACCCCATTGCCGTTCCATAACACCATCATACACCACCATTTGATCTTTTCTAGCCACAAGTTACTTGTTATCTAGCTATATTATGGAGTAACCTTGAAGCCTTGATTGCTTGTTGGCCATTTTAACAACAAAGGAAGTGATTTGCTGTGTCATAGGGTAATTTCTCAACAAACTTTCTTGGTGTTTGATGATCTTGGAGATATATTTGGTGTTCATCAAGTTGTTGTCTTCCAAAAACAAGATATACTCTTGGTTGGTAAAGAAGATCATCCTTTCCATTTCTCTTGTTATTTTTGTAAAGATCAAATGTATTTTCTTTCTTGTTGTATATGTATATGATGAATATATGATGATAAAAATGCTGTGTGGGGATCAAGTGTTGATAAATATGCTTAAAAAGATGAATAGCCATAAGAAACAAGGCTAAAATCATGCTTAAACTGTTGGCTGTATAAAAACAGTAAGTAACCAAAACTTAAACTGATAAAATTGCATGGTGGAATCCATTTACAGTAAGTATAAGATGTCATACACATGTGAGAGTTGGCCATACAATGGAATCCTTAAAATGAGTGAGATATGATCAAAACAAGATGAGTGTGCTAATCTGAATAGTATGTTTTGTAGGGACTGTTAAGGATAGTTAAGCATAGAATGAGCAGTAGCTATAACTAACTTAATTGTAGCACATAATATGAAGTTCATGCCATCCAAAAATGAGCTTCTAATTCATTGTAGAACTCTAGATATGAAAATAATGGTGAAGATGAAACTAAATATCAGATTTTGAAGAATTAATGTTTAATACTATTATATAAGCACTCAAATTATATAGTATAAAATGTGAAATTAAAACCCACTAACTTATGAATTTCATTTATATAAATATGTATAAGGTTAAATAAATAGACAATTTATAAAAATGGTAGTTGAATAATATTTATAAGTTATAAAAACTATAAACATGATTTTTACGACTTTTTCGGCTATTACCGTAAAATTAACGTTTTTCGCCAATTAAAACTTAGACGATCAAACCCGTCTAATGTAAAGTTTTTAAAAGTCATATATTGATATATAAGTATCTAATACAAGTAAAAACCGATAAAACCCGAACTATAGGACATACGGACATTAACGAGCTATGTTAGTATATTGGACTAATAATTGGACTAAATAAGTTAAACACTTATAAAAAAAATACTTATTGGGCTTAACCTATTTGGGCCCAACATGTAAAGTATAAGTACTGATAATAAAAGTATAAAATGGACTAATACAATTTAAAGAAATTATAATAAGCTTATTGGACTTAAAATATGTAAATAGGTAAAACTAGTAAACTAGTAAAAAGTTACCAATACATAAACACTAAATTGAGTAAATAAGAATATATAAACCCACTTGATCATCATCATATGTACAAAATCATCATATGTATATTGTTATTTTGATAAAGTCATTGGACAAAAGTCTAAGTCCGATTATTATTTATATAGGTTTCCGTGACCGAAGCACGCCCGTAGCCGATAATTCGCCTTTCATTATCAACGTGAGTTCATAGCCTCGCACTCTTTTAAATGTTTTATAAAATGATTTGTAAACCCGCGAGGGAGATAACATGCTAGTTTTTGATAAAAATAGAACACAAGTAGTCCCGATGGTATGCTTAATGATATGGACCCGAATGATGCTATGACCCCATAAACGAGATAAAAAGGATTATTAGTAGTTAGGTTATGTCACTCAAGTCCCATTAGCATGAATTGTGAACTACCGGGATTTGGTAGACGCTTATGCATATGATAATACTATTTGGGGACGATCACCCTAGTTCGCGCCTTGACGGTTGATCCCCGTCGTACCACATTGATTGGTAAGCGAATTTATGTATGAGAAGATTTACATAGCGTGATTTTTGTGACGATACACTAACTTGGATGGGCAAATTGTTTGTCGGGTTCCCGGCCCGTTGTTTTGATAGTAAGGTAACAATGTCATGCGGCTAATAATAATCCAAATGAATCTAATGTGATCCTATAACGATATGAATAACGATAATAATATTACCTATAATGGTAATATTGAGACTACGGTCTCATGGACGGTTTAAGATGTATGCTTGATTTATATATTGCCTGACTAGCAATACGAGGACTTACTTCCGATATTATACTTGTGTTCTGATTTCAACGATTGTTTTATATAACGGTTTTATTAAACTCTATGAATTCACTCGGCATTCGCTGATATGATTTTTGCATGTTTTTATCTCAGGTGCTTGAAGGTAATCCGGATGGAGATCGACTCTGATGGCCCAAATAATATTAAAAATGTTCATTCGATCTATGTTTTGTAAACTTAATGCCCTGTATAATTTGGGACCTTGTACAACCATTTTTATGTGTTGTCTATGATTGGAGTTATTGTGCTATCCCGTAACACTCTAAAAGACCCTTCCGCTGTACCGATATGAAAATTGAGAGTGTTACTTGTTTTATTCACTGTTCATGCATTTTTATTCATGTCATATTTTATCAGACTCATTATTTATGTTGCATTTTGTATTAAACTGTCAGATGGTGAACATACGCAATGCTCAAGAATTGGCTGCAGTTGTCAATGCAGCTTTGCAAGCCCTCCTTCCCCAACTTCGTAATGAAATCAGGGACGAAGTTCATGCTGAAGTCTAGGCTCAGGGCGTTTAGTTCAGCCCTCATTAGCATAACTGATAGTAGTAAAAATACGAGTTTAGGAAAACAACGTATAATAGGCAAGTATTAATCAATACGATTTAAGAAAACCGTAAAGACGAATAAAGTCCAAGTTCGTTCTCGAAGGAGGTGTGTGAATTAAGTGTGCCAATTATATAAAATCAAAGTTTGGATTAGTGACGTTTTTGGGTTAAGATAGAAAAATTAAAGACGAGCTACGATTAGGATTACAGTACGTCGAGTGACGTAAAACGCGAACGTAAATACGTAAAACGTGACGTAAATAAAAATTAAATCTAAACATTAATTAAAAATTAACACTAAGTCTAAAATAATATAAATAAGAATAATAGTTCAATAAATAAATTTTAAAACCTTTTATTAATTAAATATTCAATATTAAATGCTAATTAAAGCCCTAAAATTAAATATAATTAAGAAAAAGCCAAAAATATTATTTTATTGAACTAATAAATCACTTATATTATTTAAAGACTAAAAAGTACTTTTCCTAAATTTTTAAAACTATTTTTCTATTTTTAAAAGGCTAAAAACACTTTTTAAACTAAAATAATCATAAAAATAATAAAATAATGTTAAAAATAAATTTTATTTTTCTAAAAATTATATTTTAACTAAATTAACAAGGGAAAAATGAAAAAGTTAAAAAAAAAACAGCTAAAAACGAAAGTACCCCAAAGTACTCCAAGGTGGAGTACTTCTGTGTTGTCCAAGATCCCACCAGACAACAGGCTTGTCCAAGATCAGTGTTGTCCGATATCGGACAACACCAAAAAAAATAAAAAATTTGCAGCGTTCTCGGACAACAAAGACAAATCATAGTGTATGGTTTTTCGGCTTGTTTTGGGCTCGTTTTTGGTGGGTTGTCGATGTTTTTGGGCACAAACAACACCCTCACAACCTTTGGGTTATGAGGAGTCAAATACAAACAAAAACAAAAATGAAAAACACAAATCAACCCACAATATTAAGCAAAAATCAGTCCAAATTAAGCTAAAGGCACACAATATTGGATTGCTGAATGTTTTGGCACTAACAGTGAATTCCAATTGCAATTATGACCAACCAAAACCCTCAAATACCTCAATACCATATAATTTAAAGCTAATATATCCTATGAACTTCCTATAAACGAAAAAATTAAAATCCTAAACACCAAAATGAAACCTTTGGACCTGCTGATGTATACTTTAAACAGAAATGAGCATGCGCTAATCCTATGGCACAGTAGTGAATAATGAACTATCCTAATGAGAAAATAATAACACCAATGCCACTACAATCTGCATAGAATCTTAAATCTAACCCTAGAACTAGGAGCTTACCAACAGTCAAACCTTAAAACCCAAAAACAAGACCCTAAATAGCTACAGAATGCACAGTTAGGCACAAAGTACTCTTGCTTATCTAAATGACTGAGGCGTGGGATTAGGCTCAATAATCTTTAACCAATAACCAAATAAATCACCAATATACTACATACGACCCTAACCTAAATACCAGATAGCTTGCCAAGTTCTATATCTCCAAAACTCAAGCACAATCTTACAGCAGCCTATGAAGCAATTTTCATCTAAAAAAAGGCAACTTGTAATTTTTATTCTATCATTACCTCCTATCACTAATGAGGGTGTGTAGAATGTTAGGAGGTGGCAGTTGTCACCCCTGACAACCTATAATCTTAAAACCAAACACCCCTTAAAAATACTTGTATGGACTAATTTGCAAAAGAAAAAGAACATTGATCTATCAAAAAGGACTTATGGATCCTAGAACCTACAAATCAACCTACAAGAACCTTAATATAGCCTTTAAACTACCAAATAATCACAAGCACAAGCAAACTACCCTAAAATCCTATAAGAAAATCAAACAAGGTGGTTCAACAGTTACCTTGTCTCAACCTTGTTAAGGTTGAGATCTCCAACTGGATGCCAATCATCTTGCTTCCTTAAGGCTTGATAAAGATGTTAGGGGTATGGTTGATGCTAGTGAGGAGCAAGCAGGGGTGGACTACAACAGTCCGAACCCCACGAATGAAGAAAAGGTGAGTATGCCTTCAACTTATAAACCTGCACACAACACAAGAATTACAGAAAACACAAATCCAAAACCTTTATCAAGAGCTGTGAGTCTAACAGCTTTTGATAAGAGCTTGTAACCAGTGGTGAGCACAAAAAAAACAATATAAGATTTATGCAAAATCTTTGAGAAACAAGCTTATAAAATTACTTTGACACTCCTCTTGAAACCTCTTTAAAACAAATTTTGTAAAACCCAAACTTGAGGAACTTTGTTCAAACTAGTTACTGACAAGAAATTAACAAAAACCTCAAGCACAGGTCAAGTAAACCCAAAACTTGAAATCTTTGGTTCTCAAAATCTTTTTCTGCCAAAAGGATATTTTTAACAAAATAAAGCTTTTTGATAAAACTAATTTAAATCGCATGGAAAGTTAAAAATTACACTAGAGCAGAAAGGTAAGGGAACTCAGCTATGCAAAGTTTATAAAAACAAAACTTTAGCTATTCATTGATTTCTAAAAAAATTACATAAGCTGGAACAAGTTATATGGAACACAAGCATCCCATATTTATACTACATTCATATTATTCTAGAGTTACAATAAGGAAAACTAAATCCTAAAGCTAAAAATCCGAATATGCCCTTGTTGAGGTCTTCAAGAATCTGTGGTCAAGCCCATGTGATCTTACAGCTGTAATCTTCAATCCTGACCATTAATCCTTGTTGTGGTGAGCAAGGGATCATTCCAATTCGTTGGATTGGTCTTGGTGTCAGTCCAAGGGGTAAACATGTGATGGGGTGTGAGCTGGTGAGGAGACAAGATATGGAAAAGTCATTTTCTGGGTTGATGGTTTTGTTTAGTGTGGGGTCTGGAGTAAAACGAATCAACCAACTAAGGGAACCCCTTTGGATTGAATATAATTGCAATGGTGATTAGTTTTATGGTTAGAGATGAATAACACCAAGTTTGATCTGTATTTGGGTTAAAACTTTGTTTCCCAGGTTAAACATGGTTTGACCTATTTGACTTGGGTTATGGGTATGTTTAATGGAAAATATTACCCCAGATGTATGGAAAAGTTTTCAAACAAGGTTTTGGCAGAATATATTGCATATCCTTTTGATAACAACTTTGGCAATTGACAGATTTAGTCCCTTAAACTTTATAAACTTAGGATGGGGACTAAACATGTAATCTCATGATTCTACAAGGGCTGTTTTTGCAATATCTTGAAACTTTAAGGACCAAACTTGTATAAATGAGATTTACAAGAGCCTAAACTGACATGTCTTCAATTCTTGAGGGACCAATCTTGACATTCTTCAATTCTTCAAGGGTATTTTTGGAAATTCAACACTCGATTCCGGTTCTTTATGCTGCTTCGTTTCCCGTGTTCGTTTTTGCTTGATTCTTGTGATATTTTTTTGATTTCACGATATCCGTACTTAAAACATACAATAAACGAATACAAGTATATTTTCACGGTTTTTATAATATTTTTAAGCGTTTTAAGCCCGATTTGGACGATGAGACTATGTATAATTGCAGTCTCATCACTCCCCATACTAAACCATTGTCGTGTCCCCATGCAATGCTAGAATTAAGTATCGTAGCACTTCCAAAATTCATTTTATGATGACATTTATTGAAAACGTAAACTTAAATAAACTACTATATGTCTTTTAGACATAATGTATCGTTTTCATCACAATTAAGTGACTTTTAGGATCATAGAACAAGAACACGTGAATTCTTTGTTAGAAATAATTTCGTCGTCCTTGATTTTCACTCAATTCCATGCTAAGTGTGTAACGAGATCATTGTTATTATAAGTTAGCAACACGATCATATCTCATGATTGTTAATTACACACCTAAACTCCCTTATTCCTACTTGATATCTCTTATATTTTATTTTGTCTTAATGATCACGAGGATGCATCATTGAATTATGCGTGAATAGAGATTAAGTCTAAAAATATAGTCTTAACGGTGTAACCAAAATCATTAAATTAATAATTCACCCTAATAGACAACGATGTCAAAAAATTAAATCAACAAGAAGGATCGATAAACACGATTTTATAACGGTTTGGAACATGAGACTTATTACCAAGACTTTTATACGCCCCCTAACGGAAGGGCCTTATTATCATAGGTTTACCTCCATCTTTTATTCAACTCCGCCATGGAGCTTTTATTATGACTTCGGTCTTGCCTTGCCTTTTAATATCTGCCATCATCAGTGGTTTTATTATGGCCAAAGACATATATCCTCACGCTAAAGTGAATTTGGATCTTTTAAAGCTTCAAAGATTAAGGCTTGATTCACTTTCAATTTGGGCATAGATTTTTCGGCCTTGTGAGCTTCAAATTTTTGCTTTATTTAGGTGAGCACTTGAAATCTTATTATTAGGTGAAGCTTTCGATTATTCGGGTGCCAATACTTCAAAACCGTGACGCTGGCGAATCCTTAATGTTATCCCAATTTAATTACATGGAAGCTACTAAAACAAATTAGAAACCAACAATACTGACTAAACCGCTAAATCAATATTTATTAACAATTTATTATACAAAGGCGTGGGGAGAATAAGCTAATAATTACTACACATGAGATCGTGACGATTACGAGATTAAAAATAACTCTATCATTTCTCGTCCCCATTTAAGAGACTTAGCCTAAAAAGTTAAGAAATCGAAGCTAAGTGCTCAACACGCACGATCGAGTCAAAAATTACTCTTATTCTCACAATCGGAAAACCTATATTCGTGTCTTAGACACTTATGAAAAATAAGAAATTTGTTAAACTTTGACCATTTTAGCATTATTTTGCATTAAAAAAAAAGATGAAAATTGGATTGTGTGGTGACGTAAGCAAGGTGAAGTATCTACTCACCCCCCCATACTAAAACTAAACATTGTCCTTAGTGTTTCGAGTCTAGGGGTGAAAACACCCCCATACTAGAGACGAAGTCAAATGCTTAATCTCGAGCATGGAAAGGGTAAAACAAATAACCTAAAAGCCGTTTATGAATTATGCTAATAAGATAAATGTTAGAACATAAAAGGATATCATCGGATATCAAAATCTCCAAAGGCAACGATCGAAGCTCGAGTGATCCATAAAACGAACACGAGAGGCTTCAATGATGACGATGAACCTAATAAATCTCAATCACAAACAACCACGAAACAAAGGTTGGAAGAGCACAAGTCCCCACGTTACATTAAACTAAAAAGCGATAATATTTACAAGGATAAGCATGAGAATCCACTATGAGGCACCTTGTTTTTGATAACCGAGTCAAAAGCTCGACTCGAATCCCCATAAAAGTGATCATTTAGGGATAATCATGGTATGGTCATTTTTGGTGGGGCTTACATGATAAAAAAGGCCCAAAAAGCAACCGATAATAAAGGCAAAGCCTTTATACCAGGGTAAAAGATCGTATCCTCACTTTCGGTGGAAAATGAAAAAGGCAAAACCGGAGGATACGTTTTGTAAGGAAGAAAACTCCTTACAACGTACTCGAAGTACGTGTGGTCATGAGAACCGAGAGGGTGGGTAGGACTACTTTGAGACGAAGGAAAATTTGAAATAGAATCAATAAAAATAGGGGTCTCAAAGTCTCCTTCCGGTTCAAAGGCAAAGGCCTCGGTGAACCCCTCGAGAATGGAGGCATCACAAGTCAAAAGAGAAGGCTCATCCAAATGAGACTTAGGGAGGGTGACTAGCAAATCCGGCTCATCGAATTTAGGATCCAAAGAATCCTCACTCTCGATGTCCTCGAACATCTCATCAAAGAGAGGATTTACGTCACCAAAAACAAACTCGTCATCAAATTCAAAAAGGGAATTCGAGTACATCTTAAATTCGTTGACACGAACTTCCTCATCGAGTAGTGACTCGTCATCACTAGTGGAAAAATCATCATGGAAAAGCGGGTTCGAAAATGTCAATGATTCTTTACCCGAAGTATCATTGGGAGAGACATCATCATATGAAGTCGTATCACACTCAGTATCGTAATTTGCCTCGTTAGAATCTTCGTGGAAAAATTCATCGAGAGCAAAATCACTTACCTCCTCATAGAAGACAACCGTAGGCTCACTTTGGATTGGAATAGGGATCTCAACACTAGGATTAGTGCTAAGATTCTTCTCCCCCATACTTATAGAGGCATCGAGTTCCGTTGGGAGCATGATAGTAATGGTTTCACAAGACGAGGTGAGATTAAAAATGTCGCTATCGTCGTCATCATCATAAATAGGAGGCGTGAGATCACATCTAGCTAGATGCTCCTCTCTTTCTTGTTCATATCTTTTATGACGAATATCGATGCTCAAACCATTGTAATCTTGTAAAAGTTGTTTAGTTCTAATCTCACACTCTCTTTTAAACTCGTCACTTATTTCTTCTTTACGATATCTCCTAATGCCGAGTTCATTAGTTATATCGTTTATTTCTTGATTGATTCGTCATTTATCCTCTTCCATTTATTTGATGCTTTCTTCGATCACTTCGAAGATTGAAAGTTCCTTTTTCTCCATAATTTGTTGAAAAAGCAATTTAATTTCTTCAAATCCTTTGTCGACGCGACTTGCACCGAGATCATCATCAAAAGATTATGTGGAGGTGATTGGTCAAAACCAGAGAATTGATTGTCGAAAGACGTATTGTGGTTCATCGGTTGACAATCATTTCCATAATGAAGTGCGTTACCACGAGACTCACATGAATATGACGATGGATATTGCGAAGATTGGTCATAGAAATTAGGATTCGGTTCGGGGTCATTATGATTCGTACAACAAAATCCGAAATCGTGCTCTAAACCGCAAAAATCACACGAATAAGACGAAGGCGGTTGTAGAGCTTGGTCATAGGATTGAAATTCGTAACCATGGTCGTTTTGAGGAGAGTTGTAGATATACCCCTCCCTTCCTCCATATATCTCGCAATTGAAGCAATTACCACCGTCGGGCGGACCTCCACAATATGGACAAGAGTAATATCCATCGTTGGACATGACGAAACGAGAATGGTGTTACGAGAATTAAACACTAGAGGGTTAGAAAAAGAATTAATTGATAAGGGGTAAGAAGAATATTTTTCATTTTTGATTGTTTTTTAATTTTTTAGTTTTTTGGTGTATTACGTAGACTCAAATCTACAAATCTCTCCTCGAATCAATTTCTCGATTAAAGGAGTCTCAAGGAATGAAAACGATCACGTAGAGTGAACGCTTTCCATTACTTTAGAACGTTGGTGGAACACCAAAACGTTCAAGAGGGTTTAATCTTGAAAACAAGCAAATATATATGATACGTAGATAATACTTGGGCGGCAAAACCTTGATTGGCCCTCTTTCTCAAAACACGCACAAGCAAGCGGGGGAAACGAGGCGTCGCTAAGCACTTAAGAGCCTTTTTCCCTTAGGTCGTGAAATACAACCGCCTTATACCCAGCTTATAGTTTGTGTTATTTGAAATTAAGCCTCACGAAAGTATTTATCTATTTTGCCTTTAAACTTTTGCTTTATATTCGAATACAATGATCGAGTGATGAAATCCCGAATCAAGGTTGCGTTTTCACGCTTTTGGAGTACTTTTATATTTGTTGTTCTACGTAAGTACAATATAGTAATATATTCACAAGAAAAACGAAAACGATAATGGGATATCTATAATATAGTAAATGATTGTTATGTGTTAAATTTAAGAAATTTTAACATGATTTATTTGGATACTATAATATAATAGAGAAAAATAACAAAAATGAGTATGTTCGATATGTACGCTTTCCAAAAATTGAAAAGCAAAAACACAATACTCACACAAACAGGATACTAATAATGGCAACTCAAAATCACCTCCCCGGCAACGGCGCCAAAAATTGATGGTAGTAAAAACACGTTTTTAGGAAAACAACGTATAATGGGCAAATATTAATCAATACGATTTAAGAAAACCGTAAAGACGAATGATAGGTGTGTAAACACCCATCCTTTTACCACTTAATTCGGGCTAAAACGAGACCAAAACACGTATTTAATATCATTTGTTTGGAATTATGCGTGGTTTTTGTGTTTGTTGTGTTTTCAGAGACAACCGGATAAATATTGAAGAAAACATGGGATTGCACGGATTTTACTGAAGAAAAAGACTCAAGATAAAGTCTATTGTCCAAGAGATGCAAAAGATTTGAAGTCACTGGGCCTATTCGAAGATTTATCGAAGAAAAGGACCAAAGATGGAAGATTTATATAAGTCGAAGAAACTCAAGTCTATTAAATGAAGAAATTAAAAGACGAGTTGAATTTAATCGACGACAAATCCCGAATCAGAATCGAAAACGGAAACTTTTCTGAAAAGACGAAAAGACACAAAGAACGGGAGAAAGCCCACTCACCAACCAAAGGAAACACCTATAAATAGGCCATCCCACACACATTTTTGGAGCTAGCTAGCTTTTCTTTCTTCCTCCCCTTTTCTTTCTTCCTGGTTCGTAGAACACCATCACCACTAGGGTGATTGGTGATTTTTATTTTTAGTTCTTCAATCTTGTAATTTTAATCTTTGTTTTATCTTGTCAAAACATCAATCATTTAATACCAAGTTCTTGTTTAATCTTTCATTTCATCTTGCTCATCATCATCTTTATCTTCAAGTTATTAAGTTTTATTTTTCTTGATTTGATCTTCAAAAGTTTTGTGGATTTGTGTTTTTATTGGTGGGATTTGTTGCTTATATTGTCTAAATGATTTGTGTTTAATTTGGTAAAATCTTTTTAAGTATTGGAGTTGATTTTGGTTAAAATTCGTGTCCCGTGTTCTTCGCTATACAGTTTCTGTAACTGGGTTTCTGATCTTCCGAATCAAGACAAAAAGTTCCGAATGAAAGCTTCATTCGGAAACTTCCGAACCAAGCATTAGAGTTCCGAATCAGTCATTAAGTTCCGAACCAAGCCCTTCATTCGGAAGTTTAAAACTTCCGAACCAGTGACTTCCGGACGAAGCAAAAGTTCCGAACCAACCTTTTCATTCGGAAGGTTCCGAATCAAGCTGAAGGTTCCGAATCAGAAACTTCCGATCCAGCAAGTTTCGAATGAATATGTTCCGAATGAACATGTTCCGAATGAATGAATAGTTACTTCCGAATCAGATAGTTCCGAATCAAGGTCTAAATTTCCGAATCAGTTATTTTAGAGTTTAGTTACTGTTTTACTGTTGTTTATTCACTGTTTCTTTACTCCTTTTTCACAATTTATATTTTAACTTTAATTTGAACTTTAAATTTTAATTGTAATTTTGATTTTGATTTTAATTTCAAACCAAGTTTTAGTAATTGTTTTTGATTTAAATTTTCATTTCCATTCTTTTTATTATTAGACTAGAAAACCAAAACCCCTTTATTTAGTAACCAAGAACAATCATTCCACTTAAGACCTAGATCAATTCGAGAGGATATCGAGAGTAAAATTGAACCCATACTAAATGCATGTATCAAATGGCGCCGCTGCCGGCTCCTCTCGTTAAGATCAAAAGTTTTTTGTAGAACTTGGATTTTGGGATCCGTTCCCCGTGAACGTTACTTTTTCAAAAATATTCAAAAACACTAAAAAATATAAAATTTTCAAAAAAAATCCTAAAAATTAAAAAACCAATAAAAACCAAAAATATTTTTGTTTTGTTTGTTCGTTCTTTTGCAGGTGTATGCGCACTCGATCCACGTCCTATCAAGAGCCCGAGCCTCTCGATACCTTATACATGGCTGGTGTACAAAACAACAATAACATACCACCTCCGAACAACAATAATAACAACAACAACCCGCCTTTCAACAACATGAATAACAACAACAATGAGCACCTTCCGGATAATCGCCCAATGATTGAACTGCTGCAAGCTCATGTTGATGGCAACACGGATCCAATTGTCATTCCTCCAATTGCCGCCAACAATTTCGAGCTCAAGTCAGGCTTTATCCAGATGGTCTCAGCTCAACCGTTCTTGGGACGAACCATTGATGACCCACATGATCATATCAAGAGATTTCTACAACTCACCAACACGGTCAAGTTCAATGGGGTTCCACAGGAGGTTAAGGTTACAACTTTTTCCCTTTTCTTTAGAGGGACAAGCCCGGCATTGGCTTGCTAAGGAACCGCCACAGAGTATTCTCTCGTGGACGGATTTGGAAACAAAGTTTATCAACTACTTTTTTCCACCCTCTCGTACTACCGCTTTGCGGAATGAGATTATAAACTTTGAACAAAAGTACGATGAGTCATTCAGTGAATCTTGGGATCGTTTTAAAGATCTTTTAAGAAAATGCCCACAACATGGTTTTACCAAAGTTCATCAAATAAATACTTTTTACAATGGTTTAAGCATGAGTGACCAAGATTCACTGAATAGTGCCTCAGGGGGTAATTTATTGGCTAAGACTTCCAATGCTGCTTGGGACATCATTGAGAACAAATCTCGTGTGCAAACCAAGAGTGTTCGGACCAATGTTGCTAGTGCTAGCACTAATGACAGCGACAAGCGATTAGACAAAATTACCACGCTTCTTGAATCGCTTGTCACACATACCGTCAGCAACAACAACAGCAACAACGCCAAAAACGCACAAGTGAACGCTGTCAGCCAACCTTGTGAGATATGCGGTGGTCCCCATTCCTACACAACTTGTACCGCCACCCAAGATTACCCTGCTGAGAATGTGAATGCGGCATATGGCACCTACCAACAACCTGCTTATCAAGCTAGACCTCAAGGTGACCGTAACTTGCTTAGCTATCGATCAAACAACTATCTTTCACCACCTGGCTTTCCTCCTACCAACCCAAACCAACAACAAAACCTTAACCGCCCTCCTCAACAACAACAACAACCTCGACAACCATACGTTCCACCTCACAAGCAGCAACAACCGCCTCAACGTAACAATCAAATCTACCAACAACCTGCTTACCAACCACCTGCATACAATGCTCCTTCCAACCAAACCACCACTGCACTACACCAAGAGGTCGCCACCTATATGAGGACCAATGATGTGATAGTGGGAAATCTCCAAGAAGAAGTGCGCAACTTGAAGGCAGATCTGGTCAAGCAAGGAAATGATTTGCGAGCTGATATGAGAAACACGTTGGATAGCCAGACTAATGATCTGAGGAACATGATGGCTAGTTTTTTCCAAAGTAGTCAACCTTCTTCTTCGGGTACTCTTCCGAGTAACACCGTTGCGAACCCAAGAGGGGAGATGAAAGCAATCACTACTAGAAGTGGTAAAGGTACCAAGGAACCCGAGCTTCCTATACCTCCACCGGTGGTTGTGACTAAGGAAAACGAGTCGCCTGCTCCCATTCCTCATCCTTCTCCTTCCCCAATTTCTCCACCTCTTCTTTCTACCCCTCCTCCACCCGTGGTTGTGAGTGATCCTATACTCCCAAAGCCTTCCTCTTCTTCCAATATACCTTATCCTTCTAGGTTGAGGAAAGAGAAGCAAAAGAGCAAGGATGATATTCAGGTTTCTAACTTTCTTAAAATGTTTAAACAACTGAATTTCAATATCTCCTTCGCTGAGGCTCTCGCTCACATGCCCAAATATGCTAAAATGTTTAAAGACCTTCTGAGCGACAAGGAAAAGCTCCTCGACATTGCCAACACCCAACTTAATGAGAACTGCTCCGCAGTGCTCTTAAGGAAATTGCCAATCAAGCTTGGTGATCCGGGTCGTTTTCTTATCCCTTGCAATTTCCCGGGAGTAGAGAATTGCATGGCCCTAGCCGATCTAGGTGCCAGTATTAATCTCATGCCTCTAAGTGTTTGGAAGCAATTATCTCTCCCAGAGCTAGTCCCCACTAAAATGACTTTGGAATTGGCCAACCGTACGGTTGCTTATCCAGTGGGGATAGCCGAAGATGTTATTGTAGGAGTCGACAAATTCACCTTCCCTGCTGATTTTGTTGTCGTCGACTACGAGATGGACCCCCGTGTGCCACTTATTGTTGGTCGTCCATTCTTGAGGACCGGTCGCACTCTCATCGATGTTGAAGCCGGTGAGCTTATCATGAGAGTGGGTGACGACAAAGTAGTCTTCAACATGGGAAAGTTGTCCAAACAGCCTTATTCGTATGAGAGCGTTAATTGTATTGACGTTCTTGATGAGGCTTGTGAAGAACACTTTAATGATGCTTGCAAAAGTATTCCTACCTCTCTTCCCACTGTTGAAACCGTGTCCTCCATTGATTCATCGTTGTCTCTATTTGGAGATAGTGATTTATTCTGGAACAATCTTGAAGATGCCATGGGAGATGCGAATTTAGCTACTAATGATTCTCCCACCAAGGGGGATGAAGATATGAGTTTCTTTGACAATCTGCTCACCGAAGACAATCCTTCGCCTCCATCTCCCACGGTCATTGCTATCGATACTCCGACGTTGAAAACGCCTCCCGTCGAAAATCCTCCGGATTTGGAACTTAAGGAGTTGCCGCCACATCTCGAGTACGTGTTCCTTGACGACAACAAGAAATCGCCCGTCATTATTGCGAAGGATTTGAAAGATGAAGAGAAGTCTCGCCTCGTTGCTGTATTGAAAGATCATAAGAAGGCTATTGCTTGGAAAATCTCGGATATTCGTGGAATTGATCCTCACTTCTGCACGCACAAAATTCTCATGGAGGACGACTTCAAGCCCACTATTCAAAGCCAACGAAGGGTGAATCCAAAAATACATGAAGTCATCAAAACAGAGGTTATCAAACTTCTTGATGCGGGTATGATTTACCCTATTTCGGATTCCCCGTGGGTTAGTCCAATCCATTGTGTGCCCAAGAAGGGCGGAATAACCGTTGTTCCCAATGAACACAACGAGTTGATTCCCACTCGTCTCGTTACTGGGTGGAGAGTTTGTATAGACTACCGCAAACTCAATGATGCCACGAGAAATGATCATTTTCCCCTACCTTTCATGGACCAAATGCTTGAACGATTAGCCGGTAATGAATATTACTGCTTTCTGGATGGTTTCTCGGGTTATTTTCAAATACCCATCGATCCCCAAGATCAAGAGAAGACTACATTCACTTGTCCCTATGGCACTTTCGCTTACAAAAGAATGCCTTTTGGCTTATGTAATGCGCCAGGGACTTTCCAAAGGTGTATGTTAGCTATCTTCCATGACATGGTTGAACAAACCATGGAAGTCTTCATGGATGATTTCTCGGTCTTCGGGGATTCCTTCTCTGCTTGCCTTGCCAATTTAGAACGTATGCTAAAGCGGTGCGAAGACACTCGCCTTGTTCTAAATTGGGAAAAATGCCATTTTATGGTAAAAGAAGGCGTCGTGCTTGGACATAAGATTTCGAAAGCCGGTCTTGAAGTAGACCGTGCTAAAGTTGATGTTATAGCAAAGTTGCCCCCACCTTCCACTGTGAAGGGTGTGAGAAGTTTCTTGGGTCATGCGGGCTTCTACCGACGATTTATCAAAGACTTTTCTCAAATCGCTCGCCCGATGACCCACCTCTTGGAAAAAGATACTCCTTTTATCTTCTCCAAAGAGTGCCTTGAAGCCTTCAACTCGCTTAAGGATAAGCTAACTAAAGCACCCGTCTTGGTTACCCCTAATTGGGAGCTTCCTTTTGAGTTGATGTGCGATGCTAGCGATTTTGCTATTGGAGCGGTTCTTGGACAAAGAGTGAATAAACACTTCCAACCAATCCATTACGCTAGCAAGACAATGACTGGGGCACAATTGCATTATACGACAACCGAAAAAGAGCTTTTAGCGGTCGTCTATGCTTTTGAAAAATTCCGCCCCTATCTTGTCCTTTCCACCACCATTGTGTACACCGATCATTCCGCGTTGAAGTACTTGTTGACAAAGCAAGATTCCAAACCAAGACTTCTTCGCTGGGTTTTGCTGCTCCAGGAATTTAAAATCGACATCCGCGATAAAAAAGGAGCAGAAAACTTAGCCGCGAACCATCTTAGTAGACTTGAGGATCCATACCAAGGGGATCATCCGACCAAAGAAATCAATGATTCTTTTCCCTTGGAGACCTTAATGTCTATAAACTCGAAGCCGAATGAAACCCCGTGGTTTGCGGACTTTGCAAACTACTTGGCGGGTGGAATTCTCAAGGAAGGGTTGACGTCCCAGCAAAAGAAGAAGTTCTTTAACGACATCAAGACTTACTTTTGGGACGACCCCTACCTATTCAAACAATGTGCTGATTTGATAATTCGTCGATGTGTTGATGGACCGGCAGCGTCGGATATCCTTGATGCTTGCCACAAAGGACCCACCGGTGGTCACTTTGGTCCCAACTACACCGCAAAGAAAGTGTTTGATTCGGGATTTTATTGGCCCTCCATATACCGTGACGCTCACGATATGGTTAAGTGATGTGATGTTTGCCAAAAGCAAGGCAAAATCACACATAAAGACGAGATGCCTCAGAATTTCATCCAAGAGTGTGAAATTTTTGACGTATGGGGTATCGACTTTATGGGGCCATTCCCTTCGTCTAAAGGAAACAAATACATCCTTGTAGCCGTTGACTACGTTTCAAAGTGGGTTGAAGCCAAAGCTTTGCCTACTAATGACGCAAGGGTGGTTTGTAACTTTTTGAAAGCTCTATTCGCTCGCTTCGGTGTGCCTCGCGCCATTATTAGTGATCATGGGACTCATTTTTGCAATGACCAATTTGCTCGAGTCATGGCTAAGTACGGTGTAAATCATCGCCTTTCCACAGCCTACCACCCACAAACTAATGGCCAGGCCGAAATATCCAACCGAGGTCTTAAGCGAATTCTTGAAAGGACCGTGGGAGAGCATCGTGCCGCATGGGCTGATAAACTCGATGATGCTTTGTGGGCTTTCCGTACTGCTTACAAGACCCCGATCGGCTGTACGCCTTATCGCCTTGTGTACGGGAAAGCGTGCCACCTCCCCATTGAGTTGGAGCACAAGGCTTATTGGGCCTTGAAGTGGGCCAATTTTGATATAAACAAAGCCGGTGACCTACGCAAGATCCAACTCAATGAGCTGAATGAACTCCGTAATGAGGCTTATGAAAATTCTTTGATCTATAAGGAAAGAACTAAGCTCATTCACGACTCTAAGATCAAAAACCGAGAGTTCCATGTTGGAGACAAAGTCTTACTTTTTAACTCTCGGTTGAAAATCTTTTCGGGAAAGCTCAAATCTCGTTGGTCCGGCCCATTCACCATTGCCCAAATTTTTCCATATGGTACTCTCGAGCTCGCTCAACCTGATGGACCAAATTTTAAGGTGAATGGCCAACGAGTGAAGTTGTACTTCGGTGAGGACACCTCTAAGGAGGTGATTCCATCCCTCACCACGTTCCCCATGAACTAACTTTGGGTCGAGTCAGGCTCGTGACTCGGTTATCAAAAACAAGCGCTCCTCGGGAGGCAGCCCGAGTATCTATCCTTGCATGTTTTAATCCCCTAAGTGTAGGGGGGGACTTCTATATGTGTTTGCCTTTTGTGGTGATGTGATTACAGGGATAAGTGCACTCTTGGAATCTTTGAAGAACCGTGCTCCCGTGTTTATCCGAAATCCGGTTCTATCTCTCAACTATCGTGATTCAATTTTCTTCATACTCACATTTGAAATTGATCACTTTAGTCGTCTCTTCCTTAACTTGAGTTAACCAACGTGCACAATGTCATAAGTGTAGGGGAACCTTTTCCCACATGCTTAAACATTGAGGACAATGTTTATCTTAAGTGTAGGGGGGACTTTTATCGAAGTTTTAAGTGGACTTTTTCATGAAAATGCCTTCAATTAACCGGAAAATCCTATTTTTCAACATTTTTCAAATTTTTTATTAACTTTGGCCATCTAGTCGTAATTTTTAAATTTTTATCGTTGCTTTCATATGTATATATTCCGCAATAAAGTCAAAAATATTAATAAAGTGGTGTAGCTAGTCTAGAAGTTTTTGACATATTAGGCCCGTTGCGTTTATTTTGACTCAACCCGAATAGACTTATCCAAGTTTATTCTAGCTAGTATCCTTAACCATGTAGACCTTAATTGGTTTATTAGGCTAAGTGTCCACGAGTCTCATTACTTGAGATTTTAAATTGTGGAGGACGAGAAATGATAGAGTCAATTATAAGTCGGTATTCTTGCGCAAGCTCACTTGGTGTAATTACTTGCCTATTCTCCCATCACTTGCTAATAATTTATCTGCAATAAGTAAGGTCTTACGATTTGAAAAGTTACTTAGCTTCTAGCCCAAGATCGTTTAAAAGTTGCTCGGTAATGATAAGAGTTCATAGCCAAAGCATAACTTATGAAGCGGGGCGCGAAGATTGGCGAGTCCGAAAAGGCCCTAACAAGGCATGAGGATTCAATTTTATTGCTGAAGATCCAAAGTGATGTGAAAAGCATTATTCCTAAAGTCAATATGAAGGATCAAGACTCACGACGAGAAGCAATCAACTCCCATAAAGATCATGGAGAAGTCTATCCAAAAAGACCCTAACAAGGTATGAGGATAAATAGATCCAAGTCCGAAAAGGAGGCGGATCGTTGTATCTCAAAATCCCAATTAGAGATTGAAGAAATAATCATGAAGTCGTGGTCAACAAAGTTGGAGTACCCCTCAAAAGTCTCCAAGTGAAGAAAACTCTATTATGATGAGAAGACCATTATCTCAAGAACGTCTCTCGAAGATATGAAGTATGAAGTACATGCCAAATATCGGCCCGAGAAAGGTCTCAAATCGTGAACCAAGTTATGCCAAGATATGAACTTTTTGATATCCCGAGAAGCAGTTTTAAGAGATTTTGTCCTTTAGCTAACTATTGATCAAATCGTCCTACTTTGCTTTCAGCCCTAATAAACTATCGAAATAAGTCCAAAAATGCATCTTCATGATCATTCTAAGACAAAAATAAAATATAAGAGATACACCTAGGAATAAGGGAGTCTAAGCATTTAATTAAGCCATGTGTGTAAGTGTTTGAATTGCTAACTTATAATAACAATGATCTCGTTTTTAAGCTTAGTTTGGGGAACGTGAAACTTGAGGGTGATAAATCTTCGCAGCACCAAAAGCCCTAATGTAAGTCATCAATTTCTCTACAAGTTATTTCCATGTAGCTATTTTCACGTGAAAATGGTTTTCTATCCTTTTGTTATCTTTGAAGTTTTATTTCTTTAATTTTTGTTTAATAGAATTTTAAATAAGGCCAAGGTTGATTAATTATGAGAAAAGTGTAAGCTTGCTTTATCACTAAGCATTGCATGAGGGCATGGCAATGGTTAAGTGTAGGGGATTTGATAGGTGTGTAAACACCCATCCTTTTACCACTTAATTCGGGCTAAAACGAGACCAAAACACGTATTTAATATCATTTGTTTGGAATTATGCGTGGTTTTTGTGTTTGTTGTGTTTTCAGAGACAACCGGATAAATATTGAAGAAAACATGGGATTGCACGGGTTTTACTGAAGAAAAAGACTCAAGATAAAGTCTATTGTCCAAGAGATGCAAAAGATTTGAAGTCACTGGGCCTATTCGAAGATTTATCGAAGAAAAGGACCAAAGATGGAAGATTTATATAAGTCGAAGAAACTCAAGTCTATTAAATGAAGAAATTAAAAGACGAGTTGAATTTAATCGACGACAAATCCCGAATCAGAATCGAAAACGGAAACTTTTCTGAAAAGACGAAAAGACACAAAGAACGGGAGAAAGCCCACTCACCAACCAAAGGAAACACCTATAAATAGGCCATCCCACACACATTTTTGGAGCTAGCTAGCTTTTCTTTCTTCCTCCCCTTTTCTTTCTTCCTGGTTCGTAGAACACCATCACCACTAGGGTGATTGGTGATTTTTATTTTTAGTTCTTCAATCTTGTAATTTTAATCTTTGTTTTATCTTGTCAAAACATCAATCATTTAATACCAAGTTCTTGTTTAATCTTTCATTTCATCTTGCTCATCATCATCTTTATCTTCAAGTTATTAAGTTTTATTTTTCTTGATTTGATCTTCAAAAGTTTTGTGGATTTGTGTTTTTATTGGTGGGATTTGTTGCTTATATTGTCTAAATGATTTGTGTTTAATTTGGTAAAATCTTTTTAAGTATTGGAGTTGATTTTGGTTAAAATTCGTGTCCCGTGTTCTTCGCTATACAGTTTCTGTAACTGGGTTTCTGATCTTCCGAATCAAGACAAAAAGTTCCGAATGAAAGCTTCATTCGGAAACTTCCGAACCAAGCATTAGAGTTCCGAATCAGTCATTAAGTTCCGAACCAAGCCCTTCATTCGGAAGTTTAAAACTTCCGAACCAGTGACTTCCGGACGAAGCAAAAGTTCCGAACCAACCTTTTCATTCGGAAGGTTCCGAATCAAGCTGAAGGTTCCGAATCAGAAACTTCCGATCCAGCAAGTTCCGAATGAATATGTTCCGAATGAACATGTTCCGAATGAATGAATAGTTACTTCCGAATCAGATAGTTCCGAATCAAGGTCTAAATTTCCGAATCAGTTATTTTAGAGTTTAGTTACTGTTTTACTGTTGTTTATTCACTGTTTCTTTACTCCTTTTTCACAATTTATATTTTAACTTTAATTTGAACTTTAAATTTTAATTGTAATTTTGATTTTGATTTTAATTTCAAACCAAGTTTTAGTAATTGTTTTTGATTTAAATTTTCATTTCCATTCTTTTTATTATTAGACTAGAAAACCAAAACCCCTTTATTTAGTAACCAAGAACAATCATTCCACTTAAGACCTAGATCAATTCGAGAGGATATCGAGAGTAAAATTGAACCCATACTAAATGCATGTATCAACGAATAAAGTCCAAGTTCGTTCTCGAAGGAGGTGTGTGAATTAAGTGTGCCAATTATATAAAATCAAAGTTTGGATTAGTGACGTTTTTGGGTTAAGAGAGAAAAATTAAAGACGAGCTACGATTACGATTACACTACGACGAGTGACGTAAAACGCGAACGTAAATACGTAAAACGTGACGTAAATAAAAATTAAAGCTAAACATTAATTAAAAATTAACACTAAGTCTAAAATAATATAAATAAGAATAAAAGTTCAATAAATAAATTTTAAAACCTTTTATTAATTAAATATTCAAATTAAAATGCTAATTAAAGCCCCAAAATTAAATATAATTAAGAAAAAGCCCAAAATATTATTTTATTGAACTAATAAATCACTTATATTATTTAAAGACTAAAAAGTATTTTTCCTAAATTTTTAAAACTATTATTCTAATTTTAAAAGGCTAAAAACACTTTTTAAACTAAAATAATCATAAAAATAATTAAATAATGCTAAAAATAAATTTTATTTTTCTAAAAATTATATTTTAACTATATTAACAAGGGAAAAATGAAAAAGTTAAGAAAAAAACTAAAAAAAATGGCTAAAAACGAAAGTACCCCAAAGTACTCCAAGGTGGAGTACTTCTGTGTTGTCCAAGATCCCACCAGACAACAGACTTGTCCAAGATCAGTGTTGTCCGATATCGGACAACACCAAAAAAAGTAAAAAATTTGCAGCGTTCTCGGACAACAATGATAAATCTTACTGTATGGTTTTCGGCTCGTTTTGGGCTCGTTTTTGCTGGTTTGTCGATGTTTTTTGGGCACAAACGGCACCCTCACAACCTTTGGGTTGTGAGGAGTCAAATACAAACACAAAAAACAATGAATAACACAAATCAACCCACAATATTAAGCAAAAATCAGTCCAAATTAAGCTAAAGGCACACAATATTGGGTTGCTAAATGTTTTGGCACTAACAGTGAATTCCAATTGCAATTATGACTGACCAAAACCCTCTAAAACCTCAATACTAGATAATTTAAAGCTAATATATCCTTTTTACTTCCTATAAACGAAAAATTTAAAATCATAAACACCAAAATGAAACCTTAGGACCTGCTGATGTATACTTTAAACAGAAATGAGCATGTGCTAATCCTATGGCACAATAGTGAATAATGAACTATCCTAATGAGTAAATAATAACACCAACGCCACTACAATCTGGACATAATATTAAATCTATCCCTTGAACTAGGAGCTTACCAACAGTCAAACCTTAAAACCCAAAAACAACACCCTAAATAGCTATAGAATACACAGTTAGGCAGAAAATACTCTTGATGATCTAAATGACTAAGGCATGGGATTAGGCTCACTAATCTTTAACCAATAACCAAATGAATCACCAATATACTACATATGACCCTAACCTAAATACCAGATAGCTTGCCAGGTTCTATATCTCCAAAACTCAAGCACAATCCTATAGCAGCCTATGAAGCAATTTTCATCTAAAAAAAGGTAACTTGTAATTTTTATTCTATCATTACCTAACCAATGCTTACAATCAAACCTCCTATCACTAATGAGGGTGTGTAGAATGTTAAGAGGTGGCAGTTATCACCCCTGACCACCTATAACCTTAAAACCAAACACCCCTTAAAAATACTTGTATGGACTAATTTGCAAAAGAAAAAGAACACTGATCTATCAAAAAGGACTTATGGATCCTAGAACCTACAAATCAACCTAAACGAACCTTAATACAGCCTTTAAACTACCAAATAATCACAAGCACAAGCAAACTACCCTAAAATCCTATAAGCAAATGAAACAAAGTGGTTCAACAGTTACCTTGTCTCAACCTTGTTAAGGTTGAGATCTCCAACTGGATGCCACTCATCTTGCTTCCTTAAGGCTTGATAAAGATGTTAGGGGTATGGTTGATGCTAGTGAGGAGAAAGCAAGGGTGGAATACAACAGTCCGAACCCCACGAATAAAGAAAAAGTGAGTATGCCTTCAACTTACAAACCTGCACACAACACAAGAATTACAGAATACACAAATCCAAAACCTTTATCAAGAGTTGTGAGTCTAACAACTTTTGATAAGAGCTTGTCGACAGTGGTGAGCACAGACTAACCAATATAAGATTTATGCAAAATCTTTGAGAAACAAGCTTATAAAAATTGCTTTGAAACTCCTCTTGAAACCTCTTTAAAACAAATTTTGTAAAACCCAAACTTGAGGAACTTTTTTCAAACTAGTTACTGACAAGAACTTAACAAAAACCTCAAGCTCAGGTCAAGTAAACCCAAAACTTGAAATCTTTGGTTCTCAAAATCTTTTTCTAACAAAAGGATATTTTTAACAAAATAAAGTTTTTTGATAAAACTAAATTAAATTGCATGGAAAATTAAAAATTACACTAGAGCAGAAAGGTAAGGGAACTCAGCTATGCAAAGTTTATAAAAACAAAACTTTGGCCATTCATTGATTTCTAAAAAAATTACATAAGATGGAACAAGTTATATGGAACACAGGCATCCCATATTTATACTACATTCATAATATTCTAGAGTTACAATAAAGAAAACTAAATCCTAAAGCTAAAAATCCGAATATGCCCTTGTTGAGGTCTTCAAGAATATGTGGTCAAGCCCATGTGATCTTACAACTGTAATCATCAATCCTGACCATTAATGCTTGTTGTGGTGAGCAAGGGATCATTCCAATTCGTTGGATTGGTCTTGGTGTCAGTCATGTGATGGGGTGTGAGCTGGTGAGGAGACAAGATATGGAAAAGTCGTTTTCTGGGTTGATGGTTGTGTTTTGTGTGGGGTTTGGAGTAAAATGAACCTACCAACTAAGGGAACCCCTTTGGATTGATTATAATGGCATTGGTGATTAGTTCTAGGGTTAGAGATGAATAACACCAAGTTTGATCTGTATTTGGGTTAAAACTTTGTTTCCCAGGTTAAACATGGTTTGACCTATTTGACTTGGGTTATGGGTATGTTTAATGGCAAATATTACCCCAGATGTATGGAAAAGTTTTCAAACAAGGTTTTGGCAGAATATATTGCATATCCTTTTGATAACAACTTTGGCAATTGACAGATTTAGTCCCTTAAACTTTATAAACTTAGGATGAGGACTAAACATGTATTCTCATGATTCTTCAAGGGCTGTTTTGCAATATCTTGAAACTTTAAGGACCAAACTTGTATAAATGAGATTTACAAGAGCCTAAAGTGACATGTCTTCAATTCTTGAGGGACCAATCTTGACATTCTTTAATTCTTCAAGGGTATTTTTGGAAATTCAACACTCGAGTCTGGTTCTTTGTGCGGCTTCGTTTCCCGTGTTCGTTTTTGCTTGATTCTTATGATCTATTGTTGATTTCACGATATCCGTACCTAAAACATACAATAAACGAATACAAGTATACTCTCACGGTTTTTATAATATTTTTAAGCGTTTTAAGCCCGATTTGGACGATGAGACTCTGTATAATTGCGGTCTCATTAATAACAACAACAATCCTCCACCTCCACCGCCTGTTACTCTTATGACTTGGTTGGAGCGATTCAATAAACAGCGACCCCGTTCATTTAAGCAGACTGACAGCCCCAACGAGGCTTAAGCTTGGATTTCTCACATTGAGAAGATATTTGATGCGATGGGTTATGACAGTGTATTCAAGGCAAGGTTGGCTTGCTATAAGTTTGAAGGTGATGTGCTACAGTGGTGGAAGTCAATCAAGCAGTCCAACCGTGGTGATGATTAGGTTGCACTGCTGACATGGGACCAGTTTAAGGAGCTCTTCCTTAATCAGTAATTTCCACATGCTGAACAGGAGAAGCTCAAGAGGGATTATCATAATATCTGACAGGTTGCTGGTGAGAACAGCAATGAATTTATACAGAGGTTTCTTCGTTTTGCTGGATTTCTGGGTGCAACAGCTGGTACTACTGAGGAGCAAGCGGAGAAGTTTCGTTGGGCTCTTCGTACTTCGGTTACCAAGAGTTTGGTTTGTGCTACTTTCACAACAGTGGTACAGGTAGGCGTGGCGATAATGATAATTACCGTAACAATGCCAATAACTCGAACAACAGCAGTCCCTACATTTACCTTCTTTCATGTTAAAAAATTTTAGGTTATGGTATTATGACACTCCAACGACTCATATTCAGGAACAATGGTAACGACAGGGATCAGGACTATAGAGGTTCGCAACCTAACCGTTCAACTTCATCTGTTAAATTTTTAAACCTTCTATGTAATCAAGATTATGTTCCATGAAAATGTCTCATGCATGTACTCCTGAAACAGGCTCTCAGCTAGCTAGGACGCCTGTTGGAAGGTTCACGCATCCTATCTACACTAGTTGTTCGCGTAGACATTCTGGTGTTTGTCGCCGAGGTACTGGTGGTTGTTTCAAGTGTGGCCAACAAGACCATCAATAGAAGGATTGTCGCCAGGGTGAGATAGAAGGCACCTCTGGACATGCCGACTCCAAACCACCTCCTACTTCAGGTCACATGTTCACTACTACTAGAGATCAAGTGAACAAGACTTCAGGTACCCTCACTGGGAATCTCTTTATGAATGGTCTGGCAGCATGCGTTTTGTTTGATACTGGAGCGACTCATTCAGTCATATCCACAACTTTTGCTACACGTGTTAGGATTTCCCTATGCCGTTAGATAATGCCTTATGAACTTGCACGCCACTTAGGGACTCTGTGCGAATCACATAGGTGTACAGAGATCTTCCTTCAGAATTTGATGATAGAATCCGCGGAGTTGACGCGGTTCCTATGGACATGTGCGAATTTGACATGATATTGGGCATGGATTGCTTATCCAAACACCAGGCTATGATAGCCTGCTACACTTATCGGGTTATCTTCGGTGATGTTAAATCTCCAGAGTACATACACCATGGTTTTCTGCCAGGGAGATCTGTACAAATTATTTCATCCATGGAGGCGCGTGCATTACTATCACACTGCTGCCAGGGCTTCATGGCCAACATTCATGACATTTCTGCCGAGTCTCCATCAATCCAAGATCAACCTATTGTGTCAGAATTTCCTGACGTATTTCCTGATGAACTTACGTGCATACCACCTGTTCGTGAAGTCAGGTTTAGAATTGGGCTCATTCCATGAGCGGACCCAATTTCCAAGGCTCCTTACCGCATGGCTCCCATTGAGCTTAAGGAGTTAAAAGATCAGCTGTATGAACTTCTGGAGCGAGGTTTTATCCTTCCCAGTGCATCGCCATGGGGTGCACCGGTACTATTCGTGAAGAAGAAAGATGGCAACATGTGTTTGTGTATAGACTATCGTGAGGTGAATAAGATCACGATCGGGAATCTTTATCCTTTGCCGCGTATTGATGACCTGTTCGATCAACTTCAGGGGGAGCCAAGTATTTTCGAAGATCCATCTGATGTCCGGCTACCATCAGTTATGTGTTAAAGAGCAGGATATGTTTAAGACTGCTTTTCGTACACGTTATGGGCACTATGAGTTCGTAGTCATGCCATTAGGACTCACAAATGCTCTGGCAGTCTTCATGGATTTGATGAACCGTCTCTTTCATGAGTTTCTGGACAAGTTCGTTATTGTTTTCATTGATGACATCCTGATTTTCTCCAGAGCCAAGGAGGAACATGAAGAACACCTTCGTACAGTCTAGCAGATTCTTCATTAGAAGCAGTTGTATGCCATGTTCTCCAAGTGTGAGTTCTAGTTAAGCAAGGTGGCATTTCTGGGCCATATTGTGTCTGCAGAGGAGATCACCGTGGATCCTGTAAAGGTTGAAGCTATCGCCAAAGGACGAGACCTACATCTGCAATAGAGGTCAGAAGTTTTCTGGGTTTAGCTGGCTACTACCGCAAGTTTGTAGAGAACTTTTCACGGATAGCCTTACCTTTGACTAAGCTGATGAGGAAAGGAGAGAAATTTTTCTGGACTAAGGAACGAGAGAAGAGATTTGAAGAACTTAAGGAGAAGTTAGTGACTGCACCAATTCTTACTCTCCCATCTGGTACAGGTGGATTCCAGATCTATAGTGATGCTTCAGGAAAGGGTCTAGGCTGTGTTCTCATGCAACGTGGGAAGGTTATTGCATACACATCACGACAGCTAAAACCTTATGAATAAAACTACCCTACTCATGATTTGGAGCTTGCAGCAGTTGTCTTCGCGTTGAAGATATGGAGGCATTATTTGTATGGTGAATCATGTGACATCTTCACAGATCACAAGAGTCTCAAGTACATCTTCACCTAGAAGGAACTAAACATGAGACAGAGAAGATGGTTAGAGATGTTGAAGGATTACGACAACAACATTCAGTACCACCCTGGTAAGGCGAATGTGGTGGCAGATGCTCTAAGTAGAAGGTCGGGTATGATTGCTGGCATATGGATTGCAAAGGAGATCATCCGTGACATGGAGATGATAGACATTGAGTTTTGTGTACAAGGACAACACGGTTATTGGGAGAATCTTAGAGTGGAACCAGACTTGAATTCTAGGATCAAGGAAGCACAGAACAACGATGGTGAGATTTGGGCTACCATTCTGAACCTTGATCAGCAGACGGAGTTTCGAGTTGATGATGACGGTATCTTATGGCAGGGCACTAGACTAGTGGTTCCTGATGACTCTACACTCAGGGAAGCTGTGCTGACTGAAGCTCACAGCTCTCCTTTTACCATACATCCTGGTTCTACCAAGATGTACCACGACATCAAGCAGCATTTCTGGTGGAGTGGTATGAAGTAGGATGTTGCCACCTTCGTTTCTAAATGTATGATCTGCCAGCGGGTTAAGATCGAACACTAGAGAGCTAGTAGTTTGGTGTAACCATTGGATATTCTAGCATGGAAGTGGGACAAAATCTCCATGGATTTTTTTACTGGTCTTCCTGTGACTTAGAGGAAGAACGACGCCATCTGGGTTATTATGGATAGATTGACTAAATCTGTTCATTTTCTTCCAATCCGCAAGGAGCATCCGGTCAGCAAATTGGCAGACACTTTTCAGAAGGAGATCATGAGACTGCATGGTACTCCATCAGAAATCATCTCTGAGAGAGATCCTCGTTTCACATCACGGTTTTGGTAGAGTCTGCAGCAAGCTTGGGGCACCAGACTTAAGCTCAGCACTGCCTTTCACACTCAGACCGACGAACAGTCGGAACGCACCATTCAGACATTGGAGGACATGGTGCGGGCGTGTGCTCTAGAGTGGACAGGAAGCTGGGATGATTATATCTTTCTAGTGGAGTTTGCAGCAAGCTAGCATCAAATGTGCACCGCTTGAGATGTTGTATGGAAGGAAGTGTCGCGCCCTAATCTATTGGGATCAGGTTGGCGAACGACTGATTGAGGGTCCAGAAATGTTTGAGGTTAATAACTGAATTTAATTAATAAGAAAAATGTTCTTTGAATTGGTCTAATCGAATAGAAATCGGGTTTATCGTGCGACTCAAATGTTCTTGGTGATAAAAGGAAATGTTGATTATCTATAGCTAATTAAAAATGAAAACTTTAAAGATTTAAACTAAAAATAAAGGACTTAAACAAATATAAAAACTTGATTAAAAGTAAATTTGAAAAATAAAATAAAATAAAACACCTTGAAAATAGACATGACAAAAATGGCGGGAAAATGCAAATTTTAAAGATAATTCGGAATCAAAATCAAATCATAATTCGGAATGTAATATAAAGATCTAATTCGGAATTCAATAAATGGAATTAATTCGGGAAACTGCTAATGTGACCTAATTCGGAATCCATCATGGGCAGACAATTCGAAATAAGTAACAAAAGCTAATTCGGAAAAAGTAACTTAACATAATTCGGAATATCAATCCGAATTGTAATTCGGATAACGAAAACCAAGAGTAATTCGGAAAAGGCAATGAAGTCTTAATTCGGGATATATGTTGTGATACAATTCGGAAAACGACCTAAACACCTAATTTGGAATTTGGAGAATAAACCCTAAGTCAGAATATTGAAAAACAATTGTAATTCAGAATCAAGTTGAAATTGCAATTCGGAAAAACTTAAAATTGAATCTAATTCGGAAAGTGTTATAACTAATTAATTCGGAATAATATTGAAATTCATAATTCGGGAAAATACTTATCCACCTAGTTCGGAATAAGGGTTTTGCAAGTCGGAATAAGAAAAATAGTTCGGATTAATCTAAAATAAGCTAAAGCCAAATAAGCACTTAACCAAAAATTAAACCAAACTAATTTTTAGAAAAAGCTAATAAGACACAAATTAAAAACTATAAAAACACCAAATAAGCAAAATATTTAAAATCAACTTTTAAAAATATTAATCTAGCAAATCAACTTGATTAAAAATAAGCTAAACACAAATTAATCAATAAACACAATAAGCTATAACATCAAACACAATAAAACCATAAGATCAATGAAATAAACACTTCAATAATCAAATAAGCATAAATATTAAACAAGCTATATGATTAATCAAACCAAACAATAGATTTAAAACAAGAAAAGAAGAATGAGAATGATTATAAAAAGCTTGAAATTAAGATGAAGATTAAAGATTCAAAAAGAAAAGATTAAAGATTAAAAGCTTGAAAACATGAACGAAAAACTAGAGAGAGAAAGTAATTAACCTACTGATGTAGTGTTTTTACTACTCTTTAGGAAAATATCGTAAAAGTGGAAAGTATTAAGTGTCGGTTTAGGAAAACAAAAGAACTTATGACCCAAAGTGGGGATCGTTCTCATGGGGGCAAGTGCGTTGTGTTAAGAAATGATTAATTGTTTGTGATTATATTGATGAGAAATGAAAAGAAGAAAAGAGCTTAGAAGAGAATGACGGTTACGATTATGAATTAAACTAAGACGAATAGTCGTACACGTAAAACCGTAAAAAGTGACCAAATTAAAAATTTACTCTAAAAATTCCTAGAAAATTGCAGTAAATCCTAAAAAATGTAATTAGAGTTTACAAAAAAATCAAAAATCACTCAAACCTTTTATTTAATTAAATAATAATTTTTTAATGGTAATTAAAGCCCAAAAAATCAACTTAATTAACAAAAATCCCAAAATGAGATTTTTTCACTTGTAAACCTCTAAAATACCTTAACTAAATTTATAACTATTTTCGAAAATTTTAAAATTAATTAAAACTATTTAAAAACAATTAAAAACTATTAAAACTTAAAATAATTATAAAAATGAATCTAATGACAATAAAAATATTCTAAAAATTAATTGTAATTAAACTAAGAAAAATGAAAAACTTTGAAAAATATAAATTTTAATTTTTAATAATAAAATAATATAAAATATTGATAAAAATCCAAAATTTATAAAAAATTCTAAAAAGTTGAAAACTAGTTTATTTTAACCTAAATAAAACATAAACGAAGTTGAAATTACAAAATACCCCTATTGGACCTTGAAATGGGCTAAAAGTCCAAACAGTCCCTTAATGGGCCCAAATTGGCCCAATAAGAAAAATATTGTCCAAATAAGCCCAAAAGCTCCTACCTGACTTAAAATTTGATTTTAAGAACAAAACTCTGAAGGCCCAATAGATAAAAAAGTGTTTAAGCTAGCTTATTTCAAAGCAGCTTATTCTTAATAGGCTTTTTGGCCCATTAAAGTATAAGCTGATGCCATAAGCTAAAATTTGACACACAAGCTTATTTTGAGTTACTTAAGAGATCTGTAAAAAGAAAATTGGAAAAAGCACAAGAAATAAGCCTGAAATAAGCCAAGACTCTCTTCACAAAACGACAAAATAGTCGTTTTTGAGTTCGAGACCACCTCAAGTGCTGATTCAACTTTCAAAAGCTTTTAAATGAATTAACTAAGCAAAATAATCAAAAAAATTTCAAATAAGCACAAGCAATAAGCCAGAATAAGCAGATAAGCACTTGTTTAAAAGTCAACTTAATGAGTTTTCTAGTAAAAAGTCAAAGTCAAAGTCTAATAAGCTCCAGATCAAATAAATGGGTCAAATGAGGAAGATCTATCACAAAAATAAGTTGTTGCAAGTCCGGATAAGCCAAATTGGCTTATGAATAAGCTGAATGATGTTTTATACTAGCAGGGGCTAGTTTTGGAGGTTGAGTAGTGGGAGCTTTTCCCCCTACTTGACCTTTTTGACTTTTTGTCTTTTGTGGCTTTTTTGTGGATTCAAGTTAAGCAAAGGCACCCAAATGAACAGTTAATCATAAGGAGTCAATATCAATCACAAAAACACAATTCCAATCAGCCAATTAGCATAGATTAATCAAAATATCACCAGACATGCACCAGATATGAACATAAGCAGTTATGAACTCAATAAGCTATTTTAGCAAGATTCAGCCAAGCCAATTGCACCAAAAGCATACACAAGCTATAATTATATCAAATGAACAAATTTAAACAGGTTTCATGCAATGGTTCAAGGTCTAGATCAAGATTCAAGCACAAAATAGTTACTGATGAACAAGAGCAAGCAGACTTTTTACTTTGCTGATATACTTGACCACCAAGCCAATTTTAAAAACTCAAATATCTTTAACAGGTTATATTGGGTATGATTTATCACTTTTTATCCTAAGTATAGGCCTAGAACTAGGTGTGCACCAAATCACAGTCAAAAATATCAACAAATCAAGATTTTATAAGCATATGTTTGATTTAGGTGTTCAAAAGCATACAACTTGCAGATTATCACTCTATTGCACTTCTTAAGCACGAACTAGGAACATACAACAGCAAACACTTAACCAATAACACATATACTTCAATATGCAGTTGACCCAAACACCCCTTTATATTTTCAAATCAACATTTTCAAATCAAAAGTTGGATTTAGGTTTGCACATGCATACATAAGCATCAAAACATCAAACTTAAACATAAACAACAAGACTTGGAGCCCAAGATCAACACATACACAAGCAGAACTCAAATATCACAAATATCCAAAATTTTGACAAATATTGAGATTAAGAGTTCAAACCCCTCATGGATGTACATCCACACCCACGTATGTTTGAGCTGATGTGCTAGCAAGAACAAGCACAAGCTTCCAATATCAAGCTGCTAAGATAGAACAAAGTTAGAAGCAAAAAATTTAAAACAGAAAGGTGACAAAATCTTGATTAATGCGACCCTTGTACCCCACACTTGATTATCCCCAAGTTATAAGCCTCACAATACCTTGATAACACAATATCAGGATGCTATGATCCACTTATAGCCCAAGAATTCCAAGGTGTACCAAGGAACTTAGCAACATATCAAGGTTTTAGAACTTTGAGCAGTTTCTTGTATAAAGCTTAAGAAAACGTTTTGAGATTCAAGTTTAACAAACATATAACAATAATAAGTAACTAGAAAGATTGGCACTTGGATTTCTTCAATGATTCAAACACAATTCATTAAACATGAAAATGGATTTACAGAACTTGAACAAAGGAAAAACCAAGAGCAGCTGAAATGTAAAGCCTAAGTGCCTTTATATAGGCTACAAGGATCATCTAGAAAGCATAAAAACGTATAAACCCTAGTTGTGAAGTCCCCATTTTTCCCTTTGAACTTTTGAATATCTTGGAATCATGTGATGAAATTTTTGCTGTTTGTTGATGGGTGAGCTGTTGGAATTGCATCAAACGCTCAAAACAAGCTTAAGTTTCAAGCAAGTATCTTGGACGTTGGATGAATGGCAGTTTTTGGCATCTTCCTCACAAAACCGTGTACAAGGTTGATGTCATGTGACACGTGGTGATGTGGAATGGGTTTTGAAGGTTGGGATATGATTAAGACTAGCTTAATCATAATTCTGGAAGGTTTTGTGGCTTAATTACAAGGCAATTAAGAAAACCCAAATCGTGTTCATGTGTGAATAGTAGCATTGTTAATCTGTTTTTGGGTTTGAAAAAGGTGTTAGGCGCCATTTATTTAACTAATCAGAGATTAGTTAAATTGGTTATGAGTGGATTGTGAGGTGGCCAAAAGGTGGATTCTGATTGGTTGTTTTAGTGAGTGGGACACGTGTGGGATGGTGAGTGGTAAGGTATCTATCCTTGTCTGCCAGTTTTGCCCCCTCGTCTTTCCTTCTTCTGTCATTTGATGTTTTAAACAGCCAAACACGATTTCCTTTGTTATTAAAGTTTCAATTTTCATACTTTTGCCCCGAATACTTTTCCAAAGTATTTTTAGCGGTATTTCTTGCCATTTGATGATTCTTGAAGGGCTGTTTTGGCAATTCCTTTAAAGATTATGATCTTGACTTGTATGATTGACTTTTTGGAGGACTAATATTGACAAGTCATGATTGTTGAGGGACTATTTTTGCCAATTCTTCAAAGTGGAGGGCCCTTTTTGTAAATTTGACAAACTTTAAGGACCAAACTTGTAATTATGAATATACAAGGGTTTAAAGTGTAAATTCCTAAATATTGGAGGACCCTTCTTGCATAATCTTCAAATCTTCAAGGGTATTTCTTGGAAAATCTTCATTAGGGCTTGGTTCATTGTGTGGCTTCGTTTCCCGTGTTCGTTTTTGCATGTTTCTTGTGATCTTTTGTCATTTTCTCAATATCCTTACCTAAAATACATAAGTAACAAACACAAGCATAGATTTGGCATTTTTGATGATATTTAATGCATTTAAAGCCCGTTTTGGACGATGAGACTATGTATAAAAGCAGTCTCATCACTCCCCCATACTAAACCATTGACGTGCCCTCACGCAATGCTAGAATAAAGTATCGTAGCACCTCCAAAATTTATTTTTATTCACTTTTATTGAATGATAAACTAGCTACACTACTACTATTACTTCTACTTACGTTTTAGACATAATGTATGATTTTCAACGTAAAATGGGACGTTTAGGTTCATAGAATAAGAACACGTGAATGATTCGTTAGAAATAATTTCATCGTCCTCGATTTTCACCCCAATTCCATGCTAAGCGTGCAATGAGATCATTGTCATTATAAGTTAGTAATGCTAACACTACTCATATGCCCTTATCACGTACTTATCCTCCCATTTTCCTAAGTTGTATCTCTTTATATTTTAGTTTGTCTTGAATGTTTCATGAGGATACATTGTTTGACTTATGCGATAATAGAGATTTAGGTCTAAAAATAGAGTCCTAACGGTGTAACCAATACCATCGAATTAATAGCCCCTGATAATAGACAACGACGTTAAAAAATTAAGTCAACAAGAAGGATCGATAAACACAGTTTTATAACGGTTTTGAACATGAGACTTATACCAAGACTTTTATACGCCCCCTAACGGAAGGGCCTTATTATAATAGGTTTACCTTCATATTTTATTCAACTTCGCCATGAAGCTTTTATTATGACTTCGGTCTTGCCTTGCCTTTTATTTAACCTCGCCATGAGGTGTTTATTATGGCGAAAGAAGTATATCCTCACGCTAAAAGCGAATTTTAGATCTTTAAAGCTTCAAAGATTAAGGCTTGATTCACTTTCTATTTTGCATAGATTTTCGGCCTTGTGAGCTTCAAATTGTTTGCTTGATTTAGGAGAGCACTTGAAATCTTATTATTGGGTGAAGCTTTCGATTATTCGGGTTACCAATACTTCAAAACCGTGACGTTGGCGATACCTTAATGTCTTCCCATTTTAATTACATGGAAGCTACTAGAAAAGACTAGAAACCAACAATCAAGACTAAACCGCTAAGTCAATATTTATTAAGCAAAAAATATTTACAAGCGAAGGGAGAATAAGCAAACAACGAGAACACATGAGTTTTTGAAAGAATACGAGTACTCTACGTTTAGCATAGTAACTTATAATTAACTCTATCATTTCTCGTCCTCATTTAAGAGACTTAGCCTAATATAAATGTTAAGGAATCGAAGCTAAGTGCTCAACACACACGGTCGAGTAAAAAATTACTCTTATTCTCGCCATCGGAAAATCTACATTCGTGTCTTCAAACACTTATAAAACATGAGAAATTTTTTAAAATTTGGCCATTTTTATCCTTATTTTGCAACAAAACGATAAACAAAAAGATAAACTTTGGAAAGCGTGAGGGTTTGGCAAGGTAAGTATCTATTCACCCCCCATACTAAAGTTAAACATTGTCCTCAATGTTTCAAGTCTAAGGGTTGGAAACCCCCATACTAGAGACGTAGTCGAATGCTTAATCTAAGCATGGAAAGGGTGTAACCGTTAAATTTAAAGCCGTTTATTAAGTGTGCTAAAAACCTAAGGTTAGAACATCAAAGGATATATCATGGATATTGAGAAAATCTTCAAAGCAAACGATCGAGTGCTCCCATAAAACAAATACGAGAGGCTCCAATCGTGAAGATAATGATCATCTAAAATCCACAATTCACAAACAACCATGGAACAAAGGTTGGAAGGGCACAAATTCCCACAAGTTACTACATTAGAAAGCGATAATATGTACATAGGATAAGCATGGGACTCCCCCACGAGGCACCTCGTTTTTTATTACCGAGTCATGATCTCGACTCGATCCCCTCAATACTAATTATCATTGGGGAAGGTGATTTGGTCGAGGTAGTTCAAGGATGGAACTTCCCCGCCAAAGTAGTGTTTCAACCTATGTTCATTCACCTTGAAATTGGGGCCATCATTTTGAGCTAGCTCGATGGTCCCATATGGAAAAACTTGAGTCACGGTGAATGGACCGGACCAACGGGATTTCAACTTACCAGAAAAGATTTTCAATCGTTAGTTAAAAAGCAACACTTGATCCCCAATGTTAAAAACCCGGTTTTTAATTTTTGAATCATAACACTTTTTAGTCTTTTCTTTATAAATCAATGAATTTTCATAAGCAATGTCCCTTAATTCATCCAATTCATTTAAATACATTTTCCGGTGTTTTCCCGCGGTCTCCATATCATCATTACAATGCTTAAGGTCCCAATAAGCTTTGTGTTCATGTTCAATTGGAAAGTGACAATTCTTCCCATACACAAGCTTATAGGGAGTGCACCGGATTGGCGTCTTATGAGCGGTCCTAAAGGCCCATAAAGCATCGTCCAACTTATCCGACCAAGATTGTCGGTTTTCCCCAATAGATCTCTCCAAGATCCTCTTCAAAGCTCGGTTTGAAACCTCGACTTGCCCACTCGTTTGTGGGTGAAAAGCCGTAGAAATACGATGTGTAACCCCATATTTCCTTAGGACCGTTTCAAATTGGTCGTTAAAAAAAGGGTTCCACGATCGCTTATGATCGCATGAGGGGTTCCAGACCGAGAAAACAAGCTTTTCAAAAACATGACTTCCACACGAGCATCATTGGTGGGCAAAGCATTAGCTTCCACCCACTTAGATAGGTAGTCAACAGAGACAAGGAAGTACTTATTACCACGAGATGATGGGAACGGCCCCATAAACTCAATGCCCCAAACGTCAAAGATCTCACACACTTGGATGATATTTTGTGGCATTTCATCGTTTTGTGAGGCTTTTCCTTGGCGTTGGCATGAGTCGCACGACTTCACAAGTGCATGTGCATCTCGATAAATAGTAGGCCAAAATAAACCGGCATCAAAGACCTTCTTAGCCGTGAGATTAGCACCATGGTGACCACCCGTGGGTCCCCCGTGACAAGCTCTAAGGATGTTATAAGCTTCGGTACCAAAGACACAACATCGAATAATTTGATCCGCACAAGTTTGAAACAAGTAAGGGTCGTTCCAAAAATAGAACTTGACGTCACGGAAGAATTTTCATTTTTCTTCAGTCGTCATACCCTTGATGATAAAGTTCCCCACATGGTAATTTGTGATGTCCACAAACCATGGGGTAGAAGAATCAAGCTTAGAAATCACTACACCAAGTGTCTCGAGCGGAAATGTTTCGGTGATTTCCTTTGGCTCGTAAACACTTTGGTGAGGATCCTCCAAACGAGAAAGATGATCGGCCGCTAGATTCTCGGCTCCTTTTTTGTCAACGATTTTGTGATCAAATTCTTGAAGGAGGAGAATCCAACGAAGTAATCTTGTATTTGCATCTTGTTTAGCCATGAGATACTTAATAGCCGAATGATCCGTATACACTATGCATTTAGTCAAGACGAGATAAGGTCCGGATTTCTCAAATGCATACACCACGGGAAGGAATTCCTTTTCCGTTTTAGTGTATTTTAGTTGAGCCTCGGTCATCGTCTTGCTAGTATAGTGAATAGGCAAGAAGTGTTTTTCATGACGTTGCCCTAATACGGCCCCAATAGCGTAGTCACTAGCTTCACACATGAGCTCAAAGGGGAGGTTCCAATTGGGAGAAACAAGAATGGGAGCTTCGGTAAGTTTCCTCTTAAGGATTTCAAAGGCTCGTACATAATCTTCGTCAAAGAAAAAACGTGCCTCCTTTTCGAGGAGATGTGTAATAGGTCGAGAAATCTTTGAATAATACTTGATGAATCGACGATAAAAGCCCGCGTGGCCTAGGAAACTCCTAACCCCCTTGACGGTTTTGGGATGAGGTAATTTGGCGATGACGTCTACCTTAGCTTGATCTACCTCAATCCGTGCTTTCGAAACCTTGTGCCCTAAGACGATTCCACTTTTAACCATAAAATGACATTTTTCCCAATTTACCACAAGGTTGGTTTCCTCACAACGCTTCAACATTCTCTAAAAATTTGACAAACACGAAGTCAACGAACTACCAAACACGGAAAAGTCATCCATGAAGACTTCCATCGTCTTCTCGATCATATCATGAAAAATAGCCATCATGCACCTTTGAAAGGTTCCCGGTGCATTGCAAAGTCCGAATGGCATTCTACGATAGGCAAACGTTCCATATGGACACGTAAACGTAGTTTTTTCTTGATCACGAGGATCGATGAGGATTTGGAAGTAACCGGAAAAATCATTTAAAAACAATAGAAATCGTTTCCCGCAAGACGCTCCAACATTTAGTCCATGAAGGGCAAGGGAAAATGGTCTTTACGAGTGGCATCATTCAACTTATGATAGTCAATGCACACTCTCCATCCGGTCACGAGTCTAGTGGGAATCAGCTCGTTGGCATCGTTTGGAACAATGGTCATTCCTCCCTTCTTAGGGACACAATGAATAGGACTCACCCAAGGGCTATCAGAAATAGTGTAAATCATACCCGCGTCAAGGAGTTTTAGGACATCCTTTTTGATGACGTCGTGAATTTTGGGGTTCACCCTCCTTTGATATTGGATTGCGGGTTTGTAATCCTCCTCCATTAAGACTTTGTGGGTACAAAATTTGGGATCGATCCCCTTAATGTCGGATAACTTCCACGAAATTGCCCCTTAGTGATCCTTTAGAACATCGACAAGTGCAGTTTTTTCATCATCCGAAAGATCTTTCGCAATAATAACCGGCAACTTGTCGTCCTCCTCCAAATATACATATTCAAGGTGAGGAGGTAAATCTTTCAACTCGAGGATTGGTGGTTCCTCAATTGAAGATTTGGGCTCGATACTCATAACCTCCTCGGGTGGAGGAAATGGGAAATCGTTAAGAAAATCCTTGATAATCGAGAAGTGCTCATCATTGTCGAGGTCTTTGTCACAAGTACGTGGAACATCGAATTCTTCCAACGTAAAACTACCACCTTCAAATGGAGTGAAGGTTGGTGTCGAGTTATCAAGAATGGGATCTAACATAGTGGGATTGCCACTATTTTCATCATCATCAAAACTTAGAACTTCTTGTGAAAATTCCTCGCAAACAACGTCAATCATATCAACGAGGTTTATGGTTGCAACGGAATAAACATGAGAAATTTGAGAATTTTGAGTTGCGTTTATAACAAGTTCCTCGTCGTTGAAACGTAAGGTGATCTTTCTAGCATGCACATCAATTAAAGCCATAGACGTATCTAAAGATGAACGACCTAAAATGAGAGGAACTTGAGGATCCGTGGGAATACAGACAAGATAAAGTCTACCGGATAATAGAACTTTCCCACTTTCACAAAAACGTCTTCCGCCAATCCACATGCGGTAATCGTAGAATGGTCGGCCAACTCGATAGACATTAGTGAAGGAGTAAGATTAGGAAGATTGAGCGACTTGAAGATTGCAAGTGGCATCAAGTTAATACTAGCACCAAGATCAGCCAAGGCATAGCATTCTTCCATATCTTGAATTGCACAAGGAATCAAGAATTTACCGGGATCACCGACTTTTTGAGGTTTGCGGTTAAGACAAACCGATGAACAACTAGACAATTGTTGCAATTTATCCTTGTTGTTCAACATACTCTTAAAGTTATCGGCAAATCGAGGCATCATGACCAAAGCGTCGGCAAAACTCACATTAAAATGAACGTCTCAAAACATTTTCATAAAAATCTCAAATTGGTAATTATCGCGCTCTTGACGTTTCTCCTTTCTATGTGTCGGTAGATAGGGCAAAGGTGGTGTGGGTTGAGGCATAGGCATAGCCTTTGGAATCTCGGGTTCCAAATGTGGTAATGGGTCAACCGTAGGTGTGGCATGAGCGGTACTTCGTGGGATTGGGACATGCTCCTTTTCGACCACCACCTCGGGTTCTTCCTTAATTGCATCCTCCGTAGGAGTAACTGATTGAGGAGTCGGTTCCTTAAGTGTCTTACCACTACGTGTGGTAATCACTTTCATCTCTCCCTTAGGGTTCGATATGGTGTTGCTAGGAAGACTACTCGAAGACAGTTTGCACATTATAGCCTCAAAAATAGATGAAACTTTATCCTCAAACATGGATTGCCTCTTCTCGGCCTTAATCATCTCTTGTTTTATTTCATGTTGCCCTTGTTCCGTTTTTTGTTGGTTTTATTGTAACCTAGTTACATTCCTGAGGAGACTGCTTTATACATAGTCTCATCGTCCAAATAGGGCTTAAAATGCATTAAATATCATCAAAATACCCATATATATGCTTGTGTTTATTGCTTGTGTATTTTAGGTACGGATATTGAGAAAATGATAAAAGATCACAAGAATCATGCAAAAACGAACACGGGAAACGAAGCCACACAATGAACGAAGCCCTAGTATTGATTTTCCCAAGAAAACCTTAAAGATTTGAAGAATTATGAAGAAGGGTCCTCCAATATGGAAGAATTGACACTTTATACCCTTTTATCTTCATAATTACATGTTTGGTCCCTAAAGTTTGTCAAAATTACAAAAAGGGCCCTTAACTTTGAAGAATTGGCATGTTTAGCCCCTCAACAAAGCTAAATTGTCAACCATTATCCTCCACAAAGTCAAATACATCATGAAGTCCTTCAAAGTACAAGAAATTACAAATTTGGTCCTTTGAAAATCCCAAAATTACAAAAAGGACCCTTAACTTTCAACATTTGGCAAAATGGTCCCTCAATCATTATGACTTGGCAAATTCAGTCCTCCAAAATATCAAATATGCAAGTCAAGACCATTACCATTGAAGAAAATGCCAAATCAGTCCCTCAAAAATCACAAAATGGCAAGAATTACCCCTGAATTTACTTTTTTAAAATATTTTGGGGCAAAAGTGTAAAGATGCAAAAGTTGTTATAGCTAAAATTGGGCATTGACAGATTTTGGAATGCAAATGACAAGTTGTGCAAAGATAGGGGTTTAATACTGGCAGACATGATTCTTACCTTAACCAATGAGGGGGTGACACGTGCCCCACTCACCAAAACCCACCAATCCCCTTTCACCATTTATCCACCTCAGCTATCCACTCATAACAACTTTAACTAATATGGGATTAGTTTATTTAAAACGCGCTAAACACAAAGTTTAAAAACTCAAACAGATCAAAACTTGCACTATTCATGTTCTTCACAAATTTGGGTTTTCTTAATCCGTTTGCAATTAGCACCCAATAAACTCCAGATTAGTGATTAACAGCCCCTTAATCACATCCCAACTACAAAAATGCTTGCCACCTCACTCCTCAGTCCCACATGAGATTCCCCTGCTACACACAAAGGGGATACTGCCAAAAAACCACCAGGCATCCAACGTTTAGGATTGAAGCTTACTTTTTAAGCTTGATACAAGCCTTTGGATCACCTTTTCACTTGCCAGCTACAACAAGCAAACAAAAATCAGTCACATGAAGCTAAGAAGTTCAAATTCTGCAAGGGCAAATTGGGAACTTCACAGCTAGGGTTTATGTTATTTTTCAGCTTCCTTAGTCTCATTTTAGCCTATATAAAGGCATTAGGTCTTAACATTTACGTCTGCTTTTGGTTTTTCCTAGTTCAACTTCATGTAAATCCTCTTTTCATTTAATGAAAGTGTGTTGAGTTTTGTTGAAGAAACACCAAGTGCCACCTTTTATTTTAGCTTGTTTATGTTATTTGTTCACTGATTTTGAATCTAAAAACCTGTTTTTAAGGAGAGTGCAAAAGTTTGCATTTTTCCTTCAAGCTTGATATTTTGCTAAGTTCTTGTTTCAACCTTGGAATATTTGGGTTATAGGGCTGATCATAGCATCCTAATTGTGATAATTAAGGTGTGGTGAGGCTTATAACTTGGGGATAATCAAGTGTAGGGTAACAAGGTTGCATTAATCAAGGCTTTTTAAGTTTATGTTTTGATAATCTTGCTTCTAACCTTGTTGAATCTTAGCAGGGGTGTTATTGGAAGCTTGTTCTTGTTCTAGCTAGCACATAAGCTCATAAATTCGTGGGTGTGGATGTACATCCATGAGGTTTGTCTAAAATCCTTGAAAATCTGATAAATATTGGAATTTTGTGGATTTGTGCTTTATTGGTGTTTTTGTTGATTTCTAGGCTTAAATCTGCTTAGTCTTGCATGATAATGTTGTTTATATGCTAGATTAATCATTGGGATAACTGAATCACACTTTTTCTTGTTTAAATTTGTATTTGAAAAGATAAAGGGGTGTTTGGGTCTACCTGTTTAAGTTGAAATCTTGGTATTGTGTTGTTAGAAGGTGTTGTTTGTGCTTGGTATCTGATATATGCCTTGTTGAGAGTGTTTTGCTGTCAGTTTTTTGGTTTGAAACTTCAAATCAAACAATCTGCTATAACTTGGTGAATTTAACTGTTTTTGACCTAAGATTTTGGTGAAATCTAGTATTTGTGCATGCTTAGGGTTGAAAGTTATTAAAACATCATTATTATAAATTATTTGATAGATATTGAGTGTTGAATCTGGCTTATTGGTCAAATACATGAGCAAAGTGCAAAACTGCATGTGTTAGTGTTCATCAGTAACATTCATAAGCTTGAATCTTGATTTAGGCTTTAAGCCATTGCATTAAAACTGTTTAAACTTGTTCATTAGATTTTATAATAGCTTGTGTATGCATTTGGTTGAATTTGGTTGGCTGATTATTGCTAAAACTGCTTATTAGTGCTCAACTGCTTATTTGTTCATGTATGTATCATATCTGGTGCTTTATTGATTAAACTGTATCAATTGGGTGTTTGTGGTTGTGATATTTTGATTGTTCTTGACTCCTTTTGATCCAAAGATCATTTGGGTGCCTTTGTGTAATCTGAATCTCCAAAAAAGTCACTAAAGACAAAAAGTCAAACAAGTCAAGCAGTGGAAAAAGTTTCCACTGCTCAACACCTAAAACTAGCCCCTACTAGTGTTATTTTGAACTCAGCTTATCAATAAGCTATTTTAGCTTATCCAGACTTGCAACAAATTTTTTTTTGTGATAGATCTTCATTATTTGACCCATTTGACTAGACTGGAGCTTATTGGACTTTGACTTTTACTTTTTACTAGAAAACCAACTTATTTGACTTTTACATAAGTGCTTATTTGCTTTTTCCAGCTTATTGAGTCAGCTTATTTGAAAACTCTTTGTTGATTTTGCTTAATTAAGTCATTTGAAAGCTATAGAAACTTGAATCAGCACTTGGGGTGGCCTAGAACTCAAAAACGATTATTTTGTCGTTTTCTGTAGATTACTTATTGCATTTTTAGGCTTATTCCTTGGGCTTATTTCAAATTTCTTTTTACAGAAGTCTTATTTAGGACAAAAGAAGCTTGTGTGTTTAATTTCAGCTTATGGCATTGGCTTATAGCTTAATGGGCCAAAAAGCCCATTAAGAATAAGCTGTTTGGTATAAGCTAGCTTATTTCACACTTTCAGCCTTTGGGCCTTTGGAAAAAGTTGTTTAAAATCAAATTTTGAGTCAAGTAGTGCTTTTTGGGCTTATTTTGGACACTTTTTTATATTGGGCCCAGATGAGCCCATTTAGTGATCTGTTTTGGGTTTAGCCCATTTTCTAGGACCATTAAGGGTATTTAGGTAATTTCACTTTCATTTCTGAGTTATTTAGGTTAAATTAAGCTAGTTTGCAAGTTTTTAGAATTTTTTATGATTTTTGGATTTTTAATAATATTTTAATATTATTTTATTGTTAAAAAGTAAAAGTCTGATTTTCTAAGTTTTTATATTTTCCTAGATTGTAGACACTTAATTAGGAATTTTGCAACTTTCCAAATATTTTTAGGGTCTTTTCATTATTTTCTAGAATTAATTTAAGTTTTAATTGATTTTAGTAGTTTTTAATTGTTTAAAAATAGTTTTTAGTGGTTTTAAAATTTTGAAAAATACTTTTTAGCTTAATTAGGGTATTTTTGAGGTTTACAAACTTTAAAATCTTGTTTGGGACTTTTTAATAGTTAATATTGATTTTTAGGGCTTTAATTAGCATTAAAAAGTCATTATTTAATTAATTAAAAGGTTTTGGCAAGTTTGGATTTTTTGTAAACTCTTAGGATATTATTGTGGATTTTTAATGATTTTTAGGAATTTTTAGGGTAAAATTTTAATTTTAGGGCTTTTTACGGTTTTACGTGTACACTTTTTTTTGACTTAGTTTAATCCGTCTTTGTAACCGTCATTCTCTTCTAATCTCATTTCTATTTTTCTTTCTCACAAATATAATCACAAAGGTAATCAATTCATTACACACACACTAAGCCTCCTTGAGAACGATCCCCACTTTGGGTCATTTGTACACGGTTTTCCTAAATCGTCGTACTTAACTATATTGTATACGTAGAACAATAATTTCACAAGTAATCCAAATACGTGAGAAATCACAACCTTGACTTGGGAGGTCATTACCCAATCATTGTATTCGAATCTCAAACCAAAGAAAAAGGCAAAAATAGATAAATACTTTCGTGAAGCTCAATCTTGAAAAATACAAACTATAAGGTGGGTATAAGGCGGATATTATAAAATATATCCTAAGGAAAAAGGCTCTTAAGTGCTTCGCGCCGCCTCGTTTCCCCGCTTGCTTGTGAGTATTTGATTTTGAGAGCTAATCGAGGGTTTTGCCGCCCAAAGTATTACTAAGTATCATATATATTTTCTTGGTTTCCATTGATTAAACCCTCTTGAACGTTTTGGTGTTCCACCAACATTCTAAAGTCATCGAAGGCGTTCACTTCACGTGATCGTTTTCATTTCTTGAGGATTCTTTAATCAAGAGATTTGATTAAGGAGGAGATTTGTAGATTTGTGTCTACTTAATACATTCACCAAAATCCAAAAAGGTTAATACAATCAAAAACCAGAAAAAAATTAAAAAATACAAAACACCAAAAGAATCTTCTTTGCTCGTCCCCTCGTTGTACGTGACGTTTATGCTAACTCGTAATCAAGCAAGACGTGCACTTAAACGAAAGAACAAAACTCCCACTCCCAATCTTTCTAGTGAGGAGTCTCCTATTGACGAACCCATTGTAAGAGAAACACCAACCATGGCGAATCGAACTATGATGGAGTTACTTCAAGCACCCACCGAGGGTTATGGAGAGGCTATTGTTAATCCCTCTATCCTTGCGGAGAATTTTGAGGTGAAAACGGGTTTGTTGTCGATGATCCAAAACAACAAATTCTGTGGTGATGAGAAGGACAATCCACACAACCATATCCGCCAATTCAATCGTCTTACCGCCACTTGCAAGTTTAAGGATGTCTCGAATGACTCGATTAAGATGATTCTTTTTCCGTATTCCTTAGCGGGGCCCGCTAAAATTTGGTTAGAGAAAGAGCCACCCAATTCTATATTGACGTGGAAGGATCTCGTGTCTAAGTTTGTGAACCAATTTTTTCCGCCCTCTAAGACTACGCACTTGAAAAACGAGATTTCAAAGTTTTCACAAGAGTTTAATGAAAGTTTTTCAACGGCTTGGAATAGGTTTAAGGAGATGTTACATGAATGTCCTCATCACGGTTTTTCCGACTTGCATCAAATTGACACGTTTTACAATGGACTTAATGCTCATGAAAGGGATTATTTGAATGCCGCCGCGGGTGGTAATTTTTTGTGTAAAACGGTTGAGGAAGCTTTGGTGATAATTGAGAATATATCTAAGGTGTATAGTCCTCGTAGCACGTCTAGTGTTCGTAAGGCTTCGTCTTCAGCTTCACCTTCTTTGTATACTACCATCGATGCTTGCCAAATTGAGGCGCACATGGAAAACAAAATTTTTTATAAGCTAAAAGGACTTTTGATTGAGTTTAAAGTTGGTGAACCAAGTGCTCCCGCTACGGCTAAAGCGGTTGAGGTTTCGTGCATGTATTGTGGTGGAGGTCATGATTTCTCCGAGTGCATTACCAACGGTGGTAACACTTCGAGTGCCTTCGCGGCCACGGGATATTACAACCAAAACGGTCAAGTTTCCCGCTCTAATCAATTGACTCCACCGGGTTTTGGTTCAAATCAAAATGCTAACAACAACTATCGCAACAATCAAGTTGGTTTCAAAAACAATTTCAACAAGGGAAACTATGGTAATCAAGGGGCTAATAATCATGTTTCAAACAAGAATCAAAATGATTTTCAAAACAACAACAAAGGTTTGCAAACATTGAAAGATCTTCCAAATGAATTTGTTGAATACGCTAATGGGAATGATGCTAGGTTTGACAATATTCAAAGAGAAATAATTAGCCTAAGATCTGAGTTTAAGAACGACTTGAAGAAAGAGTTGAAAAATGAGTTAGCGAATGAACTTAAAATCCACACCAACAAGATGGAAGGAAATGTCACTAGGTTACAACAAAACCAACAAAAAATGGAACAAGGGCAACATGAGATTAAACAAGAAATGATTAAAGCCGAGAAGAGGCAATCCGTGTTTGAATATAAAATCTCGTCTATGTTTGAGGCAATAATGTGTAAACCGTCTTCGAGTAGTCTTCCTAGCAACACCGTATCAAACCCTAAGGGTGAGATGAAAGTGATTACCACACGTAGTGGTAAGACACTTAAGGAACCGACTCCTCAACCAATTGCTCCTACGGAGGAAGCAATTAAGGAAGTACCCGAGGTGGTGGTCCAAAAGGAGCATGTCCCAATCCCACGAAGTACCGCTCATGCCATACCTACGGTCGACCCTTTACCAACATTGGAACCCGAGATTCCAAAGGCTATGCCTACTATGCCTCAACCCACACCACCTTTTCCCTATCCATCGAGACTTTGGAAGGAGAAACGTCAAGAGCGCGACAATTACCAATTTGAGCTTTTTATGAAAATGTTTCGTGATTTGCACTTTAATGTGAGTTTCGCCGATGCTTTGGTCATGATGCCTCGATTTGCCGCTAACTTTAAGAGTATGTTGAACAACAAGGAGAAATTGCACCAAATGTCTAGTTGTTCATCGGTTTAACTTAATCGCATACCTCAAAAAGTCGGTGATCCCGGTAAATTTTTGATCCCTTGTGCAATCCAAGATATGGAGGAATGCTTCGCCTTAGCCGATCTTGGTGCTAGCATTAACTTGATGCCAGTTGCAATCTTCAAGTCGCTCAATCTTCCTAATCTTACTCGTTCACTAATGTCTATCGAGTTGGCCGACCATTCCACGATTCCCGCATGTGGTTTGGCGGAAGACGTTTTTGTGAAAGTGGGGATGTTCTACTATCCCGTAGACTTTATCGTTGTTGATATCCCCACGGATCCTCAAGTTCCTCTCATTTTAGGTCGTTCGTTTTTAGATACGTCTATGGCTTTGATCGATGTTCATGCTAGAAAGATCACCTTACGTTTCAACGACAAGGAACTTGTTATAAACGCAACTCAAAACTCTCAAATTTCTCATGTTTATTCATTTGCAACCATAAACCTCGTTGATATGATCGACGTGGTTTGCGAGGAATTTTCACAAGAAGTTCTAGGTTTTGGTGATGAAGAAACTAGTGGCAATCCCACTATGTTAGATCCCATTCTTGATAATTCGACACCAACCTTCACTCCGTTTGAAGGTGGTGGTTTTACGTTGGAAGAATTCGATGTTCCACGTACTTGTAACGAAGACCTCGACAACGATGAGGACTTCTCGATTACCAAGGATTTTCTTAACGATTTCCCATTTCCTCCACCCGAGGAGGTTATGAGTATCGAGCCCAAATCTTCACTTGAGGAACCACCTATCCTCGAGTTGAAAGATTTACCTCCTCACCTCGAATATGTCTATTTGGAGGAGGGCGACAAGTTGCCGGTTATTATTGCGAAGGAACTTTCGAATAATGAAAAAACCGCACTTGTCGATGTTCTAAAGGATCACAAAGGGGCAATTGTGTGGAAGTTATCCGACATTAAGGGAATCAATCCCAAGTTATGTACCCACAAAATCTTAATGGTGGAGGATTACAAGCCCGCAATCCAATTTCAAAGGAGGGTGAACCCCAAAATTCACGACGTCATCAAAAAGGAAGTCCTTAAACTCCTTGACGCGGGAATGATTTACCCTATTTCCGATAGCCCTTGGGTGAGTCCTATTTATTGTGTCCCTAAAAAGGGAGGGATGACCGTTGTGCCAAACGATGCCAACGAGTTAATTCCCACTAGACTCGTGACCGGATGGAGAGTGTGCACTGACTATCGTAAGTTGAATGAAGCCACTCGAAAAGACCATTTTCCTTTGCCCTTCATGGACCAAATGTTGGAGCGTCTTGCGGGAAACGATTTCTATTGCTTTTTAGATGGTTTTTCCGGTTACTTCCAAATCCCCATCGATCCTCGTGATCAAGAAAAAACTACGTTTACGTGTCCATATGGAACGTTTGCCTATCGTAGAATGCCATTCGGACTTTGCAATGCACCGGGAACCTTTCAAAGGTGCATGATGGCTATTTTTCATGACATGATCGAGAAGACGATAGAAGTCTACATGGATGACTTTTCCGTGTTTGGTAATTCGTTCACTTCGTGTTTTTCGAATCATGAGAGAATGTTGAAATGTTGTGAGGAAACCAACCTTGTGCTCAATTGGAAAAAGTGTCATTTTATGGTTAAGAGTGGAATCGTCTTAGGGCACAAGGTCTCGAAAGCGGGGATTGAGGTAGATCAAGCTAAGGTAGACGTCATCGCCAAATTACCTCATCCCAAAACCGTTAAGGGAGTTAGGAGTTTCCTAGGCCATGCGGGCTTTTATCGTCGATTCATCAAGGATTTTTCAAAGATCTCTCGACCCATTACACATCTTCTTGAAAAAGAGGCACGTTTTGTCTTTGACGAAGATTCTGTACGAGCCTTTGAAATCCTTAAGAGGAAACTTACCGGAGCTCCCATTCTTGTTGCTCCCAATTGGAACCTCCCCTTTGAGCTCATGTGTGATGCTAGTGATTACGTTATTGGGGCCGTTTTGGGGCAACATCATGATAAGCACTTCTTGCCTATTCACTATGCTAGCAAAACGATGACCGAGGCTCAACTAAAATACACTACAACGGAGAAGGAGTTCCTTGCCGTGGTGTATGCATTTGAGAAGTTCCGACCTTATCTCGTCTTAGCTAAATGCATAGTGTATACGGATCATTCGGCTATCAATTATCTCATGGCAAAGCAAGATGCTAAGCCTAGATTGCTTCGTTGGATTCTCCTCCTTCAAGAATTTGACCACTAAATTGTTGACAAAAAAGGAGCCGAGAATCTAGCGACCGATCATCTTTCTCGTTTGGAAGATCCTCACCAAAGTGTTTACGAGCCCCAGGAAATCACCGAAACATTTCCGCTCGAGACACTTGGTGTAGTGAATTCTAAGCTTAATTCTTCCACCCCATGGTTTGCGGACTTTGCAAATTACCATGCGGGTAACTTCATCATCAAGGGTATGACGACTCAATAAAAACGAAAATTCTTTCGTGACGTCAAGTTCTACTTTTGGAACGGCCCTTACTTGTTTGGAACTTGGGCGGATCAAATCATCCGACGTTGTGTATTTGGCACCGAAGCTTCTAACATCCTTAGAGCTTGCCATGAGGGACCCACGGGTGGTCACCACGGTGCTAATCTCACGGCTAAAAAGGTGTTTGATGTCGACTTCTTTTGGCCTACTATTTACCGAGATGCACAAGATCTTGTGAAGTCGTGTGATTCATGCCAAAGACAAGGAAAAGCCTCACAAAAAGATGAAATGCCACAAAACATAATCCAAGTGTGTGAGATCTTTGACGTTTGGGGTATAGACTTTATGGGGCTGTTCCCATCATCTCGTGGTAATAAGTACATCCTCGTTGCGGTTGACTACCTATCTAAGTGAGTGGAAGCTAAAGCTTTGCCCACCAACGATGCTCGTGTGGTAGTCAAGTTTTTGAAAAGCTTGTTTTCTCGGTTTGGAACCCCTCGTGCGATCATAAGCGATCGTGGAACCCATTTTTGTAACGACCAATTCGAAAGGGTCCTAAGGAAATATTGGGTTACACATCGGCTTTCTACGGCTTATCACCCACAAACTTGCTGGCAAGTCGAGGTTTCAAACCGAGCGTTAAAGAGGATCTTGGAGAGATCCGTTGGGGAAAACCGACAATCTTGGTCGGATAAGTTGGACGATGCTTTATGGGCCTTTAGGACCGCTCATAAGACACCCATTGGGTGCACTCCCTATAAGCTTCTGTATGGAAAGAATTTTCATTTGCCTATCAAATTAGAACACAAGGCTTATTGGGCCCTAAAGCATTGTAATGATGATATGGAGACCACGAGAAAACACCGGAAAATGCAATTAAATGAATTGGATGAATTGAGGGACATTGCTTATGAAAATTCATTGATTTATAAAGAAAAACCTAAAAAGTTGCATGATTCTAAAATTAAAAACCAGGTTTTTAACATTGGGGATCAAGTTTTGCTTTTTAATTCTCGCTTGAAAATCTTTTCCGGTAAGTTGAAATCCCGTTGGTCCGGTCCATTCACTGTGACTCAAGTATTTCCATATGGGACCATCGAGCTAGCTCAAGAGGATGGTCCTAACTTCAAGGTGAATGGACATAGGTTGAAGCACTACTTTGGCGGGGAAGTTCCATCCTTGAACTACCTCGACCAAGTCACTTTCCCCAATGATAATTAGTATTGAGGAGATCGAGTCGAGCTCATGACTCGGTAATCAAAAACGAGGTGCCTCGTGGGGGAGTCCCATGCTTATCCTATGTACATATTATCGCTTTCTAATGTAGTAACGTATGGGGATTTGTGCCCTTCCAACCTTTGTTCCGTGGTTGTTTGTGAATTGTGGACTTTAGATGATCTTGATCTTCACGATTGGAGCCTCTCGTGTTCGTCTTATGGGAGCACTCGATCGTTTTCTTTGAAGACTTTCTCAATATCCATGATATATCCTTTGATGTTCTAACCTTAGGTTTATAGCACACTTCATAAACGGCTATTAATCTATTGGTTACACCCTTTCCATGCTAGATTAGCCATTCGACTACGTCTCTAGTATGGGGGTGTTTGCACCCCTAGACTCGAAACATTGAGGACAATGTTTAACTTTAGTATGGGGGGTGAATATATACTTGCGTTGCTAAACCTTCACGCTTTCCAAAGTTTATCTTTTTGTTTATCGTTTTGTTGCAAAATAAGGCTAAAAATGGCCAAATTTCAAAATTTTTCTCATGTTTTATAAGTGTTTGAAGACACGAATGTAGGTTTTCCGATGGCGAGAATAAGAGTAATTTTTGACTCGACCGTGCGTGTTGAGAACTTAGCTTTGATTCCTTAACTACACATTAGGCTAAGTCTCTTAAATGAGGACGAGAAATGATAGGGTTAATTATAAGTTACTATGCTAAACGTAGATTACTCGTATTCTTTCAAAAACTCATGTGTTTTCGTTGTTTGCTTATTCTCCCTTCGCATGTAAATATTTTTTGCTAAATAAATATTGACTTCGCGGTTTAGTTGGGATTTTTGGGTTTCTAGTCTTTTCTAGTAGCTTTCGTGCAATTAAATTGGGAAGACATTAAGGTATATCCAGCGTCACGGTTTTGAAGTATTGGCACCCTAATAATCAAAAGCTTCACCCAATAATAAAATTTCAAGTGCTCACCTAAATCAAGCAAACAATTTGAAGCCCCACAAGGCCGAAAAATCTATGCAAAATTTAAAGTGAATCAAGCCTTAATCTTCGAAGTTTTAAAGATCCAAAATTCGCCTTAGCGTGAGGATATACGTCTTTGGCTAATAAAACTACCGATGAGGTGGATAATAAAAGGAAAGGCAAGACCGAAGTCATAATAAAAGCTTCATGGCGAAGTTGAATAAAAGATGGAGGTAAACCAAAGATAATAAGGCCCTTCCGTTAGGGGGCGTATAAAAGTCTTGGTAATAAGTCTCATGTTCAAAACCGTTATAAAACCGTGTTTATCGATTCTTCTTGTCAACTTAATTTTTTGACATCGTTGTCTATTAGGAGGGGTTATTGATTTGATGGTCCGGGTTACACCGTTAGGACTCTATTTTTAGACCTAAATCTCTATTATCGCATAATTCAAACAATGTATCCTCGTGAAACATTCAAGACAATATAAAATACAAGAGATACAACTTAGGAATAATGGGAGGATAAGTACGTGATTGGGGCATATGAGTAGTGTTAGCATTACTAACTTATAATGACAATGATCTCGTTGCACGCTTGGCATGGAATTGGGGTGAAAATCGAGGACGATGAAATTATTTCTAACGAAGCATTCACGTGTTCTTATTCTATGAACCTAAACGTCCCATTTTGCGATGAAAATCATACATTATGTCTAAAACGCAAGTAGTTGTAGCAATAGCAATAGTGTAGCTAGTTTATCGTTCAATAAAGTGAATAAAATGAATTTTGGAGATGCTACGATACTTTATTCTAGCATTGCGTAAGGGCACGACAATGGTTTAGTATGGGGGAGTGATGAGACTGCTTTTATACATAGTCTCATCGTCCAAATAGGGCATAAAATTCATTAAATATCATCAAAATACCCATATATATGCTTTTGTTTGTTGCTTGTGTATTTTAGGTACGGATATTGAGAAAATGATAAAAGATTACAAGAATCATGCAAAAACGAACACGGGAAACGAAGCCGCACAATGAACCAAGCCTAGTATTGATTTTCCCAAGAAAACCTTGAAGATTTGAAGAATTATGAAGAAGGGTCCTCCAATATGGAAGAATTGACACTTTATACCCTTGTATCTTCATAATTACAAGTTTGGTCCCTAAAGTTCGTCAAAATTACAAAAAGGGCCCTTAACTTTGAAGAATTGGCAAGTTTAGCCCCTCAACAAAGCTAAATTGTCAACCATTATCCTCCATAAAGTCAAATACATCATGAAGTCCTTCAAAGTACAAGAAATTACAAGTTTGGTCCTTTGAAAATCCCAAAATTACAAAAAGGACCCTTAACTTTCAACATTTGGCAAAAATGGTCCCTCAATCATTATGACTTGGAAAATTCAGTCCTCCAAAATATCAAATATGCAAGTCAAGACCATTACCATTGAAAAAAATGCCAAATCAGTCCCTCAAAAATAAAAAAAAAGGCAAGAATTACCCCTGAATTTACTTTGCAAAATGTTTTGGGGCAAAAGTGTAAAGATGCAAAAGTTGTTATAGCTAAAATTGGGCGTTGACAGATTTTGGAATGCAAATGACAAGTTTTGCAAAGATAGGGGTTTAATACTGTCAGACATGATTGCTACCTTAACCAGTGGGGGGGTGACACGTGCCCCACTCACCAAAACCCACCAATCCCCTTTCACCATTTATCCACCTCAGCTATCCACTCATAAAAACTTTAACTAATCTGGGATAAGTTTATTTAAAACGCGCTAAACACAACGTTTAAAAACTCAAACAGATCAAAACATGCATTATTCATGTTCTTCACAAATATGGGTTTTCTTAATCCATTTGCAATTAGCACCCAATAAACTCCAGATTAGTGATTAACAACCCCTTAATCACATCCCAACTACAAAAATGCTTGCCACCTCACTCCTCAGTCCCACATGAGATTCCCCTGCTACACACAAAGGTGATACTGCCAAAAAACCACCAGGCATCCAACGTTTAGGATTGAAACTTACTTTTTAAGCTTGATACAAGCCTTTGGATTACCTTTTCACTTGCCAGCTACAACAAGCAAACAAAAATCAGTCACATGAAGCCAAGAAGTTCAAATTCTGCAAGGGCAAATTGGGGACTTCACAGCTAGGGTTTATTTTATTTTTCAGCTTCCTTAGTCTCATTGTAGCCTATATAAAGGCATTAGGTCTTAACATTTACGTCTTCTTTTGGTTTTTCCTAGTTCAACTTCTTGTAAATCCTCTTTTCATTTAATGAAACTGTGTTGAGTTTTGTTGAAGAAAGACCAAGTGCCACCTTTATTTTAGTTTTTTTATGTTATTTGTTCACTTATTTTGAATCTAAAAACCTGTTTTTAAGGATAGTGCAAAATTTTGCATTTTTCCTTCAAGCTTGATAATTTGCTAAGTTCTTGTTTCAACCTTGGAATTCTTGGGTTATCGGGCTGATCATAGCATCCTAATTGTGATAATTAAGGTGTGGTGAGGCTTATAACTTGGGGATAATCAAGTGTGGGGTAACAAGGTTGCATTAATAAAGGCTTTTTAAGTTTCTGTTTTGATAATCTTGCTTCTAACCTTGTTGAATCTTAGCAGGGGTATTATTGGAAGCTTGTGCTTGTTCTAGCTAGCACATAAGCTCATAAATTCGTGGGTGTGGATGTACATCCATGAGGTTTGTCTAAAATCCTTGAAAATCTGATAAATATTGGAATTTTTGTAGATTTGTGCTCTATTGGTGTTCTTGTTGATTTCTTGGCTTAAATCAGCTTAGTCTTGCATGATAATGTTGTTTATATGCTAGATTAATCATTGGGATAACTGAATCACACTTTTTCTTGTTTAAATTTGGATTTGAAAAGATAAAGGGGTGTTTGGGTCTACCTGTTTAAGTTGAAATCTTGGTATTGTGTTGTTAGATGGTTTTGTTTGTGCTTGGTATATGATATATGCCTTGTTGAGAGTGTTTTGCTGCAAGTTTTTGGGTTTGAAACTTCAAATCAAACAATCTGCTATAACTTGGTGAATTTAACTGTTTTTGACCTAATATTTTGGTGAAATCTAGTATTTGTGCATGCTTAGAGTTGAAAGTTGTTAAAACATCATTGTTATAACTTATTTGATAGATATTGAGTATTGAATCTGGCTTATTGGTCAAATACATCAGCAAAGTGCAAAACTGCATGTGTTAGTGTTCATCAGTAACATTCATAAGCTTGAATCTTGATTTAGGCTTTAACCCATTGCATGAAAACTGTTTAAACTTGTTCATTAGAGTTTATAATAGCTTGTGTATGCATTTGGTTGAATTTGGTTGGCTGATTATTGCTAAAACTGCTTATAAGTGCTCAACTGCTTATTTGTTCATGTCTGTATCATATATGGTGCTTTATTGATTAAACTGTATCAATTGGGTGTTTTTGGTTGTGATATTTTGATTGTTCTTGACTCCTTTTGATCTAAAGATCATTTGGGTGCCTTTGTGTAATCTGAATCTCCAAAAAGTCACTAAAGACAAAAAGTCAAACAAGTCAAGTAGTGGAAAAAGTTTCCACTGCTCAACACCCAAAACTAGCCCCTGCTAGTGTTATTTTGAACTCAGCTTATCAATAAGCTATTTTAGCTTATCCAGACTTGCAACAACTTATTTTTTGTGATAGATCTTCATTATTTGACCCATTTGACTAGACTGGAGCTTATTGGAATTCGACTTTGACTTTTTACTAGAAAACCAACTTATTTTACTTTTACATAAGTGCTTATTTGCTTTTTCCAGCTTATTGAGTCAGCTTATTTGAAAACTCTTTGTTGATTTTGCTTAATTAAGTCATTTGAAAGCTATAGAAACTTGAATCGACACTTGGGGTGGCCTAGAACTCAAAAACGACTATTTTGTCGTTTTCTGTAGATTGCTTATTGCATTTTCAGGCTTATTCCTTGGGCTTATTTCAAATTTCTTTTTACAGAAGTCTTATTTAGGACAAGAGAAGCTTGTGTGTTTAATTTCAGCTTATGGCATTGGCTTATAGCTTAATGGGCCAAAAAGCCCATTAAGAATAAGCTGTTTGGTATAAGCTAGCTTATTTCACACTTTCAGCTTTTGGGCCTTTGGAAAAAGTTGTTTAAAATCAAATTTTGAGTCATGTAGTGCTTTTTGGGTTTATTTTGGACACTTTTTTATATTGGGCCCAAATTAGCCCATTTAGTGATCTGTTTTGGGTTTAGCCCATTTTCTAGGCCCATTAAGGGTATTTAGGTAATTTCACTTTCATTTCTGAGTTATTTAGGTTAAATTAAGCTAGTTTGCAAGTTTTTAGAATTTTTTATGATTTTTGGATTTTTAATAATATTTTAATATTATTTTATTGTTAAAAAGTAAAAGTCTGATTTTCTAAGTTTTTATATTTTTCCTAGATTGTAGACGCTTAATTAGGAATTTTTCAACTTTCCAAATATTTTTAGGGTCTTTTAATTATTTTCTAGAATTAATTTAAGTTTTAATTGATTTTAGTAGTTTTTAATTGTTTAAAAATTGTTTTTAGTGGTTTTAAAATTTTGAAAAATACTTTTTAGCTTAATGAGGGTATTTTTGAGGTTTATAAACTTTAAAATCTTGTTTGGGACTTTTTAATAGTTAATATTGATTTTTAGGGCTTTAATTGGCATTAAAAAGTCATTATTTAACTAATTAAAAGGTTTTGGCAAGTTTGGATTTTTTGTAAACTCTTAGGATATTATTGTGGATTTTTAGTTATTTTTAGGAATTTTTAGGGTAAAATTTTAATTTTAGGGCTTTTTACGGTTTTACGTGTACACTTTTTTTTGACTTAGTTTAATCCGTCTTTGTAACCGTCATTCTCTTCTAATCTCATTTCTATTTTTCTTTCTCACAAATATAATCACAAAGATAATCAATTCATTACACACACACTAAGCCTACTTGAGAACGATCCCCACTTTGGGTCATTTGTACACGGTTTTCCTAAATCGTCGTACTTAACGCTTACCACTATTTTGCCTTCCTTTTCCTAAAGGGGTAAAAACCACTACATCAATTCCCTTCCATTTTGTTTGTATGGACTTTAAGCTCATTTGCTAACTCGTTATTCAACTCCTTCTTCAAGTAATTCTTAAACTCGGATCTTAGGCTAATGATTTCTCTTTGAATGTTGTCAAACCTAGCATCGTTTCCATTAGCGTATTCAAAAAATTCATTTGGAAGATCTTTCAAAGTTTGCAAACCCTTGTTGTTGTTTTGAAAATCATTGCTTTTATTTTTGTTTGAAACTTGATTATTAGCCCCTTGATTCCCATAGTTTCCTTTGTTATTGTTTTTAAAACCAACTTGATTGTTTCGATAGTTGTTGTTAGCATTTTGATTGGGAGCAAAACCCGGTGGAGTCAATTGATTAGAGCGGGTAACTTGACCGTTTTGGTTATAAGTTCCCGTGGCCGCGTAGGCACTCGAAGTGTTACCACCATTGGTAATGCACTCGGAGAAATCATGACCTCCACCACAATACATACATGAAACCTCAACCACTTTAGCCGTAGCGGGAGAACTTTGTTCTCCAACTTTGAATTCAATTAAAAGTCCTTTAAGCTTATCAAAGATTTTGTTTTCCAAGTTCGCCTCAATTTGGCAGGCATCGATGGTATTGGACGAAGAAGGTGAATCCGAAGACGAAGCCTTACAAACACTCGATGTTTTATGAGGACTATACAACTTAGATCTATTCTCAATTATCAACAACGCTTCCACAACCGTTTTACACAAAAAAATTATCACCCGCGGCGGCATTTAGATAATCTCTTTCATGATCATTTAAACCATTGTAAAACGTGTCAATTTGATGCAAGTCGGAAAAACCGTGATGAGGACACTCATGTAACATTTCCTTAAACCTATTCCAAGTCGTTGAAAAACTCTCATTAAATTCTTGTGAAAATTTTGAAATCTCATTTTTCAAGTGCGTAGTCTTAGAGGGCGGAAAAAATTGGTTCACAAACTTAGAAACGAGATCCTTCCACGTCAATATAGAATTGGGTGGCTCTTTCTCTAACCAAATTTTAGCGGGCCCCGCTAAGGAATACGGAAAAAGCATCATCTTAATCGAGTCATTAGCAACATCCTTAAATTTGCATGTGGCGGTAACACGATTGAATTGGCGTATATGGTTGTGCGGGTTGTCCTTATCATCACCACGGAATTTGTTGTTTTGGATCATCGACAACAAACCCGTTTTCACTTCAAAATTCTCCGCAAGGATAGCGGGATTTACAATAGCCTCTCCATAACCCTCGGTGGGTGCTTGAAGTAACTCCATCATAGTTCGATTCGCCATGGTTGGTTCTTCTTCGACGATAGGTTCGTCAATAGGAGACTCCTCACTAGAAAGATTAGGAGTAGGTGTTGATTCCTTTTGGTTTTTTCGTTTACGTGCACGTCTTGCTTGATTACGAGTAAGCATAAACGTCGCGTACAACGTGGGGTGAGCAAAGAAGATTCTTTTTGTTGTTTTTAATTTTTCCATTTTTTTGTGGTTTTTGATTGTTTTTACTTTTTTTTCTGATTTTTGTGATTGTATTAGGTAGCCAAAAATCTACAAATCTCCTCCTTAATCAAATCTCTTGATTAAAAAAGCCTCTAGGAATGAAAATGATCACGTGAAGTGAACGCCTTCAATGACTTTAGAACGTTGGTGGAACACAAAAACGTTCAAGAGGGTTTAATCAAATGAAACCAAGAAAATATATATGATACTTACATAATTATTTATCTATTTTTATCTAAACACGCACAAGCAAGCGGGGGAACGAGGCGGTGCGAAGCACTTAAGAGCCTTTTTCCTTAGGGTATATTTTATAATACCCGCCTTATACCCACCTTATAGTTTGTGTTTTTCAAAATTAAGCTTCACGAAAGTATTTATCTATTTTGCCTTTTCTTTCTTGTTTGTGATTCGAATACAATGATTGAGTAATGACCTCCCAATCAAGGTTGTGTTTTCACACTTTTAGAGTACTTGTGAATTTATTGTTCTACGTATACAATATAGTAATAGTATTCACACAAAAAACGAAAAACCGATAATACGTATTAGTAGAGTGCTACTAATACAATTAGCTATTATGGCTATATAAAAACAACAATTGTTCAAATAAAAACACAACACGCCTCCCCGGCAGCGACGCCAAAATGATGTAGTGTTTTTACTACTCTTTAGGAAAAGAGCGTAAAAGTGGAAAGTATTAAGTGTCGGTTTAGGAAAACCAAAGCACTTATGACCCAAAGTGGGGATCGTTCTCAAGGAGGCAAGTGCGTTGTGTTAAGAAATGATTAATGGTTTGTGATTACATTGATGAGAAATGAAAAGAAGAAAAGAGATTAGAAGAGAATGACGGTTACGATTATGAATTAAACTAAGACGAATAGTCGTACACGTAAAACCGTAAAAAGTGACCAAATTAAAAATTTACTCTAAAAATTCTTAGAAAATTGCAATAAATCCTAAAAAATGTAATTAAAGTTTACAAAAAAATCAAAAATCACTCAAACCTTTTATTTAATTAAATAATAATTTTTTAATGCTAATTAAAGCCCAAAAAATCAATTTATTTAACAAAAAGCCCAAAATGAGATTTTTTCACTTGTAAACCTCTAAATACCTTAACTAAATTTATAACTATTTTTGAAAATTTTAAAATTAATTAAAACTATTTAAAAAAATTAAAAACTATTAAAACTTAAAATAATTCTGAAAATTAATCTAATGACAATAAAAATATTCTAAAAATTGTAAAATTGCTAACTTAATGTATTTAAACTAAGAAAAATGAAAAACTTTGAAAAATCTAAATTTAATTTTTAATAATAAAATAATAATAAAATATTGATAAAAATCCAAAATTTATAAAAAATTCTAAAAAGTTGCAAACTAGTTTATTTTAACCTAAATAAAACAGAAATGAAGTTGAAATTACAAAAATACCCCTATTGGGCCTTGAAATGGGCTAAAAGTCCAAACAATCCCTTAATGGGCTCAAATTGGCCCAATAAGAAAAATGTTGTCCAAATAAGGCTAAAAGCTCCTATCTGAATTAAAATTTGATTTTAAGAACAAAACTATGAGGCCCAAAAGCTGAAAATGTGTTTAAGCTAGCTTATTTCAAAGCAGCTTATTCTTAATGGGCTTTTTGGCCCATTAAGCTATAAGCTGATGCCATAAGCTAAAATTTGACACACAAGCTTCTTTTGAGTTACTTAAGAGATTTGTAAAAAGAAAATTGGAAAAAGCACAAGAAATAAGCCCGAAATAAGCCAAGACTCTCTTCACAAAACGACAAAATAGTTGTTTTGAGTTCTAGACCACCTCAAGTGCTGATTCAACTTTCAAAAGCTTTTAAATGACTTAACTAAGCAAAATTGATTGGTGTGAAAACACCCATCCTTTTTACCAATTAATTACAATAATAACCGAGCCAAAACGTGTATTTTATGTCATTTATGTCGTAATTATGCGTGGTTTGTGTTTTTATTGTGATTTAGGACGAAAAGGTGAAAAGTGGAGAAAACACGGGCATTCACAGGCTTTTATAGAAGAAAACGACAAAAGACGAAGTCAAAAGATCAAGAGTGCAAAAAGAACGGAAGTACAAGGCCTATTCTAAAGATTTATCGAAGAACAAGTCTAAAGACGGAAGTTTAATTAAGCCAAAGAACTCAAGTCTAATAAATGAAGAAATTAAAAGACGAGTTTAAATTAATCCCGAGACAAAGTCGAAAAAGTCGAAGAACTTAAAAGACGAAAAGACGTGAAGAAAGAAAGAAAGAAAAGAGGAAGCCACCAACCACTCCCTTTTCCTATAAATACCCTTCATTTCACCACATGAAAGGGTGTTAGTAATTTAGATTAGTTTTAGTTTTAGGAGTAGGAGTAGTAGTTTTAGGGAGAGAAAGTGACAGTTTCTCTCACTAGAACTTTAATCTTTCATCTTTTATCTTTCTTTTTTTTAATCAAACCTTTACCTTTTTAAGCTTAATCTTGTATTAATCTTCATGTTATTAATCTCTTATGTTAATCTCAATCTTGCTTTCATCATCTTTTTCATCAAGTTCTTATTTAAAGTTTTGATCTTTTAAACTTTTCGTGTTTTTAAGTTAATCTTTTTATGTTTTGATTTTTAAGTTTGCTTATTTAAAGTTTGAAAAAGTTGATTTTAGTGCTTATTTGATCAGTTTGATATAGGATTCGTGCTAGTTTTGGAAGAGCTTATTCAATAGCTTATCTCCTTTGCTTATATTTCGGATCATATAGGATATCGGAAAGGGAAAACCCCTTTCCGATCGAACATTCCGAGCAGACCCCCTTTTTCCGATCACCCGATCGGAAAAGGGTTTTCGTATTCCGATTGGCGAAGTCTCCACATTCCGATTGTACTTGTTTTCCCTTATTCCGATTATGCATGTTTTGATTATTCCGATTGACCTCTTTAGTTAATATTCCGATCTAGCTTGTTTGTGGGTTATTCCGATTGCATCCAACATCTGTATTCCGATTGGGGATTTGCTTAACTTTCCGATTGTGCTCCTTTTGAAACATTCCGATCATGCCTTTCCGACGGGGTTACATTCCGATCGGATTCCAATTTGGATTCCGATCGGGTGTATTCCGATTGGATGTTTCGTTTTGTTTTAATATTTCGTCAAAGTGTCAATTTTTCTCGTTTTACTTTTAGTCCTTTTTAATTTCATTTTGAATTTTTATTTAATTGTTAATTTACTTTTCGCTAAGTTTTAATTTTACGTCATTTTATTTCTCGTCATTTACTTTTAACGTTTTAAATATTGCACCATTTACGTTTCAACTAGTTTTAGTTTTAATTTCCCGTCCTTTATTATTAAGTCTTGCACATTTATTTTACCAAATCCAAAAATATTTGTTTCACCAAGAACAACTAATCTCACACAATTAACCGGAAATCAATTCGATTAGACACCGAGAATAACGAACTTTCAACGAGTAAAATCTCTACATTAAAATGGCGCCGCTGCCGGCTCTGTTCGTGAGGATTATCGGTTTTTTTGTGAGAGACGCGTTGGATTTTGGGATCCGTTCACTCGTGAACGTTATTTTTCGTATTAAAAAATTTTCAAAAATCCAAAAACATTTGAAAAATCATAAAAAGCATTTCTTTTTCAAAGTTTTGCACCAAAAATATTCTTCTTGCTTATCTATCTTTCTTTATGGATTTTTATGTCCATTGCGTCCTGTGTGGGAAACAATTATCTGGGAACAACTCTTGTCAATGGTGTACATGTGAGCGGTGCGAAAACGATATCGACAACACACAATTCGGATTTTGTCCCTTGTGCAACTCGACTAATTCATTCTTTTTGAACCCACCTCCTGTTCCCCCCTGCATCTTTTGTGGAAGCGATTCTCATTGGCATGTTTGTGCCCGGTTCGATACCCGTATGGTCACGGGCAAGAACCGGGGTACAATTATGACAATGATAATAGCTATCCACAAGACGCACCTGATTTTTCTCCATACCCGGTTTGCAACAACTGTGGGGGTCCTCACGATACCTATTATTGTCAACCAATGAATTATTATGAGCAAAATACGTGTCCTCAGTTTTCTTCAACAATGGATTATTATGAACCAAACCCGGTTTCTAATTCTTCTCAACCGATGAACTACTATGAGCCACAACCATGCTATAATTCAAGTTTTCACCACTTTGAGCCCCCACATCACACCCTCAATCATCAATCCTCTCAGCAAATTAGTCTTGACCAACAACTCACTTCTTTGAATGACATTCTAGAAAGTATAGCTCAACTTCGAGCTGACTTACATCATGAAAGGCAACCGTTGCTTGATGTGGACGAAACCTTGAAAACCACCGACACCTTTTTGAGCCAATTTAGTCGTTTTCCCTTCTTTTCTACACCAAAATGTTTAATTACAGCGTGGGATAGAATTGGTGAAATTGAACATACTTGGGGCGATGAACAATAAAAGTTTCTGCATGAGCTTCTTAAAGATGTGGAGGTTATCAAGGAAGAGTTAGCCGACTACGTCACTCCTAATTGGACTCGTCCCATCTATTATGATGATGACGACTACGATGATGTCTACACTTTCAACCAATCTTCTGAAGTTGCTGCTCCTACTGTCGATGTTACTACTACATCTAAGGATCTAGATTCGTTGAGTGAGCTTAGTGATGTTGGTCTCGACAAAGTATTGGATGATAAGGTTTGTGACTTACCTGCTATGGAGCCTGAGGACGATGTTGCTCTCACAGAAGAGGTCGATCCTAATGATGTCGTTTTTTCTCCAAGCTATGAGAATTTCACTTTTGAAATTCCTCAGTCTCCACCGGGAGATGCAGACGATGAAGATTTATTCTCTCCGGTTTACGAGAAGTTCACCGATGAACATGATCTTGTGGATAAGGTGTAAGACGTGCTTCTTCGCGATAGATTACGGAAAGTTCATCTTCTTATTTCTCAAATCGAAGAGTTGACTTCTCCTTCTCTTTCCAAGTCTTTACCTCCATCTATTCCTCCCGTTGAAGATAATGACCCATTGCTGGAAGAAATCGATATCCACTCCCTCCCTCCAGGTATTGATGACTCTGACACGGAGGGGGACATTATTTTTGATAATTTGCTGCAGGAAGATATTGTCCCAAATCCCCCTCCCGAGCACATTTCATCCTCCCCTTTAGCCACCATCACGGAGGATGAATGCTTTGATCCGGGAGGTGACATTGATTATGCTATGATTGATAACAATACGGCTTTGCCGCTTGCTCAGCATCCATTGTCTTTGGGGGAGGACATTGTGCTTACTTTACCCACCCCACCTCCCGTGGATCTTGATTTCACATACTTTACGTCTGTTGAAAGGACCTTTCTCCCATACAGGACTTATTCCCCCGCCTCTCCTTTGTTGATGTCAACCGGGAACGAGGACAAGGTATTTGATCCCGGTATCACATTCGAGGCTTCCTCATGGACCATTTAATTCGGGGGCGAGTCAGGCTCGTGACTCGGTTAAGAAAAACAAGCGCTTTTTGGGAGGCAACCCAATTATTTATCTATTTTCACCATAAGTGTAGGGGGGAGCCCCGTGGTGTTTCTTGCTTTCTTTCTTATCATGTGCAGGGATTAGAGCTTCAAAGACACACTCTTGATGACTTTTGACGAACCGTGACTCCGTGTTCCCTTCTTCCCGGTTCTATCCTAAACTCTTTTCGATTCACTATTTTATATTTCTCAATATTAAAATAGGAATCTCTTTAGTTGTCTCTTTCTTAGCGAGATTTAAACAACGTGCACAATGTCCTAAGTGTAGGGGAGTTTACTTCCACATTCTTAAACATTGAAAACAATGTTTATCTTAAGTGTAGGGGAGACTTCTATCGAAGTTGAGTGGTCTTTTCCTTGTATTTGCCCTCATTTTAACCGGAAAATCAATTTTTCGACATTTTTCAAAATTTTTAATCTATTTTGGCCTAGTTGTAGTCTCCTTTATTTTTGTTACTTTCTAGCATTTTAATAAAATGGTTTTAGCAAGTTTAGATATCTTAGATATATTAGGCCCGTTGTGAATATTTTGACTCAACCCGAGTTTACTTATCCAAATTCACTCTAGCTACTATCCTTAACCATGTAGACCTTAATTGGTTTATTAGGCTAAGCATCCACGAGTCTCATTCCGTGAGATTTTAAATTGTGGAGAACGAGAAATGATAGAGTTGGTTACAAGTTTGGTATTCTCTCATTAAATTATGTGAGTTAATTATGATCTTTTTCTCCCATCACTTGCTAATAAATTATCTGCAATAAGTAAGGTCGTACGATTTGAAAAGTTACTTAGCTTCTAGCCCAAGATCGTTTAAAAGTTGCTCGGTAATGATAAGAGTTCATAGCCAAGGCATAACTTATGAAGCGGGGAGCGAAGATTGGCGAGTCCGAAAAGGCCCTAACAAGGCATGAGGATTCAATTTTATTGCTGAAGATCCAAAGTGATGTGAAAAGCATTATTCCCAAAATCAGTATGAAGGATCAAGACTCACGACGAAAAGCAATCAACTCCTATAAAGATCATGGAGAAGTCTATCCGAAAAGACCCTAACAAGGTATGAGGATAAATAGATCCATGTCCGAAAAGGAGGCGGATCGTTGTATCTCAAAATCCCAATTAGAGATTGAAGAAATAATCATGAAGCCGTGGTCAACAAAGTTGGAGTACCCCTCAAAAGTCTCCAAGTGAAGAAACTCTATTAACGATGAGAAGACCATTATCTCAAGAACGTCTCTCAAAGATATGAAGTATGAAGTACATGCCAAATATCGGCCCGAGAAAGGTCTCAAATCGTGAACCAAGTTATGCCAAGATATGAACTTTTTGATATCCCGAGAAGCAGTTTTAAGAGATTTTGTCCTTTAGTTAACTATTGATCAAATCGTCCTACTTTGCTTTCAGCCTAAATAAATTATCGAAATAAGTCAACAATGCATCCTCGTGATCATTCAAGACATCAATAAAATATAAGAGATACTCGTAGGAATAAGGGAGTTTAAGTGATTAATTGAACCACATGAGTAAATGTTTGTTATGCTAACTTGTACTAACAATGATCTTGTTTTTAAGCTTGGCATGGGGAACGTGAAACTTGAGGGAGATGAACATTCATGACACACAAGCCCTAATGTAAGTCTTAGATTTCTTTACAAGTTTCTTCCTTGTTGCATCTTGTTATTTTCTATCTTTTTGATTTTCCTTAGTTGTTTAATAAAGGCCAAGGTAGGTTGATTATGATGGAAAATGTAAAACGTGCTTTGTAACTAATGCATTGCATGAGGACATTGCAATGGTTAAGTGTAGGGGATTTGATAGGTGTGAAAACACCCATCCTTTTTACCACTTAATTACAATAATAACCGAGCCAAAACGTGTATTTTATGTCATTTATGTCGGAATTATGCGTGGTTTGTGTTTTTATTGTGATTTAGGACGAAAAGGTGAAAAGTGGAGAAAACACGGACATTCACAGGCTTTTATAGAAGAAAACGACAAAAGACGAAGTCAAAAGATCAAGAGTGCAAAAAGAACGGAAGTCCAAGGCCTATTCTAAAGATTTATCGAAGAACAAGTCTAAAGACGGAATTTTAATTAAGCCAAAGAACTCAAGTCTAATAAATGAAGAAAATATAAGACGAGTTTAAATTAATCCCGAGACAAAGTCGAAAAAGTCGAAGAACTTAAAAGACGAAAAGACGTGAAGAAAGAAAGAAAGAAAAGAGGAAGCCACCAACCACTCCCTTTTCCTATAAATACCCTTCCTTTCACCACATGAAAGGGTGTTAGTCATTTAGATTAGTTTTAGTTTTAGGAGTAGGAGTAGTTTAGTTTTAGGGAGAGAAAGTGACAGTTTCTCTCACTAGAACTTTAATCTTTCATCTTTTATCTTTCTTGTTTTTAATCAAACCTTTACTTTTTTAAGCATAATCTTGTATTAATCTTCATGTTATTAATCTTTCTTGTTAATCTCAATCTTGCTTTCATCATCTTTTTCATCAAGTTCTTATTTAAAGTTTTGATCTTTTAAACTTTTCGTGTCTTTAAGTTAATCTTTTTATGTTTTGATTTTTAAGTTTGCTTATTTAAAGTTTGGAAAAGTTGATTTTAGTGCTTATTTGATCAGTTTGATATAGGATTCGTTCTAGTTTTGGAAGAGCTTATTCAATAGCTTATCTCCTTTGCTTATATTTCGGATCATATAGGATATCGGAAAGGGAAAACCCCTTTCCGATCAAACATTCCGAGCAGACCCCCTTTTTCCGATCACCCGATCGGAAAAGGGTTTTCGTATTCCGATTGGCGAAGTCTCCACATTCCGATTGTACTTGTTTTCCCTTATTACGATTATGCATGTTTTGATTATTCCGATTGACCTATTTAGTTAATATTCCGATCTAGCTTGTTTGTGGGTTATTCCGATTGCATCCAACATCTGTATTCCGATTGGGGATTTGCTTAACTTTCCGATTGTGCTCCTTTTGAAACATTCCGATCATGCCTTTCCGACGGGGTTACATTCCGATCGGATTCCAATTTGGATTCCGATCGGGTGTATTCCGATTGGATGTTTCGTTTTGTTTTAATATTTCGTCAAAGTGTCAATTTTTCTCGTTTTACTTTTAGTCCATTTTAATTTAATTTTGAATTTTTATTTAATTGTCAATTTACTTTTCGCTAAGTTTTAATTTTACGTCATTTTATTTCTCGTCATTTACTTTTAACGTTTTAAATATTGCACCGTTTACGTTTCAACTAGTTTTAGTTTTAATTTCCCGTCCTTTATTATTAAGTCTTGCACATTTATTTTACCAAATCCAAAAATATTTGTTTCACCAAGAACAACTAATCTCACACAATTAACCAGAAATCAATTCGATTAGACACCGAGTGTGACAATCCGTCAATTTATGGTTGATATTTTATTCTCGAATATTATTTAAAAACATTATTTTAATGTTACAATATGAACTCACTTATTTTTGGGAAGAAATTTGGATTTACGTCCTGGAGTAGCATCGACTACGTCTAAACCGGAGGATTCAACGTTACGTGCTTACGTTTACATACACCGTCTTTGGTGACAGTCCGACATTTCAGAAAAATAAATTTATCCATGAATATTATTTTGGAGTTTTAAATTTGTGTTGGTTCATAAACTCACAAATTTACGAGAAGAGATTAGGACTTACGATTTTATTTTAACGTCCTTTACGACTAAACCAGAAACCCTAGGATTACGTATTTACGTTTTCGAACTCCGTTTTTGGTGAGACAATTTTTATTGGATTCGTTTTGTGACGTTGTTTCTTAATTTATAAAAATATTTTTCGTAAAACGACCCGAGGGCACGCAAATCGAGAAAACTAGAATCGAGAAATACCCGTAAACTAGTGAGATGGGACAAAATACATTGTCCCACCCCACTAGCTTAAATGGGACAGCACTAGCATGACACCACAAGCTCATGTGGCATCATGTTAGCTACAAGTATACATGTGTAAGCCATGCTTACTTTGTAAGCTAACTTACACCCCACTATCTCCAAAACTAGCAACCAAAACCACTCTTCTCATTTCCATCATTTCCCACTCATGCAAACCACACACATTTTATCTCTACTCTCTCTATGATTTCGTGTATATCCAACCAAGAACACACTCATTTGATCAAAATTAACCACAAAATCCTATGTTATTTCTACATATGTTGAAATCCTCATGAAGCTCTCTTTGATGGTGGTGATTATAACATCCATGGAGGAGTTTTCATGGTGTCTTGGGGCTGATTTTCCACAAGGAGTTCATGAAGCATGGTGGTCATGAAGATGGTCTTGGTGCATCACAAGTCTCTCCATCAAAAATCCATGTTTTGATCAACCTACATCATCATGGTGGTATAAAGATTGTCCTCCTCATCTTCTTGTTATTTTGATTATGTAAACATATATTTTATTTCCTATTGTATATGTATATGATGATTATATGATGATAAAAATGTTATGTGGGGATTTGTTGTTGATAATCATGGATAAAAAGATGAAAAACTACAAGTAAAAATGGGTAAATCTTGTTTAAATGATAGGCTGTATAAAAACAGTAAAGAACCATATGGTAAACTGATAAAATGATGAAGTAGAATGGATTTACAGTAAGCTATGGGTCTTGTACACATGTGAGAGTTGGTCATGCAATGGAATCAAAATAATGAGTGAGATATGATCAAAACAAGTTTAGGGTATAAATCTGAGGTTACTGTTTTGGACGATTTTTAGAAAATACTTAAAAGATGATTCAACAGTAGCTATAAAAGAGTTAAATGTAACACATATCATGTAGTTTATGTGATAAAAATTTGAGCTTCTATCTCCATATAAAACTCAAGATATGGCAGTTTTGGTGAAAGTGAAGATAAAAATCAGATTTTGGAAAATAATGTATAATACTATTATATAAGCACTCAAAATTTAATAGTATAAAATATAAAAGAAAACCCACTAACTTATGGATTTTATTTATATAAATAAGTTAAAGTTTAAATAAGTGGAAATTTTATAAAAATGGTAACTTGTTATGTTTTATAAGTTATAAAAACTATAAACATGATTTTTACGACTTTTTTCGGCTATTGCCGTAAAATTAACGTTTTTGTTAAATAAAACTTAGACGGTTGGACCCGTCTAATGTAAACTTTATAAAACTCATATACTGATATATAGACATGTATAAGAAGTAAAAACCGATAAAACCCGAACTATAGGACATACGGACATTAACGAGATAAATTAACGTTATTGGACTAATAATTGGACTAAATAAGATAAACACTTATAAAAAGAACTTATTGGGCTTAACCCATTTGGGCCCAACATGGAAAGTATACATACTGATAAAATAAGTATAACAAGGATTAAAACAAGTTAAGGAACTTATAATAAGTTTATTGGACTTAAAACACGTAAATGGGTAAAACTAGTAAACTAGTATAAAAGTTATCGACATATAACACTAAAATGAGTAAACGAGAATATGTAAACCCACTTGATCATCATATATATATAATCATCATATGTATACATAATTGTTATTTTTATAAATTCATTGGACAAATGTCTAAGACCGAGTATTATTTGTCTAGGTTTCCGTGATTGAAGCACGTACCGTACGTCCGAATTGCCGATAACCCGCCTTCCAATATCAACGTGAGTTCATAGCCTCGCACTCTTTTAAATGTTTTTATAAATGTTTTATAAACCCGCGAGGGAGATAACATGTTAGTTTTTATAAAATAGGACAGCATTTGTCCCGATTGCTTGTTTATTGATTTGGACCCGATTGATTGAATGACCCGATTGTATGACTCGATAAATGATTAATGGACCCGATAGATGAAATAAAATGGATTATTAAAGTTAGGTTATGTCACTAAAAGTCCCATTAGCATGAATTGTGAACTACCGGGATTTGGTAGACGCTTATGCATTTAATAGTACTATTTGGGGACGATCACCCCAGTTCGCGCCTTGACGGTTGATCCCCGTCGTGCCACATTGATTGGTAAGCGAATTTATGTATGAGAAGATTTCCATAGCGTGACCTTTGTGACGACACGCTACTTTAGATGGGCAAAATTGGTATCGGGTTAGCTACCCGTTTTGGTTTAGTAAGGTAACAATGTCATGCGGCTTGTAATAATCCAAAACTAACGAAACACTACTAGACGCTTCGAATTACGATGTATTGCCTGACTAGCAATACAGGGTCATACTAATGATATTATGTTTGTGTTTTGGTTTTCATAACCATATTCATATAACGGTTTTTATTTGATTTTATACAACGTCATAAGACGTATTGTATGATGATTTTACGACATTGGCTCGTATAATAATTTTTACGGCAAATGCCTATATTATGATTTTCGATAAGGATTTGTATAAAACGACTTTGGCTATTTTATGGCCTATTAAAGTGATTTGTATAAAATGATTTTCAGTAATAATTTTATACTGATATTATATTGATGGAATTTATTAAACTCTATGAATTCACTCGGCGTTATCGCTGACCTTTTCTTTTAACATGTTTTATCTCAGGTACTTGAAGGTAATTCTCGGGAAGACGACAAGAATTCATGGCCCGCACTTAAACAATATTTTCCATTCAAATACTTTGTAAAACTTTGTATAAAATATAATGACTTGGGACCGTTGTATCTTTGATGTTTATGAATGGAAATGATTTTATTATTAAACGACGCGATTTTTATGCGTTGTCTATGATGTGAGTAATGTGTTATCCCGTAACACCAACTAGTCTTCCGCTGTACTGAGTTGTAGAAATTTGGGGGTGTTACAGTTTGGTACCAGAGCTCTCGTATAGAGAACGAAAGATTTTTAAAACTAAGGTTTTGAATAAAACATTTCAAAATCTTTTAACTATAAACATTTTTCTAAAAATGTCTAAAAATCTTTTGACTATAACGGTGCCGAAGAATTCCCGAGTTACCGACAAGGCCAAGACTGAGAAGTGTTATTTTAATATATATATAACTTGGATTATATATATCTGATGTAATTTTATTACATGATTGTTTGATGATTATTTTGATTTTTATACGAGGTATTTATACGACGTAGATTGTCACAAGAAACCCTAAATCCCCTAGTAAATTAATCGAAGCTATTCTCGTAGGAATTCTAGCTATCCTAGATCTAAATCAAGTTGCAGATATTTATGATCCCAACAAATGGTTGATACTCGTAGGAATGTAGATATTAGTTGATTGTGATATTGAAAGAAGAATTGGCGAGATTAAATCTGATATCGATGTCATGACGATCTTTTCTTATAAGAGTGGAGTTTGACAAAACGTTACCACCTAGAAAGATGTCATCTGATTCGTTGTCATCCAATTCTTAAATTGAAATCGAAAGGGTGAATGTTGCACTTGAGGCTGTCATTGGAACCATTACCCAAAAGCCTCATGGCACTAGTACCTTTCCGAGAAGTCTAGTTGAATGATCAAGTCATTTCATACTAGTGACTCATTTGATAATTGTTGTTGTAAGAGCTATATGATTGGAATTAAGTGTTGATTCATATTGAACTTTTATTGCCCTATTAAGGCCTAATAATAAGATTGAAAATATTGGAAAATGAGGTAGGATATCGAAGTGAGTATAAAATTGGTTAAGACTTGAATAAAGTAACAATTTAACCTGTATGGAATAAGAAATTGTTAAAAGGAAGTCGTTAAGTTTTGTGATTAGATTATAAGGTTTTTATTGATTGTTGATTCGTGTTGAGTGTTGTTCCTAGGTCATTGTCCACTAATGAGGATGCCCAGTGTCCAATAAATAAATTGAAGAAATCTTCTTCTGAATTGGGACCGATGGATCTTCCGGGACAGGCAGGACACCTAATGACTCTTGTAGATTAGTATTCATTGTGGTATCTTTTAAAAATAATCCCTAACTTAACTGTGACATCAGTGGGTAGGATGAGTTCTGAGAATTGTATGACATAGTGACACGTAATGTGTTACAGTACAATTTTGACTTGTTTGTGATTAATGAAAAAAAAAATGACTACCTTTGATTGCTAAATCCTACATGTATCGATGTTATCTATCTTATTGCTTCATCCTAATGATCGCATTAGTGATGTAACCATTGAACGAGTACTCATCTCGAATAGAGTTACGTTGTGAATCATTCTTCATGAGTGCCATCAAGGTCATGAACCTCATGATTATTTGGCTAAGCTCATTCCCTATCATATCGTAGTTAATTCTTGGTGAGCAAGCTTTCATCACTCCTTTGCAGATCACACATTGTTTTTATAAGTTAAAACAGTATCCATTGAGAAAAATTAAATTTTCATCACTACAGGGATTATTCCAAGTGAGAATTATAATTGATTGTTATCGGAATGAAGTTGTTTATAAAACGCTTTGGAAACTTAATTGTTTTCATAACAAAGAAAATCATTGTAAATTTATTTTTGATTCTTATTTAAGAATTAAGCATGAAAATGTTTTTTTTATTATAAACATGATGATAAAATTTTGACGAACTGAGTATTGCATCGTTAATCTTGAAATTGTATATAGTTGCGCGCCTACATACAATTTGGAATGGACTATGCAAGACTGATTAGTAGTCACCATAAAACTAATGAATAAACACTACATTTTCTTTGAAGATTGTGAATGATTAAAATTTTATGAGATCTGCAAGAAGTGAAAAATAGGGACATAATGTTAGGGACACCTACATATGTGCCTATAGCATCTATTCTTCTGAGTCGAATTTACTCATCTGTGGAAATTTGTCTTATTTGACAATTGATATTCCGTTCTTGTCCAATTCTCCCGTAGTGAGATTCTTAGGAAAAGTATCTGATTACCGAGTGTTGATAACCGACTGGATGTATTGACGTTCTCATCATTTCTTATGATTTGATTTCATTTGAATGACCTGGGTAACGATCCGAGGAGCTTTCGAATGCGTACCCAAATTATGAAAACATGGGATATATTCATATTCATTAAATGTTTTCGTCTGTATCTGATTTGAAATTCTATCGTGTAAATCATGCGTTGAACTTACTCTTTTAAGGTTAGTTATGTTTCCTAATATCCTTGAATTTGTGAAGGATTGTGAGTTATTATTAGACTTTTGAGAAGTTCACATCTTATCGACGGCAATAAAACTGGAAAGTTGGTAATGCCAGTAGAATGGATTGATTGATTATGACATGACGACATTGTCTTAATTGATGGGAACTCGAGTAGAATTCCCTAAATGATAAGATGTTGATTATCAAAAATGATCTAAATAATTCTTGATGGATGATTTTATCCTGTATTTAGATTTGAAATTATACCGTGAATGGTTGTGAACTAGTTATAGATATTATAATCTAGAAATAACTTAAAGTGAATTTATTAAAAGATGTTTATCTTATCTGAAACTTTAGGAGGTATTTGTTAGTGAATTACCTAGACTTTCGCCATTAAGGCAAGTTGAAATTGATATTGATTATATTTCCGGTGCTGCACCTGTGGCTTGTGCACTGTACGTCAGCACCATCTGAATTTAAGGAATTACCGTACAACTGAGAGAGTTGTCGGAGAAAGATTTTATTATACCAAGCCTGTCATCCTGAAGAGCTATGGTGTTATCTTTCCTTATATTTATAGATTACTGTGACTGAGTAAATTGACAATCGAAAACGATGTCCATAACTCGAAATGGAAGATTTGTTCGATCATTTACAAGGTTCTAGCGTATGTTTTAAAGATTTGATCCATGGCATGATTATCAACAACTTCGCATCTGCGAAAGAGATTATCTATTCCAATCACTACATCCGGAACTTGTAATGAACATTATGAGTTTTACGTGATGTTGTATGGATTGACTAATACACATGTAGCATTCATAAACTTGGTGAATCATGTGTGTAGGTTGTAATTTGATAAATTCATGCTCGTGATCATTAAGAACTATATGTTTGTTTATAAGAATAAGAATGAGATAATAATTATTTATAAATTGACCTGAATTGGCTGAACCATGAAAACCTATACCTTAAATATTAACACGTGATTAAAGACTTAATCCTTTACATAAAATGACCGTTGGATTAATAATGGTAAGATGTATGCATATAGACTCTTCAAAAATTAAGAGCCCTTTTAAGACTTTGGATTTTACCAAAAAGAAATGGAAATATATTTTGACAAATGTTTTAACAAAGGATTTTAAGGGATTATTCCCTTATACACAAACCATTTAACTAAACTTCTGTTTAGGGGTAAATGTTTGTGTATACCTTAAGATAACTTAAGAAGAATTGAGGAAACCTTTTAAATCATGACTTAAAATTTGAAACGACACTTTTTGCTTTTCAACTAAGAAAATTTTGACCAAAGTATAAACAAAGGTTTTTCGAACATTTACGAATCCTATTAATTATTTTCGATAAATCAACAAAAATCTTGTTAATTAAATTCAAATTTAATTTTGAACATTTTATATAACTGGATGGACTAAGAAATTTAAAATCTTTACGTTTACGTTTCATAAAAATTTAATAAATAATTATTTAATTAATTATAATGATTATCGACGCTCTAGACGATGGATTGAGTAAAACGGATAAAAATAATAGTTGAGACGAAACTGAAACATAAAAGATATGAAGGAAGAATTTTGAATAAATACGGTTATGATATTTATTTCATCAGGAAAGTGAATGTAATTACTGACGCATAATATATAAAGAATATCTGAGTGAATTGTGGACATGATAATTATATCATCATGAGAAGTGAATATAGATACCGACGTATTATGTAGAAAAGGTAAAGAACCAGTTAGGACGTGTTCCTTAATAATGAAGGTGCAAAATAAATTGCCGAACAATTTAAATATAAACGATGTTTGTAAGAAGGGATAATATAGATTATAAAAGAGGCTCGCGGCTAATGTGAACCATTAAAATAGATAAGCCGATAGCGTTAAATGATTAAAAGGCCACTTGTGGTTGCCTAAATATGGAGGATCATGAGATGTAGTCATATTGAATTCTTGTAAGTATAAGTATTCTATTCCTGTCATTTCTAATTTAATGTATCATTACCAGAAGAAGTTGTACTAATGACAAATTATGAAGGCAAACATCGCCTCATACATTAGTAAACGTTTAGCTATTGCAAAGGTCATCATCTGAATTTGATTCGATTTGGGTCATCGTCGACAGACTAACCAAATCTGCTAATATCATTCCCGTTAATGATAAATGCAAAAGAGTTATGTAAACATAGTGTGCCTGTATCGAACATCTATATCAAGATCCTCGCTTCGCATCAAATTTCTAGAGATTTGCTCAGAAATCATTGAGAACGAACCTTGATGAGAATACTATGTACCACCCCAAATCGAAGGGACGAGGTAAAGTAACGATACAAGGTAATATAAGTGTTGTTTTATGTTTGAATGATTGACCTTTGGTAATAGACCGTATAATCGTTTCCCTTTGGAAGAATTATCATTGATAATCATCGTATTAGGGTCGAGATCGAATCTTGTTAAGATCTAAATCTTAGAGCATTTGTAAGCAGGAGTTGAGATAAAGACACCCGACATACACCTATTGTGAGTTGGACATGTCTTTTAGGTTTAAGGTTTCCTATGATGGCGAACCTAACCTTGCAAAATACCTGACCCGCGAGATCTGAAATGGTTGTTGAAATTAGGATTTGATTATTAACTGCCGATAGTGGGCAAGAGGTTATGTGAATATGAAATGTAGATCTTGAAGTACCAAATGGGTAGCGAAGTTATGCCACAATTTTTAAAAACTTGGAAAAATGAATTCATGATCTGACAAATCATGGGATATAAGTCCCCGTTGTATGGGACCATTGAGATGATAAAAAAAAATTGGTCTGAAAGGCATATAAGCTGGATCTACCCTAGGACTTCAACGACTGCGTGAATTATGTTTCGTATATCGAACTTGATGGAATATCTATCAAGTTAAAATCTGAATTCTTCTTAGTAATGTTTAGATCGGCGAAAAGTTGCATTCATCAGAAACCCGTGAACATCATGGATAGAGAAAGTAAGTCAACATTTAGCCTGATCTTATTCCCGTAGTTATGTTTGATGAAACTCGCGTATTATAATGGATTACACTTGTGAGAAAAGACCGAATGTGGAGGAAATACCCACATGGCTTTAACTCTATAAGAAGCGAGTAGTAAGGTAAGATGATCTTTGAGGACAAAGATCCTGTTTAGGGGTAAATGCTGTGACAATCCGTCAATTTATGGTTGATATTTTATTCTCGAATATTATTTAAAAACATTATTTTAATGTTACAATATGAACTCACTTATTTTTGGGAAGAAATTTGGATTTACGTCCTGGAGTAGTATCGACTACGTCTAAACCGGAGGATTCAACGTTACGTGCTTACGTTTACATACACCGTCTTTGGTGACAGTCCGACATTTCAGAAAAATAAATTTATCCATGAATATTATTTTGGAGTTTTAAATTTGTGTTGGTTCATAAACTCACAAATTTACGAGAAGAGATTAGGACTTACGATTTTATTTTAACGTCCTTTACGACTAAACCGGAAACCCTAGGATTACGTATTTACGTTTTCGAACTCCGTTTTTGATGAGACAATTTTTATTGGATTCGTTTTGTGACGTTGATTCATAATTTATAAAAATATCTTTCGTAAAACGACCCGAGGGCACACAAATCGAGAAAACTAGAATCGAGAAATACCCGTAAACTAGTGAGATGGGACAAAATACATTGTCCCACCCCACTAGCTTAAATGGGACAGCACTAGCATGACACCACAAGCTCATGTGGCATCATGTTAGCTACAAGTATACATGTGTAAGCCATGCTTACTTTGTAAGCTAACTTACACCCCACTACCTCCAAAACTAGCAACCAAAACCACTCTTCTCATTTCCATCATTTCCCACTCATGCAAACCACACACATTTTCTCTCTACTCTCTCTATGATTTCGTGTATATCCAACCAAGAACACACTCATTTGATCAAAATTAACCACAAAATCCTATGTTATTTCTACATATGTTGAAATCCTCATGAAGCTCTCTTTAATGGTGGTGATTATAACATCCATGGAGGAGTTTTCATGGTGTCTTGGGGCTGATTTTCCACAAGGAGTTCATGAAGCATGGTGGTCATGAAGATGGTCTTGGTGCATCACAAGTCTCTCCATCAAAAATCCATGTTTTGATCAACCTACATCATCATGGTGGTATAAAGATTGTCCTCCTCATCTTCTTGTTATTTTGATTATGTAAACATATATTTTATTTCCTATTGTATATGTATATGATGATTATATGATGATAAAAATGTTATGTGGGGATTTGTTGTTGATAATCATGGATAAAAAGATGAAAAACTACAAGTAAAAATGGGTAAATCTTGTTTAAATGATAGGCTGTATAAAAACAGTAAAGAACCATATGGTAAACTGATAAAATGATGAAGTAGAATGGATTTACAGTAAGCTATGGGTCTTGTACACATGTGAGAGTTGGTCATGCAATGGAATCAAAATAATGAGTGAGATATGATCAAAACAAGTTTAGGGTATAAATCTGAGGTTACTGTTTTGGACGATTTTTAGAAAATACTTAAAAGATGATTCAACAGTAGCTATAGAAGAGTTAAATGTAGCACATATCATTTAGTTTATTTGATAAAAATTTGAGCTTCTATCTCCATATAGAACTCAAGATATGGCAGTTTTGGTGAAAGTGAAGATAAAAATCAGATTTTGGAAAATAATGTATAATACTATTATATAAGCACTCAAAATTTAATAGTATAAAATATAAAAGAAAACCCACTAACTTATGGATTTTATTTATATAAATAAGTTAAAGGTTAAATAAGTGGAAATTTTATAAAAATGGTAACTTGTTATGTTTTATAAGTTATAAAAACTATAAACATGATTTTTACGACTTTTTTCGGCTATTGCCGTAAAATTAACGTTTTTGTTAAATAAAACTTAGACGGTTGGACCCGTCTAATGTAAACTTTATAAAACTCATATACTGATATATAGACATGTATAACAAGTAAAAACCGATAAAACCCGAACTATAGGACATACGGACATTAACGAGATAAATTAACGTTATTGGACTAATAATTGGACTAAATAAGATAAACACTTATAAAAAGAACTTATTGGGCTTAACCCATTTGGGCCCAACATGGAAAGTATACATACTGATAAAATAAGTATAACAAGGATTAAAACAAGTTAAGGAACTTATAATAAGTTTATTGGACTTAAAACACGTAAATGGGTAAAACTAGTAAACTAGTATAAAAGTTATCGACATATAACACTAAAATGAGTAAACGAGAATATGTAAACCCACTTGATCATCATATATATATAATCATCATATGTATACATAATTGTTATTTTTATAAAGTCATTGGACAAACGTCTAAGACCGAGTATTATTTGTCTAGGTTTCCGTGATTGAAGCACGTACCGTACGTCCGAATTGCCGATAACCCGCCTTCCCATATCAACGTGAGTTCATAGCCTCGCACTCTTTTAAATGTTTTTATAAATGTTTTATAAACCCGCGAGGGAGATAACATGTTAGTTTTTATAAAATAGGACACCATTTGTCCCGATTGCTTGTTTATTGATTTGGACCCGATTGATTGAATGACCCGATTGTATGACCTGATAAATGATTAATGGACCCGATAGATGAAATAAAATGGATTATTAAAGTTAGGTTATGTCACTAAAAGTCCCATTAGCATGAATTGTGAACTACCGGGATTTGGTAGACGCTTATGCATTTAATAGTACTATTTGGGGACGATCACCCCAGTTCGCGCCTTGACGGTTGATCCCCGTCGTGCCACATTGATTGGTAAGCGAATTTATGTATGAGAAGATTTCCATAGCGTGACCTTTGTGATGACACGCTACTTTAGATGGGCAAAATTGGTATCGGGTTAGCTACCCGTTTTGTTTTAGTAAGGTAACAATGTCATGCGGCTTGTAATAATCCAAAACTAACGAAACACTACTAGACGCTTCGAATTACGATGTATTGCCTGACTAGCAATACAGGGTCATACTAATGATATTATGTTTGTGTTTTGGTTTTCATAACCATATTCATATAACGGTTTTTATTTGATTTTATACAACGTCATAAGACGTATTGTATGATGATTTTACGACATTGGCTCGTATAATAATTTTTACGGCAAATGCCTATATTATGATTTTCGATAAGGATTTGTATAAAACGACTTTGGCTATTTTATGGCCTATTAAAATGATTTGTATAAAATGATTTTCAGTAATAATTTTATACTGATATTATATTGATGGAATTTATTAAACTCTATGAATTCACTCGGCGTTATCGCTGACCTTTTCTTTTAACATGTTTTATCTCAGGTACTTGAAGGTAATTCTCGGGAAGACGACAAGAATTCATGGCCCGCACTTAAACAATATTTTCCATTCAAATACTTTGTAAAACTTTGTATAAAATATAATGACTTGGGACCGTTGTATCTTTGATGTTTATGAATGGAAATGATTTTATTATTAAACGACGCGATTTTTATGCGTTGTCTATGATGTGAGTAATCTGCTATCCCGTAACACCAACTAGTCTTCCGCTGTACTGAGTTGTAGAAATTTGGGGGTGTTACACCGAGAATAACGAACTTTCAACGAGTAAAATCTCTACATTAAAAATAATAAAAAAAATTCAAATAAGCACAAGCAATAAGCCAGAATAAGCAGATAAGCACTTGTTTAAAAGTCAACTTAATGAGTTTTCTAGTAAAAAGTCAAAGTCAAAGTCTAATAAGCTCCAGATCAAATAAATGGGTCAAATGAGGAAGATCTATCACAAAAAATAAGTTGTTGCAAGTCTGGATAAGCCAAATTGGCTTATGAATAAGCTGAATGATGTTTTACACTAGCAGGGGCTAGTTTTTGAGGTTGAGCAGTGGGAACTTTTCCCCCTGCTTGACCTTTTTGACATTTTGTCTTTAGTGGCTTTTTTGTGGATTCAAGTTAATCAAAGGTACCCAAATGATCAGTTAATCATAAGGAGTCAATATCAATCAGAAAAACACAATTCCAATCAGCCAATTAGCACATATTAATCAAAACATCACCAGACATGCACCAGATATGAACATAAGCAGTTATGAACTCAATAAGCTATTTTAGCAAGATTCAGCCAACCCAATTGCACCAAAAGCATACACAAGCTATAATTAATTCAAATGAACAAGTTTAAACAGGTTTCATGCAATGGTTCAAGGTCTAGATCAACATTCAAGCACAAAATAGTTACTGATGAACAAGAACAAGCAGACCATTTACTTTGCTGATATACTTGACCACCAAGCCAATTTTAGAAACTCAAATCTCTTTAACAGGTTATGTTGGGTATGATTTATCACTTTTTATCCTATGTCTAGGCCTAAAACTAGGTGTGCACCAAATCACAGTCCAAAATATCAACAAATCAAGATTTTATAAGCATATGTTTGATTTAGGTGTTCAAAAGCATACAACTTGCAGAATATCACTCTATTGCACTTCTTAAGCATGAACTAGCAACATACAACAGCAAACACTTAACCAATAACACATATACATCAATATGTAGTCGACCCAAACACCCCTTTATATTTTCAAATCAAGATTTTCAAATCAAAAGTTTGATTTAGGTTAGCACATGCATACGTAAGCATCAAAACATCAAACTTAAACATAAACAACAAGATTTGGAGCCCGAGATCAACACATACACAAGAAGAACTCAAATATCACAAATATACAAAAAATTGACAAATTTTGAGATTAAGGGTTCAAACCTCATGGATGTACATCCACAACCACGTATGTTTGAGCTGATGTGCTAGCAAAAACAAGCACAAGCTTCCGATATCAAGCTACTAAGATGGAACAAAGTTAGAAGCAAAAAATATAAAATAGAAAGGTGACAAAATCTTGATTAATGCAACCCTTGTACCCCACACTTGATTATACCCAAGTTATAAGCCTCACAACACCTTGATAACACAATATCAGAATGCTATGATCCACTTATAGTCTAAGATTTCCAAGGTGTACCAAGGAACTTAGCAAAATATCATGGTTTTAGAACTTTGAGCAATTTCTTGAACAAAGCTTAAGAAAACGTTTTGAGATTCAAGTTTATCAAACATATAACAATAACAAGTAACTAGAAAGATTGGAACTTGGATTTCTTCAAAGATTTAAACACAATTCATTAAACATGAAAATGGATTTACAGAACTTGAACAAAGGAAAAACCAAGAGCAGCTGAAATGTAAAGCCTAAGTGCCTTTATATAGGATACAAGTTTCATCTAGAAAGCATAAAAAACGTATAAACCCTAGTTGTGAAGTTCCCATTTTTCCCTTTGAACTTTTGAATATCTTGGAATCATGTGATAAAATTTTGGTTGTTTGTTGATGGGTAAGCTGTTGGAATTGCATCAAAGGCTCAAAACAAGCTTAAGTTTCAAGCTAGTATCTTGGACGTTGGATGACTGGCAGTTTTTGGCATCTTCCTCACAAAACCGTGTACAAGGTTGATGGCATGTGAAATGTGGTGATGTGGCATGGGTTTTGAAGGTTGGGATATGATTAAGACTAGCTTAATCATAATTCTGGAAGGTTTTGTGGCTTAATTACAAGGCAATTAAGAAAACCCAAATCGTGTTCATGTGTGAATTGTAGCATGTTTATTCTGTTTTTGGGTTTGAAAAAGGTTTTAGGCGCCATTTATTTAACTAATTAGAGATTAGTTAAATTGGTCATGAGTAGATTGTGATGTGGCCAAAAGATGGATTCTGATTGGTTGTTTTAGTGAGTGGGACACGTGTGGGATGGTGAGTGGTTAAGGTATCTATCCCTGTCTGCCAGTTTTGCCCCTCTTCTTTTCTTCTTTTGTTATTTGAAGTTTTAAACAGCCAAACACGATTTCCTTTGTTATTAAAGTTTCATTTTTCATACTTTTGCCCAAAATACTTTTCCAAAGTATTTTCAGGGGTATTTCTTGCCATTTGATGATTCTTGAAGGGCTGTTTTGGCAATTCCTTCAAAGATTATGATCTTTACTTGTATGATTGACTTTTTGGAGGACTAATATAGACAAGTCATGATTGTTAAGGGACTATTTTTGCCAATTCTTTAAAGTGGAGGGCCCTTTTTGTAAATTTGACAAACTTTAAGGACCAAACATGTAATTATGAATATACAAGGGTTTAAAGTGTCAATTTCTCAATATTAAGGGACCCTTCTTGCATAATCTTCAAATCTTCAAGGGTATTTCCTAGAAAATCTTCATTAGGTCTTGGTTCATTGTGCGGCTTCGTTTCCCGTGTTCGTTTTTGCATGTTTCTTGTGATCTTTTGTCATTTTCTCAATATATGTACCTAAAATACACAAGTAACAAACACAAGCATTTATTTGGCATTTTTGATGATATTTAATGCATTTAAAGCCCGTTTTGGACGATGAGACTATGTATAAAAGCAATCTCATCACCTACTCTTAAAACTTAATTAAACTAACTAATGATACAAAATGAAGGATTAGAAGACTATTTATAGGAGGAAGGAAAGTTGGTGTTGTTGCTTCCTTCTTTCTCTTGTCTTCTCGTCTTTTTAAATAACTCGTCTTTCTCGACTTTGTCTCGGGATTCGTCGAATGATAAAATGAACTTGTCTTATAATTTTCTTCTTTTATTAGACTTGGTTCTTCGACTTCGTTAAACTTCCTTCTTTTGTTTTTTTCTTCGATAAATCTTCAGAATAGGCCTTTGAATTCCGTTCTTTTTGCACTCTTTATCTTTTGACTTCGTCTTTTGTCTTTTTCTTCGATAAAAGGCCGTGAAAGCCCGTGTTTTCTTCATTTTTCATATTTTGGTCTCGTTTTTAATTGTTTTAAGTGGTAAAAGGATAAGTGTTTTAACACTTATTAAATCCCATACACTTGACCATTGCAATGCCCTCATGCAATGCATTAATTTCAAAGCACGATTTACATTCTCCATCATAAATAACCCACCTTGGCCTTTATTAAATCTATACACTAACGAAACTAAAAAAATATAAAATTACAAAATGTTTGTGTAAAGAAATCTAAGACTTACATTAGGGCTTTGGTGTTATGAATGTTTATCACCCTCAAGTTTCACGTTCCCCATACCAAGCTTAAAAATGAGATCATTGTTATTATAAGTGTAAAACCCGCATGCTTTTACCATGAATAGTACCCTTAAGATCGTACGTACTAGATTAAAACTTTCCTATTATAGCATGATTACGATTAAGTGTTAGGATTTTACGTATTATGTACGTGTTAGTACACGATAAGTATTTACTACGCACGAACACGCAATAATTATTTGACAATAATTAATCACGAACATGCGATCATGAAATCACGAACGTAATTAAATCACGAACTATTATTAATTACGTATATATATTTATTACAAGCATAAATAAATATATTCGGTCACGGTAATTATTTAACGAGAACACACAAAACGCGAACACAAATAAACACGAACAAACACGTAAAACACGAACACGAGAACACACTTATTAATTAGACACGGAAAACATTCGGGTTACCCCTTGTGGTCCCCATTACCAAGAAATTAACGAGGGAGGATGGGCTTAGCCCATCAATTTTTACTAAAGGGGGGTTAATAATTTTTCACTACTCATTTTTCATTCACAGAAGATTTTAGAAAAAACCCTAAAACCCTCCTTCCCTTTCTTCTTTGTGCCGCCACCCTAAAACACCACAAGGAGGTGGTTTGTGATCTTGGATCTTGGAATTTTAGTTGGTGATCGTGTTTGTTCTTCATCCTTTTGATCCACGAATTCGGTAAATCCTTTTTAAACCTTTTCTTTTGATTTAATCTTTTTATAAATCAAGAACATGTTATGTTTTTACAAAAACCTAATAATTAAACATGTATCTAACATGATTTGGGGTTAACAAAAATCAAAAGTATGTTTTAAGGGGTGTTTGTTTTTGGCCGCAGGCTGCACTAAACCTGAAGGGGTTTCGGTTTGGCCAAACCGACCACCACCAAGACCATACGGTCTTGGTTGGTGTGTGTGGGTCCCACGGCAGCAGTAGGACACGGGGTACCCCGAGTTGGTTCGGTGTACGGTGTCGATTTCATGTCTGGTTCATGCTTTTCAGTCTAGATCCGGTTAATGGTGTATGTTTAGTTTTTATGTTTTATGATCTTATGTCAAAAAATTAAATTAATAAAGTGATATGATTAATTTAATAACATGACTTAGGTTATTTAATTATTAGTAATCATGAAATTAATTAACCTAAGTATTTTATATGTTAGACTTATAATTAATTAATTATTTAAAAACCATGACTATAATTAATTAATTAATATGACTTAGGTTATATTATTAATATATAATAATACATGTTTTAACCTAAGTATTTAAATATATTTAATTAAAAACATGTTATACTTTAATTAAATAATTTAACCTATAGTTTAATTTAATTACATGAAATAATTATTAAACTATACATTATATCATATGACTTAGAAAATAATCATGAAAACACTTAGGCTTATATACTTAGCTTATTTAACCAGCTTATTTCTAATTATGGAAACCTTCTATTTTTAGAAACTTATTTATTTCAGGCAGCTAATCTATTTATGGAAACTTATTTAATTAAGGCAGCTAATCTATTTATGGAAACTTTCTATTTTTAGAAACTTATCTATTTTAAGCAGTAAATCTGTTTTTGGAAACTTTCTATTTTTGGAAACTTTCTATTTTTGGAAACATTCTATCTTGGAAAATTTCTATTTTTGGTAACTTTCTATTTTTGGAAACTTTCTATTTTTGGAAACTTTCTATTTTTGGAAACTTCCTATTTTTGGAAACTTTCTATTTTGGGAAACCTGCTATTTTTGGAAAGTTACTTATGATTACACAGTAAGTATAATAACACATGAAATACCAGAAATACTTAATCAGATTAAATAGAATATAAGATAAACACGGTTTAAGGCTTAAAAAGAGTAAAACATGGTAAGAACACATAAAATAAGCTAAGACATGACATAAAACCAGCTACGTATTTAGTAAGCAAATACTTATTCATGTATGTATTTATGTAGCACTAGTGATTCGGAAGTATGATTCCTCTCAGTTCGTCTTCTTCATTCACTGGACATAAGGTACGGATTCTTGTCCTTTCAGTATGGACATTCTTTCCTTATTAGGATTCCCCGTATGCAGCCAACTGTTTTCCCGTTGTATAAGTTACGTGTTTGATTGCTTATGTTTAATTAAGATTACCTATAGCCATATACATGCATGACCAGTTTCACCTAGTTATGGAGGTACCATAACCATAACATTAGAGGCACCGATGTTATGACTTCACCACGGCGGAGTGATTGCTCGTGGCGTCCCTTCAGCTTTTGGCCATTTATATTATATTTATCATGTGAGGCGTATGGGTGCATCCTAGTTATATGTTTTCAGTCAGGATTTCATGGTGAATGTGGTGTGTGCCTTGCATCCTTCACAAGGAGCTGATCCCTCCTACCCAAAAACGAGTATATTAAATTAGAGGCAACCCCTCTAATTTGCATGATGAGGTCACTCCTCCAAGTGTTCATGCACGGAGGATTTTCATGACCTATATTGGCTAATGGTAAAATATTCTAAACAGTTTTCATATGATAAACATAAGGCTTTTCAAACTATAAAACCAGTTTTATGAACATGTTCTAGGTTTTCCAGGACTTATACATTTCCGCTGCTATGAAGTCTCTACTATGTTTTAGTCACTTATACTATGTTTATATCCGTGCACTAAGCGTTTTGCTCAACCGTTACTTTTCTTCTATGTCCCAAAACGGCAGGTACCCTAGGAAAGACTCGAGCATTTGGAGGACGTGCATAGGATGGAAGCTGCCAGAGACTTCTTTTCCTTTATGCCTTCATATAATTATGATTGTTTAGCCTTTCATTCATTTCCTTTGCTTTATTATGTTTTGGGCTTATGTTTGGGAACCGATGTTTGATTCCCGTTTACCCTATGGTCATGTAATGTTTTAGACATTTATCCTTGTATGCTTTGATGACACGCCATAATTACGCGTGACATTCCATTATCAAAATGGGGTGTTACAATAAGTTAGTAAAGCTAACACTCACTCATGTTGCTCAATTATTCACTTAGACCCGCTTATTCTTAGGTGTATCTCTTATATTTTATTGTTGTCTTGAATGATCACGAAGATACATTGTTGACTTTATTTCGATAATTTATTTAAGCCGAAAATAAAGTTGTACGATTTAATCAATAGTTAGCTAAAGGACAAAATCTTTTAAAACTGCTTCTCGAAACCTCATAAAGTTCATATCTTGGCATAACTCGTTTCACGATTTGAGACCTTTCTCGGACTGATATTTGGCATTGACTTCATACTTCGAATCTTGAGAGACGTTCTTGAAATAATGGTCTTCTCTTCATAATAGGAATTTCTTCACTTGAAGTTTTTGAGAGATTCTTCAAACTTGGACCACGACTTCTTCCTTTTTCTCCAATCTTTATTTGGGATTTTGATATACAACGATCCACCTCCTTTTCGAACTTGGATCCATTTATCCTCATACCTTGTTAGGGTCTTTTCGGATAAACTTCTCCATGATCTTTATGGGAGTAATTTCTTCTCGTCGTGTGTCTTGATCCTTCATATTGATTTTTGATAAATGATTCTTCACATCACTTTGGATCTTTATCAACAAAATGTGTCACTCATGCGTTGTTAGGGACTTTTTTGACTCGCCAATCTTCGCATCCCGCTTCAATAAGTTATGCCTTGGCTATGACCTCTAATTAATCCCGAGTAACTTTTAAACGATCTTGTCCAAGAAGCAAAGTAACTTTTCAAATCGTACGACCATACTTATTGCATTTATTTATTAACAAGCGATGGGAGAAAAAACTCATAATTAACTCACATAAATTCATGAAAGAATACAAAACTTATAATTGACTATATCATCTCTCGTTCTCCACAATTTAAAATCTCAATGAATTAGACTCGTGGATGTTTAGCCTAATAGACCAATTAAGGTCCATATGGTTAAGGATACTAGATAGAGGAAACTCAAATAAGTAAACTCGGTTTGAGTCAAAATACTCATGACGGGCCTAATATATCAAAGACATCTAAACTTATTAAAACCTTTTTATTAAATAATTTATTTAGAAAGAAAATAACAATGAAAAAGGAAAATACTACTAGGCCAAAATAGATAAAAAAATTTTGAAAATTGCCGAAAAATCAATTTTTCGGTTAAAATGAGGACAAATTCATGAAAAAGCCCACTTAACATCGATACAAGTCTCCCTTACACTTAATATAAACATTGTCCTGAATGTTTAAGCATGTGGAAGTAAAATCCCCTACACTTAGGACATTGTGCACGTTGTTTAAATCTTGCTACGGAAGAGACAACATATGTATGATAAAATATTGAATCAAAAGAGTTTAGGATAGAACCGGAAAGACGGGTACACGGAATCACGGGTCGTCAAAAGTCATCAAAAGTTAATCTTTTAAATCTTGAATCCCTGTACGTCATAAAAAAGAAAAAACCAAACACATACTAGGGCCTCCCCTACACTTATTATAAAAAACGGATAAAAAGGATAGATCAACGGGTTGCCTCCCGAGAAGCGCTCGTTTTTTTAACCGAGTCACGAGCCTGACTCGACCTCGAATACTATCGTGGAAAGCACATAGAAAACATTAAAGAACATCCGCCGGGGTCAAATACATGGTTCTCATCCATCAAGTAGCATAAGCCTAAATTGAACAAAACAAGCCAAAGTAGAGTAGGCGAGGTTCCCTTAAGAAAAAGTTAAGCACGGTGGTAGAAGGTATGATAAGATGAAAGCATAGCTCCATATTTTCCAAAAGTCTTTCCTTTTATTTCATCAGATGGATACTGAGATGGCCTAAAAACTATGATACCCGGATCGAACACCTTTTCCTTTAAGGGAAAATAAGACTGACATTCAGTAGACCTTGAAGATTCGCCCATAAATCGCACAATCTCATCGGAAGAAGGTGGAAAGAGAGGTGTCAAAACATAAGTACTACCAATGTTGGTGTCGTCCGGTTTCTTCTCCTTTGAAACGGGCTTCTTAACATCCGAAGGAGGGTAGAGACCATAATCAAAATCCAAGGGAGGAGAATCATGCTCATTAGGAAAATAAGTATTGAGAAAGGTGACGAAATCTTCCTCAAATGAGTAATCCTCTAAAGTAGTATTAAGCGTTGTTGGTGGAGGATCCTCATCTAAAATAGGAGCAAAATCATCTTTGGAAGACACAACACTTCAAGAATCACTCGAAAGAGTGTCAACATCATCAAAGTCATCATAAGTCGGCATGTCTTCATACTCGGAAGTAAAGTCATCATAATCATCATAAATTGGTGGATCACCCAAATCGGAAAGAGAATCGTCATCATATTCATCATAGATTGGTGGAGTATCCAAATCGGAGAGGGAAACATTAGGATCCTACACATGGTCTTGAAAAAGTGGATTATCATAGAAGGTCTCGAAAAGAGGATTGTTATGTAGCACAAAATCATCAAGCTTTGTACTTTCCAATGGAGTTGTAACAAGCTCGTCTTGAAGCACATCAATCATTTTCGCCGACTCTTTTCCATTGGATTTGCTTGTAATCTTCCCTATCTTAAAAACATGTTGATCATTCCCGATCCTAAGAATTAGCTCACCTTCGGTAACATCGACTAAAGCTTTTATGGTTCTCAAGAATGGCCGTCCAAGTATTAACAGAATACGAGGATCCATCTCATAATCAACAACAACAAAATCAACCAGAAAAGTGAAGGTACCAACATTAACAAAAACGTCTTCGGCAATACCAACGAGGTAAGCGAGAGTTCGGTTGGCTAGCTCAAGGGTCATACGTGTTGGTATAAGATCGGGTAATGATAAATTCTTCCAAACACTTAATGGCATTAAATTGATACTTGCCCCGAGATCGGCTAAGGCAGTACATTCTTGGATTTGCGAAAATGAACAAGGTAATAAAAAACGACCGGGATCTCCAAGTTTTTCGGAAGTTCTTTGAGAAGGACTGCAGAACAATTTTCATTTAATCGGGTGTTGACAAACTCAGCCATCTTCTCCTTCTTACTAATCAACTCCTTGAATGCTTTAACAAATTTCGGCATTTGGACAAGTGGTTCAACAAAGCTAATGTTAAAGTTCATTGGGGAGATCATCTTCAAATAGGAAGTAACTTGAGCATCCTCTTTAGTGAGCAATTTGCACTTGTCTAATCTTGAAGGATAAGGGATATTGGGTTTAGGAGGTGTAGGTGTAGAAGGTGAAGGTTGAGATGTTGAAGGTTGAGGGGATGAAGCTTGAAAGGGTGAAGTTGAGAGGGTGCATCTTCAGTAAGAGGTGGAGATGGTAATGAAGAACTAATACTAGGCGTAGAAGTAGTAGGGATAAATGGGGATGGAGGAGGTGTAGATGAAATAACTAGAGGAGTGATAGAAGGTCCTACTAAAGTTGCTCCACTGCGTGTAGTAATAGCACTCACATTAGCTCTAGGGTTGGTTTCAGTTGTTGAAGGAAGAGCACCTTGGGGACGAAGGGCTTGAAATATTTGAACGACTTTCCTATCTGTGGACTCTTGCATTTCTTTTAATTTAGTGTCTTGTTCCGAAAGCTTTTGAATAACTATGTCCATTCGCAGATTAGGTAAATTGAACCCTTGTTGTTGAAAACCTTGGTTTGGGTATTGGTTGTATGGTGGAAAACCTTGAGGATTGAAACCTGGGTTTGGAAAGCCTTGATGTTGCATTTGATAATTTCCTTGGTTTGCATTGTAGCCCCTCACATTTGCATTTTGTTGAAAAGTATCTCGTGGTGGCCCTTGGTTGTTTTGGGTGGGTGGGTTGGTCTTTTTTGAAAACCGGGTGGAGCCATGTAATTAGTCGATTTATAGGAAAAGTGATTAACATCGACATTCGACTTGAAATGAACCCTCTCCGTGTTGTTGTAAGCATACACTTCTCCGTGAGATTGATCATAAGCCTTATCACAATAAGCATAAGAGTGTGGCCCACCACATGTTTCACAAGTAATATTAAGGGCATTGACATGTTGACTAGGTTTATCTCTTAAAGCAAGTTGTTTCACTATTGAAGTATGCTCCTTAATTTGATTAGTCACCTCACTGTCACTAGCACTAGCCATTCTAGCCATTGCACTCTTGGTTTGGACTTTGGCTTTGTTTTCATTGATTGCCCATGCCTCATTCATTGATTTCACAATAATATTACCCCCCGAAGCACTATTTAATGAATCTGGGTCATTCAAACTTAAAACATTATAAAAAGTATTAATTTTATGCACCTTTGTAAACCCTTGTTGTGGACATTTTTTCAAAAGTTCCTTAAAACGATCCCAAGATTCACCAAACTTCTCACCGTACTTTTGTTCAAAATTAATGATATCATTCCGCAAAGCGGTAGTACGTGAGGGTGGAAAGAATAATTAATGAATTTGGTTTCTAAGTCCGCACACGTTATAATACTTTGTGGTGCTTCCTTATCAAGCAAGTCCGGGCTTGTCCCTCGAGCGAGAAAGGAAAGAGGAGCAAACGAATTGCCTCTTGTGAGACCGCATTGTATTTCATGGTATTAGTTAAGTGGATGAACCTTTGATATGATCGTGAGGATCATCATAAGTGCGACCCAAGAACGGTGTTGCGGAAACCATTTGAATAAAACCGGTATTGAGCTCGAAGTTGTTGGCGTCAATAGCCGGCACCACAATCGCATCGTCATTTCCTTCAACGTGTGACTGCAAGAGCTCGATCATTGGACGGTTATCCATTGTGTTAACAACAAGAGGCTCGATGATAGCGGCTTGAATGGATTTCCTTTTGCTCGAACGGGTACGCATACACCTACAAAAGAAAAGAATAGCAAAGAAATAGAAGAAATAAAGCTAACGTGAAAATAAAATATTTTTGGTGCAAAACTTTTGAAAAAGAAATGCTTTTATGATTTTTAAATGTTTTTGGATATTTTTTTTGAAATTTTTTATTTTTTTGAAACGAAAAATAACGTTCAAAAGTGAACGGATCCCAAAATCCAACGCGTCTCTCACAAATAACCGTTAATCTTTACAAAAAGAGCCGGCAGTGGCGCCATTTTAATAACTGAATTTTATTAATAAGAAAAAATGTTTTTTGAATTGGTCTAATCGAATTGAAATCGGGTTTATCATGTGACTCAGTTGTTCTTGGTGATAAAAGAAAATGTTGATAATCTATAGCTAATTAAAAATGAAAACTTTAAAGATTTAAACAAAAAATAAAGGACTTAAACAAATATAAAAACTTGATTAAAAGTAATTTTGAAAAATAAAATAAAATAAAACATCTTGAAAATAGACTTGACAAAAATGGCGGGAAAATACAAATTTTAAAGATAATTCGGAATCAAAATCAAATCATAATTCGTAATGTAACATAAATATCTAATTCGGAATTCATAAAATGGAATTAATTCGGGAAAAAGGTAATAAGACACAAATTAAAAAATATAAAACACCAAATAAGCAAAATATTTAAAATCAAATTTTAAAAATATTAATCTACCAAATCAACTTAATTAAAAATAAGCTAAACAAAAATTAATCAATAAGCACAATAAGCTATAACATCAAACACATCAAAACCATAAGATCAATGAAATAAACATTTCAATAATCAAATAAGCATAAAGATGAAACAAACTACATGATTAATCAAACCAAACAATAAATTTAAAACAAGAAAGGAAGAATGAGAATGATTATAAAAAGCTTGAAATTAAGATGAAGATTAAAGATTAAAAGCTTGAAAACATGAAAAAAAACTAGAGAGAGAAAGTAATTAACCTACTCCTAAAACTTAATTAAACTAACTAATGATACAAAATGAAAGATTAGAAGACTATTTATAGGAGGAAGGAAAGCTGGTGTTGTTTCTTCCTTCTTTCTCTTGTCTTCTCGTCTTTTTAAATAACTTGTCTTTCTCGACTTTGTCTCGGGATTTGTCGAATGATAAAATGAACTTGTCTTATAATTTCCTTCTTTTATTAGACTTGGTTCTTCGACTTCGTTAAACTTTCGTCTTTGGCTTTTTTCTTCGATAAATCTTCAGAATAGGCCTTTGACTTTCGTTCTTTTTGCACTCTTGATCTTTTGACTTGTCTTTTGTCTTTTTCTTCGATAAAAGCCCGTGAAAGCCCGTGTTTTCTTCCTTTTTCATATTTTGGTCCTAAAACATAATAAAAACACAAACCACGCATTCCGAATTTTGCGACATTAAGTACACGTTTTGGTCTCGTTTTTAATTGTTTTAAGTGGTAAAAGGACATGTGTTTTCACACTTATTAGAGGTGACTAATGATAAGGTCGTTGTCTCCAAGGTGAAGCTTTAGGAAGCTCGTGCTCGTCAGAAGAGCTATACTGATAAGCGTCATAGAGACGTATCTTTTAACGTAGGTGATCACATTTTTCTCAAGGTATCACCTGCACGAGGAGTTTAACATTTTGGAATCAGAGGGAAGCTCAGTCCTCGCTTCATCGGACCGTTCGACATCATAGAACGCGTTGGTGAAGTGTCATATCATTTAGCGTTACTGCCTCAGTTATCACACGTTCACAATGTGTTCCATGTGTCTTTACTCAGGGGATACAGCTATCACCCCGTCTATATTGTTAAGTATCCGCTTGATCAGATTCGAGAGGATCTTTCATATGTCGAAGAACCCGAGAGAGTTCTTGAACGACAAGAGCTTGTCATGCAGAGGAAGATGATCCCTTTCGTCAAAATCCTCTGGAGAGATCATCTTGAGCGGGAAGCCACTTGGGAGATGGAGGAGTCTATACGAACTTCTTACCCTCATTTCCAGTTCTAATTCGGGTATGTTTTCATTCAGTTTATATTTTCTCCAATTCGAGGACGAATTGTTCTTTTAGAGGGAAGAGTTGTAAAACCCGTATTAAAATACCATGAACAGTAAACATGAACAGTAAATACACGAAAATACGATAAAATTAAAACTTTCCATTTATAATATATTACACGTGTCACGACATTAAATAACATGTATTTACGTATATTATAAATGTGCCGTGTTCACGATATATACAATTCAAGATAATTAAATCACGAACGAACACTGATGACGTATAGTCCCCAGCCGAGTCATGGACCCGACCCATGGGCACTACCCGTATCTGACACATCACGAATGGGTTGTGTTAATCAGTTAAGCTTATGGGAGTGAATGAACAGTGGCCGCATAAAGTGTGTGCGGCCCACGGCCCGGTACAGCCGGGACAGGGTTAGACAGAATCACAATCTTATTAGGGTTAGGATTCACCCTAAAGTATAAGATATACACTAACCATAATTAGAAGATAGCAATCAAGCTAATTATGGTGGTTATCCTATCCTTGGGGCCGAAGTAAACAATGAGCCCGTTAGGGTTTTACTGCCTATATAAGGAACCCCCAAGGGTTCCACAAAGGTATGACATTCTCCATACTCCAAACCTCACATCCGATTCTTAACCCTAACCGATTACTTTCTCTCACGCTAGAGTCTAATCGTGGGATACATTCCCACGGTAAGCTTAACGCGTGTTGCTTTAGTGTGCAGGATCTCAGCAAAACTATTCACTTGGTTCAAGAGTTGGAGCCCAGCCAACCCGAACTAAGCCTAGTTTAGGTCTAGCAAGGATCATCTAACTTTTGTATCAACAAGTTGGCGCCATCCGTGGGACCTAAACACTAAGCTAAGAACAAATTTCATCTTGATCACTTTAAATGAAGAAGGGATATCCGTAAGGGAATCCGAGGAAAACGAATCCTACCAACCGAAAGTCAACAGGGGATGGGATACTCATCCCCAACCAGTCCACTGGCAGCCAAACAGCTGGATCGAATAACCGAAACGTTTTTTAGTCTTTGGGTGGGATAGGCACGTCCTCTAATAGCCCACCACCAACCATGACCATGGATAACCCTGATCTAGGGAGTGCGCCTAATGCCCCTAACAAGGAGCCACGCAGGCCATCAATCGAGGAAGAAGTAGAAGTGGAACCACTTAGTGACAAAGACCTCGCTCGTGTTCTCATGCAGAACTTTGAGAGGATCGTCACGGGTATCGCGTCAAGGTTAAGACTAGGTAGGAACCTCCAATCTAGGCTCAACTTTGGAAGGTCCGTCTCCTCAGCCTCTCCTCAAACTCAAAAGAAGAGGAAGGCGCGCCCACAGAAGCGAAACCACTTGGAGGAAAACTCGTGACCCCGGAATGTGTTCGAGAGCATAAGGGATCGCGTTATGTAGGAACTACTACAATCTCGTGAGGAATGAGATAGGTCCGACGGCTCTGCCGAACTCCCGGTGTTGGAATCAACAAGGAACAATCGCCGCACCAGCGTTTGGGATAGAGTGAACAGTGGGAAGAAGGATCATAGCTCTTCTCACAAAAGGGATCTTCAGCTGAGAAGTGGAGCACCGCCCCTTCTCCCGGCCCCTCCGGGTCGGACTCGGATGACCATCCGCCCAAGCGTCGACGACCTAGGTACACTCCTCCACCACCATCGGATGATGAGGGATACTACGATGGACCTTAATATCGTGATGTGGAGGGGGAAGACCTCTACCGCCCCTGGTGTGACCCTAGGGAGGATCCCTTCACCCTCTGCATACGGAACTATTCTGAGGATAAGAAGCACCGTATGCCAGCATGCGTCAAAACCTATGATGTGTCTGGTGATCCGGATGATCAGCTAAAGATATTTGACACATAGGCAAAGATCAAACGATGCCCCATGCCTATATGGTGCCAGATGTTCAATTCGACCTTGATTGGCAATGCCCGTGATTGGTTCGAGGGACTTCCTCCCCGAAGCATTGATAGCTTCAGTGAGCTGCGCACTTCGTTCAAAAACAATTATACTCAGCGAAAGAAGTATAATAGGGATGCGGTCTCATTAGCAACGATCAAGAAACGGCCTGGAGAATCTACGGAGGACTTCACGGAACATTTCAACGACGAGTGCACGCGCACAAGAACGATGCCAGAGTTCCTAAAAATTTCTGACTACATGCATGCCAAAACGGACAAGGAATTAATTAGGCGCCTCAATGACAAGCGACCGGAGAAGTATGACGACCTCATGGAAAGGGTCAGGAACTTTGTAGAAGGAGAACCCGCGGTAGCCGCGGCCTACTTTACAAAGGGAAACCACAACTATCGATCAAACGACCAACCCAGGAGGCAGTCGGGTGGTCAAAGCAACCAAGGCAATGGAAGGGGTTCGGACTACAAGAGTAAGAATAAAGGAGGGCGGTCGGATGACAAATTCACCCCCTAAAGATGACTTACCGGGACATCTTATTGACAGAAGGGGCGAACTTCCCAAGGCCTCCCCCAATGACGACTCCGGTGGACCACTGTCAAGGAAATCGCTTCTGTGAATTCCACAACAACAAAGGCCAGGGCACAGAGGAATGCATCCAGCTTAAGAAGCACATTGAGTCACTGATCAAATCAGTAAAACTCAAACATTTGGTCAAGGATTGGAAGGATGGAAAGGATAAAAAAAGCACGGTAAGAAGGATCCCCAAAAGGACAAACCTTCGACTATATATATGATCCAATCTTGGCAGCGCCGCACAAAGCAGAAAATTAGTCAAAAATTTTCGCGCGAAAGTGAGATCTCATTCCCTCCTATTACGGCCAGCAACGTGGCTAATGCACCTCTCACGATTGAGATAAGCATTGGAACCCGCAATGTTCGCCGTATGTATGTGGATGGAGGGTCATCGGCGGAAGTACTCTACGAACACTGTTTCGTATAGCTATGACAAGAGATAAGAAGCCATTTAGTACCGGCCACGACGCCACTCATTGGCTTTAGTGGAGACACTATCTGGCCAATAGGACAACTGCGTCTGCTAGTAACCATTGGGAATGAAGAACATTCCACTACGGCATGGATGAACTTTATGGTGATACGCTCACACTCTCCATACAATGGGATTATTGAAAGACCAGGCATCCTGGCCTTACGGGTAGTTCCGTCGAAGGCTCATGGCATGATTAAGTTCCCTGTGGAAGGGGGAATTATTACTATTTACAATTCTAGCGTGCCGGCATCCGAATGCCACGTCGTGACAACACCAGTCCAGCTTGTTCCCGTTAAGGAAGGATCACCACCCCCCAATTGGAAGGTGGCAATCTATCCCGATTAACCGGAACAGGAGGTGTCCATAGGGGGAACGCTCTCGGATAGCGGCAAGAGGGCCATGTGATCTCTCCTAAAGCAAACCTGGATGTATTCACATGAGAACCTAAGCATATGACAGGTGTGCCGCGTTCAATAGTAGAACATAAACTTCAAATCCGCCAGAGATATCCTCCTGTTAAACAAAAGAAGTGTGATCAAGCACCAGAGCGCAACCAAGTAATACTGGACGAGGTACGGATATTAGTAGACGCAGGAATTATGCGCGAGGTATACTACCACGAGTGGTTATCCAACCCAGTCATGGTCAAGAAGCAAGACGGGAGTTGGCGCATGTGTGTGGACTTTATAGACTTGAACAAAGCTTGTTTGCAAGACTGCTATCCACTACCAGAAATTGACTGGAAGGTGGAATCCTTATGTGGATACCCTTTCAAGTTTTTTTTTAGATGCGTACAAAGGGTACCATCAGATTCAGACGGCAGAAGAAGATGAGGAGAACACGGCGTTTCACACCAGTCAGGGGGTGTATTGTTACACAAAAATGCCGTTCGGACTAAAGAACGCCAGAGCGACATATCAACGACTTGTTGATAAAGCCTTCAATTCCCAGATAGGCCGCAACCTTGAGGTCTACGTTACCGATCTGGTCATCAAGAGTCATACGGAGGAAGCACTTCTCCGTGATATCCAGGAGACGTTTGACACGTTGAGGAGAATCAACATGAAACTGAATCCAAAAAAGTGCACGTTTGGGGCAACTGAAGGGATGTTCCTTGGATATATGATTGATCCAAACGGCATCAAGCCTTATCCGGAAAAGACTGACGCGGTGATACAGGTACCATCCTCTCGGACACGAAAACAGGTACAATCACTAAATGGAAAGTTGGCCAGGCTAAACAGGTTCTTGTCGAAGTCCGTGGAAAAATCACTACCTCTGTTCAAAACACTAATGAAGTGCATAAAGAAAGTAGATTTTTGTTGGACAAAGGAGGCGGAGGAAGCCTTTGACCAGCTTAAGCAGCACCTCGCAGCTCTTCCCATGCTAGTGGCTCCCCGACCTACGGCAGAGCTCATCATGTATCTGTCTGCTACACACGGTGCAATAAGCGCAATACTCATGACAGATAGGGATACAGTCCAGACTCCGGTTTACTTCATAAGTAGAACATTACAAGGGCCGGAGTTAAACTATTCCTCTATGGAGAAGTTGGTTTTGTCATTGGTATACGCCACGAAAAGGTTGCGCCGGTACTTCCAGGCGCACCCAATTGTGGTTATCATTTATCAACCAATAAAACAAATCATCTCTAAGCCAAAAGTGGCCGGGAGGCTACAGAAGTGGATCATTCTACTAGGTGAGCATAACATCTCCAATAGAACACGGACAACGGTCAAGGGAAAAATCTTGGCAGATTTCCTAGTCGAGAAGCCAGAGGACGGACCAATGGTGCAACAAGAGGAAGTTCCTACGGAACCATGGGTTTTGTTTACTGAAGGATCTTCGTGCACGGACAGATCAGGAGCCGGCCTTATTCTCACAAATCCGGAAGGAATGGAATTTACATACGCCTTGCGTTTTGAGTTTACAGCCACGAACAATGAGGCGGAATACGAAGCATTGATTGCGGGTTTAAAAATCGCCACTAGGATGGGAGTCCGCAACCTTGAGGCGTACGTGGACTCACGTCTTGTCACGAATCACATCCTAGGAGGTTACATAGCCAAGAAGGACAACATGATCCAATACTTGGAGATGGTCAAGTCGCTCATAGCCAGTTTTGGGAAGATTTCTATCAAACAGGTACCAAGAGGTGAAAACAAGAAGGCGGATGCTCTTAGCAAAATTACGTCTACAAGCTTCGCCCATCTATCCAAGAAAGTATTGGTGAAATACTCAAGGAAAAATCCATTAAAGGAGGGGAAGTCTCAACCATAGTTAAAGAAGAGGGACCTACATGGATGACCCCGATCATCAGCTATCTAACTGTTGAAACCCTTCTAGATGACGATAAGGCGGCGCGGCGTATAAAAAGGAATTCGCAGTACTTCGAACATCGAGAAGGTATCCTGTACAATCGCTCCTTCCTACAGCCATGGATACGATGCGTCGGGCCACGCCATGCTAGCCACGTGATTAGCGAAATACATGAAGGGTCATGCGACATGCATGCAGGCCCCAAATCTGTAGTAGCGCGGGCTTTACGCACAGGGTACTATTGGCCGACTATGCATCGGGATGCACGAGACATGATTCGCAAATGCAGTGATTGCCAAGTGCACAGACCAGTACCGCGACATACGCTGCAGGAACTAACACCCATCACATCCCCATGGCCATTCTATAAGTGGGGGATTGACATCGCAGGACCTTTTCCTATGGCGACAGGAGGTGTTAAGTTCTTGATCGTCGCAATGGACTATTTTACACGCTGGATAGAAGTTAAGGCGATGAAATCGATTACGGGCAAGCGGGTAAAAAGGTTTGTTTGGGACAATATTGTGTGCCGTTTTGGTTTACCAGGTGAGATTATTTCGGATAACAGAAAACAGTTCGCGGATAATCCATTCAAGGACTGCTGAGCGACGTTGAACATCACACGGCGTTTCGCATCAGTTAAGAACCCACAGACTAATGGTCTCGTAGAGCGGGCAAACAAAAGCCTGGGTGAAGGTATTAAAGCACACTTGGATGAACGAAGCGCTAAATAGGTAGATGAACTATCGCATGTCCTATGGGCACATTGGACAATGATCAAGACAGCCAATGGGTACACTCCATTCGCGCTGGCATATGGAACCGAGGTCGTTATTCTCGTAGAGATTGGGATGCCAACAATCCGCACTGCGTAGTTTAACCTCGTCACGAACGATGAGCAACTCCGTGTCAATCTAGACTTGTTGGAGGAGAAAAGAGAGATAACAGCCATTACGATTCCAAGGTCAAGGGTGTTTCCTTCCGACCGGGGGATTTTGTTTATCGTGCTAACTAGGCAAGTCGCGCGGAGAACACAGGGAAGCTGGGCCCAAAGTGGGAAGGGCCGTATGAGGTTACGGAAGCTTTTGGGCAAGGCGCGTACATGTTGCGTGACATGGATGGCCGTGACTTAGATCGTACATGGAATATTTGCAACCTTAAAAGATGCTACCTCTGAAAGGGCTACGGCCTCCGCATGGACACTTCGTAATGGTCAACTTCAATAAAGATCCATGTATTTTTGGTTTCATGCTCTATTTGTCTTAGGATTTTAATTCTTGTCAAAAAATCGTAAACGTTCTAATAAAATGTCATGGTGCCTAGCAGCTCCACGACCCGTTCTTGTGCAAATTATTGTCATGTCTTTTAGATTTCTTTATTCTTATTATAATATGCCATTTCTTATTCACATGCATTCATTCAAACCGTACATGTACTATTCGCTCCCAGGCGGGGTAAGAGGATTAAGTGAACCTAATAATTCAACTTGTCGCATAAAAGGGATGCAACCCCAGTGACGCGGATCATGTATCCTTACTAGACACCTTATTTACAAGACGTTGTAATAAGTTTCTATATTCCGCACTTAAATAGTGCCGGACATGGTAAAGACACACGCTGCACGTCTAGTAAAATATAGAATTAGTTTTATTCTAGGTAAGACGTGACATGTCATGCGACACAAATATATAATATCTAAAGAATATAATTAAGTTTCCAACAATCAAAATTATCGTGACTACCACGGACTCATAAACATGATATTCTAAGTGTTCAGATAATTTTACAAAAGATAAAAGTGCCGTGGACATCCACGGGCGAATATTTGTTACAAACCAAATTGTTCAGAAATTACATTAATAAAGGAACGCCCTACATTGGGGGGAGAAACTTCCCAATCTCCCTCTGCTCTTCAGCTAATCGAGGCAATGCTTCACCATCGATATTCTTGTTCAGAGCTGGAGCCGCGTTCATTTCCAACACTTCACTTAATAATTGCTCACCAACTACGATCCTGGTGACGTCCTCGTAAATGGGAAGAGTGAGATGGCTGGGGGAGGGTGTGAAGTGAGTCTGGGAGTGTCCCTCGCCTTGCGAGAATGCACCTAGGTTTAGCTTCTACATGATCTCCTTGTTGGACGCATCCTTAGTAGATTCAAGCTCAGCCAAGAATGGGTACTCCAGATTCCGCATAGCAGCCATGGATGCAGTCATATTCCCTACGACCCTAGGGTTAAAGTAGGCATGCTTAGTAAAATTTTGCTTCTTACTTATCAGCTCTACGGCATTAACCATACCCTCATGACGACCGTGGTCGATACCATCTAATATAAGATCTATAAATTGTTGCACGAATTGAGGGGCCTCCAAAACTTTCGTAACGGCTAGGCGCGCCCCATGACCCACCATCCACCTGCGGCCAGCAATGGCTGCTAGTAGTTGGGAGTATAGCACTTCATCACGGTGTGCGGCAAGGGTGTTCAGCTCTATATCCTTTTGTATGGAAGTCTCCATCAAATGTTCCACCGCGGTCCATTCTTTGGCAAGCTCCTCTTTCATCATCTCCTCGCCTTGGATCATTGCCTGTGCGTCTTCAAGCTCCTTCAAGAGGGTGGATACTTGGTCAGTGGAGGTCTTCGCCAAAGCTTCTGCCGCGGTCACCTGCATGTGATACCATAAGGTTAGAATAAAGCATAATGTGGACATGGGTGTAATACTATACGGATACATACCTTAGCTGTTGGAGTCTCAAGTTGGGCTTCAAGCTCGGCCACACGTTGGTCATGAGCATTGGCATGCACGGCTTGTTCTTTGATGGTGGCCCCAGCAGTAGCGAGTTGGGACTGAAGTTCAATCATTTTCTCCCTTCAGCCATTCTTCCTCTTTATAGATTCAACATGCTCTAGGGCGGCCTCAAATCTTACCCTCATGGAGGTACCAATACCCATCTGATGCACCAAGGCACCATTATATTCATCTACTAAGTCTAGATGACTTAGTTAATTTATGTCTTTTACTAGGCCGGGTGAAATGCAGTTGTTCAGGTAGTACTGGCATTCTTTTGCGTCCCTCATTCTAGAAGTGGTAGTTGTCTTCCACTCGGGGTTGAATTGTGTGGGGGAGCCGGACACCGGTATCTCTTGTGAAGCCGTAGGAGTACCTTCCTCAAAGGTTGGGCTAGATTTGGTCGCTGCAGCATGCATGACAGGTTCCTTCTCTTTCCTCGTCCCTTGGACAGGTGCGGCACCAACTTGTTCATCCCTGCAATAAAAATTGACATATACATTAATATTATTACGGAAGGACGTACCTTTTACTTGGAAGAGAGAAGTAATGACAAGCATGTACGGAGGACTTACATGTTGGTTTTCTCCAGCTCTGACGTAGTGGGAGGCACCTGATTGACCGACTCCACAACGGGTAGCGGCACGTCCTGAGCTATGGGAGCACCCTGCGCCATCCCTGAGGCTTGGTTTGTGCTCTCCCCAGATTGGTAGAGGGGGTGGTCCTCGCGCAGTGTCTTTGCGGGGGCATTGTGTTCCCCTATCACGGCCTCAGTGGCTCTCCTTACCCGCTTATTCTTTCTACGGGTGCGCTTGGGGACGGGTTGGGGTTCTTCCTCCTCATCCTCTTCTACTCGTTGCACCTCCTCCTCATCATCGCCCAGCATTTGGCGGAGGCTCGAGGTAGTTCTCTCTATGTTATCACCCTGCTCCTCCTCATGGGCATGGGTGGCAGTCTTCGGCGAGGAAGAGGGCCCAACTTCATTCTCCAGCATCAGATTGTCCCCATCTTCGTTGTCAAAGTCTTCGGGGGGACTTCATAATTGTTGCGTCCTCCTCATCAGATTGGGGATCCGGTATGGCCGCTAGGGTGATTGTCACATTTCGGGTATGCTCGAGAAGGGGTAGCTCGTTTTCTCGTCTAGGGCGCGCTCCTTCTGGTATGGTCTTAGGATTTCCCTGGCGTAGGACTCCAAAGAAATCCATTTCTGCAAAAGTAAAAGGAGTATGTTTATCACGGAAAGAGGATATATATATATATCTTTTAAGGTGCGAATGCTATACCTACCTTCGCCACGGCCTCTCTAGAATACAGGGTATCTGTTGGACGGGCCAAAGTAGTTGCGGCTAATCCCTAGAAGGCAAAGGAATGACTCGGGTAGATTCCTATGAAACCCTTTCCTATTCCTATCTATTTCTTCGTCCTATTGTGTGTTGTATGTACCGGCCCGGGGAGGGAAGTCAGGGAGTAATCTATGCTTAAAAACAAACTCAGTCGGCATAACTACTGCGTCAATAAAAAGTAGTGGTCGTACCAGTTTTTCAGCGAGTCCATGGTTTTATTGTGAGCTGTGGGGCTGGTTGGGGATCGTTTCTTGAAGGAAAGCCATCCATTCACTAAGTTGGGGGTATAGAACAGCCTAAGTAACACTATAGTTGGGGGAATGCTTCGTGCACGACATAGGATTTCGAACTGGCTAATCTTACATGCGCCTATACAGTGTAACTGGGTGATATGCACATCATAGTAACCTAGTAGATCTACGAGGAATCTGGTAAAAGGAATGCGGTAATTGGCCGCATAAAAAAGACGAGTGTATAAGCCAATCTTTCCCTGGGGTGCCTTAATTATGAGGTCCCTGGCACCAGGGAGAGAGGGATGAAGGTTGCTAGGAGTGACCTCCCTTTGGGGGAGATTGTTAGAAATACGTTTTACGCATTTAGAAAGTCTCGGTCACTCCAACCATGTAGTTATAGGCTCGTAGTTAAGTTAAGTAGTATTCATTACATAGCCCGACCCATGAGCATGTTCATGGGCCGGAAGCCCAAGTCCTTTAAGGACTTGGGGTATTTAAACCTCTTTCCACCATGGAAAGAGGTGTTGGTTGTTTTATTCTCTCACTTTAATATATGTGTTTTCTTCCATTTCTCTCTCTAACTTTCTCTCTCTAGAAAAACATCAACCCCCTTGTTTCACAAGATTATCATTGTTCTACAAGAAGCGGTCGCCTCACAAGACTTATGGATAACAACATGAATGTTCCCCTCTATTCAATGATCTTAAATCGGGGAAAGAACCAGATTTGGGATTCGTGGCCAACAATGTGTATTATGAAAGGGAATATTACCTTACAGACGGTATATGTCTAAATGGGCAGTTTTTATTAAGTCCATTAAAGATTCCCCGACAAATGATGGAAAATGAAAACTATATAAAGTGCAACAAGAAGCAGGAAGAAAAGATGTGGAACGAGCTTTTGGTGTATTGAAATCAAAGTGGAAACTAATTAACATCCGGCTAGAGGGATGACAAGACGTAATGCAAATTACATAGTAGATAATGAGCAAAACATTTCATCTAAACCTAAAAGCCGATCTTATGGAACACATTTGGAAAAATCCAACTGACTAGTAGTTTAGTTTTGTATGATTGTAATGTTTTTATTTTTAATTATTGTAACGTTTTTATTTTTTGTGGATTTTAATTAAAAATAACAAAATACTCGCCTTGATGTGAAAAAAATCTTCTGTAGATCGTAGGAGAGAGAAAAATGTGGTGGCGGGAGATTGAAGGTTGGACTCGGTCGATTGATGTGCATAGCCTCATAGACCTATTGATAAACCTTTTTTCATATCACAAAACACATTTAATACCATAAATGAATTAAAATTTGAACCTCTTTAAAATTCTAAATTTATTCATTACACATATGATTGAAATATATTTTCACTATGGTTCCATTTCGTACTTTTATAAATCTATTCACAAACAATCACCGTGGATACTCTCTTAAATCATAATTCATATCAATAAGAAAATGAGATTGTTACCTTAAAGCTATTGTTTCAATTATTCAAAATCAGTGTACTTGCCAGATGATCAGATATGTTCATAATCAACTTTCTCGTTTCAACCTCGAACTACTATATCTTATTTATAATCTGTTCTCTATTGATCCTGTGTCAATGTGTCAATGAGCAGGTCAACTAGTTTCACTCTATTTTTTTTGAATTTATATAATGAATGTATACTAATATTTTAGATCATGAGCAATCCATCAAGTCCTCAATAACTTGATGCATTTAATGTGTCATATATTAACATTTTTAAAGCTTTTAGTAAAGACTTATGATTTATCAAATCTTTGAAAAAGTTTTGCTAAAATCTTTTGATGCATGAGTAAAAAGTTGTTCAAACACCTTCCAAATAACTAAAAAGCTTATGGTAGTTTTATCACTTTACATGCTTTTAAAGAGTTAATTGCATAAATGGGTTCATGTTATCATTGAATTAACGAAAATAGTTTATTTATTTGCATTTTCTTAGATTATCTCTTTATGACTGTGACCTATGTTTGGTCAATTAGTTTGACCGTAAAATGTTTGTTTGATTGAGTGAAATGACAAAAATGCCTTCTAACATTATTATTATTATTATTATTGTTATTTTTGCTTATATTTATAAAATAATATTCCTAATCCCTATTGTATTCATACTTTAGTAGTTTACACATAAACAAATTTCAGCCAATTTCAAATTTTTTTGGGTAATACACAAATTTTTCAATATCATGCTGATAGTATTCTCGAGCCAAAAACTTTTACCAAAATGTTTAAATCAAATTATCTTACCTCATTTTTCCCATATTAAATCCACAAACACAAAACATCACATATTTCTCATTCTTCCCATCAAATATTCATCTCAAAAGTTTCAAGTACCCAATATTAATTAAGAAAAATAGGAATAAACCTACAAATATTTTATTCCTTTATCTATATCTATACTAATATTGTATTTTTAAGTGTTCTTTTTTGTTCTCGGGTCGTTTTTTAATTGATTAGCAAAGCTTACGTATCGAATTTCATCCCCGGGTATTCTAAAATTGGATTTTTATATAGTACGAATATTAAAATGCAAACTTATACTAAGCACGCAAAACGATGTAAAAATGAATATTATATTCTAAAATAATTGTGGGATAAACGGGCTAAAATGCTTAACGCGCCTAATCGTCTAATATTTATGTTAATAAGTTATTCTATTTCTTTACTAAAATGATATTGGTCCAATTCAAGTTACTAATAATAGGCCCAACTACAAATGAGCCAAACAAACTGCCAACTAACAACATAGGATCAAATTATAACAAATATAACGAGAATGGTCTAACAGTGAAACTATTCTAACGGTATAGGATTGTAAGTGAAAAGAGTTCATATACAACGAAGGATTGAATGTGTACAAACATCAAACTATAATCAAAAGAGTTTAACAAATAGTCTCTGGTTCGATTCTACTTAAGTACTGTTTTTACTCTTCACTATTTTTATGGAAAAACTTATTGATAGTTTTTTGTAATCTATGAAGAATAAAATTTTACAAGCACAAGATTTACCAACTTGAAAAAATCCCTAAAATCATCCTATTCAACTCTAACAGATTAGTTATGAAAAGAAAATCATGAAGAACTCTCAAAAGGAACAACGTACAAGTGACTGATTTAAAGAAGACTTGATAAGCTCTTGATCTACCTCTCTTAAAATAGATCAAGCACTCAAGATTGAGAACTAAAATCAAGAAAATCTAATCCCTAACACTCACTAAATTACTACTTAGTGTGCTGCATAAAAGGATGATAATCTTTACAAAATTGAAACAACTTTGAGCCTGTTTTGACTATAGAATGCACAAATGGTGATTAACTTCTAAAGGAATCAAAATCTAAGCTTACTTACAAGCTTAAGACCTATAAACCTAACATTTACTAACACAAATTTCCTACTAAGATATAAGATCTGATTGAAACAATGAAATCCCAAACACTACTTTATGAAATCAAACCTTACCTAAACTACAACAGAAAGTTCAACTGGGATGAACTAAAGTTTCACTAATTCTAACAACCACATTCAACAAGATTACAACTAAAATTAAATATTAAACTTCACGAATCAAACGTAAATGGAATATGAATGAATGCATAACATGTTCATTCAAGCCCCAAATTGCTTTGTGAAATGCGGAATTAAACTTCAATCATTAATCACCCCGTGCATAACCTTCTTAACTATAATCTAAACTCAACTTTTTTTCCAAACCAATAAACTGACAAAGTTTATGTTCAACAACTTATTCCAAAATCCAACTTGAACTAAATACTTGCAGGCTATGAAAAAACTTTGTGAAACTTGAATTATAAACTATCTAATCTCTATACTAGTTTCTTGAGTAGGAAAATTGCTTCTTAACAACTCTCATAAGCTCTTATGAGCTTATGAGCTTTTGACTCAGAAAATGTTTAATCAATAAGCTTTGAATTGAACCAAATAACAATGAGAATTTTGAAAACATTATGAAAATTTAGACACCAACTTATGAAACATCCATAAGCTTGAAAGAACTATGGCTTAGTAAACAGATTATGCTACAGTAAGTAGAGAATAGAGATTAAAGAACTGAGAATGAAAACTTTTTGATGACGTATAGTCCCCAATTGGGTCATGAGCCCGACCCATGGGTACTACCCGTATCCGGCCCATTAGGCATGGGTTGGATGCATGTTGTCTTGGGCATACACAGACCAATGGGCGGTTGCCATACGCAGTCCCATGTGGACCGCGTCCTGGCCGTATGCGAATAGGATCATACAAAATCACAATCTAAGTAGGATTGTTATTCACCTAAGGTAAGAGTATATTCACTCTCCTTATTTAGAAGATAAGGATCAACATCAAAATGGTAATTATCTCTTGCTTAGGGCTTAAGGTTCGGAAATCCCGGTTAGGGTTTTCGATGGCTATATAAGGAACCCTCTAGGTTCCATAAAGGTACGATTAACACAATACTCTTAACCTCACCAATTATTCTAACCTAAACCAATTACTTACTCTCACACTGGAGTCTAATCGTGGGAAAAAATCCCACGGCAAGCTAATGGTGCGTTTCTCTTTAGCGTGCAAGGTCTCGTTAGTTCATTTGGTACGAGAGCCGGCGTCCCAAACACCCGAATTAAGCTTAATTCGAGTCAGACGTGGTCCACACAACTTTTTTAACAACAAGTTAGCGCCATTCATGGGACCCTACACTAAACTCTCAAGAACATGACTAAGGGCGGCACATTTATGGCAAACCATAAGAATGTTGGCAAAAAAAAGGCCGACGATTGAGGCACACATCGCATCTACTCAATCGACTCCAAGGATAGCTAGCGGAGCGAATATCCAGAATGTAGCGAATCCGCCCACACGAGGAGCCTATTCGCCATTGGCGACTCCCACGCCAATATTGGTTGTGAGTAACCCTGACCCAGGGTCAGTGCCACCTCCTCCGCAAAAGGACACGCAAAAGGATATGCAAAAGCACCCTAATGCAGTGATCGAGGACGACATGATCGTCTCTGTTGATGAGGTAAACATCAAGGATTACGTCACTCGAAACTTTGACTCCCTTGTCCCACTCATCACCGCGTGAATGATAGCCGATCAAAGAGGGAGTTTGCAGTCTCGACTCAACTTTGATGCCGTGCCAGGAAATTCGCCGCAACGTCCGATTAAGAGGCAAATAAGACGCCAAGCTGAGGGACAACCTCGGAACGTCTTCGAACGAATCGAAGATCAAATCATTGCGGATCTGGAAAAGGAGTAAGGAGCTTCTGACCATTCAAATGGATCCCAAAGGCGTGAACTCCCGCGAAAGATACCTGACGTATAAGTTCCTTTAGGAGAATCGGAACTCAACCGATCCAAACCCAGAATCTTGGGAACTGAGACCAAAAAGAAGTCGTCGAAGCAAATATAGACGAGGGAGACGATCACCTAGCTCTGACTCCAATGATCATCACCCTAGGAGAGAGAGAACATCGGAGACATTCCCATCAGCTTTATCAGTGTGATGATAAGGACTTATCTCTCCCATGGCGTCAAAAAAAGGTGGATGCCTTTACAAGTCTTATCCGGAATTACTCAGAAGACAACAAGCGACGGATGCCGTCAAATGTTAAAACCTACAATGGTACTAGCGACCCTGACGGTCATCTGAAAGTCTTCGAGTCACAGGGAAGGATTGAACAGTGATCGAATCCTATGTGGTGTCACATGTTTAACTCCACTTTAACCGGTAACCCACAGGATTGGTTCAAAAACTCTCGCATTGAAGTATTAATGGATTTGAAGACCTACGAAGGGCTTTCAAAAGAAACTACACGCAGCGCAAGAGGTATGCCAAGAACCCTGTCTCGCTTGCGATGATGAAGCAGTTACCGGTGAATCCACGAAAGATTTTACGAAGCGATTCAAGGACGAATGCAACCACGTCAGAGCATGCCCAGAAATTTTAAAAACTTCTGATTACTTGTGGGCGGTAACTGACCAGGAGCTGATTAGGCGCCTGAATGACAGAGTCCCGTAAACCTTTGACGAATTGATGAAAAGGGTCAGATCCTTCATATAAGGAGAAACAGTGGCCGCTCATAGCAATAAGGTAACTAGAGCTATAGGTCACATGACCAGCCTAAACGGTATCCAAACTCCCAGAGAAACAATCGAAGTCTCACTATCAAGGCCAGCAGAGAGGAGGGCGCGTGAATGACAAATTCACCCGCCTCACGATGACCCTAAGGGAGATATTGTTGTCTGAAGGCCCAAACTTCTCAAAGCCACCATAATGACCACCCTAGTGGACAGGCGTCAAGGCAATCGATTCTGTGAGTATCACAATGAGAAGGGGCATGGTACGAATGAATGCATCTAGCTCAAAAAGCACATTGAGGGGCTGGTGAAGTTGGGTAAATTCAAACATCTTATCAAAGATTGGAAAGACGGGAGGGATAAAAAGAAAAACAAGAACAAAAAATCCAACCAAAGGATAAGCCCACATCATCTACATGGTGTAGGCGTGGCAACACAAAACCAAGCAGAGATTCATTTAAAAAAATTCTCATGAAAAGAAAATCTCATTCCCTCCCTTGACCGCAAGCAACGTAGCTGAGGGACCTCTTACGATCTAGGTAAACATGGGGGACCACACTGTCTGACGAATGTATCTTGACGGGGGATCCTCGACGTAGATTATGTATGAACGCTGCTTTACACGGCTACAGTCAGAAGTCAAGAGCTAGTTTATGCCGGCCACGTTGCCGTTCACAGGATTTTGTGGGGAAGTAATTTGGCCACTGGGCCAACTACGCCTATTGGTAACAATTGGGGATGATGAACACTCAACCACGGAGTCGGTGAACTTTATGGTGATACGCTCACCATCACCGTACAATGACATTATTGGGAGACCAAGAATCCTAGCCATACGAGCTGTACATTCCAGAACCCATGGTATGCTCAAATTCTCTGTTAAAGGGGGTATCGTTACAATCTTCAATACTGTGATACCACCGGCGGAATGTCATACGATAGTAGATCCACCACAGCCAGCTGCGCTACAGAAGGAAGCATCATCACCAAATTTGAAGGTGGCGATCCATACAGGCTATCCGAAACAATAGGTTACTATTTGAAGGACGCTATTTGACAAAGGTGGATCTGCCATGTGCATCCTTCTCAAGGATAACCTAGATATATTCGTGTGGGAACCAAAGTATATGACTGGAGTGCCCCAATCAGTTGCGGAGCATAGACTGGATATCCGTGAGGGATACCCTTCGGTAAAGCAAAAGCAGCGCAAGCATGCCCCCGAGCGCAGAAAGGCAATACTGGAAGAAGTGAAAATATTGGTAGTTGTAAGCATTATGTGGGAAGTCTACTACCATGAATGGCTTTCCAACCCAGTCATGGTTAAGAAACTTGACGGTAGCTGGCGTATGTGTGTGGATAATGTATGCTCTTATTCAAGTTCGTTTTTCCAAGCTCAAAACAAATTGAAAGTCCAACCAAACTCAATTTTTAATTGTTTTTGGTGTTAAGAAAGGTATTTGGTATCTATGTCTACTTCAAAGAATCACGTAAAAAGTGGAAAATAGTAAAGCTATATAACCGTAAAACAAGTTGCAAATACCACAATCAAAGCACGGAGTAAAAGTATTAAATGTAAAAAAGAAAAATTGCTCAAAATGTAAAGAAAATAAAAGTACAAGGGCTAAATGTGTAAATTCAGAAAGTTTAGGGACTAAAAGTGATAATTAGAACAAACTATGTCAACAAACTAACAAATTCCAAAACTGAATAACCAAATTTATAACAAACTGAAAATAAAGGACTAGAAAATGCAAACCCTAAAAACTTGTAATTAACAAAGCAGATTAACAAAACTGAAAGTGCAAGGACCTATATGCAATTAAAACAAAATTTATAACAAAAAGGGGTTATAAGACTTCAATAAGCTCGTGTGAGCTTATTTTTAAACCAAATTGACTCTATTTTTTTGCAAATGACTTAAAATGGAAAGTTAGCTAGGTGTCTCAAAGGATTTTGGCTGAAAACAAGTAAATCTCTAGTTAGCTTATTCCAATAAGCTTAAAATAAGCTATAAGCTGTCTCAAAGGATAAAGTGATAAGAAGGATGGAATGTCAAGAAATTCTGAAAATGGTTAACCTAATAAGCTGGAATCTCAAATAAGAAAAAATGGCTTCTCGTTGACCAAGTTTGACCAAGAAATTTCAAAAAGCTAATTTTCTCAAAATCCACTTAGGACATGTTTGTACACAGATTTATGAAAGAAAAAGGCAAGGTTTGTGAAGTAGAATTGTGGGAATGAGATAAGCATTTGGTTTTGATCATAGAAACTTGAGTTTGCTAAGCAGCTTATTATTAAGCTATTTTCTTTCTCAAAACTTGATATTGTATAATCTCAATTATCAATCTTGAAAGTTCATAAGTTAGACTACAACTGGCAACAAGAATCAAGTAGAATCATCCATAGACAAAGAAATAGGAAAGGATCAAAGTTTGCTTGTTTAGACTGACGAAAACTTGTAAAAACTGCCCAAAGATGTTTATTGCTAATTGCATGTTTGACTTTAGTTTTAACCACAAAACTTTGCAAGTAGACTTTTAATGACTAACTGAGTGTATGTGAACTTAAAACAACAAGTTTCAATTACTGATACTCAAAAACCACTTTAATCCAAACACTAGTTTTGGACTGATATCAAAACTTTGTAAAGGCTTTTTCATCAAAAGGATTTGACAACAAATGAAACTTATCAGAACTTGTTTAGAAACTCAAATGAACTGATTACAAACCACAAACCAGCAAGTTTACTCTATGGAACACTAAATGAGTAACTGATGAAATTTAAAGCTAAATAAGAAGCCAAAATTATCAAGCAAAACTGAATCAAAAGCTATCAGACTACTAGCTAACTATCAAAACATATCAAAAACACAAAAATCACACTAAATCAATCACAACATAGCAGGTAAGATTTATTTCTAGGAATTGAGCATAGCAAAAACAGTTAAGTGGAATTTAAATGAGAAATTTTTTTCATTTTAGCTAGAAGCCTCCTTTGATGGAGTAGAGGAGCGTTGAGCTCTCTAAGATCAATACAAACATCAACAATCAACTATTAGTAACCCTCAAATCATCACCATCACCAAGAACTGAACTCCCCTGTATCATTTGCTACTTTTGGCTATGAAAGTAAACCAGAAACGTCTGATCCAGCTACACGCTTCCAAAGTGCATCAAACAAGCTCTATTGATCAAGTTTGATCAATAGAAGCACAAAGTAACAGTAGGAATAGGATAGTAAAGAAATGAGAAGTGAAATTGAGTGAAGTTTGAAAGTGAAGGTTTATTAATAGTGGAAAGTTTGTTACAATCTGTTATAACTACACGAACTAACTCAAGAGCTTGTCAGACTCTTGAGATTAGTAGTTAACTAGAAAACTAACTGAAAATTGAGAGAAAAGATGAAGTGTGTGTAAATTCACACACTAGGTACATTCCCCAAATGAAGAACTATCTGGGCTATTTATAGAGAAATTATAGTGTTTATTGGAGATGGGTGACGTGTTAGAGCCAATAGCAAGCTTCCACGTGGCCTTGTTCTTCCAATTGATTATAGTCGTTGAAGAACTGATTTGTGATTTTTCTTTGTAGTCATTTTTAGCTCAATTAACCACCTGGGATAGATTTGTTTCTTGATTTTGAGTAGTTTTCATGTAGAACACTTCTTCTGAATCGCACTCTATCTTGATGTGAAATCTGGCTCGTTGATAGTTTGAATGTGACACGTGTTTTGATATAATTGAAATAAAAGGTGAGTTGCGGATCATTATCCGAAAACTAATTTCCTATTGGTTGAGAAATGGATAGTGGGGTTACTGTTTGGATTTGATTTATTAAATGTAACGGCTGTGAGTGGGGTGATGTGGTAATCCAAAGAGAAATAATAAACGCCCCTCATTGGTCCAAATGAATATCACCCGGATCAAACACAAAGTTGATTTAATTTTGGCAAGTTTAGTCCTCTAGTTCAGGAAGATTCACAACTTGAGCTACAAACTTCATTTGTTTGTCATTTTAAGCCCTTTGACTTTCAAACTTGCACAATAATGATCCTTTGACTATTTGACTTGATGGTTGACCATATTTGACTTTGTTCTTGACTTTCTCATAATTGCAACTTTAGTCCTTCAACTTTGAAAGTTGTCAAGAAAGGTCCTTTGACTTTGAAAGGCTTGTCACTTTTCATCCTCCTTTTGTCTTTTCTTCATCAATAAGGCTTGATTTCACTTCTTTGCTCCAAAATTGTATCATTTTACCTACACAAGCACAAACAACAAAACATACCCATAATACTGCTTTTATACATCAAAATTAGGTATTTTGCTTTGTGTTTTAGGGTGATTTGTGATATAACTGATATGAGATTTCACTCATATCAAATTCCCTACACTTGATCATTTCCATGACCTCATGCAATGCCACATTTTAAAGCACCAATTACATTTTTCTCATAATTAATCCACCTTGGCCAATATGGAATGCTTTTACATACACTGCACTATATGATGCATGATTTTGATTTATACAATACAATGCAAAGAAAAGCAATTCTATTTATATATTTTTGGATTTTTTTGAAATGGTTTTGATGGAAATAATTCATAAAGAAATAAAAGACTTAGATTAGGGTTTTGGGTACCATGACACTTATCATCCTCAAGTTTCACTTTTCCCATACCAAGCTTAAAAACAAGATAATTGTTTTCCATAAGTGAAAGTGCATCAACTCATTCATATAGATTAATTGTGTTACCATTATATCCCCACTTATTATGCCTCTAAGACCGGTTATTATTTGAGCAAATTGCTTTTGAGCAAATTTGTCATTATTTAAAGCGTGAAATATAAGAGATTTAAAATCTCAAAATAAGGAAGCATGGTTTTAATCCTAAGTAACCATCTTATCCATTACTCAAAAAACCACCCACAATTGATATAAGTCTGACCCAAAATAATAAGTCATTCGCCTTATGTGTAAGATCCTTATGTCATGCATTAATAAGTAGCTACACACTCGCTAAGAAAAGAAAAATAATACTCACGCAATAATTTATATCCGCCGCCTTTTTGAGACCTTGGATCTTCAATCCCGCAACCCGTCAAGGTAATATTGGATTTGAGCAACTATTAAATCCCCGCAACCCTTGTGAGAGTAATATTGGAATTCAATAGCTACTATAATTAACACTTCACTGCCCCTCTTGGGAGTCTTGTATAATTTTTTTTTCTTTTTCATTTTCTTTTCTAGCCACTGATTTTTTTCATAAGCCGCTCTTATTTTTCTTTATTCCCCACAAATAAATTTGAAAAGAATAAAAGGAAAAACACCCGCTAAGTATTAAGCATGACATAAGTCTAGTACACATAAAACGTTCTAACTTAGAATCTTAAGATGTACTTATACCAACCAGGAATGATTAGTTAAAAATACATAAGAGACTACAAACTAATTAAAACCGTTCTTGATTATTTATTAACATATATACATGCGTTGACAAGAAAGTAAAGGTTACGAAAGGGGATATAAAAGCCACAATTAATGAATATGAGGTTTATCTAGCCCTTAACACTTACTTCAGTATCATCTCTTGTTCTCCACAGTTTAAAATCTTAAATAATGAGACTAGTGGATTCTTAGCCTAATAAACCAATAAAGGTCTACATGGTTAAGGATACTAGCTAGAGTAAGCTTAGATAAGCAAACTCGGGTTGAGTCAAAGTATCCATGGCGGGCCTAATATGTCAAAGAAGTCTAAATTTGTTAAACCATATCCTTAATTATATATATATATATATATATATATATATATATATATATATATATATATATATATATATATATATATATATATATATATATATATATATATATATATATATATATATATATATATATATATATATATAATATATATATATATATATATATATATATATTTTATATTTTTAATGAAAAATAAAAGAATAAATATATACAATACAAATGTGTTATGCAAAAGAAAAACTTTTAATGCAAAAATTATGAATGCATATTTTTGGTGGCCAAAGTAGATCAAAATTTTGAAAAATGTTTGAAAAATTAATTTCCAAGTTATCATGAAGTCAATGACAAAGTTCTAGGTAAGGTCACTTCGATAGAAGACCCCCTACACTTAATATAAACATTGTCCTTAATGTTTAAGAGTATTGGAGTAAACTCCCCTACACTTATTACATTGATAACTTTGCTTAATCCAAGCTAAGGAAAGGTCAACTATAGTGAATTCATTTTAAGCACAATGTGGTTAGAAAATCACAATAGTAATGAAGTGAACCCGATACAAGGGCGTACTCCGTAAGCTCCAATGAATGCAATAAGAGAGAGCAACCCTACAAACATCAAGATGACAAAAGAGAGGCATCCCCCTACACTTCTTCTCAACTATATGCCCTTATTTCTATCCTACCACACTAAAACTCTAAGCCTAGTTATTCAAGCTTGATTTATAGAGTCTCTAGCTCGACTCAGCCCACACTTAAAAGTGACTAAAACCTATCATGGAGAATAAAAGATTTACCCTTTTTAAGAAAAATCTCCATGATAAGGTAAAGCAAGTTTTCAAGTATACAAAACTCCATAAATATCCCCCCGGATCAAATACATAATTACCATCCCACTTATAACACAATCCAACAAGTAACATCCCAAGCAATAGTGAAATGGGTGAGGTGTTCTTCTCCATAAGGTTTGTCCATATGTTCTCCCAAGGATGATAAGGTGATACTCTAAAATCTCACACAAGTGTTCCTTTTATTACATCAGGCGGATACTGAGGTGGTTTATCAATCTCTATACCAGGATCAAAAATCCTTTCCTTGATGGGAAAACAACAAGTGGTTGTTGCCTTAGAGGATTCCCCCTTATAGGTCACATCTTGAGAGAAAGTTTGTGGGATATTGGGTATCAACAAATCTTTGGAAGAAAGCATCATGGCTTGCTTTTCTTTGTCACTTTGAAAGGTTGAGGTGGGAAGGAGAGAAGGTAAGGTGTCTTCATGTAATAAAGAATCTAGAAAAATTATGTCTCACTCCTTTTCAAAATATCCAAGAATGTACTCAAGAGGTGTATCAACCTCAAAAAAATTCATCACTCTCATCAATGATAGAACCCTCTTCATCACCATAATCATCATAGATTGGTATGTCAAAGATTGGTGACTCAACATGTAACTCCTCAAATCCCATGGAAATGTGATCATCAAAGAATGGAGGTTCACAAATGGAGAACTCATCATCACTATATGCATCATAAATTGGTGTATCAAGAAGAGGAGGTTCATCATCACTAAAATTGTCATTGGTTTCCTCATCATGGTGAAAAAATGGGTTATCAAATGATGTTTCAAAAAGAGGATTGGAATAAATCATATAATCACCAAATTTAAGCTCTTGAGGTTCATGAATATCCAAAGATGAGGTAATGGAGGCTATGGTATCAACATAAGAAGGATCATAATTCCCACTTGTGCAATCTTCATAAAAATATTCACCACAAACTTCATCAAGGATATCATCTTGAGTTTCCTCCTTATTAAGAACATCAATATGCTTCACCGTTTCAGGCTCATTGGATTTCTTAGACAAGTTTCCCATTTTAAACACTACTCTTTCGTCTCCTACTCGCATTGTGAGTTCACCTTCCGCCACATCTATAAGAGTACGACCCGTTCTCAAAAATGGCCTACCAACAATAAGAGGAACTCTCGGGTCCATATCATAATCAACCACTACAAAATCCGGAAATTTAAATTTATCCAGTCTAACAAAAACATCTTCCGCAATTCCCACCGGAAAAGCTATTGAACGATTGGCTAATTCAAGTGTCATTTTTGTAGGTGTGAGTTCAGGAAGTGAAAGCCTTTTCCAAACCGATAGTGGCATGAGATTTATGCTTGCCCCAAGATCCGCTAGTGCCATGCAATTTTCCACCCCTGGGAAATTGCAAGGAATCAAAAACCTTCCCAAATATCCAAGCTTAGTAGGCAACTTCTTAAGCAACACCACGGAGCAATTTTCATTTAAGGAAGCATTAGGCAAATCCACCAATTTCTCCTTGTTCGAAAGAAGGTCCTTGATCATCTTATCAAATTTTGGCATATTAGCTAAGGCTTCCGCAAAGGATGTGTTTATATTCAATTGTTTGGACATCCACAAAAAGTTTGACACTTGAATATCATCCTTATTCTTAAGATTTTCCTTTCTCAATCTTGATGGGTATGGAAGACTTAGTTTTGGTGTAGGTTGAGTGGTTGTTGAAGGATTTTCTTTGTTGGATTCTTCATTGATGGGTGTGGAAGTTGAAGGATTAATAGGTGTAAGTTTTGAAGGTGTAGGTGTTGAAATTGTAGAGCTTGAAGGTGTTGAGTTTGATGTTGAAGGCTTATCATAAGGTGGAACCATAGTAGGAGTCACCAAAGTAGTTTTAGAAACAATTGAAGGGTCAATATTTGTTTTTCCACTCCTTGTTGTGATTGCATTAACATTAGCCCTTGGATTTGTTTGTGTGTTTGAAGGTAGAGCACCTTGTGGCCTTTTATTTAGAAGCATCATAAACCTCTTGTTAGTTTCCTCATGCATTTCCCTCATTCTTTTCTCATTGGCTTGAAATCTCCTTTCATTCTCTTGATTCATTTTGTGAAGAAGCTCAATGGTGTTAAAATCATATGGCACATTCCCTTGAAAGCCTTGAGGTTGGAAAGGTGGAGGTTGATTGTAAAACCCTCCAGTATTGCTATGAAATTGATTCCCTTGGTTGTGAAAGGTATTGGGTGCTCTAAAGTTGTTTTGTCCTTGGTAATTTGGCCTAGGCCCTTGATTTCTTTGAAGCAATTAAGGAGGGTTGGTTTAGTTTTGGGTGGGTGGATGGGGTAGAAAGCCGGGTGGAGCAAGGTAGTTATTTGACTTGTAAGAGAGATTGTTAGGGTTGATATTAGGTTTGACGTGATCGCTTTGTTCATTTTGATAAGCATAACATTCAACTTGAGAATTTTGAACCTTGTCACATTGTAGGTAAGAGTGAGGTCCTCCACATATCTCACAACTTATGGTAATAGCATTCACATCATTGGAAAGAGTCTTTTCCATTACTTGAAGTATCTCATTTTGACTTTTGAGGAGTTGATTATCAATGGATGTGTGAGAATTATCTTGCACAACATGAACCCTCTCATCTCTTTGGTTATTTGTTTGCACCATGGATTTAGTCTCAATAATGTTCCATGCTTCTTGTGTGGATTTGGAAAGAATATTCCCACCCGCGGATGAATTAAGGGAATCTTGATGATATGGTCTTAATCTATTATAGAAAGTGTTGATTTGATGAACTTGGTTAAATCCATGATTGGGTCATTTTCTCAATAACTCCTTGAAGCCCTCCCAAGCCTCACTAAAGGTTTGATCATTCCTTTGTTGAAAACCAATAAATAAGTTTCTCAAAACCGTGGTTCTTGAGGGAGGAAAGAACTTGTTCAAAAACTTCTTGGTAAAGTCCTCCCAAGTAGTAATGCTCTTAGGAGGTTGTCTATCTAGCCAATACCTAGCATTACCCTCTAAGGAGAATGGGACTAATATCAAATTGATTGCATCATGAGGGACCCCATTATACTTAAGTGTATTGCATATGGACAAAAACTTCTTGATATGATCATGGGGGTCATCCATGGGTCTCCCTAAAAAGGGTGAAGTGATTATATGCGTCTTAAGCTCAAAGGTGTTTGTGGGTATCTCGGGTATAACAATGGCATCAGCATTTCTCTCCACATTTCTTTGGAGGATCTCCATCAATGTTCTATTGTCAACGGCGGCCATGGCTTCTTGTGTGTTGTTCAAAGAACCTAATGCTCGGAATCGGCTTGATGGACGGTGTTGTTTTTGTTCTTTCTCTTGTTCTTCCTTTTGGGAGGAAGGGGTTGTACACCAAAAGGTATTTGTGCACGCGCACGGGTGTTCATGCAACTCAAATCAAGGAGTGAGAGAGGAGCTCTCGATCGACTTTGGAAAAGAAGGTATTATCCTTTCCGAGGTTCAATAAGCAATATCCACAAGAAAATATAATATATGTAAGTAATACTTTGGTGGCAAAACCCCCAACAAGCTTTCCTTCTTAGAATACTCACTAGTGAATGAGGGGTTAGGTGGCGCGAAGCACTTAAGTACATATTAATCCTTAAGTGGCATTTTATAGCACGTCACCTATCTATTCACTTTAGTAGCTTGTATTCTTCGAATTCTTGCCTATTGGAAATATTTATCTATTTTTGCCTTTAATTTACTTTGATTGATACACGAACTTAGGACCGGAACGCCACCAAGACCGGTGTATTGCAAAAGCCATACTTATGGAAGTATGTGTATTGGTTGTTCGTATATGTATATGTATCTACATATAATAATATATCAAAACTATTTTTGTATTTATTGGGTTTTTAAGAAAATACTATATGTACGTAAAAACGATGAAAACCGATATATACAATATATTTTTGGTGTAATCTTTTAGGAAAAAGATTACTTTATGGATTTTTTATTTTTTTGGTTCAATTCTATAAGAAAATAATTGATTTTGTGGTTTTTATATTTTTATATTTTTATCTTTTTGATTTTTTATCTTTTGGATTTATGATACGTAAAAGGAACGCTCACGAGGTGAACGGATCCCAAAATCCAATCGAAACCGTCAATAAATAGTCTCTCGTAATGTCATGAACTGGCAGCGGCGCCATTTAATGTATGATCTTATTCAAGTACGTTTTTCCAAGCTCACAACAAATTGAAAGTCCGACCAATCTCAAGTTTTTAATTGTTTTTGGTGTTAAGAAAGGTATTTGGTATATATGTCTATTTCAAAGAATCACGTAAAAAGTGGAAAATAGTATAGATATATATAACCGTAAAACCAGTTGCAATTACCACAATCAAAGCACGAAGTACAAGTATTAAATGCACAAAAGTAAAATTGCTCAAAATGTAAAGAAGATAAAAGTACAAGGGCTAAATATGTAAATTCAGAAAGTTTAGGGACTAAAAGTGAAAATTATAACAAACTATGTCAACAAACTAAAAAATTCCAAAACTGAATAACCAAATGTGTAACAAACTGAAAATGAAAGGACTGGAAAATGCAAACCCTAAAAACTTGTAATTAACAAAGCAGATTAACAAAACTGAAAGTGCAAGGACCTATATGCAATTAAAACAAAATTTATAACAAAAACGGGTTATAAGACTTCAATAAGCTCGTGTGAGCTTATTTTCAAACCAAATTGACTCTAGTTTTTTGCAAATGACTTGAAATGAAAAGTTAGCTAGGTGTCTCAAAGGATTTTGGCTGAAAACAAGTAAATCTCTAGTTAGCTTATTCCAATAAGCTCAAAATAAGCTATAAGATGTTTTAGACATCCACACTTTGATTTTTTAATTGAAACTGATTAATAAAGTGATAAGAAGGATGGAATGTCAAGAAATTCAGAAAATGGTTAACCCAATAAGTTGGAATCTCAAATAAGCAAAAATGGCTTATCGTTGACCAAGTTTGACCAAGAAATTTCAAAAAGCTAATTTTCTCAAAATCTACTTAGGACATTCTTGTACAAAGATTTGTGAAAGAAACAGGCAAGGTTTGTGAAGTAGAATTGTGGGAATGAGATAAGCAGTAGGTTTTGATCACAGAAACATGAGTTTGCTAAGCAGCTTATTAAGCTATTTTCTTGCTCAAAACTTGATACTGTATAATTTCACTTATTAATCTTGAAAATTCATAAGTTGGACTACAACTGGCAACAAGAATCAATTAAAATCATCCACATACAAAGAAATGAGAAAGGATCAAAGTTTGCTTGTTTAGACTGATGAAAACTTGTAAAAACTGACCCAAAGATTTTTATTGCTAATTGCCTGTTTGACTTTAGTTTTGACCACAAAACTTTGCAAGTAGACTTGTAATGACTAACTGAGTATATTTGAACTTAAAACAAAAAGTTTCAATTACTGATACTCAAAAGCCACTTTAATCCAAACACTAGTTTTGGACTCATATCAAAACTTTGTAAAGGCTTTTTGATCAAAAGGATTTGACAGCAAATGAAACTTATCAGAACTTGTTTAGAAGCTCAAATGAACTGATTACAAACTACAAACCAGCAAGTTTACTCTATGGAACACTAAATGAGTAACTGATGAAAATTAAAGCTGAATAAGAAGCCAAAATTATCAAGCAAAACAGAATCAAAAGCTATCAGACTACTAGCTAACTATCAGAACATATCAAAACACCAAAAGCACACTAAATCAATCATAATATAGCAGGTAAGCTTTATTTCTAGGAATTGAGCCTGGCAAAAATAGTTAAGTGGAATTTAAATGATAATTTATTTTCCTTTTAGCTAGAATCCTCCTTTGATGGAGTATAGGAGCGCTAAGCTCTCTAAGATCAATACAAACACCAACAATCAACTATCAGTAAACCTCAAATCATCATCATCACCAAGAACTGAACTCCCCTACATCATTTGCTACTTTGGCTATGAAAGTAAACTAGAAACGTCTGATCCAGCTACAGGCTTCCAAAGTGCATCAAACAAGCTCTATTGATCAAGTTTCATCAATAGAAACACCAAGTAACAGTAGGAGTAGGATAGTAAATAAATGAGAAGTGAAATTAAGTGAAGATTGAAAGTGAAGGTTTATTAATGGTGGAAAGTTTGTTACAATCTGTCATAACTACACTAACTAACTCAAGAGCTTGTCAGACTCTTGAGATTAGTAGTTAACTAGAAAACTAACTAAAAATTGAGAGAAAAGATAAAGTGTGTGTAAATTCACACACTAGGTACATTCCCCAAATGAAGAACTATATGGGCTATTTATAGAGAAATTATAGTGTTTGTTGGAGATGGGTGACGTGTTGGAGCCAATAGAAAGCTTCCACGTATCCTTGTTCTTCCAATTGATTATAGTCGTTGAAGAACTGATTTGGGGCTTTTCTTTGTAGTCGTTTTCAGCTTAATTAACCACCTGGGATAGATTTGTTTCTTGATTTTGAGTAGTTTTCATGTAGACCACTTCTTCTGAATAGCACTCTATCTTGATGTGAAATCTGGGCTCGTTGATAGTTTCAATGTGACACGTGTTTTGATATAATTGGAAGAAAAGGTGAGTTGCGGATCATTATCCGAAAACTAATTTCCTATTGGTTGAGAAATGGATAGTAGGGTTACTGTTTGGATTTGATTTATTAAATGTAACGGCTGTGAGTGGGGTGATGTGGCAATCCAAAGAGAAATAATAAACGCCCCTCATTGATCTAAATGAATATCACTCGGATCAAACACAAAGTTGATTTAATTTTGGCAAGTTTAGTCCTCTAGTTTAGGCAGATTCACAACTTGAGCTCCAAACTTCATTTCTTTGTCATTTTAAGCCATTTGACTTTCAAACTTACACGATAATGATCCTTTGACTATTTGACTTGATGGTTGACCATATTTGACTTTGTTCTTGACTATCTCATAATTGCAACTTTAGTCCTTCATCTTTGAAAGTTGTCAAGAAAGGTCCTTTGACTTTGAAAGGCTTGTCACTTTTCATCCTCCTTCGTGTCTTTTGTTCATCAATAAGGCTTGATTTCACTTGTTTGCTCCAAAATCGTATCATTTTACCTACACAAGCACAAACAACAAAACATACCCATAATACTGCTTTTATACATCAAAATAGGTATTTTGCTTTGTGTTTAAGGGTTATTTATGATATAATTGATATGAGATTTCACTCATATCCTTGGACTTCACGGATCTTAACAAGGATTGTCCTCATGACTGTTATCTGCTGCCATAAATCGATTGGAAAGTTGAATCCCTAGGCGGGTATCCCATTAAATGCTTCATGGACGCATATAAAGGGTATCACCAGATTCAGATGGCAAAGAGGACGAGGAGAAAACAACATTGCGCACGAGACAGGGGTCTATTATACACAAGATGTCATTTGGCTTAAAGAATGCAAGAGCTACCTACCAGCGACTAGTCGACAAATCCTTCGACAGCCAGATTGGACGTAACCTGGAAGTCTACGTGGACGACCTGGTAATATAGAGCCATATAGAAGAAGAACTCATCAGGGACATCCAGGAAAGCTTTGGAACTCTAAGGAAAATCAACATGAGGTTGAATACCAAGAAGTGTACATTAGGAGCGACCGAAGGGATGTTATTAGGATATATGATAGATCCCAATGACATCAAACCGTGCCCAAATAAGACAGAATCCGTAAAATACAACGTCTACCTCCACGGGCGCTAAAGGAAGTACAATCCCTCAATGGAAAACTGTCAGGGCTGAATAGATTCCTCTCCAAATCTGCTGAGAAATCGCTCCCATTATTCAAGACGCTCAAGAAGTGTATGAAAAAGGGAGACTTTCGCTGGAAAAATGAAGCAGAAGAGGCTTTCCACCAGCTCAAAAAACACCTAGCGGCACTCCCCATGTTGGTTGCACCGCGACCAAAAGAAGAGCTGATTGTGTACCTATCCGCAACACACGGATCAATCAGCGCGGTCCTGATGACGGGCATGAACTCAATCCAAACACCAGTCTACTTTTTAAGTAGAGCGCTACAGGGTCCAAAATTGAACTATGCTCCAATGGAGAAGCTAGTTCTCACATTAGTATACACTAGAATAAGGTTGCGCCGATACTTCCAAGCACATCCGTTAATAGAGATCACCGATCAACCTATCAAGCAGATAATATCAAAACCGGACGTCGCAAGAAGGCTGCAAAAATGGAATGTCTTGTTGGGTCAGCACAACATATCTTATAGACCACGCACGACGGTCAAAGGTCAGATCCTGGCGGAAATCATAATAGAAAAGTCGGAAGGAGAGGAAGCAGTGACCCCAAGGGTTAAGGAACCCCAAGAACCATGGATTCTGTTTATAGATGGATCCTCGTGTACTGATAGGTCAGGAGCGGGCCACATTCTGACAAACCCAAAGGAATGGAATTTACTTATGCTCTGCGTATTGAGTTTACAGCCACCAACAATGAGGCTGAATACGAAGCACTAATTGTTGGACTAAGGATAGCAGGTCGCATGGGTGTGCACAATATTGAAGCGTACACTCATGATTAGTAGCGAATCATATCTTAGGGGAATACGAAGCTAAGGAGGATAATATGGTTTAGTTATAGAAAGTTCACCATATGGCAGGTTCCAAGGCGAGAGAACAACAAGGCTGAGGCCCTAAGTAAGATTGCATCCACTTGTTTCGCACATCTATCCAAACAGGTGTTGGTAGAGATTTTAAAAGAAAAGTCAATCGTGGAGAAGGAGGTTTCCATAATTCTCGAAGAAGAAGGGCCTACATGCATGACTTCGATCGTCGAGTATTTGACCAACGAAACGCTCCCAGATGATGAGCAAGAATCGCGATGTATTCGGAGGAAGTCATACCATTTTGAAGTATGGGATGGAGTTCTTTACAAATGATCATTCGTGTAGCCGTGGCTACGCTGCGTGGGGCCTCGACAAGCAAATTATGTATTATTGATATCCAAGAAGGGTCTTGCAGCATGCATGCGGGACCCAGGTCAGTTGTGGCAAGAGCTCTGTGTTTTGGGTACTATTGTCCAACTATGCACAAGATGCTCAGAATCTAATTCACAAGTGCAATGATTGTGAGGTCCACAGGCCAGTACCATGTCCTCCATAGAAAAAGCTAACACCCATCACATCCCTGTGGCTGTTCGTTTTGGCTTGCCAAGGAAAATAGTCTCAGACAACGGTAAACAATTTTGATAATATTCCGATTAAAGACTGGTGCGCGACCCACACAACGGTTCGCATCAGTCAAACATCCACAATCTAATGGGTCGATGGAGAGAGCAAACCAAAGCCTAGGAGATGGGATCAAGGCGCGCTTGGACGGAGAAAGTGTAAAGTGGGTAGATGAACTACCTCATGTCCTATGGTCGCACCGAACAATGATCAAGACAGGTAATGGGGACACTCCCTTTGCTCTAGAATATGGCAAAAAAGCTGTTATCCTAGCTGATATCAGACTACCAACAATTCGCACAACGGAAGTAGATGTCATAACAAACGACAAGGATTACGAGTAAACTTGGACTTACTAGAAGAGAAGCGGGATTTAGCTGCCATCAATGAAACTAAGTCCTAGTCCAAGATGAAGGGTTACTACAACGCTAGAGTTCAAGGTTGTAGAAACTAGAAGGAGGGGCCTGAATAGTTTCCTAATTAAGTCCCAATTAAAATTATGTTCGTCATTAGAAATGACTATACATGAAAACTTGTTTCTTACTAGTTAAGCCAATTTCTAATGCTTTAAAACATTTGCTATATCTAGTGATTATGATAGTGCAATGTATGAATGCAAAGATAAGTACGTAAAGATTAAGGAAACAGACAACCTAAGGAAGGACACCAATATTTATAGTGGTTCGGCAACGAAGCTCTCTCATAGTTCCTACTCCACTCCTAGAGTACACCTTACTCGACATTTCCACTATATCCACAAGCTCCCTTCTTGGCGGAGTAAACCTTACAATGTTGCTAACAATATTTTCCGACACTAAGCTAAATATCGATTTCTAATCCTAAGCTAGAACCAATCTTCGTCGCCCATCTTCTTTTCTGACACAAGGCTAGATGTCCAGTCCTAATACAAAGCTAGAACCAATCTTCATCGCCCCGTCTTATTTTCTGAAACAAGGCTAGATGTCGAGTCCTAATCCAAAGCTAGAACCAATCTTCACACACATCAGTTTCTAGTTAAGTGATAACTCACAAGACTCATACTCACACTTACATCACTTTGTAGTTTAGTGAGAACTTACACACAAGACACACTACATCACAAGACACATCCAAGTATACACATATAACTTGGATCAACACAAGAGACATCCAAGTATACAAAAATACCTTGGATCTACACAAGACACATATAAACAATATGATGAACATGACTAGATCTAAGAAAGGATGATCTTCATCAAGGCTTCATCTTTTATCACATCACAAATGTGTGAGTGATATTCTCTTTGAACAAGTAAAAGAGGATCAAGAGGATAATCATAAGTAAACATACTTAACACATTAAATGATCATTTACTAATGATTGAAATCATAGAAAGAAGATAAGAAGCCGAAATCTGTCCAAAAAGGTTCATTGGAAATGTAGAAATAATCTACTGTTTATAGGAGACAAGTCCAACGGCTAGTCTGGCCATGGCTCATTAAATGGGTTGGCGGGTCAATATCAATATTGAGTCAGAGGCACCTATATTGAGCCGTAGGATCTAGACTCTGCTTCTTTTTGTCTTCTAGTGGGGAAATAGCATTTAGTAAAGTTTATACCTAAAGAGGATATTCTTAGACCATTTGGAATATGCCAAATTCAAATTTCCATTTTCAATTTAAATAAAACATTTTTTTAAAAGAAAGTTTATTAAAAATGTTTTGTCACATTTGTCTAAATGTGAGTTTTAAGGTTTATCACTTTTAATGATCACTAAACATGTATTAGATATGTTTGTGTAAGATTAAATGATTATTACCTTAATGATAGTGTTTGTTAAATAATTCGTCTTATGATTATTTTTGACGATAAATGTTTTTACACTTTGTCGTGATCAAAATTAAGAAAGATTAGATATTACAAATAATGTTTTGGGCATCATTTGCAATAACAATCTCTTTTTTTATTACGACAAATTATAAACTCATTTATGGAAAAACAAATATTTTCGAATTATTAACGAGTTTATTACTACCATCTCTCCCCTTTTTGTCAAAGCAAAAATTTAGCACAAGTCTTTGAAGAAGAGAAGAATCAAGTTTGCTAGTAGCTCCCCCTTGGTGCTTACTCCCCCTAACTTGGGGCAACAAGTGACTGAGTCATGGTGACAAGCTACATACAAGGGTTAGTAGAAAGAAAAGAAACACCCATGTAAAGGCAATAGTCACTACTCACTAAATAACTTGAGAGGGAGAAAGAAAAGATATCCCAGATTATAAAGTAAATATTTTTAAGTATGTCCAAGGAGAGTAATTTGGCAAGCTCAATTCTGAATTTTTGGAATAAAGATAGACTAGAAACGTCCAACAATTTGAAGATATAATGTCGAAGGGATTAAAAGCATAGAATTTTTGGAATCACCTAAGAAAATTCAAGGTTTAACCAATATCAACTCTCAACAATATGTGTGATAAAAGAATTAGTAAAAACAAGCATAACAATCATATGAAAATAAATATGAAAGCACATACAACAAGATATTCATATATGAAAATATGAATACAAAAGCATGAAATAAGAAAAATAAACATAATAAGCATAACAACTATTCTAGTAGAAGTAGTCTTCCAATATTGCTTAGTTTTTATTTTAGACTCATATGATTATAACACAACATGTGTTTTAATTAGTAAAATAAGACGAAGGTGCATATTTTGTTGATTTGCTCACGGGAACAAATACTCGAAGAAGAGGTTGAGTGAGGAGATATTCAAGAAAATTTAACTTCTCATAGACATGAGCAAGTTCAATTTGTTGAAATTTACAACAGGCACACGAGCTTCCATGATGCAAAACAAAATCAATAGATGGGGGAGGTCCATCATAAAAGAAAGAAGGTGGTGAAGGAGAAGAAGAATATAGAGAGAAGTTTCCATCACAATACTTAGTGAGGTTAGGAAAAGAAGAGAGGTAAATTAGTTGAGGTGTGTTAAAAGGTTTAGGTGGTGGCGGAAGAGCTTCCCTTTCTCCAGTAATTGGATTTATTGAGTAAGACTCATTCTAATACTCAATAGGATAGAAATAAGAAGTCTTGCATGGTTTGGTAGAAGAAGGTTCAAAGTGATCTTTATTCTTCTTGATCCAAACAAGTTTCACCGAAATTTTCGATTTCGTTTATAGCTTAGAAGAAGAAGCTTTAGTTTAGAAGGTAGTGACAAAGAGATGTCAAGGTTAAGTTTAGAAGAAGAAGACAGTGTGAGGGGTGAGAAGAGAACTCCCAAAATAAGATAATTTAAAGGAAGTAGACAAGGGAAAGAATAGAAAGAGAAAGAAAAGGTTTCAAGGGATGTTTAGCTCAAAGAGGCAAACAAAGAATCTTGAAAAATACTGCTCAAAGAAGAAAGAGCAAAAACAAACCAAAATAGGGCTCCTTGCCTGCCGTTCAATAAATGAGGTTGCAGCTCATTATTGATAATGATCCGCGGGCTATTTAATGAGGCGCCCACAATGGACGCCAAAATCCTTTTTTCTGAAAGTTTGAGAAAAGACAAGACTTTTTCAGATTTTAGCAAATCTTTAATTTTTACCTCTATTAGCACTAGGTTAGGCTAAGGTTGCATAACGAGAAACATACTCACAAGAGAATCTTGACAAAGGGTGACAATATTTAGATAACATTTTGATCAAGTTTTAGTCAAGTTTTAGATGTGACAATAGATTTAGGTTCAATTTTAATTTAATAGTTGAAGTTGATTAATTTGTACACAAACAAGTTATAAGACATATACTTTAATCCATTCAACATCTACATGACAAGTCATGTAGGAAACAAGATACAAGAATAGAAAAATAACTAACTAAACAAAATCTAGCTATTCTAATCTTGTTTAATTAGCCTTCTTAGCTTGAGTTCTTGAAAAGATATTTTAAAGATATTATCATGTCATCTCATAGGAGGAAGAGGATTGGTAAACAAAGTTAACAAGAACTCTTGCAACCTTGAATGGATCCCAAATGTTTCCATCATAAGATATTATATGATGTAGTTGTTGTAAAGACAACATGTACAATTTGTACCATGTGCCTCAATAAAACTAAAGAAATATGGATCACCCATATGGTTTGAGATAGAAACACCCAAAATTAGAGTGTTAGATTAAGGAGGAGGCATGGTGTCCATGGGTGAAATGGGTTAATGTTCAACAAAGTCATCCTCAAAAGGAATGCTTTGGAGGGGTATGGGGTTCTCAACCAAGAGAGGACTTGGAGAGAAGGGTGAAGAACTCATCCATTCTAGATTGGAACAAAGAAGAGGTAGTGTAAAACCCGCATGCTTTTACCATGAATAGTGCCCTTAAGATCGTACGTCCTAGATTAAAACTTACCTCATTTAGTTATGATCACATTCATGTGCTAATAATCAAGCAAGTGCATACGTGTATGACATGATAAGTATCGATTACGTACGAACCCATGATAAACAATTAATAAATATGTCACGTGAACGTAATTAAATCATGATCACCATTTAAAATACGAACTAGAATAATTACGTAAATACATATAATATAATTACGAGCGTTAAGATTACGATAAACTACATGATAAAATAAACAGAAACGCTTCAGACACGAACACGTTTAACCACGAACGAACACGAAACATCGGGACACGGAAAACATTTGGGTTACCCCTCGTGGGCCCCATATCCACGAAATTGGAAGAAGAAATGGGCTTAGCCCATGCAAAATTAACTAACATGAAAAATTTAGAAAAACTTGTTCATTTTGACAAAACCTAGAAAAAAGATAAAACCCTAAAAAGTTTCTCCTCTCCTTCTTCCTCCCCATTTTTGGCCGCCACTTCTACAACACCATAGGAGGGTGATTGGTTGATTTTGATCTTAAAAACTATTGCTATAATCAGTGTTTGTTCATCCTTTTCCAAGCTACATAGTGGTATACCTTTTTAAACCCTTCTTTTTAATTCTTTTGAATCTTTGTTTATGTTCATGAACATGTTACTGTTTTTCTTATTAAAACATGGTAATTAATCATAGATCTAACATGTTTTGGGGTTAATTAAAATCAAAGGTTGTTAAAAGAGGGTGTTTGTTTTTGGCCGCCTAGTTTAATCAACCCGGGGGAGGGTTCGGTTTCTTTTTAGCCGCCACCACCAAGACCATTTTTGGTCTTGGTTGGCTCATGTGGGACCCACGGCAGCAAGGGGGCACACGTACCCCGAGTTTGGCTCGGGGTACGGTGTCGAGTTCATGCCCGATTCATGGTTCGTTGGTTAAATCATGATTTATGCTACATGTTAATTTTTATGAATCATGAACTTAGGATATAAATTAATTAATAACATGAGATATTAATTAAACCATGACTTAGGTTATTCTAATTATTAATTTAGCATGATATTAATTTAACCTAAGTATTTTATGTTATAAGTTATGATTAATTAATTATTTAAAACATGCCTATAATTAATTAATTTAGACATGACTTAGGTTATATTAATAATAATAATAATACACATTTTAACCTAAGTATTTTCATTTCATTTTAATTAAAACATGTTATACTTTAATTAAAATGCTTAACCTATAGTTTAATTAAAATACATGAAATAATAATTAAACTATATACTATATCATATGACTTAAGAAACAAGCTTATAAACACTTAGACTTATATGTTAGCTTATGTAACCAGCTTAATTCTAAATATGGAAACTTCTATTTATAGAAACTTAATTAAATAAGGCAACTAATCTAATCATGGAAACCTTCTATATATGGAAACTTATTTAATTAAGGCAGCTGATCTATTTTTGGAAACTTTCTATTTTTAGAAACTAATCTATTTTAAGCAGTAAATTCTATTCTAGGAAACTTTCTATTTTTGGAAACTTTCTATTTTTGGAAACTTTCTATTTTTGGAAACTTTCTATTTTTGGAAACTTTCTATTTTTGGTAACTTTCTATTTTTGGTAACTTTCTATTTTTGGAAACTTTCTATTTTTAGAAACTTTCTATTTTTGGAAACTTTCTATTTTTGGAAACCTGCTATTTTTGGAAAGTTACTTATTATTACACAGTAAGTATAATACATGAAATACTAGTAATACTTAAACGGATTAATTAGAATACAAGATAAACACAGTTTAAGGCTTTAAACAGTGAACCATGACCTAAAACATACCAAGTCAGCTATAATGAGACATAAAACCCAGTACGTAATCAGTAAATCGATACTTATACACGTGTGTATTCATGTAGCGTTAGTGATCCAGAAGTAGGAGTCTTTCTTCCGTTCATTCACTGGACTTGAGGTACGGATTCCCGTCCTTTCAGTATGGACATTCTTTCCTTATTAGGATTTCCCCGTATGCAGCCAACTGTTTTCCCCAGTATTTGTTTTATTGTTTTGAACTGCTTATGTTTAATTAGCGTGATCTATAGCCATATACAAGCATGACCAGTTTCACCTAGTTATGGAGGTACCATAACCATAGCATTGGAGGCACCGATGTTATGACTTCCCCACGGCGGAGTGATTGCTCGTGGCGTCCCTTTCAGTTTGGCCATATTATTATATCATGTGGGGCGTATGGGTGCATCCTAGTTACATGTTTTATTCAGTATTTCATGGTGAATGTGGTGTGTGCCTTGCACCCTTCACAAGGAGCTGATCCCTCCTACCCAAACCAGTATATAATTAGAGGCATCCCCTCTAATCAGCATGATGAGGTCACCCCTCCAAGTATTCATGCACGTGACCTTTTCATGACCTATATGGGCTATGGTATATTTATGTTAAAACAGTTTTCAAAAGATGAACATAAGGCTTTTCAAACTATAAAACCAGTTTTCTTGATACTTAACCAGTTTATTCAGAACTTAGTCTTCTGCTGTTATATGTTACAGGCTTATCCTATTCATGCTATATTGTATATCTGTGCACTGAGCGTTTTGCTCAGCCGTTACTTTCCTTTCCATGTCCCAAAACGGCAGGTACCCAAGACTCGAGCGTTTGGAGGACATGCATAGGATGGAAGCTGCCATAGACTTCTTCTCCTGTTTCCTTCATATATTTATGCTTGTTTAGTCTTTCATTCAGTTCATTTACTTTCTTATGTTTTGGGCTTATGTTGGGAACCGATGTTTGATTCCGGTTTTCCCTATGGTCATGTATGTTTTACTACATATTTCCTTGCATGCTTTAATGACACGCCATAATTACGCGTGACATTCCATTTATCAAAATGGGGTGTTACAATTATGGTATCAGAGCCAAGGCTTCGACCTGTAGGCTCTAAAACTCGACCTGTGACTAGTGGGTAGTCACCAGGAGCTTCCTAAGCCAACGTTTGTTATTCCACGTATTGATGTTTCAGCGCGTTGTTGTTTTAACCATTATGTTTTCAGCACCTTTTTGTTTTAGCCATGACATTTTCAGCACCTTGTTGTTTTCACCATGATGTTTTCACCAGTATCGTCTTACTAATATGGAATGAACAACCGTCATCCATACTTAGTTATGTGTCATTGTCTATGCATGATGTTCCTCGTGAACTGTGACGATGTGGACTGACCCCAGTAGTTCATAATTTTCACATAAATTTTTTTCTGTTAAGTTTTGACAATGACTTTTAATTATTATGTTTCATGCATTCATGCATTTATATCATATGTCATATGTTGCAGGAATTTTGACTAAGTAATGGTTGGTACATGACTGGCCCTATTTAGTCGCATGTGCTTTTATCGAAACTTTTAACTTTGGGACCGACCCATAGGCGTCCCCTCGCCATGTCTTTTGTTTTGGAACCGACCCATAGGCGTTCCCTCGCACATATAAAGGTTTTATAAACTACATTACGCATTCATACACTGTTTTCTTGCATAAAATTTTTATCATGATTTAAATTGGCATAAATTTTTTTTTTTTTTTTTTTTTTTTTCTCATGTCCCATCATAAGTTTTATGTTTTTATGTCAAGTATGCCTTCATACTGTCATGGTTAACTTCAGTTTCATGCTGATTATGTTATACACTTCTTCGTAATAGATGGTTTCATGTTTCCTCATGATAATTCCGTCTTCATGTTGATTATGTTTCACGCCTCTTTGTTATTTACGTTGTCCTGAAAGACATTGTTAAATTTCTTAAATCATGCTTTCATGATAGTCATGGTTGGTTTTCATTGATCATGCTGTCAGGCAAATCATCGTTGAATTTTGTGTAACCACACCTTAGCGTTTCTCTATGCAACCAGAATGATGTCTATGCTAATACTGCCAGGTTATCATGATGGTTTTCCTAACCGTTTAACCGGTTTACTTTCCTTAAATCATGACAAATGATCGAGCCCATACCGATCATTTCATGTGCATTCCATGTGTACTCCACGTACCGTATTTCATGTGTATTACATGTACCTTAATCCATGTGTATTCCACTTGAAGTACTTCACGAGTATTCGCTAGTCGATTCTAAATCATCTCAGGCGTATGTTCACTTGCTGATATTCTACAAGATTGTCGATGCCGCTCATAGCTTGGAGATGTTACTGAAGGTTGATGCTGCTGATGTTGGGAGACGCTACGAGATGCTGATGCTGATGCTGTTCACAACCTGGAGATCCTAAAAGACGAAGACAAAGGCGTCGGAGCAAAGCAATTGGACGAGAAGATGCTTCACCATCAGACAATTCCCATCAATCATTGTCCCAAATTCATAGTTACATGTCACACGTCGTTCGGCTGTCATTTCAGCCATATGACTGAAAACCAGTACCAGCCGGCCACTCAGCTAAATAGTTACATGAGTCACGGTCACGAGAATGACCGTCATGGAACCGACAGACAGGACTATAGTAACCACTACCATGACAGAAAATATCATAGAAATTGCAACCAAGGCTCTGGCCGCAGACGTGAACAGACATACCAATGATCAGTAGTCCAACCGATCCGCCAATTCTGGCATGTTAACCTAATATTTGTAGTTCTAATTGTTTCACATCTCGAGACACATGTCAAGACATCAGTCAAGACACATGTCTCACGTATACTTTCTGAGGACACATGTCAAGATACCAGTCAAGACATACGTCACGCTTACATTTCTCAAGACACGAGTCAAGACACATGACTTACGTCTATTTATGGAACATTTCTAAGAAATTCAGGGTACCCTCCAAGGGTACATCTATTTGTTGTGCCATGTATTAATCAGGCCACAAGAATTTCAATACCATTATCAGCGCATCAGTGAGAACTGTCATGTTGCCGATGTCACTTTCATTTCTTTCACCATAGTTCATATATTCCTGACCAGGAAGGACGCCTTTCGTATTTCCACGTATACGAAGATTTTCCGTCAGCTTAATGATGAGATCCAAGCTGCTAACGCATCTTCCTCGGACAGACACGAGATGAATTTATATCCTAATTATGGACTATGAACAACACACCATGCTACGATTCATAATTATGTACAGTAATGTTCAGGCTCCTGAATACTTTCAGCTTGATTTTCCATCGGAATATCTGTGCAAATTTTCTACGCTTACAAGCATGTGCATTGTTAGCCATGGTCGCTAAAATTTTCTAGCTGTCAGTAAGACACAACCACTTAACTCTTTTACGCATAGCCAGTTGATTATTCCAAAGTCTTCCTATACATTCCAGGAGAACCTACAAGGAGAAGGATGGTACCATGAGATTATGTGTCGACTACCGTTGACTTAAACAAATCACCATTCATGACCGTTATTCTCCTCCACGTATTGACGACATGTCCAATCAACCGTATAGTGTTAATCACTTTTCCAAGATCGAACTCATGAACAAGTTGCCAATAGTGACGGGTGAAAGAGCAGAACATGTCCATAACTGTTATTCGTGCACGACTCAGTCATGCTAGATTTATGATTTTGGATTAGTCTCATCAATGCTCCAACAACATTATGGACTTAATAAATTGTGTTTCCATGAACTCCTAAACAAATTCATCAGCGTTTTCATTGAGGATAACCTGATTTCCTCTAAGCCTAGAGAAGAACAGGAAGACACTATCTGCACTATGTTGCAAATTCTATGACAAGAGAAATTTTACCCTGGAAACTCTTTCCGATATCAATTCTGTTTGATTTCAGTGACACGCTGAATCACATGGAATTCTACGGTTAATCTTACCATGACTCAGCTTATGCGTAAAGGAGAGAACCCTACACTACATTAGGTGTTCTAGAAAATCCTACGCTGGGAAAAGTCTAGAGTCAGAGACTCAGAGTTTCGCAAACTCCTATGTATCAAGTTCTACGAAGCAAGATACAGTTACGTTCATATCTTGGTACCTGACATACCAACAGGTTAAGATAGGACACCAACAGACTGGGATGTTTTTATCATCTGAAATTGTGAATCGAAATGGGACAAGATCTCCATGGGGTTGGTTACCAGATTAACACAAACTCAGAAGAAGCATGATGCTATCTGGGTTATTGTCAACAGTTTGATCAAGTCTGCAGAATCCTTACATCCGTACGGATTTCAGAACCAACAGATTGAACGAACATGTTCCAGCCGAGGCTCATCCGATCACTTGGCAATCCCTCAGCTATCGGGTCAGACAAAGATTCGTAATTGTACTCCTAACTTACTTCATGTCTTCATTCTAATTCCACGACTTGCTTTCGCGCTCACGTTCATGACACTATTCACGTTCATGATCGTATTTTGGCTTACGATTCTACGTTCATTTCTTTTCTCGTTCTGGGAAGTTGCAAGAACTTGTGAGACCAGACCCAAGTTTAGTATAACTCTCCATCATCAGATAGATGTTTCACGTCATATTCCACGTCTCACCTTGTAGCGTTTGGCGTCACCGCCATTATATTATATGATCACGATATGTCTCACATGTCATGTTCATTCCACGTTCCTCATATCATGATCAAGATATGTTACACGTATCATGGATCACGATATGTTTACTCATACTACACTCGCCATATCTCCACGTAGCACGTTCAAAATCTTTCACGTATCACGTTCAAACTTTTTCACGTACTACGTTTCTTTATGTCTCGCGCATCGTTTCTAATTATCAGTTAAGTCAGATTGTCTTGCATCGTAACGTTTCAGTTACCCTTGCACGTTAACTCTTATTTTTCCTCGATCGAATTTCGGGGATCTACCTTCCGTTGATAACCAAGAATTTCTTCGTATTCCAAGTCAAGGTCAGGAGGACCAAGATTTATCATTAGTGTCGGGATCTTCTGAAGGAACCGTTCCAAGAGGGAGGCCACTTGGAAACGGACAAGTTCATCCGGACTTCTCATCTATTTTTCTCGTATCGATTAGATATGTCCTTCAGTCACGTCACGTTCCATGTCTTTTCAAGACAGGTCACGTTCCATGTTCCCTTCTACCATGTCACCTTCATTTCCGTTATTTTGCATACCTTTCCAGTTTGATTCGGGTATGCTTCGCTTCCAGTTACCTTATCTATAATTCGGGGACGAATTATTCTTTTTAGGGGGGAAGAATTGTAAAACCCGCATGCTTTTACCATGAATAGTGCCCTTAAGATCGTACGTCCTAGATTAAAACTTACCTCATTTAGTTATGATCACATTCATGTGCTAATAATCAAGCAAGTGCATACGTGTATGACATGATAAGTATCGATTACGTACGAACCCATGATAAACAATTAATAAATATGTCACGTGAACGTAATTAAATCATGATCACCATTTAAAATACGAACTAGAATAATTACGTAAATACATATAATATAATTACGAGCGTTAAGATTACGATAAACTACATGATAAAATAAACAGAAACGCTTCAGACACGAACACGTTTAACCACGAACGAACACGAAACATCGGGACACGGAAAACATTTGGGTTACCCCTCGTGGGCCCCATATCCACGAAACTGGAAGAAGAAATGGGCTTAGCCCATGCAAAATTAACTAACATGAAAAATTTAGAAAAACTTGTTCATTTTGACAAAACCTTGAAAAAAGATAAAACCCTAAAAAGTTTCTCCTCTCCTTCTTCCTCCCCATTTTTGGCCGCCACTTCTACAACACCATAGGAGGGTGATTGGTTGATTTTGATCTTAAAAACTATTGCTATAATCAGTGTTTGTTCATCCTTTTCCAAGCTACATAGTGGTATACCTTTTTAAACCCTTCTTTTTAATTCTTTTGAATCTTTGTTTATGTTCATGAACATGTTACTGTTTTTCTTATTAAAACATGGTAATTAATCATAGATCTAACATGTTTTGGGGTTAATTAAAATCAAAGGTTGTTAAAAGAGGGTGTTTGTTTTTGGCCGCCTAGTTTAATCAACCCGGGGGAGGGTTCGGTTTCTTTTTAGCCGCCACCACCAAGACCATTTTTGGTCTTGGTTGGCTCATGTGGGACCCACGGCAGCAAGGGGGCACACGTACCCCGAGTTTGGCTCGGGGTACGGTGTCGAGTTCATGCCCGATTCATGGTTTGTTGGTTAAATCATGATTTATGCTACATGTTAATTTTTATGAATCATGAACTTAGGATATAAATTAATTAATAACATGAGATATTAATTAAACCATGACTTAGGTTATTCTAATTATTAATTTAGCATGATATTAATTTAACCTAAGTATTTTATGTTATAAGTTATGATTAATTAATTATTTAAAACATGCCTATAATTAATTAATTTAGACATGACTTAGGTTATATTAATAATAATAATAATACACATTTTAACCTAAGTATTTTCATTTCATTTTAATTAAAACATGTTATACTTTAATTAAAATGCTTAACCTATAGTTTAATTAAAATACATGAAATAATAATTAAACTATATACTATATCATATGACTTAAGAAACAAGCTTATAAACACTTAGACTTATATGTTAGCTTATGTAACCAGCTTAATTCTAAATATGGAAACTTCTATTTATAGAAACTTAATTAAATAAGGCAACTAATCTAATCATGGAAACCTTCTATATATGGAAACTTATTTAATTAAGGCAGCTGATCTATTTTTGGAAACTTTCTATTTTTAGAAACTAATCTATTTTAAGCAGTAAATTCTATTCTAGGAAACTTTCTATTTTTGGAAACTTTCTATTTTTGGAAACTTTCTATTTTTGGAAACTTTCTATTTTTGGAAACTTTCTATTTTTGGTAACTTTCTATTTTTGGTAACTTTCTATTTTTGGAAACTTTCTATTTTTAGAAACTTTCTATTTTTGGAAACTTTCTATTTTTGGAAACCTGCTATTTTTGGAAAGTTACTTATTATTACACAGTAAGTATAATACATGAAATACCAGTAATACTTAAACGGATTAATTAGAATACAAGATAAACACAGTTTAAGGCTTTAAACAGTGAACCATGACCTAAAACATACCAAGTCAGCTATAATGAGACATAAAACCCAGTACGTAATCAGTAAATCGATACTTATACACGTGTGTATTCATGTAGCGTTAGTGATCCAGAAGTAGGAGTCTTTCTTCCGTTCATTCACTGGACTTGAGGTACGGATTCCCGTCCTTTCAGTATGGACATTCTTTCCTTATTAGGATTTCCCCGTATGCAGCCAACTGTTTTCCCCAGTATTTGTTTTATTGTTTTGAACTGCTTATGTTTAATTAGCATAATCTATAGCCATATACAAGCATGACCAGTTTCACCTAGTTATGGAGGTACCATAACCATAGCATTGGAGGCACCGATGTTATGACTTCCCCACGGCGGAGTGATTGCTCGTGGCGTCCCTTTCAGTTTGGCCATATTATTATATCATGTGGGGCGTATGGGTGCATCCTAGTTACATGTTTTATTCAGTATTTCATGGTGAATGTGGTGTGTGCCTTGCACCCTTCACAAGGAGCTGATCCCTCCTACCCAAACCAGTATATAATTAGAGGCATCCCCTCTAATCAGCATGATGAGGTCACCCCTCCAAGTATTCATGCACGTGACCTTTTCATGACCTATATGGGCTATGGTATATTTATGTTAAAACAGTTTTCATAAGATGAACATAAGGCTTTTCAAACTATAAAACCAGTTTTCTTGATACTTAACCAGTTTATTCAGAACTTAGTCTTCTGCTGTTATATGTTACAGGCTTATCCTATTCATGCTATATTGTATATCTGTGCACTGAGCGTTTTGCTCAGCCGTTACTTTCCTTTCCATGTCCCAAAACGGCAGGTACCCAAGACTCGAGCGTTTGGAGGACATGCATAGGATGGAAGCTGCCATAGACTTCTTCTCCTGTTTCCTTCATATATTTATGCTTGTTTAGTCTTTCATTCAGTTCATTTACTTTCTTATGTTTTGGGCTTATGTTGGGAACCGATGTTTGATTCCGGTTTTCCCTATGGTCATGTATGTTTTACTACATATTTCCTTGCATGCTTTGATGACACGCCATAATTACGCGTGACATTCCATTTATCAAAATGGGGTGTTACAGGTAGAACCATGTGAATGGTTTGTACCATAAGTTGAGCTTGTCTTGCATGGTGAAATAGGTGGTGAAAGTGATGAGGAAATGAGAATTGGGATGATCTCACTTTTTGGTGTAAAAAAATATGAAGAACCTTGTTTAGGTATCTTGATCCTAATCTTAAGGCTCTTTTTAGTGGAAGAGTTTTTATGGAGGAATTGGAGGATCTAGTGGACACCATGGTTGAGTTTTTAAGCCTTAGAGAAGGCTTAGAAATGGTGAGAAAGAAGAAGAACAATTAAGGTTTAAGAAGAGAAGAGGATGATACAAAGTGATAATGTGATAAAAATGTTTTTGGTAAACAATGAAAATTGTCAAGCTAATTTGGTAAAAAGTTGAATGTTTAGCAAAAATTTTATCCATCTTTACAAAGATTTAGAAGAAACAGTGTAAAGCAAAGATTATGTTGAAATTACCACCCGTGGCTCAATAAACAAGCCTGCGGCTCAATATTAATTTTGAACCGCCATGAATTATTGATACGCGGACAATTACCTCAAAAAGTGTTACTTCTAGCATTTTTCACAAGCCCAGATTTTAAACACTTACTAATCAAGCCAAGATATATTACCAACCAAAATCTAAATAGCTAACAAACACATAATTGGACATAAACATGTGAATCAACCACATGAAACATAGATAGGATTAACAATCTAGTCAATCCAAACAATTAAGTATTATTATAAACCAAAGTATAATAAAATGAAAATGTCTAATGCAAGAAATATTTCAACATAGAGCCAAGAATACCAAATAAGTCTTCCAATAACTTCACTTCTTTTTCTTCCCAAACTCCCTTAGCATTTTTCCCATGGATTTGAATGTTCCCCTCGATTCAACACGATGATCGTGAAATTCCTCTCGAGTCTCAAGGTTAGAACGCTAAACATGCTCAAGATTAAGATCATGAGGAAGCTCACTAGAGGAGGAAGGAGGAGGAATTTGGTCTAAACCATCCATTAAAGTGTTCAAGGATGGGGAGGAGCCACTCGGGGAACCAACATTGGCGCTAGTTCCAACATCATCACCACCACTTAATGAAGAGGAATCTTGCTCATCGTCGGATGGTTCTTGATGATTACCTCTACGCCTACCATGGTCACTCCTAACTTTTCATATGGATACTACGTACAACGGGTCCATTACGAGGTTGAGAAGTCTAGTTCGAACACCAGAGTATTATATGGAGGAACATCGACACACGTTTGCAAAGAGTCAATTATCCATACATTCGTGAATCGGCATTGACCTTCATAAGGTACTCGAAGTGCTCTACCAAACTCGACAAGAGAGTAGCTAATAGGTTGACCACGAATATCAAAATTAACAAACACTCCATTTTCATTAACAAGAATATAATATGTGCTAAAGAACTCCATGAGGAATTGAGGATAGATTACCTCATTGATGTTTAGTAGGCAATAAAAACCATTATTCCTAAACATCATTTGAGTGTAGTCAAATCCTTCAATCTCCACATAGACAACCCGACCCTCATGAAAGTAACTGTTTGAAGTGAAGAAGAGTGTTTGAAAGATGGAGAGATTCACAAGACAAGACAAGGTTAGGCATATAACACTCAGTCTTTTGGTGGTTATTTTGTTTTGGTCCCTTTTAACTCATCACTACTTATCAACCTTAAGTAGTATCTAGCTATTAAGATTCAAGTCTGTTGTTTTATCAATTAATAAGAACTAAGAACAAATAAAACAACAATATCAATTTAACTTTTCAACGTATAGACTTTTATTAAAAATCAATAAAGAATCTATAACCCACTTTGTTTGCGGAATAACAAAGTGGTTGAATGACAATGTGGGGTGATGTCCTCTACTTAAACTTTTAACTAAAGTCAAGAGTATAAGTTCCAAACTAAACGTTCATATGCTCTTTGGCTATATGGTTTGGTTGGTACTGGGAGAGAAGGTTAATTAGAGATTATTCCTCTTGTAATGGTTAACCGTTTCTCTCCCAAATGCACTCCTTATAAAGGCAGTGCAAAACTATGGTTTACAATCACATATAACCATGCAAGAGTTTATGCAGTGGGTGGTTGATGCCCATGCTAGATAAACAGTACATAGTACAGAATAAACTAATCTAAAAAAGATAAAGGTTGTACTTATAGCTAACAATACAAGGAAACTTTTTCCTACTTTGACTTAAAATACCGCCTAATGTAAACCTTTAGAATACTGAAGTGTCTTCAGCATTCTAGAGGAGATCGACATCATTCAGTTTGGTATTGTCAAGCCAAACTAAACTAAAAGCTTTTCTTCAGAACTTGTTCTTCAGCAACTAGACCGCCTAGTCTTTGAAGCAAAGACTCCTTTGTCTTTTAAGTTCTCTGGAAGAGGAAAGCTGAACATCCCTCAACAAAACATTCTTCAGTAGGAATCTTTGTTCCTCTGGTCATGATTTAGCAGAGTTACCTTTCTGTCGAACAAGAAACACTTAGGGGGATTTTATATTCAAATCCTAGAGTTGATTTAGGGTCAGTAAATACTGACCCAACAATCTCCCCCTGTTTGGATATACAAATAGCCTAAGTCTAAGGTCAGTAGTAAGCGAGCATAACAACTTCTTCTTACTTGCACTGAAAAAAAGTACTTATAAACATCAAATAATCATTCATTAATAACATTACAAATTACAAATTGAAAATTACAAATGATTATTTAATTCTTCTCAGGCCTAAGTCCTTCTATTATAGGAGTCTAAATTAGTGGACCCGAGTTTCTGTTGTCCAGTATTTCTAGTAAGCACATGTTGAAAGTTCTAGCAGCTTTAGTAAGTCTTGGACCTCCATGATGAGAGTAGAAGATCATCTGAACATTTCCAAGTAGTTCATTGTTCATATCATCAAGATCACTAATACCAACAAAGTCTTGACATTCATGATGATTGAACATAATCATTCCCAATTCTGGTTCGTCAAGTACATGCCCAGGGAGATGATTCTGAAATTGAACAAAACCTTTGTATTTCTTTGTGGTGACAAAGATGTCACCCACACCAGGTTTAATAAGATTGGCTCTTTTGTTCAACTCTAGTATAGGATCTTGATCCTCTAGTGGAACATCAACACGAATGTTGAGAATCTCACCCATTCTGATGTGATTTCTCATTAAATGAGAAATTTTGACAGAAACTTTATCCCATCTCTTGGATTTCCTTTTATCAAGCTTTTGTTCCATTTCAATCCATTCAATATATGAGAGTTCTTTATCTTGAAAGTTCTCTAGAATTTCACTAGTGCCATCAGCCCTGTAGAACTTCAGTTGAATGTCACCTCTGGTGGTCAGCATATCAACGTTGGTGATTTCTGAGGGACTTCTTCTGTTAAGCCTTGTTATGCAAAATTTCTCATACAACATGTTCCTTTTGTAAAGATTTTCAACTTCTGGCTTCCTAATTTCTTCATACAACCTCAGCTTCAAATTTCTTTGCTTTTCTTCTTCATTTAGCCTGTACAAGTTATCAATATCTTCTTGGGAAGCAATCCCAACCTTGATTATCCTCTCATCCAGTTTTGAATCACCTTTGTTCTTGGGGTGGATGGTAGGTATACCATCATCAGTTGTGTCATCGCTGGTGGTAAGACCCTCAACGTGACTATCTTTAGCTGAAGACTCCCCCTTAGCCTTAGCTGGGATTTTGTCAACAAATAGAGACTCATAGACAACTTGTTGCTTCTAAGCCTTCTTCTGGGCATGTTTTTGAAATAGCTGTTGAATGGTTTTTTCTCCCCCTAAGCAGAAGATAGCCTAACAACTTCTGCTGAACCACCATGAGGGAGGAAGGCAACAAGAGAGTCTAAGGTGGAGGATACATTGGACAGCATTGCTGGAACATGTTCAAGAGCACCATGTTTCTGTTGAACTTCTTCAGATAAGGTCAACTTTTGTCGCTTCAGCAAGGCCACTCTATCCTTGATCTTTGATACAGAGTCACATAAGTCATTTATCTGGCCAGGAACAGGTGTGAACTCTGGTGGAAACTCCATAGAAGCACCATTTATGGAGTTCATGAGTGATGACATTTCTTACTTTAGAGAGGTGGTGGTTGCCACATCTTTTACCATAGGCTTCAAAGCAGTAAGTAGAACATCCTTGCTTTGTTTAGCAGTAGGAGGAGTTGGTCTTGCTTTTAGTGTGGCAATTTCAGCATCAGCAATGACTTTTTCTCCCTTTAGCTTATCCACCTGTGACTGAAGAACCAACACTTGATTTGTTAGTTCTTTTACCTGAAGAGCTCTAGGGGATGGTGGCTTAGTTGGTCAGCAATATCATCCTCGGGCTCACTCTCATCAAGGTTTATTAGAGCTCTTTCATCAAACCCAAGCTCCTTTTTAAAGTCTATTGAAGACATATTGAACATGAAAGAAGGAAAGTGTCCCACCTTGGCTCCAGTGGTGAGAGGCACTTCCTTTGTTGTCTTCTTAGCATCACCTCTAGTGTGAGGATCGGTTTCAACTTCTTCACCACGAGGGTTGGTTTTACCTGATGGATCTTGAGAAAAAGTCCCTGATAAGTTAAGATCAATGATTATGTTTTTGGTCCCTTCAGTAGGACCCTGTTGTTGGGGTACTACATCATTAGGAATAGATTGGTCAGGGTCAGCGTCAGCTGTTATATTTGTTGACGCCTCACGCCCTGATGCTGACTCAGAGTGACAAATGATAGAATCCGGTAAGAAAATTATAAATGTATTTAATTTAAATTGCTTACCAACGCTGACTCCACACTACTGAGCTGAGGGTGCGCTCTTTCTTTAACTTTATCCCCTAAAGAAGTTGGGATAGAGGTTGCCTTCAGGGACTCTTTATCCATGCCACTCCCAGCAGGTGCTGAAGGTGGCGTCTGGCTAGGGTTCTTGTCCTTGACCGAGGACTTTGCCTTCTTTGAAATGTGGCCTTAGGATACATCAGAGATCTCCTTTGATGAAGATTCTGTGTTGGTTCTCCTCTTCTTGGACTCAAGTCTACATTTTTTAGTATTGACAGATGTTGACTTTTGACGTGGTCTAGATGAAGCTCCAGACTTTTTGTCTTTGAGATCCCCTTCTCTAGTTGGAGAAGTGTCTTTAGGAGCTTTGTACACTAGTGGACCTTCTGCTAAGCAGATGTACAACATGGGTTGTGTGAAAGGAGGATCAGTGGTACTAACTGGAATGTTCCAGCGCTTAAGCTTAAAGGGTTGAAATACCAATTTTTCTCCTTGGAGTTGAGTAAAAGAATCTCCAAGATGGTCAGCAAAAATGAGGGACAAGAATCTGGTGTAAACCACATTCTGTTCCCTAGTTCTCTTCTCCACTTTTCCATGAAGATCTTCAAATATTAACCTCCCAAAATCCTCCTTGACCCCCTTGGCCAAATAATAATAAATGATTGCATCCTTTTAGTTTATCTGATCAAGCCCACCAATTTTTCCCCCCAAGCATTCTATCAAAATTTTCATCAGTAGTTTCCACTTAAGTCGCAAACAACTTCTCTTCAGCCCCCTTTTCAGTGATTTCTTCAGTATACCCAAGCTCTTTAAAATAATTTTTAACAATAGAAAAATCCTCAGCTATAGCCTCATAATCACTAGGGTTTCCCAAATAGTTTAAGCCCAAAACCCTTCTAAACAATTTTAAATCAATTTTACCATGTATTCCAGTGGTTGTAGAATCAAACTCGATGAATTTCTTGTTCTGTGAAGGTTGTGCTGTGAACCAAAAATCCTTTAAAAAATTTTGAAACATCATTCCTGGATCTCTAAACAATGCTTCACGAAGCACACGTTTTGACAAAAAATTCATGACTTCATTCCCAGGAATAGATTTGATGACTTATGGTTTGACCAAGGTAGGATTGTTGGGTTTAAAGATGATATCCTCTATAGGATAGTTAACATGAACGGATGGGTTTAGGGCGATCTCGACATCTTGTTGTGTAGATGATTCTGCCATTGTTGTTTGTGTGTATTTTTTCGAAAGAGAGAGAGAGAGAGAGAGAGAGAGAGTTTGTGTGTGTTTTGAGATAAAAGTTTGTAAGCTTGATATGAAAATCAAGTTCAAAGGATTTATAGAAAACTTAGAATGATTCTTTGGAAGTTTTTATAAAACATTTAAAAGAAGTTACAAAACTTTTAGGGTTTCTTTTGAACATTTGGCACAAACTCTTTCATTAATGTTTTGCAAAAAAGTATGATTTTTTTGTTGCCTTGAACAGTGAAACGCCTCATGTGTCAAAGGGTTGTTGACTGTGGATGTGGACGTTTAAAATTTCCTTAATAAATTATTGACACATTTTAAAAGAATGTTTGTATTTACTCCAAAAAATTTAATGCCATTTAATTCTTTTCAAACACATTATTGATTTGTTTTAAAAATTGTTGGCCAGATATGCTGAACCTAATGGGAATACTTGTGAGCTTCAGTGCGTCAGATGAGGAGACAAAACCACATATACATGTTCATATAAGTGAACGAGACATATGAAGTTGCACGCTCCTCTACTTAGGCCTAGCTACTTATTTGTATAAAAGCTTTGATTAGAATTCTGAAGAAACACTGATGAATTTTTTTGTGAATAGTTTTTCAGCTTCAGTGTGTCAAATAAGGCGACAAAACATCATGTACACAATCACATAATGTGAAACAGACACATGACATTGCATACTCCTTTACTCAGTGTTGATCCTAAACTTAGATCGATTAGCTTTGAATTATCGAGATAAATCATGAGTAATATGTAGAGAAACTTTGTGTATTCAACAATCTAAGTATTATGCGGAAACTAATACTTAGAACAAAGAATAAATAAACAATATATGAATACCAAACTTTAACTTTGATTAAAAAAATCAATGAATGATTACAATGAAAGTGTTGTGAAATATGTGGAAGAGATGTTTCTTATGTCTAACCCTAAGGCCTCTTTTTATAGGTTAAGGAGTTAATAATTGTGAAAACACTTATCCTTTTACCACTTTTTTTTTGGGTAACCGTGATTTCCTTTTACCACTTATTTCCAATAATAACAAGACCAAAACGTGTATTTTATGTCGTAAAAGTCGGAATTATGCGTGGTTTGTGTTTTTATTGTGTTTTAGGGCCAAAAGATGAAAAAGGAAGAAAACACGGGCTTCCACGGGCTTTTATCGAAGAAAACGAGAAAAGACGAAGTCGAAAGATCAAGAGTGCAAAAAGAACGGAAGTCCAAGGCCTATTCTAAAGATTTATCGAAGAAAAAGTCTAAAGACGGAAGTTTAATGAAGCCGAAGAACTCAAGTCTAATTATAGAAGAAAAATTAAAAGACGAGTTCAAATCCCGAGACGACATCGAGAAAGACAAAGAATTTAGATCGAGTCGAGAAGAAAAGAAAGAAAGAAAAAAGCATGCATGCATTCCCCACTCCCTATATATACCCTCCTAATGACACATTAGGAGGGTGTTAGTCATTAGTTAGTTTTAATTTTTCTTGTTGCTAGTTTTTTAGAGAGAGAAAGTTCTAACTTTCTCTCACTAAGTTTCATCTTTTATTTTTATCTTTCAAGTTTAAGCTTTTGATTATCTTTGTATTTGGATTTCATTAATCAAGTTCAAGATAAGCTTTTTGTTCATTAATCTCTTTCTACCTTTCTTGATTTTAGTTTACTTTTGGTCCGAAATATTTATGATCCGTGTTTGATCTTGATGATTTCGTGATTAAAAAGTCAATATTTTTATTCCTACATAAGCTTTCATACAATTAAGCTTTAAGATCTTTGTGCTTATTGGCTTATTTGTATGTTTAGCTTATTTACTTTTTAAAAGTTTTCTTAAAAAGTTTCATTTTTTTATGGTTTGATTTAAAAGGTTGCTTATTTTAAGTTCGAAAAAGTTGTTATTCGTGCTTATTTAGTTTATTTCATTACTGATTTGATTAAGTTTTGGTGTTAGCTTATCAAACATAGCTTATCACTTGGCTTATTTTCGAATCACGAGGTCATCGGAAAAGGTTTAAACCCTTTTCCGATTTTACATTCCGATTTGCCCTTCCCCTTTGTATTCTGATTTCTAAATCGGAAAAGGGTTTGTAGTATTCCGATTTGCTTGCTATCATTTCGATCACTGTGATCGGATTAGGGTTTTAACATTCCAATTAGTCTAATGTGTATTCCGATTGTGTTCCCTTTTAGCTTTCCGATTGGGACTCCGATTTGGGGTGTTTATGTTGGCATTCCGATTACATGGTTTTAGATATATTCCGATTGAATTAAGTTTTGCCTTATTCCGACAACAAGTCTTTATTGTTATTCCGATCATTCTCCTTTTACACATTCCGATTGCTTCTTTTTTTGAGTTTATTCGGATCACTTCCTTTTACACATTCCGATCAGTATATTCCGATTTGGCATTCCGATGGGATTAGTTTCTTGTTTTTATAAAATGTTCAAGTTTTAGACTCATTAAGTTTTCAAGTAATTTTCTAATTTTGTCTTTAAGTTTTCTATCATTTATTTTTAAACTCGTCATTTTAGTTTAATCTTTAAAAGTTTTTACTTCACTCAACGACATTTTCATTTTACTATTAGTTTTAATTAGATAACCAAACCACTCCTCTTGTTCACCAAAAGACGACTGAGTCGCACTTTGAACCGGAAATCAATTCGAAAAGATTGGAACGAATTTATTTTGATACTTGGTTAAAGCCCAGTTATTAAATGGCGCCGCTGCCGGCTCTTTTCGTTAAGATTAACGGTTTTTAGTGAGAGACGCGTTGTATTTTGGGGATCCGTTCTTTTAGGAACGTTATTTTCCTTGCTAAAAATTTTCAAAAAAAAAATCCATAAAAATTATAAATTTTCAAAAATACAAAAACATAAAAAAATCATAAACAGCAATTCTTTTCCAAAGGTTTTGCATCAAAAAGATTATATATATATTCTCCGTTTCTTTGGTATCTTTTTCTTCTGCAGGTGTATGCGTACTAGATCTTCAAATTATTCTGAGCCCGAGACTCGTGAAGATTTAGATATGGCTGGTGTGCATATCAACAATAACAACCCACCTCTACCTAATTTGAATAACAATAACAACAACAACAATGCTCCCCCACCCGACTTACGAACAATGGAGGAACTTTGTAAACCCACCATGAACGGACGCGGAGGACCGATTGCGCCGATGCAAATCACGGCTCCTGAATTTTCGTTGAAGCATCACATGATCCAGCAAGTTCAAAACGCTTGCCCATTTAGCGGATTACCGGATGATGATGCTAACAAACATCTAGACAAGTTAATTACCGTCACTCAAAGCATGAAACTACCTGGTGCTTCCATGGATTTTCTTCGCCTTCACCTTTTTCCACACACTTTATCCCATCATGCCGAAATTGGTTTGATCGTCTCCCTAAAAACTCAATTTAAACATGGGATGACATGACTCAAAAATTTTGTCGCGCTATTTTCCACCATCCATGGTCACTAGTCTTCGCAACCAAATCAGTGGATTCACACAAGATGTAACACTCTCAATTTTCGTATCGGTACAGTGGAAGGGTCTTTTAGAGTGTTACGGGATAGCACAATAACTCCAATCATAGACAACACATAAAAATGGTTGTACAAGGTTCAACATACATTCATTCGATAAAAAGTTTTAAAGTGTATAACAGGTCCCAAATTATACAGGTCATTAAGTTTACAAAACATAGATCGAATGAACATTTTTAATATTTTGTGGGCCATCAGAGTCGATCTCCATCCGGATTACCTTCAAGCACCTGAGATAAAAACATGCAAAAATCATATCAGCGAATGCCGAGTGAATTCATAGAGTTAAAAAAAACTGTTATATAAAACAATCGTTAAAATTAGAACACAAGTATAATATCGGAAGTAAGTCCTCGTATTGCTAGTCAGGCAATATATAAATCAAGCATACATCTTAAACCGTCCATGAGACCGTAGCCTCAATATTACCATAATAGGTAATATATTCATCGTTATTAGCATCGTGTTATACCGGATATTTAGATTATATAGGATACATTTGGATTATTATTAGCCGCATGACATTGTTACCTTACTATGAAAACAACGGGCCACGAACCCGACAAACAATTTGCCCATCTAAGTTAGCGTGTCGTCACAAAAATCACGCTATGGAATCTTCTTATACATAAATTCGCTTACCAATCAATGTGGTACGACGAGGATCAACCGTCAAGGCGCGAACTGGGGTGATCGTCCCCAAATAGTACTATCAAATGCATAAGCGTCTACCAATTCCCGGTAGTTCACAATTCATGCTAATGGGACTTTAAGTGACATAACCTAACTACTAATAATCCTTTTTGTCTCGTTTATAGGGTTATAGCATCATTCGGGTCCATATCATTAAGCATACCATTGGGACTACTTGTGTTCTATTTTTATCAAAAACTAGCATGTTATCTCCCTCGCGGGTTTACAAATCATTTTATAAAACATTTAAAAGAGTGCGAGGCTATGAACTCACGTTGATAATGAAAGGCGGATTATCGGCTACGGTCGTGCTTCGGTCACGGAAACCTATATAAATAATAATCGGTCTTAGACTCTTGTCCAATGACTTTTATCAAAATAACAATATACATATGATGATTTTGTACATATAATGATGATCAACTGGGTTTATATATCCTTGTTTACTCATTTTAGCGTTCATGCATTGGTAGCTTTTTACTAGTTTACTAGTTTTACCTATTTACATATTTTAAGTCCAATAAGCTTATTATAAGTTCTTTAACTTGTTTTAATCCATTTTATACTTATATTATCAGTATTCACACTTTACATGTTGGGCCCAAATGGGTTAAGCCCAATAAGTACTTTTTATAAGTGTTTAACTTATTTAGTCCAATTATTAGTCCAATATGCTTACTTAGCTCGTTAATGTCCGTATGTCCTATAGTTCGGGTTTTATCGGTTTTTACTTGTATTAGATACTTACATATCAGTATATGACTTTTAAAAACTTTAATTAGACAGGTTTGATCGTCCAAGTTTTAATTGGCGAAAAACGTTAATTTTACGGTAATAGCCGAAAAAGTCGTAAAAATCAAGTTTATAGTTTTTATAACGTATAAATATTATTCCACTACCATTTTTATAATTTATCCATTTATTTAAACCTTATACATATTTATATAAATGAAATTCATAAGTTAGTGGGTTTTAATTTCACATTTTATACTATATAATTTGAGTGCTTATATAATAGTAATAAACATTAATTCTTCAGAATCTGATTTTTATTTTCATCTTCACCATTTTTATCATATATAGAGTTCTACAATGAATTAGAAGCTTATTTTTGGATGGCATGAACTTAATATTATGTTCTACAATTAACTTAGTTATAGCTACTGCTCATTTTAAGTTTATCTATGCTTAACAGTCCCTACAAAACAGCTTATTCAGATTAGCACACTCATCTTGTTTTGATCATATCTCACTCATTTTAATGATTCCATTGCATGGCCAACTCTCACATGTGTATAACATCTTGTACTTACTGTAAATGGATTCTACCATGCAAGTTTATCAGTTCAAGTTTTAGTTACATACTGTTTTTATACAGCCAACAAATTAATCATGATTTTAGCCTTGTTTCTTATGGTTATTAATCTTTTTAAGCATATTTATCAACACTTGATCCTCACACAACATTTTTTATCATCATATATTCATCATATACATATACAACAAGAAAGAAAATACATTTTTTATTTACAAAAATAATAAGAGAAAATGGAGAGGATGATCTTCTTTACCAACCAATAGTATATCTTGTTTTTGGAAGACAAGAACTTGATGAACACCAAATGTAACTCCAAGATCATCAAACACCAAGAATATAAGTTGAGAAATCAGCCCTAGGACATAAGCAAATCACCTCCTTTTTTGTTAAAATGGCCACCAAGTGATCAAGGCTTCAAGGTAACTCCCTGATATAGCTAGATAACAAGTATTTTGTGGCTAGAAAAGATCAAAAAGGGGTGCTTGTGCTTAAAGTGAGACGGCAAGGGTGGGAGTTTGAGAGAGTTTCTGGTTGGTTTTGCATGAGTGAATGGTAGTTTGTGAGAATATTGATGGTTTTGAGTTAGTGGTAGCTTAAGTTGTAAGCTTAAGCTTACACTTGTAAGTTACAAGTTAACATGATGCCACATCTTTGATATGGTGTCATGTGTGGCCGTCCCATGCTATAGTGGGGTGGGATAATTTATTTTGTCCCACCTCACTAATTTACGGGTATCCCTCGATTCTAGTTTCCTCGATTTGTGTGCCCTCGGGTCGTTTCACGAAAAATGTTTTTATAAATTATGAATCAACGGCACAAAACGAATCCAATAAAAATTGTCTCATCAAAAACGGAGTTCAAAAACGTAGATACGTAATCCTAAGGTTTCCGGTTTAATCGTAAAGGACGCTAAATTATGCACGTAAGCCCAAATTTAAATCCGTAAATTGTGAGTTCATCAACCAACACAAAAATAAATTTCAAAATATTATACGAGAAAATAATTCACTACCTGAAAATGTTAGATTGTCACAGCTTTTCCTCCTAAAAGGGATCAACGTCCTCGTGATCCATTTCATTTGGATGTATGTTTCTTATTGAAATCGAAGAGGTGCGGATATTTCTTCCACATTTCATCCTCTCGTTCCCAAGTATACTCCGGTCCATGCTTTGAATTCCATCGGATCTTGACAATAGGTATCCGACTTTGTTTCAGTTGCTTTACCTCACGATCCATAACCTCTACGGGCTCTTCGATAAAATGCAACTTCCCATCTATTCGAACCTTATCTAATGAAATTTTCTCATCACTCACTGCTAGACATTTCTTCAGATTAGATACATGGAATGTGTTGTGAACACCATGAAGTTCTGGGGGTAACTCTAGTTTGTAAGCCACCAGACATACTCTAGATAAAATCTTAAAGGGTCCAATATAACAGGGATTCAATTACCCTCACTTTCCAAATCTTATAATGCCTTTCCATGGCGATACTTTCAACATTACTTGGTCACCCACTTTAAACTCCATTGGCTTCCGCCGCACATCCGCGTAACTTTTCTGTCTACTACGGGCAGTCAACAACCTATTCTTAATCTGAACTATCATCTCTGTAGTCTCCTGGATCAATTCCGGTCCCGTGAGCTGGGTATCCCCAACTTCACTCCAACATACAGGAGATCTACACTTCCTACCATATAAAGCTTCAAACGGTGCAACCTTAATACTATAATGGTAACTATTGTTATACGAAAAATCTGCTAACGGCAAATGTTTATCCCAATTCTTACCAAAGTCTAACACACAAGCTCTCAACATATCTTCTAGTGTTTGTATCGTCCTTTCACTCTGTCCATCAGTCTGGGGGTGATAAGCAGTGCTCATGTCGAGATTCGTTCCCAAAGATCTTTGGAGAAATTTCCAAAAATTCGATGCGAATCTAGGATCTCGATCTGAAATGATCGATACAGGCACTCCATGCTTGCATACAACATTCTCAAGGTATATACAAGTCAGCTTCTCCAGTGAGAACTGCTCTTTAACCGGAATGAAGTGTGCTGATTTGGTCAGTCTGTCGACAATAAGCCAAATCGAGTTGTTTCCAGATGATGTTCTAGGAAGCTTGGTGATAAAGTCCATCGTAATTCGCTCCCACTTCCATTCAGGAATCTCTGGCTGTTGAAGTAGTCCTGATGGCTTTTGATGTTCAGCTTTAACTCTAGCACAAGTCAAGCATTGAAGAACATACATAGCTATGTTAGCTTTCATATTCGGCGACCAGTACAACTTCTTCAAATCATGGTACATCTTATTAGATCTCGGATGAATGGAATACTTAGATTTATAGGATTCTAACATAATCAAGTCTTTTAAGCCTCCAAACTTAGGTATCCACATACGACCTCTTAAGCATTTCACTCCATCAGCTCTAACCTCTAAAGGATTTCCTTCTCCTCGGAACCCTTCATTAACAAAGTTTTCCTTCTTACAAGCTTCTATTTGCTCAGGCAAATTATTTTGCACGGTCAAGACTAGAGAACGTACCCTGATAGGCTCTCTATCTTTCCTGCTTAATGCATCGGCAAAAACATTGGCTTTTCCTGGGTGATATTTTATATCACAATCATAATCACTTAACAACTCTATCCATATTCATTGCCTCATGTTCAATTCCTTCTGATCGAGAATATACTGTAGGCTTTTGTTATCGGTGAATACCGTACACTTGGTGCCATACAGATAATGTCTCCACAACCTAAGAGCAAAGACTACAGCTCCTAACTCAAGATCATGAGTAGTATAATTCTCCTCATTCTTCCTTAATTGCCTAGAAGCATAAGCTATCACTTTCTCTCGCTGCATCAAAACAGCTCCATAGCCTCTAAGAGATGCATCACAATACACTACAAAATCTTTACTCCCGTCGGGTAATGATAAGATTGGCGCACTACATAATTTTTGCTTCAATGTCTGAAATGCTCCATCTTCATCACTTCCCCAAACGAAAGGTTTATTCTTCTGGGTAAGCTTAGTCAAGGGTTTAGCTATCAAAGAAAATTCTTTAATGAATCGCCTTTAATAGCCAGCCAATCCTAAGAACTGTCACACTTCTGTTGGGAATAAAATTAGCTAAGTCACTTGAACGCTGACAAAAGGAAATTGGACGCTGACAAGAGTAAACGAGACGCTGACAGATGAGACGCTGATACGAATTACCAAGGCGTTGACAAGAAGAATCTTAAAGACAAAGACAAGGACTAAATCTGCCAATGATGAATTCTTCAAGCTGGTGGACAAAGTATGAAGATAAGAATTCAAAATATATTCTTAATGTTTATCTTTATGTATGTTTATCTTGTGTCTCTTCCTAAAATAGTTGATCTTAGCTTTTTGTACAAGGCTCCTTAAACCTATAAAAGGAGGCCTTAGGGTTAGACATAAGACACATCTCACATACATCTTTTCCACATATCTCATAACACTTTCATTGTAATCTTTCATTGTTATTATTAATCAAAGTGAAAGTTTGGTATTCATATATTCTGGTTGTTCTTCGTTCTGAGTATTAATTTCCGCATAATACTTAGATTGTTGAATACATCAAAAGTTTCTCTACGTGTATTACTTGATCTAATCTCGTATACACAAAGCTTAATCGATCTAAGTTTGGGATCAACAAGTGGTATCAGAGCTTGTTGAGGAACTTTGATTTGAAGAACGAGATCCAATATCGTGAAGTGAACCAAGCTAAGGAAGAAGGTGAAGAAGAATCTGATGATGTTTTCAGTTAAGGCCACGTCTACTTCAAGTTCCAATTCTTCTTCATGTTCTGATAATGAGGTATGTGATAACTCTTCTTGTCGTTTAAATACTGAAAAACTAAATAAGGAGATAGTAAAATTATTAGATGAGGCAAGTTCTGAAAGATGCAAAGTATCTAATTATCAAATTGCTCTCACCCAAACAGAAAGGACAGTAGTTGAGTATAAGAAAATGGAGTTTGATTTAAAGGATAAAATAAATATCTTAAAACATGAGTTACATCAAAGTAAAGATATTCAAGATATCACAAACAGGGTTAATCTTGATTTGATAGCTAAGTTAGATGAGGCTAACAAAAATAAAGATAATGTGAGTCTTAAAATCCAGAGATTTGATAAGGCCACACAAACCCTAGGAGAGTGTGTTAGTAAACAAAGAGACTCTAAGGACATGAGTGGGATTGGGATGAAAGACTATACTGGTGTTCCACCACCAGCTGGGGACTTCTATGGTGTCCAAACAAAGGACTTATCTTGGACTGGTTTACCAGAGCTCCAAGAGAAGGAATTTGTTACTCCACCAAGAGTCATTTCCCCAGTTGAAGAGTATAAACAAAAGCTGACTGACCTAGATGAGTGGAAGAAAGCCAACCATACTTTGTTTGTTAAGGGAGGTTTATTGTGTGAAAGTCCAAATGACCCTACCCCTATCATCACACAAGAGTCTGTCCCCATCAAGATCACACACCCATCCACTGGCAAGACTGTTGACTTTGGCTCACACACTGTTAAGAAACCTAGTGTTAAGTATGCAGAGATGTATAGGAATACTAGGTCCCCAAAAAGCCAAGTTAGTAACCATGGAACAGGTTTCTTTGCTTCTAGACCTAAGACTATGTCTAGAAAAGCATGTTACACTTGTGGTAGCTTTTCACATTTGGCATACAAATGTGTCAACGCTTCCAATGTCAACGCTGACAAGAACAACTTCAGCGCTGATAAAAGTCAACATAGGTCAAACGTTGTCAGACCCAAAACCTTTGTGAACCAAAATTCACAAGTTGTTAGACCAGCTCCATTCTTTACTAGAGGGTCTAACATACATGGCCAGAGACCCTTTCAAAAGACCAACACTTGGTCAAACAGACAGTATGTTCCTGTAGCAAACCCTAATTTGGGCGCTGATAGGAACAAATTCAGCGCTGACAAGAAAAAATTCAGCACTGACAGGAACAAGTTCAACGCTGACAGGAACAAATGCAACGCTGACAGCTCCAAGTGTTGTATGAGACCTTATTTTAGACCATATAAACAAAGATACTTGGTTAATAAGGGTCAATGGTCTGAAGCATCATCCCACTTAACATGGAAACCTAAACAAGCGCAAAACTCTAATTTTAATGGTATTTCAATGACTTGTAATAGATTCAAATATCTTGAGAAGGTCATTACTAGTCTCATTGGAACAAATTGGGTGCTTAGGTCACAAAGGGATGAACAGGCATTTATGGTAAAGAATAATACCACTCTAGTTGAACAACTAGACAGATCCAAGTCCTACAAGGCTTGGATCTCCAAAGAAAACTAATTTGTTTTCTTTTTGAGCAGCCTATCCAAAAGCAGCTTAATGATCAAGGATATCGGGATAGTGGATGCTCAAGGAACATGCATTGTTGGTCTTTCCACTGTTAATATTTTTATCCACTGATATGTTATCTCTACCCATTATTGTGGGAAAGGATAGCCTCTATTGGTATGTTTTTGTGGTTTTTGTCTAACTATGCAAGAAAGTGGAGCTACATATGGATGGATACAGAATTGCAAACTTTTATTTATGATGGTTGGAGTGTTTACATTCCTATCTTGAGATAAAATTTTGTTTCTTCACATATAATGATTTGTATGCTTCTGTTAAGGGGAGGTAAACCTCTAGGTTTTTGGGTACTCTTAGAGCACTCTTGCACGATTCTAGATTGTGTCCACTGGTGAGTGGGGGTTAGAAATAGTGAAGGCTCTTTCATTATGAAATTGTTGGAATTTCTAAACCTCGAGGCACTGTAGCATGCACGTAATTTATTTTGCATGCATGCTGCCAAGACTTTTGACCTAGAATTGGGTGTGGTCGTATGGGTGACTTGGGGTAGATATATTTTTGGGTTACTTGGGGAGTTGCAAAGGTTTTATATGAGTTAACCTTCTCTTTGGGGCATTTGTGAACAAAGGACTCTAGAGTTCATGTGTGTCTATCATGCTTTTGCATGAGTGTATGCATGAACAGTGTTTGTCACTCTTGCTTATTAGAGACTAGTTAGTTTCCTTAGGATTATTACCTTTGTTTATGTTCTAACTAAAGTTTTCCATTCTCAAGTCCATTTTATGCTATGACATCTTAGCTGGTGTCATTGATAAACTTCTTTATAGTCCCAAAATGTTTCATCACCCTTTTATTTTTCAAATTTTTGGATATCTGGAAGCCTAATGATAATTGAGATGTTTTTCCTAGTGATTGACATCTAGTAGCAGCAGAGATCACTTTCACAAGAGTGTATAGTGTTATGGAGATGGCTAAGACTATTGGCACTAGCTTTAATGCATGTCAAGTCAGTCTTATCATCAGTAAGTCCATCCCCATGTCCTATGAATCAACATTGAGGATTCATTTCCCGAATGTGGATGAGGACAGTATGAAACCTTTGACATTAATGGAATTGACGAAAATATGTATTAGCTTGTAAAAGCATAATACATAAATGGTACAAATTGTCAAGGATTGTTATTTTGGAAGCTGATGCAAGGAGGATGATCTTGGTTCTGTCCTTGTATATTGATCTTGGAGAGGAGTCTTAAAAAGGGGAGGAGCAATCGAATTTGAGTGACAAAAGTAATAAAGAAAGCTCCAAAGACTCTACAGGTGTTGGAGATAATTAAGACCAAGTGAAGGCTGACTATACAAGAGATTTGAGTGATTGACTTTTCGAGATTTATTATTACTCAAATTCAGGGATACGTATATTTGTAAGAATCCTCTCTGTATGTTTTATTTTATTCAGAAACTTGATTACTAGAGTAGATATCAAGTTTAGGGGAGGATTGTTGGGAATAAAATTAGCTAAGTCACTTGAACGCTGACAAAAGGAAATTGGACGCTGACAAGAGTAAACGAGACGCTGACAGATGAGACGCTGATACTAATTACCAAGGCGTTGACAAGAAGAATCTTAAAGACAAAGACAAGGACTAAATCTGCCAATGATGAATTCTTCAAGCTGGTGGAAAAAGTATGAAGATAAGAATTCAGAATATATTCTTAATGTTTAAAAAGATTTAGTCAATATGTTATTTATGTATGTTTATCTTGTGTCTCTTCCTAAAATAGTTGATCTTAGCTTTTTGTACAAGGCTCCTTAAACCTATAAAAGGAGGCCTTAGGGTTAGACATAAGACACATCTCACATACATCTTTTCCACATATCTCATAACACTTTCATTGTAATCTTTCATTTTTATTATTAATCAAAGTGAAAGTTTGGTATTCATATATTCTGGTTGTTCTTCGTTCTGAGTATTAGTTTCCGCATAATACTTAGATTGTTGAATACATCAAAAGTTTCTCTACGTGTATTACTTGATCTAATCTCGTATACACAAAGCTTAATCGATCTAAGTTTGGGATCAACAACTTCCGTTGGCGTTGTCGGTGCAGACCAATTCTTAATGGCTTCAACCTTTGCAGGATCAACATGAATTCCATCTTTGTTAATCACATGACCAAGAAATTGCACAGAATCTAACCAGAAATCACATTTCAAAAATTTAGCATACAACTTTTCATCCTTCAACAAATTCAAAACAATCCTTAAATGTTCTCTATGTTCATCTTCATTCTTAGAATAGATTAGAATATCATCAATAAACACAATCACAAATTTATCCAAGTAGGGCTTGCACACTCGATTCATTAAATCAATGAAAACCGCAGGTGCGTTAGTTAACCCAAATGGCATTACTTGAAATTCATAGTGTCCATAACGAGTTCTAAATGCAGTTATAGGAATATCTTCTTCACGGACGCGAAGTTGGTGATATCCTGACCGCAAATCTATCTTAGAATACACACTAGATCCTTGTAGTTGATCAAACAAATCATCAATCCTAGGTAAAGGATATCGATTTTTAATTGTCTACTTATTCAGTTCCCTATAATCAATGCACATACGGAAAGATCCATCCTTCTTCTTAACGAACAAGAATGGAGCTCCCCAAGGCGACGAGCTCGGTCGAATAAAACCTTTATCAGACAACTCCTTAAGTTGCTCAGATAACTCCTTTAATTCAGAAGGGGCTAATCGGTAAGGCGCACGTGCCACCGGTGCAACACCAGGAATTAAATCGACTCGAAACTCTACTTGCCTTATCGGTGGAAGTCTGGGTAAATCTTTAGGAAATACCTCAGGAAATTCACAAATAATAGGTACATCTTCCAATCGTTTCTCCCTAGACTCATTCCCTGTCACTTGAGCTAAGAATAACTCACAACCGTTCCTGATGTACTTTTGGACTTTAATACATGAAACGATTTTCAAACGGGATTCACCTCGATTACCATCAATTACAAACGTCGTATTCCTAAGAGGAATCTTAACCTTCTTCTCTCCACACAAAATAGTATCATTATTCAACGACAACCATTCCATACCAATAATAATATCAAAACTACCTAATTCTATCAACATCAAATCAATCGGAAAGGAATAGTTCAAGAGATTTAGAGAGCATCCTTCTAATAGCTTATTAGTTTTCACTAATTTACCATCAGCCAATTCCACCTCGTAACTAGTATTTATCTCAACAGGTTCAATGTCAATAAGGGCACCAAATTTAGTGGATACAAAGCTCCTATCAGCACCCGAATCAAATAAAGCAACAGCATAATGATTGTTGAGTAAAAACGTACCGGTAACGACATTCGGATCCTCTTTCTTCACCTTAATTGTTCCAAGTTGATAGATACCACCCTGGGGGTTTCTTCCAGGTACAATCGCTTTCAACTTGGGGCATTCCGATTTCCTATGACCTTCCTCATTACAATTGAAGCAAATGGTTCCCTTCTTACACCTTTCAACCTTGTGTCCAAGCTTTCCGCAATTTCGGCACTTCCAGCAGTCGCCAACATGCCTCTTGTTGCCACACTTAGGACATCTATCATTGTTGCGCGGTGTGTTGTTGGTAAGAGCATTTGCATTCCCCTTTCTCTGGTTCTGACGGCGATTGAAATCTTCCTATTATCACCTCTATCTACACGATCACCGTCTCCCTTATTTTTCTCACCAACACGGGCTTCATCTTCCCTATCCTGAATTATCTATCCAATGAGTTGGTAAGCCATTCGAACAGCATCATCAATTGTCAGTGGTTTAGATGATGTCACGTCCCCCCGGATATTCCTGGTCAACCCTTTAATATATTGCTCAATTCGGATCTCTTCGGGTTCCACCAATCGAGGACATAGCAAGGCCAACTCATGGAATCGGTTTGTGTAACTATCAATGTCCACACCTTTCATTCTCAAATGAATCAACTCTTGTTCTAACCTAATAATCACACTACGAGGACAAAACTCCAAAGTCATCCACTTCTTAATTTCAGCCCAAGGAGTAGCATTTGCAGCATCAAGACCCATGAAAGCAATTCTCCCGTTCCACCAAGTCAACGCACGACCTTTAAGAGTAGCCATAGCAAAAGTCACCTTATCTTCCTCCTTACACTTACTAATTTGAAACACCGACTCAATCTTCTCAATCCACTGGCTTAATCCTACAGCACCTTCAGTTCCATTAAAAGGTAGAGGTTCACACTTCATGAACGACACATAAGTACAGCCACCAACTTCAGGTGCATTAGTTCCAAGTCCTCCTACATTTCCTCCAGCATTAGCATTTACATTATTAGCATTCACATTCATATTAGTACCGCCAATTCCACTACCGCCAGCTCCACTACCGCCAGCTTCATTTCTAGCATTTTCCATGAATTCAGTCATAGATGCGGTAACTTGCTCCGTAATAATCCTACATACATCATCCTCAGTTACAGCCTTCTTGGGCGGCATAGTTCTATAATTTCACAATTTCAAAGTATTAAGCATTCACCCAATAAGGGATTCATATAATATGGATTGAATTCATAATCAAGATACAAATAAGGCACAATATGGAATTCAAGACAAGATACATATTTCATTCGATTTGAAACAAAAGTATTGTCTTAGTTACATCCCATATCAAAGTTCTAGCACTATATATACTCAAAATTCGTGCCAAGTATACTACTAACAAGTCGGTTCAGTCAAAGCTACAAAAGTACAAAAGATACAAAGGTCACTACTAAATACAGACTGGTCTACTGAGAACCACCAGATGGTCCATCATCCATCGTCTTCTGTATCTTTGTCGGACGATCACTAGACACATCTTCAGATGGGCGCTTACGGATCACTCCTCTTTCAACAATGTCAGCATAAAATCTACTATTCCAACCCACATATATCCAACTCCTTTTCAGCTTTCTCACGCATCGCACGAGCTACACTCAACTGAATCTCCATAGAATTCACCTTTTTCTTCATTTCAGCAAACTCACCACTTTCTAACACTGATAACCTCCTAAAAGCCTCATTCAAACCACGTTCTACATCAGTCAAATCCAAACTAAGTAATTCCCGCTCTTTCTCACCAACCTTAGTCTTCGACTCCAAATAAGCAACATGAGTCTGAACATCACCTAATCCAATCTCCGTCATAGTACTCTTAACACGGGAAGCATCTAGATCACGTCTCAAGGCCCATGGTGCAAGACCATCAATATGAGTAGCCTCTCGAGTACTAGACGACTCTCCTATCTCACGTCTACGAGTAGCAATACCATCAGTACCGTCAGGTGCATTGTCATCCTCATCCTCCTCTGATTCATAATCAGATTCAGACGATTCAGACATTTCATCCCTAGGTAGCTCAACCTCAGAATCAGACAAATAAACTGGTAGGGTTAAAGGCTCACCCTCTAGAACATCCTAAGGGTAAATAAGCTCGGCTTCCTCATCATCATCGACCTCAACGTCTATACCTGCATCCTCCTCGACATCCTCGTCGTCAATCTCATCATCTAAATTACCTATCCCAATCTCCTCATCATTCTCTATATCAACATTATCAATCTCATTTTCTACCATATCAACCTGAGGGGCAATCTGATCTCCTAGTCCTAACTCGGGCTCGGGATCCTCAAATGGTTCCTCCTCATCATCCATATCATAATCTACTAAGTCTAAAAACGATCATCATCTACATTAGGTTCGGGAATAGCATGGTTTTCTACAGGAATATTAGGGTCAACCGTGACAATCTGCATTTATATATATATCTCGTATTAGGATAACATACTTATTAAACAATTTCATAATGAAACCACGATATATACATATATATAAATTATATTATATATATCAAAATATATATCTTCTCAATAGGGCTTGTTGGTAACGTCGGAGATCTCTGGCACCGTTATAGTCAAAAGATTTTTCAAATATTTTCTCAAACGTTCATTGTTAAAAGATTTTGAAAAGTTTTGTTCAAAACCTTGGTTTTTAAAATCTTTTGTTCTCTATAACGAGAGCTCTGGTACCAAACTGTAACACTCTCAATTTTCGTATCGGTACAGCGGAAGGGTCTTTTAGAGTGTTACGGGATAGCACAATAACTCCAATCATAGACAACAAATAAAAATGGTTGTACAAGGTTCAACATACATTCATTCGATAAAAAGTTTTAAAGTGTACAACAGGTCCCAAATTATACAGGTCATTAAGTTTACAAAACATAGATCGAATGAAAAATTTTAATATTTTGTGGGCCATAAGAGTCGATCTCCATCCGGATTACCTTCAAGCACCTGAGATAAAAACATGCAAAAATCATATCAGCGAATGCCGAGTGAATTCATAGAGTTTAATAAAAACTGTTATATAAAACAATCGTTAAAATCAGAACACAAGTATAATATCGGAAGTAAGTCCTCGTATTGCTAGTCAGGCAATATATAAATCAAGCATACATCTTAAACCGTCCATGAGACCGTAGCCTCAATATTACCATAATAGGTAATATATTCATCGTTATTAGCATCGTATTATATCGGATATTTATATTATATAGGATACATTTGGATTATTATTAGTCGCATGACATTGTTACCTTACTGTGAAAACAACGGGCCGCGAACCCGACAAACAATTTTCCCATCTAAGTTAGCGTGTCGTCACAAAAATCACGCTATTGAATCTTCTCATACATAAATTCGCTTACCAATCAATGTGGTACGACGGGGATCAACCGTCAAGGCGCGAACTGGGGTGATCGTCCCCAAATAGTACTATCAAATGCATAAGCGTCTACCAATTCCCGGTAGTTCACAATTCATGCTAATGGGACTTTAAGTGACATAACCTAACTACTAATAATCCTTTTTGTCTCGTTTATAGGGTCATAGCATCATTCGGGTCCATATCATTAAGCATACCATCGGGACTACTTGTGTTCTATTTTTATCAAAAACTAGCATGTTATCTCCCTCGCGGGTTTACAAATCATTTTATAAAACATTTAAAAGAGCGTGAGGCTATGAACTCACGTTGATAATGAAAGGCGGATTATCGGCTACGGGCGTGCTTCGGTCACGGAAACCTATATAAATAATAATCGGTCTTAGACTCTTGTCCAATGACTTTTATCAAAATAACAATATACATATGATGATTTTGTACATATGATGATGATCAAGTGGGTTTATATATCCTTGTTTACTCATTTTAGCGTTCATGTATTGGTAGCTTTTTACTAGTTTACTAGTTTTACCTATTTACATATTTTAAGTCTAATAAGCTTATTATAAGTTCTTTAACTTGTTTTAATCCATTTTATACTTATATTATCAGTATTCACACTTTACATGTTGGGCCCAAATGGGTTAAGCCCAATAAGTACTTTTTATAAGTGTTTAACTTATTTAGTCCAATTATTAGTCCAATATGCTTACTTAGCTCGTTAATGTCCGTATGTCCTATAGTTCGGGTTTTATTGGTTTTTACTTGTATTAGATACTTACATATCAGTATATGACTTTTAAAAACTTTACATTAGACGGGTTTGATCGTCTAAGTTTTAATTGGCGAAAAACGTTAATTTTACGGTAATAGCCGAAAAAGTCGTAAAAATCAAGTTTATAGTTTTTATAACTTATAAATATTATTACACTACCATTTTTATAATTTATCCATTTATTTAAACCTTATACATATTTATATAAATGAAATTCATAAGTTAGTGGGTTTTAATTTCACATTTTATCCTATATATTTTGAGTGCTTATATAATAGTAATAAACATTAATTCTTCAAAATCTGATTTTTATTTTCATCTTCACCATTTTTATCATATCTAGAGTTCTACAATGAATTAGAAGCTAATTTTTGGATGGCATGAACTTCATATTATGTGCTACAATTAACTTAGTTATAGCTACTTCTCATTTTAAGTTTATCTATGCTTAACAGTCCCTACAAAACAGCTTATTCAGATTAGCACACTCATCTTTTTTTATCATATCTCACTCATTTTAATGATTCCATTGCATGGCCAACTCTCACATGTGCATAACATCTTGTACTTACTGTAAATGGATTCTACCATGCATGTTCATCAGTTCAATTTTTAGTTACATACTGTTTTTATACAGCAAACAAATTAATCATGATTTTAGCCTTGTTTCTTACGGTTATTAATCTTTTTAAGCATATTTATCAACACTTGATCCCCACACAACATTTTTTATCATCATATATTCATCATATACATATACAACAAGAAAGAAAATACATTTGTTCTTTACAAAAATAACAAGAGAAAATGGAGAGGATGATCTTCTTTACCAACCAAGAGTATATCTTGTTTTTGGAAGACAAGAACTTGATGAACACCAAATGTAACTCCAGGATCATCAAACACCAAGAATATAAGTTGAGAAATCAGCCCTAGGACACAAGCAAATCACCTCCTTTGTTGTTAAAATGGCCACCAAGTGATCAAGGCTTCAAGGTAACTCCATGATATAGCTAGATAACAAGTATTTTGTGGCTAGAAAAGATCAAAAAGGGGTGTTTGTGCTTAAAGTGGGACGGCAAGGGTGGGAGTTTGAGAGAGTTTTTGGTTGGTTTTGCATGAGTGAATGGTAGTTTGTGAGAAGATTGATGGTTTTGAGTTAGTGGTAGCTTAAGTTGTAAGCTTAAGCTTACACTTGTAAGTTACAAGTTAACATGATGCCACATCTTTGATGTGGTGTCATGTGTGGCCGTCCCATGCTATAGTGGGGTGGGATAATGTATTTTGTCCCACCTCACTAATTTACGGGTATCCCTCGATTCTAGTTTCCTCGATTTGCGTGCCCTCGGGTCGTTTCACGAAAAACGTTTTTATAAATTATGAATCAACGGCACAAAACGAATCCAATAAAAATTGTCTCATCAAAAACGGAGTTCAAAAACGTAGATACGTAATCCTAAGGTTTCCGGTTTAATCGTAAAGGACGCTAAATTATGCACGTAAGCCCAAATTTAAATCCGTAAATTGTGAGTTCATCAACCAACACAAAAATAAATTTCAAAATATTATACGAGAAAATAATTCACTACCTTAAAATGTTAGATTGTCACACAAGAACCTGATGAGTCGCTTTTCGATGCTTGGGAACGCTATAATGTCTTGATCGACCGTTGTCCGAACCATAACATGCTCCCCGTTACTTTGATTGATACTTTCTATAATGGTCTAACTTTTCATGATCGTGATACGATTAATGCTGCTGCCGGTGGTACATTCATGAAGAGACGACCTGAGGAGTGTAGAGAGCTGATAGAGAACATGACCACTCACCACAAAAATTAGGATTCATCTACATCTTCAAGAAATAATCAGAGGGCTAATGTTTCTTCTACATCATCTAACCAGAGCTCACCGAACTTACTCGCCAAATAGCTGAGATGAACAAAAACTTCTTAACCATGGCTATAAACCAATTTCAACAAGCCAAAGCTATTGCACCTTCTTGTGAGATTTGCGGGGGTTCTCATTCATACATCGATTGTCCTTCTACTCTTGACAATCCAGAAAATGTGTACGCTGCTAATGGTAACTTTGCTACAGGTGGCTACCAAGCACGTCGTCAAGGAGACCGTGACTTGCTAAGTTATCGTTCCAACAATTATCTATCTCCACCAGATTTTTCTCCTCAAAACCAAAACCAAAACAATTTCAACCGCAACAATCAAAGACAACCTCGAGCTACCAATCAATATCAATCCCAAAGAAACCCATATCCACCACAAGGAAATAATTCAGCTTACCAAGCCCCACCTCTCAACCCACCCACGACATTGAACCAAAACCTCGAAACTTACATGAGGACCAATAGAGAGATGGTGACGAATCTTCAAAGCCAATTCATTAACTTGAAAGGTGACATGGCAAAACAAGGAAACGATATTCGAGCTGAGCTAAGGAATGACATGGCGAAACAAGGGAATGCTTTTCAAGCCGACATGAGAAACTCCATGAACAATCAAACGAATAACTTAAGGGATATGATGGCTAGTTTTTTCCCAAGTAATCAAGCCTCTGGTTCGGGTGGCAAAGGTTTAAAGGAACCCGAGATTCCTACACCTACACCAGTGATTGTGACAAAGGAAAACGAGTCCCCTTCTCCAATACCACCATCTTATACTCCCGCCCCTCCACCACCCATGGATGTGAGTGAGAATTCCATTCCGAAGCCTTCATCTCAACCCAATATACCTTATCCCTCAAGGTTGAGGAAAGAGAAATTGAAGAACAAGGATGATATTCAGGTTTCTAACTTTCTCAAAATGTTTAAACAACTGAATTTTAAAATCTCCTTTGCTGAGGCTCTCGCTCACATGCCTAAATATGCTAAGATGTTTAAGGATCTTTTAAGTGATAAGGAAAAATTACTCGACATCGCCAATACCCAATTAAATGAGAATTGTTATGCCGTTCTTTTGAGAAAATTTCCAGTTAAGTTAGGAGATCCCGGTCGTTTCTTGATTCCTTGCAACTTTCCCGGGGTAGAGAATTGTATGGCCCTAGCCGATCTAGGTGCTAGTATAAACCTAATGCCATTAAGTGTTTGGAAACAATTATCTCTACCCGAGCTAGTCCCCACAAGAATGACTTTAGAATTAGCTAACCGTACGGTTGCTTATCCAGTGGGGATAGCCGAAGACGTCTTCGTTGGAGTCGACAAATTCACCTTTCCGGCGGATTTTGTTGTCGTTGACTACGAGATGGACCCCCGTGTTCCATTAATCGTTGGACATCCATTCCTGAGGACCGGTCGCACTCTCATTGATGTAGTCGCGGGCGATTTAATCATGAGAGTTGGTGACGATAAAATCGTCTTCAACATGGGTAAACTTTCTAAGCAGCCTTCTGAACACGAGAGTGTTAATTTCATTGACGTTCTTGATGAGGCTTGTGAAGAACATTTTAAAAACGCTTGTAAAAGTAGTTCTTCTTCTTTTCCCATTGTTGAGACCGTTGCCTCTATTGCTCCATCACTAACTCCATTTGGAGAAGTGATTTCATCTTGAAAGAATTTGAAGCAACTTTGGGAGATGTGGACTTGCAATATGACGATTCTCCCTCCAATTGGGATGAAGACATTCGTACCATTGAGAAACTTCTCAATGAGGACCATATTTCTCCACCATCTCCTAAGGATATATCTATCGATGATCCGACTTTGACTCTGTCGTCCATCGAAAATTATCCGGATTTAGAGCTTAAGGATCTTCCATCTCATCTCGGGTACGTTTTCCTTGAAGACAACAAGAAGTCACCCGTCATCATCGCAAAGGACCTGAAAGAAGAAGAAAAATCCCGACTTATCGCCGTGCTAAAAAATCATAAGAAAGCTATTGCATGGAAAATCTCCGATATTCGTGGAATTGATCCTCACTTTTGCACACATAAAATTCTCATAGAGGACGACTTTAAACCCACTATTCAGAGCCAAAGAAGGGTAAATCCCAAGATCCATGACGTTATCAAAAAAGAGGTTATCAAACTTCTTGATGCGGGCATGATCTATCCTATCTCGGATTCACCATGGGTTAGTCCCGTCCATTGTGTACCTAAGAAAGGCGGAATCACCGTTGTGCCCAATGAAAACAACGAGTTGATTCCTACTCGTCTCGTTACAGGGTGGAGAGTTTGTATAGACTATCGCAAACTCAATGATGCTACGAGAAAGGACCATTTTCCCCTTCCTTTCATGGACCCAATGCTTGAACGTCTAGCGGGTAATGACTATTACTGCTTTTTAGACGGTTTCTCGGGTTATTTTCAAATACCCATCGATCCCCAAGACCTAGAGAAAACCACATTCACTTGTCCTTATGGAACATTTGCTTACAATAGAATGCCTTTCGGCTTATGCAATGCTCCTGGGACTTTCCAAAGGTGTATGATGGCTATCTTCCATGACATGGTTGAAGAAACTATGGAAGTCTTCATGGATGATTTCTCGGTCTATGGTGATTCCTTCTCTTCTTGCCTTGCCAATTTGGAACGCATGCTTAAGCGGTGTGAAGACACTCACCTTGTTCTGAATTGGGAAAAATGCCATTTCATGGTAAAATAAGGCATTGTGCTGGGACATAAAATCTCTAAAGCAGGTCTTGAAGTGGACCGTGCTAAAGTGGATGTCATAGCCAAATTACCTCCACCTTCAACCGTGAAGGGTGTGAGAAGTTTCCTAGGTCATGCGGGCTTCTATCGTCGTTTTATTCAGGATTTTCCGAAAATCGCTCGCCCGATGACCCACCTCTTGGAAAAAGATACTCCTTTCATCTTTTCCAAAGAGTGTCTTGAATCCTTCAATCTTCTTAAGAATAAGCTAACTAAGGCACCGGTCTTGGTTACCCCTAATTGGGAGCTACCTTTTGAATTGATGTGTGATGCTAGCGACTTTGCTATTGGAGCGGTTTTGGGCAAAAGAGTGAACAAACACTTCCAACCAATCCACTATTCTAGCAAGACAATGACGGGGGCTCAATTGCATTATACCACTACCGAAAAAGGGATTTTAGCTGTAGTGTATGCTTTTGAGAAGTTCCGCCCCTATCTTGTTCTTTCCACCACCATCGTGTATACCGATCATTCCGCGTTTAAGTACTTGTTGACTAAGCAAGATTCTAAGCCAAGAATTATTCGTTGGGTTTTGCTCCTTCAAGAATTTAAAATCAAAATTCATGACAAAAAGGGAGCCGAAAACCTAGCAGCAGATCATCTATGTAGACTTGAGGATCCTTATCAAGGGGATCATCCGAATCAAGAAATCAATGACTCTTTTCCACTTGAGGCCTTAATGTCTATTCACTCCGATCTTGATGACACCCCGTGGTTTGCAGATATTGCAAACTACTTAGCGGGTGGAATTCTCATCGAAGGGTTAACATCCCAACAAAAGAAGAAGTTCTTTAAAGATGTTAAGACTTACTTCTGGGATGCCCCTTATCTCTTCAAACAATGTACGGATCTTGTCATTCGTCGATGTGTTGATGGGCCGGCAGCTTTACAAATCCTTGATGCTTGCCATAAAGGACCCACTGGTGGTCACTTTGGTCCCAACTACACCGCGAAGAAAGTGTTTGACTCAGGATTTTATTGGCCCACCATTTATCATGACGCTCACAAAATGGTTAAACATTGTGATGCTTGCCAAAGACAAGGCAAGATCACACATAAGGACGAGATGCCTCAAAATTTCATATAAGAATGTGAAATCTTTGACGTATGGGGCATCGACTTTATGGGGCCTTTTCCATCATCTAAAGGGAACAAGTACACCCTCGTAGCCGTTGACTACGTATCCAAATGGGTTGAAGCCAAGGCTCTCCCTACGAACGATGCGAGGGTGGTTGTGAACTTTTTGAAACAACTTTTTGCTCGATTCGGTGTTCCTCGTGCTATAATCAGTGATCGCGGGACTCATTTTTGCAATGATCAATTTGCAAGAGTCATGGCTAAGTATGGTGTCAATCACCGTCTTTCCACCGCCTATCATCCCCAAACCAATGGTCAAGCCGAGATTTCCAACCGTGGATTGAAGCCAATTCTTGAACATACTGTGGGAGAGCATCGTGCCTCGTGGGCCGATAAGTTAGATGATGCTTTATGGGCTTTCCGTACCGCTTATAAGACCCCGATTGGTTGTACACCTTATCGTCTTGTGTACGGGAAGGCATGCCACCTCCCTATCGAGTTAGAACATAAGGCATACTGGGCCTTGAAGTGGGCTAACTTCGACATCAACAAAGCCGGCGATCTTCGGAAGATTCAACTCAACGAGCTAAATGAATTGAGGAATGAAGCTTATGAGAACTCGTTGATCTACAAGGAGAAGACCAAGATCATCCATGATGCAAGGATTAAGAACCGAGAGTTCCACGTTGGTGATCAAGTTCTTCTGTTTAACTCTCGGTTGAAGATCTTCTCGGGCAAGTTGAAGAGCCGCTGGTCTGGTCCATTCACCGTCGCCAAACTCTTCCCATATGTCACCATTGAGCTTTCTCAGCCAAATGGGCCCAATTTTAAGGTGAATGGCCAGCGCGTGAAGTTGTACTTTGGTGAGGACATCTCTCATGAGATGATTTCATCCCTCACCGCGTTTCCCATGAACTAGTTTTGGGTCGAGTCAGACTCGTGACTCGGTTAACAAAATCAAGCGCTTCTCGGGAGGCAACCCGATTGTCTATCCTTTACCGTTTTCATAATAAGTGTAGGGGGAGCCACGTATGTGTTTGCTATCTTGTTTCTTATGTACAGGGATTCGAGCTTTCAAAGATCCATTCTTGATGACTTTTGACGACCCGTGATTCCGTGTACCCGTCTTCCCGGTTCTATCCTAAACTCTTTTGATTCACTATTTTATATTCTTCAATGTTAAAATAGGAATCACTTTAGTTGTCTCTTCCTTAGCAAGATTTAAACAAACGTGCACAATGTCCTAAGTATAGGGGATTTTACTTCCACATGCTTAAACATTGAGGACAATGTTTATATTAAGTGTAGGAGGGACTTCTATCGAAGTTAAGTGGTCTTTTCCTTGCATTTGTCCTCATTTTAATCGGAAAATTGATTTTTCGACATTTTTTAAAATTTTTGATCTATTTTGGCCTAGTAGTTTTTCCTTTGTTAGCGTTATTTACTTTCTTTGCTAGAATAAATTTTCAATAAATTGGTTTTAATTTTTTCAAAGTCGTGAATATTTTGACTCAACCCGAGTTTACTTATCTAAGTTTACTCTAGCTAGTATCCTTAACGTGTTTAAGTCAAGTTTTGCTAGGCTTTTATATAGGGAACTTTAAAACGCGAAAGTCTTAACTCTCACGGGTTAAGAACAAGAACTTTTCGTAAGTTCCTATAATTGATCCTAGAGAGTCGTTTATCAAGGGAACTTTAAAATGTGATTTCTAAACTTGAAAAAGTCTAAGAATTTTCAAGAACCTATAGATGACTCGAAAACCCAAAACTTTGATTTAATTGGCTCGTCCACGAGTCTCATTCCTTGAGATTTTAAATTGTGGAGGAAGAGAGATGATATAGTCAATTATAAGTTTGGTATTCTTTCGTGAATTTATGTGAGTTGATTATAAGCCTATTCTCCCATCGCTTGTTATATCTGCAATAAATAAGGTTGTACGATTTGAAAAGTTACTTAACTTCTAGCACAAGATCGTTTAAAAGTTGCTCGGTATTAATTAGAGTTCATAGCCAAGGCATAACTTATTGAAGCGGGATGCGAAGATTGGCGAGTCCGAAAAGGCCCTAACAAGGCATGAGGGCTACATTTTGTTGCTAAAGATCCAAAGTGATGTGAAGAATCATTTATCAAAAATCAATATGAAGGATCGAGATACACGACGAAAAGCAAATACTCCCGTAAAGATCATGGAGAAGTCTATCCAAAAAGGCCCTAACAAGGTATTAGGATAAATAGATCCAAGTCCTAAAATGAGGCGGATCGTTGTATATCAAAGTCCAAAATAAAGATTGGAGAAAAATGAAGAAGTCGTGGTCCAAATATGAAGAATCTCTCAAAAAGTTCAAGTGAAGAAATTGCTATTATGAAGAGAAGACCATAATTTCAAGAACGTCTCTCAAAGATTTAAAGTATGAAGTCGCTGCCAAATATCGGTCCGAGAAAGGTCTCAAATCGTGAAGCGAGTTATGCCAAGATATGAACTTTAAGAGGTCCCGAGAAGCAGTTTTAAAAGGATTTTTCCTTTAGCTAACTATTGATTAAATTGTCCCACTTTATTTTCGGCCTAAACAACTATCGAAATAAGTCAAACAATGCATCCTCGTGACCATTCAAGACAAAATTAAAATATAAGAGATACACCTAGGAATAAGGGAGTCTAAGTAAATAATTGGCCCACATGAATTCGTGTTAGTTTGCTAACTTATAATAACAATGATCTCGTTTTTAAGCTTGGTATAGGGAACGTGAAACTTGAGGATGATAAACGTTCATGGCAGCCAAAACCCAATGTAAGTCTTTGATTTCTTTACTTGTTTCTATCTTTTTATTTTCCTTAAATGTTTAGTATTTAATAAAGGCCAAGGTGGGTTATTTATGATGGAAAATGTAAACCATGCTTTAAAATTAATGCATTACATGAGGGCATTGCAATGGTCAAGTGTAGGGGATTTAATAAATGTGAAAACACTTATCCTTTTACCACTTATTTCCAATAATAACAAGACCAAAACGTGTATTTTATGTCGTAAAAGTCAGAATTATGCGTGGTTTGTGTTTTTATTATGTTTTAGGACCAAAAGATGAAAAGGGAAGAAAACACGGGCTTCCACGGGCTTTTATCGAAGAAAACGAGAAAAGACGAAGTCAAAAGATCAAGAGTGCAAAAAGAACAGAAGTCCAAGGCCTATTCTGAAGATTTATCGAAGAAAAAGTCTAAAGATGGAAGTTTAATGAAGCCGAAGAACTCAAGTCTAATTATAGAAGAAAAATTAAAAGACGAGTTCAAATCCCGAGACGACATCGAGAAAGACAAAGAATTTAGATCGAGTCGAGAAGAAAAGAAAGAAAGAAGAAAGCATGCATGCATTCCCACTCCCTATATATACCCTCCTAATGACACATTAGGAGGGTGTTAGTCATTAGTTAGTTTTAATTTTTCTTGTTTCTAGTTTTTTAGAGAGAGAAAGTTCTAACTTTCTCTCACTAAGTTTCATCTTTTATTTTTATCTTTCAAGTTTAAGCTTTTGATTAGCTTTGTATTTGAATTTCATTAATCAAGTTCAAGATAAGCTTTTTGTTCATTAATCTCTTTCTACCTTTCTTGATTTTAGTTTACTTTTGGTCCAAAATATTTATGATCCGTGTTTAATCTTGATGATTTCGTGATTAAAAAGTCAATCTTTTTATTCCTACATAAGCTTTCATACGGTTAAGCTTTAAGATCTTTGTGCTTATTGGCTTATTTGTATGTTTAGCTTATTTACTTTTTAAAAGTTTTCTTAAAAAGTTTCATCTTTTTATGGTTTGATTTAAAAGGTTGCTTATTTTAAGTTCGGAAAAGTTGTTATTCGTGCTTATTTAGTTTATTCCATTACTGATTTGATTAAGTTTTGGTGTTAGCTTATCAAACATAGCTTATCACTTGGCTTATTTTCGAATCACGAGGTCATCGGAAAAGGTTTAAACCCTTTTCCGATTTTACATTCCGATTTGCCCTTCCCCTTTGTATTCCGATTTCTAAATCGGAAAAGGGTTTGTAGTATTCCGATTTGCTTGCTATCATTCCGATCACTGTGATCGGATTAGGGTTTTATGTGACAATCCATCAATTTATGGTTTATATTTTATTCTCAAATATTATTTAAAAACATTATTTTAATGTTATATTATGAACTCACTTATTTTTGGGAACAAATTTGGATTTACGTCTTGAAGTAGCATCGACCACGTCTAAACCGGAGGATTCTACGTTACGTGCTTACGTTTACATACAAGGTTTTGGTGACAGTCCGACATTTCAGGAAATAAATTTATCCGTGAATATTATTTTGGAATTTTAAATTTGTGTTGGTTCATAAACTCACAAATTTACGAGAAGAGATTAGGACTTACGATTATAATTTAACGTCCTTTACGACTAAACCGGAAACCTTAGCATTACGTATTTACGTTTTCGAACTCCGTTTTTGATGAGACAATTTTTATTAGATTCGTTTTGTGTCGTTGATTCATAATTTATAAAAACGTTTTTCGTAAAACGACCCGAGGGCACGCGAATCGAGGAAACTAGAATCGAGGAGTACCCGTAATTAAATGGGGATGATACAAGATAAATCTTGCCCCACCCCCACTCATAACCATCCAAAGCTTATCAAACACACCATTTGGTGTCAGAATTATATCATCTCATAGGACACTTGTCCTAAAAGTCTTACAAAACCATTTAACTAGCAAAACCACTTTGCCAAAACCATTTCTTACATGCAAACTAAAAGCAAAACACAAAACTCTCTCCTTCCTCTCTCTATATTTCGTCCCACTCTCATACAAAACACCCTTATTTGATCAATTTTAACCATGAAATCATGTGTTATTCATACACATGATGAAGAACTCTTGAAGCTCTATTGATTGGTGGTCATTTTAACATCCAAGGAGGTGATTTGCTTATATCCTAGGGCTGATTTTCCATGATAATCTTATGAAGATTTGGTGATCTTAAAGTGGTGTTGGTTTATCACAAGTCTTGCCATCAAATCCAAGCCTTGTTCATCAAAACTCATCTTTTCATCACTATGGTGGTATAAGGATCATTCTTCATATCCTTCTTGTTATTTTGATTATGTAATCTTGTATTTTCTTTTACTTATGTATATGTATATGATGATGAATGATGATTAAAAATATTATGTGGGGATTTGGTGTTGATAGATATGATTAAAAAGATAAGAATCTACATGAAAAAGTGTTAAAATCATGATGTAAGGACTAGGCTGTATAAAACAGTGAGAAACTCATGATAAACTGTTAAAATGGAATAGATTATTAAAGAAAAAGTAAGGTATATGATTTTTACACATGTGGTGATTTGGCCATGCAATGGAATCATTAGGATGAGTGAGATATGATCAAAACAATATTAGAGTACAAATCTGCATAGACTGTTTTGGACGATTTTTATAAAATACTTAGAGGCTGATTCAACAGTAGCCATAGAAGAGTTAAATGGAGCACATATCATGTAGTTTATGCCATAAAATTTGGGCTTCTATCTCCATATAAAACTCTAGATATGGCTGTTTTGATGAACATGAAACTAAAAATCAGATTTTGAAGAATTAATGTTTAATAGTATTATATAAGCACTCAAACTAATATAGTATAAAATGTGAATTAAAACCCACTAACTTATAAATTTCATTTATATAAATATGTATAAGGTTAAATAAATGGACACTTTATAAAAATTGTAGTTGAATAAGATTTATAAGTATAAAAACTATAAACATGATTTTTACGACTTTTTCGGCTATTACCGTAAAATTAACGTTTTTCGCCAATTAAAACATAGACGATCAAACCCGTCTAATGTAAAGTTTTTAAAAGACATATACTGATATATAAGTACCTAATACAAGTAAAAACCGATAAAACCCGAACTATATGACATACGGACAATAACGAGCTAAGTTAGCATATTGGGCTAATAATTTAACTAAATAAGTTAAACACTTATAAAAATTACTTATTGGGCTTGATAGGTGTGAAAACACCCATCCTTTTACCACTTATTTCTTACTAAAACAAGACCAAAACACGTGTTTAATATCATTTGTTTGGAATTATGCGTGGTTTCTGTGTTATTGTGTTTTTAGAGCCAACCGGATGAATACTGAAGAAAACATGGGATTCCACGGGTTTTATCAAGGAAAAAGACTAAAGACAAAGTCTATTGTCCAAGAGATGCCAAAGATTTGAAGTCAATGGGCCTATTTGAAGATTTATCGAAGAAAAAGGACCAAATATGGAAGATTTACATATGTCGAAGAAACTCAAGTCCATTAAATGAAGAAATTAAAAGACGAGTTGAATTTAATCGTCGACAAATCCCGAATCAGAATCGAAAACGTCAACTTTTCTGAAAAGACGAGAAGACAAGAAGAAAGGGAGAAAGCCCACTCACCAACCAACCACTTAGCCTATATAAAGGGATCACCCTCACAAAATTTGGCACCTAGTTTTAGTTTTCAGTTACTCTTTTCCTATTTCGTAGGAAGAACCATCTCCCTTAAGGAGTGGTTTTCTTCTTCTTTGATTTTCTTCTTGAATTGTGTAAGTAATCCTTTCATTTTTGTTTACTGAATCTTAATCATCAGTACAAGTTTTTATTTAATCTTTTCATTCCTCTTGTTCATCATCATCTTTTTATTTCAAGTTCTTAAGTTCTTATTTTAGTTTGGTTTTGATCTTAAAAAGTTGTTGAATTTGTGTTTTTATGATTTGGATTTGATCCTTATGGTTAATAGATGATTTGTGGTTAATTCGGTTAAACCTTTTTGTTTACTTGGCTGGATTTTTATCAAATTCGTGTTCCCCTGTTCTTATGTTTGCTGTTACTGTTCTTCATCCCGGTTATTCCGGATAGTCTATTTCTTTCGCCCCTTATTCGGAACATCTACACATTCCGAATAGTCAGTTGGACTTGCCTCTTATTCGGAATAAGTATTATTCCGGATAGCCTTTTTAGCTTGTTCCTTATTCGGAATATTTTTATATTCCTCATAACCAAAATACTCCGAATTGCATTTATTATTCCGCATGGCCTTCATATTCCGCATAAGCTTGATTTTTCCGCATAGCTTTGATTATTCCGAATAGCCCTATATTCTGCATGGTTCATTTTATTCTGCATAGAGCATTTATTCCGAGTAGTCATTATTCCGCATAGCTTGATGTTCCGCATAGACCATTATTCCGCATGGTCGTACATTCCGAATAGAGCACATTTTCAATAAGTTTATTTGACTATTTTATCATTTATCTGTTTAATTTAACTTCAAGTTCTAGTTAAGTAAGTGGTTAATTTAAATATTTATTTACTTCATTTATTTAGAATAGAAAACCTAAACCACTATTTGTCACCAAGAACAAATCATTCCACTTTGAGCTGTGATCAATTCGAGAGGATACCGAGAAACGAACTTTCAACATACTAAATATCAAAGTATCAAATGGCACCGCTGCCGGCTCTTCTCGTTAAGATCAACAGTTTTTTGTGAGAACTTGGATTTTGGGATCCGTTCCCCGTGAACGTTAATTTTTCATAAAATTTTTCAGAAATCCTAAAAAATATAAATTTTTCAAAAATACAAAAAAAATTAAAAAAAACATAAAAACCAAAAATATTTTTTCTTTGTTTTTGCCTTGTTAGTTCTTTTGCAGGTGCATGCGTACACGATCAACGTCTTATCAAGAGCCCGAGCCTCTCGAAGACTTAGACATGGCCGGTGTACAAAACAACAACAATAACCCACCTCAAAACAATAATAATAACAATAACAATCCACCTTTCAACAACAATAATAACAACAACAATGAGCCTCTACCGGATAATCGCCCGATGATTGAACTTCTGCAAGCACATGTAGATGGCAGCAATGATCCAATTGTCATACCCGCATTTGCAGCCAACAACTTTGAGCTCAAATCCGGTTTCATCCAGATGGTCTCTGCTCAACCATTCTTGGGGCGTACCATTGATGATCCACATGACCACATCAAGAGATTCCTACAACTCAAGAATACGGTCAAATTCAATGGTGTTCCACAAGAGGTAATCCGTTTACAACTTTTTCCCTTTTCTTTAGAGGGACAAGCCCGGCATTGGCTTGCTAAGTAACCGCCACAGAGTATTCTTACGTGGACGGATTTGGAGACCAAGTTTATTAACTACTTTTTCCCACCCTCTCGTACTACCGCTTTGCGGAATGAAATTATAAATTTTGAACAAAAGTACGATGAGTCATTTAGTGAATCTTGGGACCGTTTCAAAGATCTTTTAAGAAAATGCCCACAACATGGTTTTACCAAAGTGCACCAAATTAACACTTTTTATAATGGTTTAAGCATGAATGACCAAGATTCACTAAACAGTGCCTCGGGGGGTAATCTTTTGGCTAAGACTTCCAATGCTGCTTGGGATATCATTGAGAATAAGTCTCGTGTGCAAACCAAGAGTGTTCGGACCAATGTCGCTAGTGCTAGTACTAGTGACAGCGATAAGCGACTTGACAAAATCACTGCGCTTCATGAATCGCTTGCTACCCAAACCGCCAGCAACACCAACAGCATCAACGCTAAAAACGCTAAAGACGCTCAAGTCAATGCTGTCAGCCAACCATGTGAGATATGCAGGGGTCCTCACTCTTACACCACTTGTACTACCACCCAAGACTACCCTTCTGAGAATGTGAATGCAACATACGGTACCTATCCTCCGAACGCTTATCAAGCTCGTCCTCAAGGTGACCGCAACTTGCTTAGCTACCGCTCTAACAACTTTCTTCCCCCACCCGGTTTTCCTCCTAACAACCCAAACCAACAACAAAACCTTAATCTCCCTCCTCAACAACAACAACAATCTCGTGCACCATACCTACCACCTCACAAACAACCATACCCACCTCAAAAAAAACAACCAAGTTTACCAGCAACCTGCTTATCAACCACCCGCATACAATGCTCCTTCCAACCAATCCATCGCATTACACCAAGACATCGGAACCTACATGAGGACTAATGATGTGATCGTGGACAATCTCCAACAGGAAGTGCACAACTTGAAAGCAGACCTGGTGAAACAAGGAAACGATCTGAGAGCTGACATGAGAAACACTTTGGATAGTCAAACGAATGACTTAAAGAATATGATGGCTAGTTTCTTCCAAGGTAATCAACCCTCTTCTTCGGGTACTCTTCCAAGTAACACCGTTGCGAATCCAAGAGGGGAGATGAAAGCAATCACCACTCGCAGTGGCAAAGGTACCAAGGAACCCGAGCTTCCTATACCTCCACTGGTGGTTGTGACTAAGGAGAACGAGTCACCTGCTCCTATTCCTCATCCTTCTCCTTCCCCAATTTCTACACCTCTTACTTCTACCCCTCCTCCACCCAAGGATGTGAGTGATCCTATTCTCCCAAAGACTTCCTCTTCTTCTGATATACCTTATCCATCAAGGTTGAGGAAAGAGAAGCTCAAAAGTAAGGATGATATTCAGGTTTCGAACTTTCTTAAAATGTTTAAACAATTGAATTTCAACATCTCCTTTGCTGAGGCTCTCGCTCACATGCCTAAGTACGCGAAAATGTTCAAAGATCTTCTTAGCGACAAGGAGAAGCTTCTTGATATTGCTAACACCCAACTTAATGAGAATTGCTCTGCAGTGCTCTTAAGGAAATTGCCAACATAGCTTGGTGATCCGGGTCGTTTCTTAATCCCTTGTAACTTCCCGGGAGTAGAGAATTGCATGGCCCTAGCCGATCTAGGTGCCAGTATCAACTTAATGCCTTTAAGTGTATGGAAGCAATTATCTCTCCCTGAGCTAGTCCCCACCAAAATGACTTTGGAATTAGCTAACCGTACGGTTGCTTATCCAGTGGGGATAGCCGAAGACGTCTTTGTAGGAGTCGACAAATTCACTTTTCCTGCCGATTTCGTCGTAGTTGACTACGAGATGGACCCTCGTGTGCCATTAATTGTTGGTCGTCCATTCCTGAGGACCGGTCGCACTCTCATCGATGTTGAAGCCGGTGAGCTTATCATGAGAGTGGGTGACGATAAAATTGTCTTCAAGATGGGAAAGTTGTCTAAACAACCTTATTCCAATGAGAGTGTTAATTGTATTGACGTTCTTGATGAGGCTTGCGAAGAACACTTCAAAGATGCTTGTAAAAGTATTCCTACCTCTCTTCCCAATGTTGAGACCATTTCCTCTATTGATTCATCACTATCTCTATTTGGAGACAGTGATTTATTTTGGAAAGATCTTGAAGCCACCATGGGAGATGTTGTAGAATATTAATAAACTATGAATCTATGAAGTGGGTTGAAGATTCCTAGAGAGAGAAACTAGTGAGAGAAAGTGAGAGAGAAACTATGTGTTTTTCATTAAAATGATAAAAATGGAATGATCAACAACCAACCCCTTTCCATGGTGGAAAGGGGTATTTATATCCAAGGCCTATATTGGGCTTGGGCCGACCCATGACAAGCCCATGGGTCGGTTTCTTACTTAACTTAATAAGTAACATTAACTACGAGCTATTACAACATTAATACTATTGTGGAGTGACCGATACTTCTAATATACGTTAAAACGTATTTCTAACAATCTCCCCCTAAGGGAGGTCACTCCACGTTTACAAAGTTCTAAACCTAGCATACTATACTAAGTCTTCGTTCTTTAGCTCGTAGTCTTTTCTTCTTTCTTTTTGTTATGAATATGTTTATTTGATCTTTTAGGATTTGGCTTGAGATCATTGTTCTTTTGACTAATCACGTGCGATCTTTGCCTTCTTGTGAATCTTGCCTCCTCGTGACTCCATGTTCCACACATTTATGTCTTTTTGTTGAATTCTCGAAAGCTTCAGAGTTTTGTACAGCTGAAGACTTCATTTTGCTCTTTCTTGAATTTTGCTGAACTTTGATGCAGGAAAAACATAAGCATGTGGGAACGACTTCAACAGGTACACCGCAACGCCACCGTCTTCAACTGGTACACAGCAACGCCACCATCTTCAACAGGTACACAGCAACGCCACCGTCTTTAACAGGTACACAGCAACGACACGAATAAAATGGCTTTGACATTTTATTCTACCTCGGTAGCATTTTACCTCCGGTCGGTGAAGACCGTTGGACGATATTAGATATCGTACCCGTGAGGGATAGTTTCAATTAAGTAACTTCTTGACAGGATTTCGCGGGTAACCCCGTTCTCTTTATTCGACCGTCCAAAGCTGACTGTGAACATAAAGAGTGAAACATTTTGATTAAAAATCCTTATGATTGAAGCCGTCAATTCATGAAACCTGGAAAAAGTGAATTTCAATTAAGATATTCACCATCGTTGCTTTCCAGTTGTCACAAACTTGATTCAAAATTGAATCTTGCTTGTTACCTACCAAGTGTTGTTTGATGTTAACACTAGAAGGATTTCCACTCGTCACTGTGAACACTAAAGAGTGTCACTCTGAGTGTTCTGGCAAGATCATATGATAATGCGTAGAGGCCTGGAACGAGTTTAAGTTTAATTAAGAATTAAACTACTGTTTCTTTCCAGTTTTTCACAAGATTGTTTCTTAAAGAACCGCACGTGTAACCTACCATGAGCTTGTTTGATGTTGGCTCAAGCAGGATTTCCATCTTCATTGTAATACTTGAGTATTACTCGGATGTTCTGGCAATATTACAAGAATACTGCGTAGGACTCATAAAAATCTCTTACTTTTCACAGTGTGTGAGAAAGCAAGGAATAAATGGAAAGTGTCCTAATGAGACTTTTGATGATCTCGTGGCTCTAGACTCGATAGTGCATTTTGATTTAGTGAGCGATGACTGGAGAGGAGTGCCACCTTTTCAATATCAGTCTATTCGGAGTGAATAAACCAATAGATAACGTGTTGATCTCCGTGTGATTAAAACAAATACCTTTTGAGAGATATTTGAGTTAGCTGGGAAGGGTTGTGCATTGCATCACTGGGTCCATGATGTCTTTCTTCAATATCGAGAATCATTAATAAAAATGATCTCAATAGCATATGTATTGACCCAGTTTCTGCCTAAAGTTGTAAGGAGGGCTTCTTTCTTTACACCCTTTATCTTTACAATTCTTTTTCATTCTTCAACCCCTTCAATGCTTACCAATACGTCATAACTAGCACCTTGTTGTGATTGTTCCAGTACTAGCTTAAGTACTTGGTCAGCATTCAGCTACGTTCACAATCTTTCTCCAACTTTCCTAGGACTTCTAATTCTATCTAGAGAATTGTCCTTGGGAAGATTCCATCGGCTCTGATGAATCATTGGACTAAACCTATTCCTACCACCCTTTTGTCACCACATTCGTCGTGAGTTAAGCGTGTTTTGGGAAAGTATAGTCACCATGAAAAATCCTTGAAAATCGCCTAAGGTACTTGTGATATTGAAATCAAAAGTTTTGTACCTTAGGTGTTTTATTCATCAAAAACGCTCCCCCTTAACACGTGCTTTACACATATTAAGTTGGATTATCGTTAAGTCTTTTTCATCTTTTAGCCAAGTATCATTTAAGTCTCCTTAATCCCATTTTCTCCCCTTATCCAAAATGTTAACCATTAATATTTGGGATATTGAATGGATTAACCGGTCTTTGGGTAAAAATGAAATCGATGTTTGGCCATAGAACATGTTAATGCTCCCCCTTAAATTAATAAGGGATAGTTTTAGTGCTTTAGTATGATATATTTTGAAAGATTTAGAATCTCATGAGAAATTCTTGAAAAATTATCATACCTTAACACTCCATCAAGCCGTAAAAGCACAATATTCACAAATTTACATATTCACAATTAAAAACCAATATAAAGTGGACCTGAAATGTACGACCCATTAGATGGATCGTTGCTGTAACTTGTGGTGCACTCCATATGGTCTACCACCAACGAACCTTTCTAAGCTCCTCATCAATCTACGTTCCCGGAGCTTAATCAATCTTCTTGATCACATACTTCGCCATTTGCCGATAACCCGGATGCCAGTCCTCAGTCATCTCGGGTAAAGACCCACCAGAATTAAGATGCTCCAATTTTCCTCTGACGTAAATGAGAGTCCCATCACTGTACTTATAAAGCTCACCTACCCTCATAAACTTCATTATCCCACGACTGTTCAAGTAGAAAATCCCGTAACTCGGAACAGAAATGTCGGTATAGGGACATCTTGTGACATGTTGAGGTAGAACTTGGTTCATTGGACGGGTGAGGTTAAGCTTCCTTTGGTAGCTTTCGACTCCGAATTGAAGATCTTCAACTCGTTTCTTGATAACAACGCTTCGTGTGAACATACGAAGTGCTGTATTCAAGGCAATGATGTCTTCACGAGCAATATGGGTGAGTTGATCCCGGGTCATCATAAGCAACATGTCTTCGATATCCTCAAGGCGAATGATAGAAAAATCTCCCTGCTAGATATTGTATTCTCTGTCATCCTCCCTTTTTAGATGAATCTCCGTCACATGATAATAGCCATTCTTGGCTTCAGTTTTCAGTCCCAAAATGCTGGAGATGCGAATATCGGATCTAACGTTACTTCCTGAATTGGCTAAGCAGCAACCTCTGTACGCCCTTCAGACTCGTTCGTCTCAATGTGATGCACCTATAACAGCATACATATCATAATTACGAGTTACCTTTGGGACCCAGAGTCGGTTTACCTTTTCTTCGATCCAGGGTATTGCCCCCCAGTTAGCAGCATTCAGTAAGGTCAGGGAGGTTGCGTACTTTGATGAACCCTTGAGGAGATACTCAAGATCATAGGTGACGAAGAAGTCGAGAGCGATTTGATTATCTTGAGAAGGATCAAGTGGAGGTGGAGCTCTTTCTGATTCATGGAGGCCTGGCCTTTGAACGGTGTTAAGAGCTTTCAGGACCTCGTCAGCATAATACGCGAATTCTCTTATCCTTTAGCGCTCTCTTCACCAAAGATGGAGTGACCGAAGACTTATACTCATGAGCCAGAAATGCACACAAGTCAATCGGACTACGGATACGGAGATATAGAACATCTATGTCAGCGTCTGTGATTGGATCATATTTAGCAGCTGCCGTGATCCATGCTTGTGGCGGTGCAGTTTCATCAATCTCCAATGTGTCCACCCAGTCCCGTTTGCTTGACTCGGGAACTGTATTTTGTGGTTCTTGTTGTAGAGGAGTAGAAACATGAACATCTGCTGGTTTTGATTCAGGCATCTCGGCGGTGTCATGAACAGGTGAGTGTGGTGCAAACTCAGGTTCAGTAACTGATTCTGCAATCACAGGAGCAACAACAGAACTAACAGGGTTAGTGGTAACAAGTATAGACACAGCAATAGATGTACCGGGAATCGATGATGCCGTAGTAGCATTCACATCATGGCGCCACTTGGATCGTCTTGATTCCGTTGAAGTAGATTTTTCCTTTTGCGCAGCATCTTTCTGTGACTTGGTACCAGACTTAGATGGTTTCTTTGTGCTGGCAACCTTGTCCCCCGTTTCAGGCTGTTTACCATCATCATGCTCGTCGTCATCCTCGTTGCTTCCCTTAGCACTCTCCTCATTTCTATCACCACCATCACTACCATCATCATCATCATCATCATCCTCATCATCATCGTCACCATCATCATCATCTCCTTCTTCTTCTTCTTCTTCTTATTCTTCTTCCCCGTCACCCTCTTCTTGTTCACTATCATCTTTTTCCTCCTCAGGCAGAATGTGGTAAGGTACCACACTTCCAAACATTTTGAACAACCGATCATCCTCCATGATAGCTTCATTCAGTGATTTGTAGAGTGTCCGTTGAATCTTAGATTTATCAAAAGATCCAAGTTCCCTCATGCGAGCTTTGAGGATCTTCTTTAATTCAAAATCCGTTAAATCATAGGCAATTTTGTAGGCGGATTCAGAAGGATTGGATGACTTAATCATCAACAGCCGCGAGTGTCTTCAACTCATCACGCAGTTTTGACATAAGGGACTCAACGGATTCTTTCACTCTCTCTTCAACAGAAGCTTCAAGTGTTTCTTTCTGCTCCTTATATTTATCCCTCATAGCTTGAAGTCTTGTGATTCGTGCTGCATACTTATCAGCTTCAGCCTGCTTGACCTGAGCTAGTTCTTCTGCATGAGCTTTACGTGTTAACTCCATCTCTGCAGCGAACTTAGCAAGCATCTCTTCTTGGGATTTCTTTGAGGCTTTTTCACCTTGCACTCGTCTAAGTAGCTCTTAGCGAAGATTATTCATCTCTTTTCTTTGATTATCCGTATGTTTATCCAAGAGTTCTGCCATTACAAATGCAGCCATTGAAGATGATGCAGAGCTACTCTGGGTTGGTTGAAGAGGCTCGGTTGTAACTACAGTACTAAGGATGGAAGTTATTGGAGGTGGAAGGAATGGTGTTGGAACCGGTCGGGTTGGTAAGGGCTGTATTGGTGGAGGTTGAGTTACTAAAGGCTGAGTAGGTACCATGATTGTAGGAGCACCGAACTCCTTTTCAACACTTGCTGAAACAGGGATGGATGTCTCTTTCGAAGTAGAATACCGTTCAGGTGATCCAAACTCATAAACATCCTCTGGCTCCTCGTACTCTTCTTTAATATTCATCTGTGCACCCGAACCACTACCGTCCGTGTCTCTCCTACTCTTTTCAATAGCTATCTTCATTAATTTTCTCTCAGCCTTGTCAAGAGTAGGATCAACATCAACATCTTCTTCGTTGTGGAGAACTAACTCATCAGCTGTGCCCTTTCCCTTCTTAGCCTCAGTCTTCTTCTTCTTGGTTTCGGGTTCAGATAAAGCAGCTGGTTGCTTGCGTTTACCTTTACTCTTGACCGTAGTAGACGAGTCTTCTCCTGTCTAAAGGCTTGCTTTTAGCTTCTTGATTTCTAGTAGCAGTAGTTTGTAATCAGCAGAAGCTTTAATTTTATCCGTCAGAAGATAATCGGGAATAAGACCAGGAATAAGAGCACCAAATGGTCCTTCATGCCTTAGATCCACAGTGTGATCAGCCTCTTCAGTGTGATGACGACTTGCTGCACGCTTATCAATAGTAACATCATTCTTCATAAAATAATTAATTATAAGCTTGATAAACCGGGGGTAAGGAAAGAAATTAGTCTTCAGCTTCTTGTTTTGGAAGAGCTGAAAGTTAAATTCTTCCCACAACAATAATGCATAATCTGCATTTGAGCCTTAGTACATTCCATGGAAGATGTTCATAATTGGACCGCGCAAAGCATCATGCCCACTTGTTTTAGGCGTAAGACATCTACTGAGAATACCCAAGATTGCTCTCCAAGGTTGACCCACTTTAGCGGTGGTAAACTCAGACACAACTCGTATGTCAGGACATCCAAGAGCATCGAACATCTCCATGAGTTCATCTTTGGTAGGATCCCTAGAAAATGACATACCTTTGGGTGTATCCCGTATTCCAAATATCTTGCGGAAGTTTGAAACTGTGAGTGTCTGCTTCTTGTTGTCGAGAGTGAAGGTGATCTTGTTTGAAGTACTTTCCTTGGTAGCCCAGAACTCATACATGTAATCATATGGCACTGAGGCAGTACTCCTTAAAGCATTCTTGAAGTGAGAGTGATCAAGGATTGCTATGGCGACTTTAAATCCATGGTGAGTGGATTTTGAAACTTGCTTCAGCCGGTAATTGTTTGGTATGAACTTGAGGGTTCTTGCTTCGGCAATTGGGGCTGCTCTAGCATCTTGGAGTGCTTGTACTGTTGGATTAGTCATCGTGTCTGCTTAAGATAAGACATAAAAGGTTGATGCACAAAATATATATATATATATATATATATATATATATATCAATAAGACTTTTTAGCATAACACATTTCAACAAGTAATTATAACAGGCAAACAACTATCAATCCAACAACTCTTCATTCGGAACTCTTCATTCGGAACTCTTCATTCGGAACTCTTCATTCAAAACTCCTTCATTCGGAACTCTTCATTCAGAACTCCTTCATTCGGAACTCTTCATTAGGAACTCCTTCATTCGGAACTCTTCATTCGGAACTCTTCATTCGGAAGTTCGTCCGGAACTTCTTCATTCGGAAGTTTCATTCGGAACTTCTTCATTCGGAAGTTTCATTCGGAACTTCTTCATTCGGAAGTTTATTCGGAACTTCTTCATTCGGAATATTCATTCGGAACTTCTTCATTCGGAACTTCTTCATTCGGAAGTTCATTCGGAACTTCTTCATTCGGAAGTTCATTCGGAACTTCTTCATTCGGAAGTTCATTCGGAACTTCTTCATTCGGAAGTTCATTCGGAACTTCTTCATTCGGAAGTTCATCCGGGACTTCTTCATTCGGAAGTTCATTCGGAACTTCTTCATTCGGAAGTTCATTCGGAACTTCTTCATTCGGAAGTTCATCCGGAACTTCTTCATTCGGAAGTTCATCCGGAACTTCTTCATTCGGAAGTTCATTCGGAACTTCTTCATTCGGAAGTTTGTTCAGAACTTCATTCGGAAGTTTGTTCAGAACTTCATTCGGAAGTTTGTTCAGAACTTCATTCGGAAGTTTGTTCAGAACTTCATTCGGAAGTTTGCTAGCCATGTTCATTCGGAAGTTCACAACCTGTCCCCCATGAAAGATTATTCTAAACGGATGTGTGAGATTTAAGGCAATCTAAGGCAACTTAACACATTCTAATGCTAATCCGCATAAAACCCAACTAAAACCCCTAATTAATTAACCCTAAATTAAGCAAACGAACCCTAATTTGATAAAGTTGATTACCCGAATCAATTAACTGGATTAAATGATGAATTAGGCAAATTATAAATCAAAGAATTTGTTGTTTGTACCTTTTTGATTGAATGGAACGGATTGAGTGATTAGAACGTGAGTTTTGAGAGCTTGTGTGTGTGTTAATGGCGGAAAAATGACACAGTGAAGAAGAAAAACAATAAGGATGGGGGGTTTGGTTTTGACTTAGGTCAAATTTTAACAACTTTCACAAATTGTCACCTTTAACCCTACAGTTTTCCCGTTTACTTTTTATTCCTTGTCTTTTCTAGTCTCCCTAACCATTGTTAAATTTCGCCAACTTAACCTTCACACAACTTAAGCATCGCAACCTATTAGCAAATCTCCAAGATCTTAAAGCAATTTCTATCACATTGAGCGAGCACAAGTCGTATTCTAAAGCAAGACCACTCATTAGCCAATTAGATTTCCACAAACACTTTTGAGAATCGTTTTGATGACGAAGATGATTTAATATTTTCTCCCCCTTAAACGATGACCCGTTTTCTATTTAAAGAGCTGTAGTCATTGTTTAAAGAGTCAAATATTGATGAAAGCATTTCCAATTAATATCTTGAAAAAGATTGATTCGTGGTGGCAATAAGATTTCTCTTATTTTGACAAATTAATGCACTGAGACGTACACTAACTCGTGTTAGACCAAGTTGTAAAGTAAACTTGATCCCTTTGCATGATTTGGCTTGTAAATCATTCCCGAGAAAATTAATTCCCGTTGTGAGCCAACGTTTTCCAAGGAAATACGTGACTTTAATGCGAAAATCGGGTTGTAGTCTGAAATAACTACAAGCCATAATGGGCATGTTTTAAAAATGTACGACTTTTATACGGACTCTATTTATGGCACTGTGTCAATATTGATCGACATTTCTAAGGCCGTAAATATTACCGTACTAAAAGACATGCCCGATTTTAAAAAAAACGAAAAATATTTTTGGTTTTTCTTGATTTTATAATTTTTATGGATTTTCTAGGTTTTATATTTTTTATGGTTTTTCTTGGTTTTATATTTTTGTATTTTTCTTTTTGTGGTTTCTATATATATACGATAATATACATGATCATGAACAAAGGATACGCCTGAATAGTTTACCACCACTATTCAGCTGATTCTTCTGCCAATTCTTTGAGAGTCGCTAGAGTGAATGATTTCATGCCAAGCTTGTCGATCAAAAACTCGATTCGTCCTCGATCTAAGGCTTTGGTGAACATATCTGCCAACTGATACTCAGTGGTGACAAAATACAGCTCGATCACTCCGTTCTCCACCTGCTCTTTAATGAAATGGTAGCGAATGTCTATGTGCTTGGCCCGGGAGTGTTGAACGTAGTTGCAGCAAAGGGCAATGGCGCGCTTGTTGTCACAATACATCGGAATTTTGTTGAATCCCAAACCGTAGTCAGTTAATTGTGATCTCATCCAAAGGACTTGAGCACAAAAACCGGACATGGCGATGTATTCAGCCTCCGTGCTAGAAATTGCAGCGCTTTTCTGCCTTTTTGAAGACCAACTAATCAATTTGTCTCCAAGGAGTTGCACAGACCCAGAAGTGCTACGCCTCGTGTCTTGACACCCAACATGATCGGCATCTGCGTATGATATTAAAGCAATGGAGGAATCTTTCGGATACCATAGACCACGATGAAGTGTTCCCTTGAGATACCGAAAGATCCTTTTAACAACATGTAGGTGCTTTTCGGTAGGCCGAGCCTGATACCGGGCACACATGCATACGGCAAATTGAAAATCAGGCCTGCTAGCAGTCAGATAGAGAAGGGTGCCGATCATCCCACGGTAAAGTTTTGGATCGACAATAGTCCCATTCCTATCTTCATCTAACTTGGATTTCTCCACCATTGGGGTGTCCACGGGGTCACAATTTTCAAAGTTATATTTCTTTAAAGATTCTAGAGCATATTTGGATTGATTAATAAAGATGCCTCTGGGATTCTGAGAAATTTGTAATCCTAAGAAAAATGAAATTTTTCCCATCATTGACATCTGAAAGCGTGTGGACATTATCTTCTCAAAGCGTTTTGACAATTCTATGTTAGAGGCAGCAAATATTATATCATCAACATAAATTTGTACCAGTATCATGTCGTTGTCCTCCTTGAGAGTGAATAGAGTGGGGTCCACCTTGCCTTTGGAGAAGCCTTCCGAGATGAGATATGTTGAAAGGAGATCATACCACGCGCGTGGAGCTTGTTTCAACCCATAGAGAGCCTTCTTCAGCTTGTACACATGATTAGGAAACTCCGTGCTAACGAACCCATCCGGCTGACTAACATAGACTTCTTCCCTTAGTTCACCATTCAAAAATGCCGTCTTCACATCCATTTGATAGACGGTCATGTTCATATGAGCAACATACGCAAGGAATAGTCTAATAGCCTCCAATCTTGCAACAGGAGCAAAAGATTCTTCGAAGTCGATACCCAAGGCTTGTTTGTATCCTCTAGCAACCAATCTAGCCTTATTCTTCAAGACTGCACCCATCTCATCAAGTTTAACCTTATAAACCCATAACAAAGTAAGGATGTTAACCTTGTCAGGGAGAGGAACTAATTCCCATACTTCAAGTCTTTGGAATTCATTTAGTTCCTCCTGCATGGCTTCAATCCAAGATGATTGAGTCATAGCCTGTTGCCAATTTTTAGGTTCAACTTCGGAGAGAAATGCATCAAAATAGCAATAGAGTGCACTCTCTTGTAATTGATGGCGTGTAGAGACTGGTCGATCTAGATCGCCAATGACATTCCTAATTGGGTGATCTTTTGTCCATTTGGTGCTATGATTTTCAATCCATGGTGGTCTGGAGTGAACAATTGAAGGAGCTTCTTCTGAGGTAGACGCGGCTGAAGGGTTTTCAGGTATCGGTACACCAAAGAAAGGAAGCTCTTGTAGGTGAGCATATTCCAAATTGTGATCAATAGAATCCTCTTCAACATCATTAAGCACAAGTAAGGGTGACGATTCAGGTGTAGTTTAAGAATCACTTGGTAAAGGTGCATCCGGTTCAATGTTAATTGAAGATGCATTAGATAAAGCTTCATTTGCTTGAGCAAGAACTTCAGGGATTGGAGCTATCACTACAGGTGCTGGAACTTCATCATTTGGGGGATCAAAGAATTCATCAAACAACGGTTGAAACAGTTTATCCCACTCGGGCCTTGTAGGTGGTAAAAATGATGTAGAAGTAGGATTATTGGGAACTAATCCGGAACTAATAGCACCGGTTCCCATCTCATGAAGCGCGGGTTCAGAGCTGCGTTGCTCAGAAGCCATCGCTGTCAGCTCATCGAAATCTGCGTCCATAGTTTCTACGATCTTACCAAGACGACGGTTGTAAATTCGGTATGCTTTCTTGGAAGGTGAGTAACCAATGAAAATACCTATATCGGCTTTTGGTTGAAGTTTACCCAAGTTCTCACTATTAATGTTTGGATAACAAAGAGCGCCAAACACATGAAAGAAGGAAACATCGGGTTTACGATCATGTAGAAGCTCGTAAGGTGTTTTTCCATGGCGTTTCCGAATGATAGAGCGGTTTTGGGTGAAACATGCAGTAGATACAGCTTCTACCCACAAGAACAATGGAGCGTTCGCATAAATCAGCATAGTCCTAGCAGCTTCCATAAGCGTATGATTTCGTCTTTCAACGACACCGTTTTGTTGTGGAGTACGTGCAGCGGATGTTTCATGTGAGATACCAACTTCTTCATAGTAATCACGAAGAGTCTGGTTGACGAACTCTGTTCCATTGTCTGTACGAATACGGCGGACAGTAGTATTTAAACGTACCTGAATGAATTTCAGAAAAGTGATGATAGCCTTCGGTGCTTCATCCTTTGTACGTAGAAATCTAACCCATGTAAACCTGGAGAAATCATCCACAATAACAAGGATGAATTTCTTACCGCTCACACTTTCAGTTCTCATTGGCCCACAAAGATCCATATGTAAAAGATGAAGTTTTTCTTGATTGGTGTCTTCAGCTTTGGGCTTGTATGATTTTTGGTACTTTTCCCCCTTGAACACACAGAAAATAAATGGTCCTTGTGAAATTTGAGCTTTGGAAGACCACGAACTAATTCGTTTTTAGCCAGATGATTAATAGCATCAAAGTTGAGATGAGATAATCTGCGATGCCATAACCATGACTTGGTCTTAGATGCTTTAGAGAGAAGACATACTGGAGAGGCGGCCATCATGTCTTGTAGGGACAACGTATAAAGATTTGCACCACGAGATCCCTTCAACAAGTCTTTTCCTTCCAAGTTGCGGATGAAACAAGTATGTTGTCGAAAAGCAACCTCTAGGTTGGAATCACAAAACTGTCCTACTGAAAATAAATTATGACCAAGACCTTCTACATAGTATACCCTAGAAATCGTAACGTTTCCAATCTGATATTCACCATACCCCATTATCTTTGCAATATGATCATTACCGAATTTGACCGTTCCAAGAAACTTGCTGACGAAATTTCGGAGCATCGAGCGATCTCCGGTCATATGCTTAGAACAACCGGAGTCCAAATACCAGAGGATGATTTGGACCACCTGAAAATATCACCAGACGAGGACAATGTAGAGGTATCGGAATCTGAATGTTCCTTGTTATTAGCAGGTACAGATTTAATAATCTTAGATTTGCTAACTTTAGGTTTCTTATATTTCCTAGCCTTCTTCCTAGTTGGTGGTGTAGATTCTAGTTGGCTTAAATCCTGAGGTATTTCTTCACTGATAGGCACTATAGTGGGGGCTGACCTAATTAAAGGGCGCGGTTTCCATACTGTAGTGCTAGTGTGCCTAACTAAAGGACGTTGAGACCTAACCTCAATGGATGCATTCCTATTTAAAGGGCACATTTTTCCATCTAATGTAAAGGTCCTACCAGTGGGACGCCATTGCCATCCAACTTGGGTACGAGTTCTCCCAGTGGGCTTCCATTCAAGATTATTCCTATTGGCATTAATTTCATTCACATGATCAATAAGACACAAATCATGACGTTGGGAAAACATGCACTCGTTACAATTCCAACAATTCAAATTAGAATTCACAAATGGTTTAGGCTTCTGCACAGGCGCAGAGCTTTTAGTCTTAACATGATTCTTTTTATTTAAATCTGACATAACATTCCTATGGTGAGCTTCTACTTTCTTCTTGTTGGTTCTACTAGTGGAGGGCTTGATCTTATCTTTCTTGAGTGGCGATCCTTTAGCCTTAGTAGACTCTTTTAATCCTGTAGAAGGCAAAGTGGGAACATTAGCAACAGATTTTAAAGGTGCCTTACTTGATGGTGCCAATGACGGTTTTGCTCCTGGAGTCTTATTGAATGGAGTTACAGCAATGGGTCGATTAGTGAGTAGTGTAGAACCTGGTTTACCTATGTATTGCAAATATGCTAAGCAATATTGAACTCGCTTAATATATTCATGAGCGGAATAATAGTAGCTACTTGAGGGATCTAAGGCATAAAGATCGTCTAAAATATCCCTAACAAGATCTACATGCTTAATTGCATTCCTCATATAATCATCGTAGGTAACCGGGTTTTTCTTATGGAGTGGGTTCTTATAAAGCACTACTGACTTGGTTGTTGGAGCACTAGAGGACGGTGCAGAGTTGGTAGCTAAGTTATTAACAGCTTCTTGTCGGGTGAGAAGAAGTGTCTCCTTTAACTCGGCCAAAACCATGTTTTTGTCAATGAGTTGGATATTTAAGTCAGAGATTTCCTCACATTTTTGGTTCAATTGTTCAACATAAGATTGTTGCTGTGCCGCATTAAAAGCGAAGCGTTCTTCTAGTGAACCATAAAGTTTGGACATTCCCTGTCTTGCACGATCCATCTCCCCTAGAATAGATGAAAGTCTAATTTCTAAGTCCTGGTTTTTAGACTCTGCAGCGTCTAGTTCCAATTTTAGTGTTTCATTTGATGACACATCTCTCTTTAATCTCATAATCTCTTCCTCTAATGCCTTAACTATTGCAATCATCTTGTCACTCGTCTCAACACCGTTTTCACAACCATTTGTTATCAAAAGATCCTCATTTTAAGTTTGTTGTTTTAATTCTAAAGATATACAATGTTGTTCAAGTTGATTAAAGCGTTTTGAAAGTAAATTGTAAGAATCTTGTAGCTTTAAAAATTCAGCGTCAGATTCGTGACAAGAATGATTATCTACCTCATTTACAGTATCATCAACATTTACAGAGAGATCACAAACATCATCACATATATTCACAGCATCACATTTAATCATAGCGGATGTAAGCTCATTCGAATAATTAACATTCACAATAGTAAGCACATCACACGAAATTACTTGGGACAAGAATCGGTCATATTCAGATAAAATCTTTTCCTTTTCAATTAATTGTAGTTCGTAAGCGGTGTCCATTTCATAAAACACTTTTTGAACTTCTCCAATTTCAAACTCAAGATTTTCCTTAAGAGATGCAAAACTTCCTTTTAGACTTTCGACAAACGGATTGATCTCATTCTTAAACACCTCGTTCATGTGTTCGAAAGCCCATTCTCCGGCGTTTAGGCCATTTGAAATCGTACATTCCAAAATGACCTTGTCAAAACTAGCAAAGTATTGATTAATCTCTTGCAAGTTTAACCATACAGTGCTAACAGGTGGAAGATCCTTTGGAATTTCCTTAGGTCCTTCCATTTTGACAAGTGTAGGAAGTGTACTAGGGTTTTCTTCATTTAACATGTAGGTTGGTGCTGTGATGAGATCTTTATCCATATGGAAGCGAATTCTAAAATCCGTTTTGCAAGCTCCTGATTCATTTTAAAATAATCACACTCGGGATATTTTGCAAAGTTGTATGACCGATCCTCATCAACTAGATCCTTACTTGTGCGATCATCGAAAATAACAATCGGGTCTAAGACCAATCCTAATTGGGTTGCATTATAAAGTCTTGGACTATGGTTAAAAGCTTGTTTTGCATACCGTGGGTTAGGGGGAAGGCCTTTTTGACGTGATAAGTTAAATTCTCTAAACGAAGCATCAAATAAGTGCACTAGTTGAGAGGCAGCGTATTGTCTTAAAAGAAAATAATCTAGACTTATAATCTTATTAGCCGCATTAATTTCCATTTCATTCTTCTTAGACTCGAGTAATTCAAAATCCGTTGAAGTTTTTGAAAATTAGTGATCACTAACTCTTTTTCTTTAAGTTCGTTAGAAAGATCTGCTCTTAAGGTTTCAATTTCTTGCAAATGACCCATTTGTTTGTTTCGAAAATGATCATATTCGGGATTTGTTAGAACACTAGACGAAGGAACTAATTCTAAAGTTTGAACTTTCTCGTTGCATAAGGCAAGCTCATCAGACAAATTCTTATTCTTAGCTAGGGTTTCTAAGAGTGCAGCATTCATTTGGCCAAGTAATGTAGCAGGAACCATGACCAAATCTTGTTGAGCAGGAGTATGCGTATGCGAAATGGCTCCCGGTTGTGATTCACTCAAAGTCTGGGGACTCACATTGATATTACTATCATTGATTGTCTCCTCATTTGAAAGACTCACCACCGAAGACTCATTCGAATCAGCACGCTCTTGCACAACTTGATGTGGTTGAATACTAGTATCAGTGGTATTATCAGTGGTATTAATAAGTACCTCAGATCTTTTTTCTGGCCCTAGGCTAGAGATAGTTGCCATAAGAGCTGTCTGTGCAGATTGAAGTTCATCACAGTCTGAATCATAAGCATCAAGATCATCTGCTTGGTATGCTGCATTGTGTGTAGTGACAACGTCTTGTTCAGCAATCCCTGGATCAACAAGAAATGCAAGCTCCTCTTCATCAAGTTCCCTTCCTTGTGCCTGAGCGTTTACCAGATAAATCTTCTCTGTAAACCATTGACCATCCCATCTCCTCTTGGGTTTTTTGCAATCCCTGGACATGTGACCTTCTTCCTTACAGTTGTAGCATGTAATCATTCTCAACTTGTCTGTGGAATTAGCCCGTGGAGGAGTGTTGACCATTGGAGCAGGATTGATCGTGCGTGCATTGGTGGTTGATGTAGAAGGTCTCCCATGATAAGGTTGAATAGGTTGAACCATTACCCTGCCATTCTCAATAGTAGCTTGTTGGCGAGAATTGGATGAATTCCTCAACTGATTGTTAGTAGGAGCTGGTCCTCTAAATCCTCGTTTGCTTAAAGTCCTTGTGAGATAAGCAGACATAGTGGCTAACACTTCAACTGGGTCAGTTCCTTGTTTGAATTCAGGAATGGGGACTTCATCATTATCACAATACAGTGCTTGGTCTTGTTGAGCTGCATAAGCACTAGAAGGAATACTCATGTGGTCAGAGTAGCTTGATGGATATGATTCATTCTCTTGATAAGAAGAATATGAAGACTGAGCATAAGGTGCTTGGTGAGGTTGTGAAGCATATTGTGATGAAGGTGCATTAAACCGATATTGTTGCAGATGTGAGGTGGGTGGTTGCGGTAGAATCGAATATTGGGGGAAGCTTGGAGTCATGTAAGGTGATGGATGATAGGCTTGGTGTCCCAAGATATAAGGAGTGTTGTTGTGTGACAAGCTTGGTTGATTCGCCATCAAAGCTAAAGAATCAGGGTACATACCTCGAGGCGAACGGTGCATGATCACGTGTTTCTCATGCTGCTGAAGAAAAACATAGAGTTGATCCAAATTGCACTTATGCAAATCCCTGGTTAACTTAACATCGGTAATATACTCACCCCATTCAGCTTGAGGTAAAGTATTCAAAAATTTGGTGTTAACCTGGAATGGAGCAATCACGAGATTGTATACATTCAGATCATTCATGAGAGTAGTGAATCTGAAGTAATAGTCGTGAAGCGTTTCCCCTGGGCTGTACGTGAATCTATAAAACAGATCATACAACTGACATTCCCTTTCCTGTTTGGTAAGAGACGTACCTTGTAGCAACACCTTTAGACGTTCCCATAAATCCTTTGCAACCGTATACTGACTTACCATTCGATAGATGTCATGTGGAAGAGCTTGGAGAATGGTTTGAAGAGCCTTTTCATCTGCATCGGCAACAAGTTGTTGAGCTGGTGTAAGTTCTTCAAACTCCCTTGGTCGAGTCACATTGTTAACCACGATGGTACCATAGTCAAGTGGACCATTCAGAATTGACTTGACCATAAGCCTCCCATATGTCGGTTTTCCCTTAATGTATGACATCATACGGCCTTTCCATGCTTCAAAGACTTCTTTAATGAGCATTGGAGGGCGATTATCTGTTCCCGTAATGACGGAAATGTCCGTAAGTGATGTCATCTGAGGCATTAATGAATTCGGATTCATTTTGTTCACTTCAAATAGACAAAGATTATCGGTTGATCGAGCAGCGAAGTAAAGTTTGTGAGTTGTGTTGAGTTTTTTTTTGTAAGAAACCAAGATTAAATCCTCTAAAAAATCGTCAAAAAAAAACAAGTAAAAAATCCCTTGGTTCGGAACTATTTGTTGATTCGGAAGTGTTGATTCGGAAGATTTTGGCTCGGAACTCCTTGATCCGGAACTTTTGGTTCGGAAGAACTGAGTCGGAACTTTTCTTGATCCGGAACTTTTGGTTCGGAAGAACTGAGTCGGAACTTTTCTTGATCCGGAACTTTCCTTTGATCCGGAACTTTCCCTTGATCCGGAACTTTCCTTTGATCCGGAACTTTCCTTTGATCCGGAACTTTCCCTTGATCCGGAACTTTCCCTTGATCCGGAACTTTCCTTTGATCCGGAACTTTCCCTTGATCCGAAACTTTCCCTTGATCCAGAACTTTCCTTGATCCGGAACTTTTGTTGATCCGGAACTTTTTGATCCGGAACTTTTTGATCCGGAACTGTTTGGTTCGGAACTTTACTGGGAAACAGAAACTTTGTTCGAGTAACAGTCGATCAAAAATATGAAGAATAAACCCAGATTTTTACCAAGTTACCCAAAAAGTTTTGTGATTTCTACTAAAATAAGTAAAAACTAATACTTATCTACTAATCCCAATCACAAAATCACCAAAAACTCCAAGAATCAAGATGGATCTTCTTAAAGAACACTAATACAATCAAAAACTAAATAACAACACAAATCATTACCTTAAATCACCCCACAGCTCTTGATACCAAATGTAGAATATTGATAAACTATGAATCTATGAAGTGGGTTGAAGATTCCTAGAGAGAGAAACTAGTGAGAGAAAGTGAGAGAGAAACTATGTGTTTTTCATTAAAATGATAAAAATGGAATGATCAACAGCCAACACCTTTCCATGGTGGAAAGGGGTATTTATATCCAAGGCCTATATTGGGCTTGGGCCGACCCATGACAAGCCCATGGGTCGGTTTCTTACTTAACTTAATAAGTAACATTAACTACGAGCTATTACAACATTAATACTATTGTGGAGTGACCGATACTTCTAATATACGTAAAAACGTATTTCTAACAGATGTGAACTTAACAAATGACGATTCTCCCACCGATTGGGATGACGACATGCGTTTCTTTGAAAATCTTCTCAAAGAAGACAATCTTTCTCCACCATCTCCCACGGTTATTGCTATCGATGCTCCGACTTTGAAAACGCCTCCCATCGAAAATCCTCCGGATTTAGAACTTAAGGAGTTGCCGCCCCATCTCGAGTATGTGTTCCTTGAAGAAGAGAAGAAGTCACCCGTCATCATTGCGAAGGACTTGAACGAAGAAGAAAAATCTCGCCTCATCGCCGTGCTTAAAGATCATAAGAAGGCAATTGCTTGGCAAATTTTCGACATCCGCGGAATTGATCCGAACTTTTGTACTCACAAGATTCTCATGGAAGATGACTTTAAACCCGCAATCCAGAGCCAAAGAAGGGTTAATCCTCGAATTCATGACGTCATCAAACAAGAGGTTATCAAACTTCTTGATGCCGGCTTGATTAACCCTATTTCGGATTCGCCGTGGGTAAGTCCCGTCCATTGTGTGCCCAAGAAGGGCGGAATAACCGTTGTTTCCAATGAACACAACGAGTTGATTCCCACTCGTCTCGTTACTGGGTGGAGAGTTTGTATTGATTATCGCAAGCTCAATGATGCCACGAGAAAAGACCACTTTCCTCTTCCCTTCATGGATCAAATGCTCGAGCGTCTTGCGGGTAATGACTATTACTGCTTCTTAGACGGTTTCTTCGGGTATTTTCAAATTCCCATCGATCCCAAGGACCAAGAAAAGACCACATTCACTTGTCCCTATGGAAAATTTGCTTACAAACGCATGCCTTTTGGTTTATGTAATGCTCCTGGGACGTTCCAAAGGTGTATGATGGCTATCTTCCATGACATGGTGGAAGACACTATGGAAGTATTCATGGATGATTTCTCGTTTTATGGCGATTCTTTCTCTGCTTGCCTTGCCAATTTAGAACGTATGCTTAAGCGGTGTGAAGACACTCGCCTTGTTCTTAATTGGGAAAAATGTCATTTCATGGTAAAAGAGGGCATCGTGCTAGGACACAAAATTTCCAAAGCCGGTCTTGAAGTGGACCGTGCTAAAGTCGATGTTATCGCTAAGTTGCCTCCACCTTCAACCGTGAAGGGTGTGAGAAGTTTCCTGGGTCATGCGGGCTTTTACCGTCGATTCATCAAAGATTTTTCTCAAATCGCTCGCCCGATGACCCACCTCTTGGAAAAAGATACTCCTTTTATCTTTTCTAAATAGTGTATCGAAGCCTTTAACTCGCTTAAGGATAAGCTAACTAAGGCACCCGTCTTGGTTACCCCTAATTGGGAGCTGCCTTTCGAATTGATGTGCGATGCTAGCGACTTTGCTATTGGAGCGGTTTTGGGCCAAACAGTGAACAAACACTTCCAACCAATCCATTACGCTAGCAAGAGAATGACGGGGGCTCAATTGCATTACACGACAACCGAAAAAGAGCTTTTAGCTGTTGTCTATGCCTTTGAAAAGTTTCGCCCCTATCTTGTCCTTTCCACCACAATCGTTTACACCGATCATTCCGCGTTGAAGTACTTGTTGACCAAGCAAGATTCCAAACCAAGACTTCTTCGCTGGGTTTTACTACTCCAAGAATTTAAAATCGAAATTCGCGATAAGAAAGGAGCTGAAAACCTAGCCGCGGATCATCTCAGCAAACATGAGGATCCTTATCAAGGGGAACATCCGAACAAAGAAATCAATGATTCTTTTCCCCTGGAGACCTTAATGTCTATCAACTCGACTTCTGATGAAACCCCGTGGTTTGCGGACATTGCAAACTACTTGGCGGGTGGAATTCTCGTTGGCGGACTAACATCCCAGCAAAAGAAAAAGTTCTTCAAAGACATTAAGACTTACTTTTGGGATGACCCGTATCTATTCAAGCAATGTGCTGACTTGATTATTCGCCGATGTGTTGATGGACCGGCAGCTTTAGAAATCCTTGACGCTTGCCACAAAGGACCCACCGGTGGTCACTTTGGTCCCAACTACACCGCCAAAAAAGTTTTTGACTCGGGATTTTATTGGCCCACCATCTATCCTGATGCTCACGAGATGGTTATACGATGTGATGCTTGCCAAAAACAAGGAAAGATCACACATAAAGACGAGATGCCTCAGAATTTCATTCAGGAATGTGAAATCTTTGATGTTTGGGGTATCGACTTTATGGGGCCATTCCCTTCTTCTAAAGGAAACAAATACATCCTTGTAGCCGTTGACTACGTCTCCAAATGGGTTGAAGCCAAAGCTTTACCCACTAATGACGCAAGGGTGGTTTGTAACTTTTTGAAATCGCTATTCGCTAGATTCGGTGTGCCTCGTGCCATTATTAGTGATCGCGGGACTCATTTTTGCAATGACCAATTCGCAAGAGTCATGGCTAAGTACGGTGTAACTCATCGTCTTTCCACCGCCTACCACCCACAAACTAATGGCCAGGCTGAAATATCCAACCGAGGATTAAAGCGGATTCTTGAAAGAACCGTGGGAGAGCCTCGTGCCTCATGGGCTGATAAACTTGATGATGCTTTGTGGGCTTTTCGTACCGCATACAAGACTCCGATTGGTTGTACACCATATCGTCTCGTGTACGGGAAAGCGTGCCACCTCCCCATTGAGTTGGAGCACAAGGCTTACTGGGCCTTGAAGTGGGCTAATTTTGATATCAACAAAGCCGGTGACCTACGCAAGATCCAACTCAATGAGCTGAATGAACTCCGTAATGAGGCTTATGAAAATTCTTTGATCTATAAGGAGAAGACTAAGCTCATTCACGACTCTAAGATTAAGAACCGAGAGTTCCAAGTTGGAGACAAAGTTTTACTCTTTAACTCTCGGTTGAAAATCTTTTCGGGCAAGCTGAAATCTCGTTGGTCTGGCCCATTCACCATTGCCCAAATTTTTTCATATGGTACTCTCGAGCTCGCTCAACCTAATGGACCTAATTTTAAGGTGAATGGCCAACGAGTGAAGTTGTACTTTGGTGAGGACATCTCTCATGAGATGATTCTATCCCTCACCACGTTCCCCATGAACTAATTTTGGGTCGAGTCAGGCTCGTGACTCGGTTATCAAAAACAAGCGCTCATCGGGAGGCAGCCCGAGTATCTATCCTTTTCCATTTTAACCTCCTAAGTGTAGGGGGACCTATATAGGTGTTTGTATTTGTGTGGTGATGTGATTACAGGGATTAGTGCAATCTTGGAATCTCTGAAGAACCGTGCTCCCGTGTTATCCGAAATCTGGTTCTATCTCTCAACTATCGTGATTCAATTTTCTTCATACTCACATTTGAAATTGATCACGTTTGTCGTCTCTTCCTTAACTTGATTTAACCAACGTGCACAATGTCATAAGTGTTGGGGAGACTTTTCCCACATGCTTAAACATTGAGGACAATGTTTATCTTAAGTGTAGGGGGGGACTTCTATCGAAGTTTTAAGTGGACTTTTCCATGAAAATGCCTTCATTTAACCGGAAAATCATCTTTTTCAACATTTTTCAAATTTTTTATTAACTTTAGCCATTTAGTCGTACTTTTTAAATTTCTATTGTTGCTTTCATATGTACATATCCCGCAATAAAGTCAAAAATATTAATAAAGTGGTGTAGCTAGTTTAGAAATCTTTGACATATTAGGCCCGTTGCGATTATTTTGACTCAACCCGAATAGACTTATCCAAGTTTATTCTAGCTAGTATCCTTAACCATGTAGACCTTAATTGGTTTATTAGGCTAAGTATCCACGAGTCTCATTACTTGAGATTTTAAATTGTGGAGAACGAGAAATGATAGAGTCAATTATAAGTCGGTATGCTTGCACAAGCTCACTTGGTGTAATTACTTGCCTATTCTCCCATCACTTGCTAATAATTTATCTGCAATAAGTAAGGTCGTACGATTTGAGAAGTTACTTAGCTTCTAGCCCAAGATCGTTTAAAAGTTGCTCGGTAATGATAAGAGTTCATAGCCAAGGCATAACTTATGAAGCGGGGCGTGAAGATTGGCGAATCCGAAAAGGCCCTAACAAGGCATGAGGATTCAATTTTATTGCTGAAGATCCAAAGTGATGTGAAAAGCATTATTCCCAAAATCAATATGAAGGATCAAGACTCAAGACGAAAAGCAATCGACTCCCATAAAGATCATGGAGAAATCTCTCCGAAAAGACCCTAACAAGGTATGAGGATAAATAGATCCAAGTCCGAAAAGGAGGCGGATCGTTGTATCACAAAATCCCAATCAAAGATTGAAGAAATAATCATGAAGTCGTGGTCAAAAAAGTTGGAGTACCCCTCAAAAGTCTCCAAGTGAAGAAACTCTATAACGAAGAGAAGACCATTATCTCAAGAACGTCTCTCAAGATATGAAGTATGAAGTACATGCCAAATATCGGCCCGAGAAAGGTCTCAAATCGTGAACCGAGTTATGCCAAGATATGAACTTTTTGATATCCCGAGAAGCAGTTTTAATAGATTTTGTCCTTTAGCTAACTATTGATCAAATCGTCCTACTTTGCTTTCAGCCTAAATAAACTATCGAAATAAGTCCAAAAATGCATCTTCATGATCATTCTAAGACAAAAATAAAATATAAGAGATACACCTAGGAATAAGGGAGTTTAAGCATTTAATTAAGGCATGTGTGTAAGTGTTTGATATGCTAACTTATAATAACAATGATCTCGTTTTTAAGCTTAGTTTGGGGAACGTGAAACTTGAGGGTGATAAATCATCGTAACACCGAAGCCCTAATGTAAGTCCTTGATCTCTTTGCAAGTTATTTCCATATATCTATTTTCAAGTGAAAATGGTTTTCTATCCTTTTGTTTACTTTAAAATTTTAATTTCTCTTAGTACTTTAATTTTTGTATAGTAGTATGTTAATAAGGCCAAGGTTGATTGATTATGAGAAAAATGTAAATTTGCTTTATCACTAAGCATTGCATGAGGGCATGGCAATGGTTAAGTGTAGGGGATTTGATAGGTGTGAAAACACCCATCCTTTTACCACTTATTTCTTACTAAAACAAGACCAAAACGCGTGTTTAATATCATTTGTTTGGAATTATGCGTGGTTTCTGTGTTTATTGTGTTTTCAGAGCCAACCGGATGAATATTGAAGAAAACATGGGATTGCACGGGTTTTATCAAGGAAAAAGACTAAAGACAAAGTCTATTGTCCAAGAGATGCAAAAGATTTGAAGTCAATGGGCCTATTTGAAGATTTATCGAAGAAAAAGGACCAAAGATGGAAGATTTACATATGTCGAAGAAACTCAAGTCCATTAAATGAAGAAATTAAAAGACGAGTTGAATTTAATCGTCGACAAATCCCGAATCAGAATCGAAAACGTCAACTTTTCTGAAAAGACGAGAAGACAAGAAGAAAGGGAGAAAGCCCACTCACCAACCAAACACTTAGCCTATATAAAGGGATCACCCTCACAAAATTTGGCACCTAGTTTTAGTTTTCAGTTACTCTTTTCCTATTTCGTAGGATGAACCATCTCCCTTAAGGAGTGGTTTTCTTCTTCTTTGATTTTCTTCTTGAATTGTGTAAGTAATCCTTTCATTTTTGTTTACTGAATCTTAATCATCAATACAAGTTTTTATTTAATCTTTTCATTCCTCTTTTTCATCATCATCTTTTTATTTCAAGTTCTTAAGTTCTTATTTTAGTTTGGTTTTGATCTTAAAAAGTTGTTGAATTTGTGTTTTTATGATTGGGATTTGATCCTTATGGTTAATAGATGATTTGTGGTTAATTCGGTTAAACCTTTTTGTTTACTTGGCTGGATTTTTATCAAATTCGTGTTCCCCTGTTCTTATGTTTGTTGTTACTGTTCTTCATCCCGGTTATTCAGGATAGTCTATTTCTTTCGCCCCTTATTCGGAACATCTACACATTCCGAATAGTCAGTTGGACTTGCCTCTTATTCGGAATAAGTATTATTCCGGATAGCCTTTTTAGCTTGTTCCTTATTCGGAATATTTTTATATTCCGCATAACCAAAATACTCCGAATTGCATTTATTATTCCGCATGGCCTTCATATTCCGCATAAGCTTGATTTTTCCACATAGCTTTGATTATTCCGAATAGCCCTATATTCCGCATGGTTCATTTTATTCTGCATAGAGCATTTGTTCCGAGTATTCATTATTCCGCATAGCTTGATGTTCCGCATAGACCATTATTCCGCATGGTCGTACATTCCGAATAGAGCACATTTTCAGTAAGTTTATTTGACTGTTTTATCATTTATCTGTTTAATTTAATTTCAAGTTCAAGTTAAGTAAGTGGTTAATTTAAATGTTTATTTACTTCATTTATTTAGAATAGAAAACCTAAACCACTATTTGTCACCAAGAACAAATCATTCCACTTTGAGCTGTGATCAATTCGAGGAGATACTGAGAACTTAATCTGAACCATAGCAAAACCATAGTATCAGGGCTTAACCTATTTGGGCCCAACATGTAAAGTATAAATACTGATAATACAAGTAGAAAATGGATTAATACAAGTTAATGGACTTATAATAGGCTTATTGGACCTAAAACATGTAAATAGGTAAAACTAGTAAACTAGTATAAAAGTTATCAACACATAACACAAAAATGAGTAAATGAGAATATGTAAACCCACTTGATCATCATATATATAAAATCATCATATGTATACATAATTTTTATTTTTATAAAGTCATTGGAAAAAAGTCTAAGACGAGTATTATTTGTCTAGGTTTCCGTGATTGAAGCACGTACCGTACGTCCGAATTGCCGATAACCCGCTTTCCCACATCAACGTGAGTTCATAGCCTCGCACTCTTTTAAATGTTTTTATGAAATATTTGATAAACCCGCAAGGGAGATAACATGTTAGTTTTTGTGAATTAGGACACTAGTTGTCCCGATTGTCTGTTTATTGATTTGGACCCGAATGATTGTATGACCCGATGAAAGATTAAATGACCCGATAGATGAAATAAAATGGATTATTAAAGTTAGGTTATGTCACTAAAAGTCCCATTAGCATGAATTGTGAACTACCAGGATTTGGTAGACGCTTATGCATATAATAGTACTATTTGGGGACGATCACCCCAGTTCGCGCCTTGACGGTTGATCCCCGTCATGCCACATTGATTGGTAAGCGAATTTATGTATGAGAAGATTTACACAAGCGTGATTATTGTGACGACACGCTAACTTAGATGGGCAAATTGAGTTTCGGGCTAGCTACCCGTTGTTTGGTTTAGTAAGGTAACAATGTCATGCGGCTTATAATAATCCAAAAATAACGAAATACTGCTATACGCACCGAATCCCAATGAATTGCCTGACTAGCAATACAGGGTCTTATTATTGATATTATGTTCGTGTTTTGGTTTTATATAACCATATTCAGATAACTGTTTTTATTTAATCTATACAACGTTATAAAACGTATTGTATGATGTTTTTAACGACAATGGTTCGTATAATGATTTTGAAGGCGAAAGCCTATATTATGATTTTGACAAGGATTTGTATAAAATGACTTTGGCTATTTTATGGCCTATTACAATGATTTGTACAAAATGATTTTCGGTAATAATTTTATACCGATGTTATATTGATGGATTTTATTAAACTCTATGAATTCACTCGGCGTTATCGCTGACCTTTTCTTTTAACATGTTTTGTCTCAGGTACTTGAAGGTGACTCTCGGGAAGACAACAAGAATTCATGGCCCGCACCTAAATAATATTTTCCATTAAAATACTTTGTAAAACATGTATGAAATACAATGACTTGGGACCTATGTAAATTTGATATTTATGAATGGAAATGCTTAATTATTAAACGACGCGATTTTTATGCGTTGTCTATGATGTGAGTAATGTGCTATCCCGTAACACCAACGAGTCTTCCGCTGTATTGAATTGTATAAATTTGGGGGTGTTACAGTTTGGTACCAGAGCTCTCGTTATAGAGAACGAAAGATTTTTAAAACCAAGGTTTTGAATAAAACATTTCAAAATCTTATAACTATAAACATTTTTCTAAAAATGTCTAAAAATCTTTTGACTATAACGGTGCCGAAGAATTCCCGAGTTACCGACAAGGCCAGACTGAGAAGTGTTATTTTAATATATATATATAACTTGGATTATATATATATATATATATATATATATATATATATATATATATATATGATGTAATTTTATTACATGATTGTTTGATGATTATATTTATATTTATACGAGGTATTTATACGACGTAGATTGTCACAAGGAACCCTAAATCTCCTAGTAAATTAATCGAAGCTATTCTCGTAGGAATTCTAGCTATCCTAGATCTAAACCAAGTTGTGGATATCTATGATCCCAACAAAATGGTTGATATTCGTAGAAATGTAGATATTAGTTGATTGTGATATTGAAAAAGAATTGGCGAGATTAAATCTGATATCGATGTCATGACGATCTTTCCTTAAAGAGTGGAGTTTGACAAAACGTTACCACCTAGAAAGATGTCATCTGATTCGTTGTCATCCAATTCTTAAATTGAAATCGAAAGGGGTGAATGTTGCACTTGAGGCTGTCATTGGAACCATTACCCAAAAGCCTCATGCCACTAGTACCTTTCCGAGAAGTCTAGTTGAATGATCAAGTCATTTCATACTAGTGACTCATTTGACAACTATTAATGAAAGAGCTATAGGATTGAAAATTAAGTGTTGACCATATCGAGCTTTTATTTCCCTTTTAAGGTCTAAGAATAAGATTGAAAGTATTGGAATATTAGGTAGGATATCGAATTGAGTATAAGTTGATTGAAACTTGAATAAAGTAAAATTTAACCCGTATGGAATATGAGATTGTTAAAAGGAAGTCGTTATGTCCTGTAATTGAATTATAAGGTTTTAATTGATTGTTAGTTTGTGTTAAGGGTTGTTCCTAGGCCATTGTCCACTTACGAGGATGCCTAGTGTCCAAGAAATAAATTGAAGAAATCTTCTTCTGAATTAGGACCGATGGATCTTTCGGGACATGTGGAACACCTAATGACTCTTGTAGACTAGTATTCATTGTGGTATCTTTTAAAAATAATCCCTAACTTAACTGTGACATCAGTTGGTAGGATGAGTTCTTGGAATTGTATGACATAGTGACACGTAATGTGTTACAGTACAATATTGAATTGTTTGTGATTAACGAAAAGACTACCTTTGATTGCAAAATTCTACATGTATCGATGTTATCTATCCTTTACTTCTTCATCCTAATGCTCGCATTAGTGATGCAACCATTGAACAAGTACTCATCTCAAATTGAGTTATGTTGTGGATTATTCTTTTTGAGTGCCATCGAGGTCACGAACCTCATGATTATTTGGCTAAGCTCATTTCCTATCATGTTGTAGTTAGTTCTTGGTGAAAAACTTTTCATCACTCTTTTGCAGATCACTCATTGTTTTTATAAGTTAAAACAGTATCCTTTGAGAAAATTTAATTTTCATCACTATAAGGATTATTCAAAGTGAGATTTATAAATAATCGTTATCGAAATGAAGTTTATTATGAAATACCTCGGAAAACTTAATTGTTTTCATAACAAAGAAAATCTTTGTAAATTTATTTTTTATTCTTATTTAAGAATTAAGCATGAAAATGTTTTTATTATAAACATGATGATAAAATTTTGACGAACTGAGTATTGCATCGTTAATCTTGAAATTGTATATAGTTGCGCGCCTACATACAATTTGGAATAGACCATGCAAGGCTGATTAGTAGTCACCATAAAACTAATGAATAAACACTACATTTTCTTTGAATATTGTGGAAGAACATATTTTATGAGATCTGCAAGAAGTGAAAAATAGGGACATATTGATAGGGACACGTACATATGTGCCTGTATTATCTATTCTTCTGAGTCGAATTTACTCATCTGTGGAAATTGTCTTATTTGACAATTGACAATTCTTTCTTGTCCAATTCTCCCGTAGTGAGATTCTTAGGAAAATTATCTGATTACCGAGTGTTGATACCCGACTGGATGTATCGACGTTCCTATCATTTCTTTTGATTTGATTTCATTTGATTGACCTGGGTAACGATCCGAGGAGCTTTCGAATGCGTACTCAAATTATGAAAACATGGGATATATTCATATTCGTTAAATGTTTTCGTCTGTATCTGATTTGAAATTCTCTCCCGTAGATCATGCGTTGACCTTACTCTTTTTAGGTTAGTTATGTCTCCTGATATCCTTAAATTTGTGAAGGATTATGAGTTATTATTAGTCTTTTGAGAAGTTCACATCTTATCGACGGCAATGAAACTGGAAAGTTGATAGTGCCAGTAGAATGGATTGATTAATTATGACATGACGACATTTTCTTAATTGATGGGAACTCGAATAGAATTCCCCTAAATGATAAGATGTTGATTATCAAAAGTGATCTAAATAATTCTTGATTAATGACCATATCCTACATTTAGACTTGAAATTATACCGTAAATGGTTGTGAATTAGTCATAGATATTATAATCTAGAAAGAACTTAAAGAAAATTTATTAAAAGATGTTTCTGTTATCTGAAACTTTAGGAGGTATTTGTTGGTAAATTACCTAGACTTTTGCCATTAAGGAAAGTTGAAATTGGTATTCATTATATTCCCGATGCAGCACCTGTGGCTTGCGCACTGTACGTCAGCACCATCTGAATTAAAAGAATTACCGTACAACTGAGAGAGTTGTCGGAGAAAGCTTTTAATCTACCAAGCTCGTCATCATGAAGAGCTATGGTGTTATCATTTCTTATGTTTGTTGATTACCGTGAACTAGGTAAATTGACGATTAAAAATCTATATCCACTACCCAAGATGATAGATTGTTTGATCATTTATAAGGTTCTAGCGTATGTTCTAAAGATTTGATCCACGACATGGTTATCATCAACTTCGCGTCCGCGAAAAAGATTATCTATTCCAATCACTACATCCTGTACTTGTAATGAACATTATGAGTTTCACGTGATGTCATTTGGATTGACTAATATACATGTAGCATCCATAAATTGGGTGAATCACGTGTGAAGGCTGTAATTTGATAAATTCATGCTTGTGATCATTAAGGACCATCTGTTTGTTTATAAGAATAGGAAGGAGTTAATAATTATTTATAGACTGCCCTAAATTGGCCGAACAACGAAAACCGGTACCCTGAATATCTAACATGTGATTTAAGACTTAATCCTTTACATTATTTGACCGTGTGATTAATAGAAAATGGAATATATTGACTCTTCAAAGATTAAGAGCCCTTTTAAGACTTTGGGTTTTACCAAAAAGAAAGTGAAAATGTGTTTTGACAAATGTTTTATCGAAAAGAACTTTTGAGGGATTATTCCCTTATACACGAATCATTTAACTAAACTCTTGTTTAGGGGTAAATGTTTGTGTATACCTCAAGACAACCTAAGAGGGATTGAGGAAACCATTTAAACCATGACTTGAAATTTGAAACGACAATTTTTGCTTTTCAACTAAGAAAATTTTTACCAAAGAATAAACGAAGGTTTTTCGAACATTTACGGATCTTCCTAATTATTTCCGATAAATCAACAAAAATCATGTTAATTAAATTCAAATTTATTTTGAATATTTTTCTATAATTGGACAAACTGAGAAATTTAAAACTTTTTACATTTACGTTTTATAAAATTAAATATGTATTATTTAATTACTTGTAGTAATTATCGACGCTTTAAACGTCGGATTGAGCAAAACTGATAAAAACAATAGTTGAGATAGAACTAAGACTTAGAAAATATAAAGGAATAATTTCTGAATAATTACGGTCATGATATTTATTTCATCAAGGAAGGTGAATATAATTACTGACACATTATGTAAAAAAGATAAAGAACCAATTAGGACATGTTCTTTAATAATGAAGGTGCAAAATAAATTGCCGAACAATATAAAAATAAACAATGATTGTAAAAAGGATAATATAGATAATAGAAAGGGGTTCGTGGCTAATGTGAATCATTAGTACTAACAGCCGATGGCGTTAAAGGATTAAAAGGCCACTTATGATTGTCTAAATATGGAGGATTGTGAGATATAGTTATGTTGGAATCTCGTAAGGATAAGTATTCCATTCATGTCATTTCTGACTAAATGTATCTTTATCTGAAGAAGTTGTACTAATGGAAAAATTATGAAGGCAGACACCGCCTCATACATAAGTAAACGTCTAGCTATTGCAAAGGTCATCATCTGAATTTGATTCGATTTGGGTCATCGTCGACAGACTGACCGAATCTGCTAATATCATTCCTGTTAATGATAGATTCTTGATGAAGAAATTGACTCTTTTTTATTTAAAGGAGTTGTGTAAACATGGTGTACCTGTATCGATCATCTCTATCAAGATCCTCGCTTCGCATCGAATTTCTAGAGATTTTCTTAGAAGTCATTCAGAACGAATCTTGATGAGAGTACTGTGTACCACCCCAATCAAAGGGACGAGGTAAAGTAACGATAAAAAATACTATAAGTGTTTTTTATGTTGGAATGATTGACCTTTGGTAAAAAACCGTATAATCGCTTTCCTTTGGAGAGATTATCATTGAAAACTATCGTATTAGGATCGAGATCGAATCTTGTGAGGATATATATTAGAGCATCTATAAGTAGGAGTTGGGATGAAGACACCCTATATATTAGAGCATCTGTAAGTAGGATTTGGGATGAAGACACCCGACATACACCCATTGTGAGTTGGACATGTCTTTTAGGTTTAAGGTTGCCTATGATGACCAACCTAACCTTGCAAAATACCCAACCCGCGAGACCTGAAATGATTGTGTAAATTAGGATCTGATTATTGACTACCGGTAGTGGGAAGGAGGTTATGTGAATATGAAATGTAGATCTTGAAGTACCATATGGCTTTGAGGTGACCTAGGTTTTCTATACATTTCAGCGTATTTGACACTAGGTTTACTTTTGGGTGTTGAGCCAAGATTAATAGTTTTACCAATGATGGGGTTGGTCACAACAATAGGTTTAACCCCGGCTGGGGGTTTAACCTTAGTTGGGTCCTCATATAGAAGACGACCCTTAATGAAAAGAAAAGGGTTGGATGCCTTCCATTGTTCAAGGTCAGTCACTTTCTTGATATATACCTCAACTGGAGAAAGCACTCTAGGTGGAGGAATAAATTCCTCTTCTTGGAGTTCTGGAATACCAGTCCAAGAGAGATCCTTTCTCAAGACACCATAGAAGTTCCCAGCAGGTGGTGGAATAGCAGCATACTCTTTCATCCCAATCCCATACATGTCACCATGTTGTTTTTGCTCACTTACACATTGTTCTAGGGTTTGGATGGCTTTATAAAAATTTTAATTTTAAGCCCTACATTTTCTTTATCCTTAATGGCTTCATCTAACTTAAGTTGCACATCTGCTCTAGATCTCATTAGAGTATCCCTAAGTTCATTACTGACTTTTAGATCCCAAGTCAAAACATTGATTTGATCCTTAAGATCAAATTCCATTTTCTTATATTCTTCTATCATCCCATCAGATTGTGCAAGCGCTATTTTATAATTTGCAAGTCTAGCTTCTACGTCTAAAACATCTGATTTTAATTTTAAAACTTCTTTATTAAGTCTTTTAGTATTTATCCTACAAGAAGATTCATCACATACCTCATTATCAAATGACGAAGATGACTTGTAACTTGTGGAACTTGAAGTAGACTTGGCCTTAACTGAAAACATCATCAGATACTTCTTCACCTTCTTCCTTAGCCTGGTTCACCTCACGATATTGGATTTCGTTCTTCAAATCAAAGTTTCTTAACAAGCTCTGATACCACTTGTTGATCCCAAACATAGATCGATTAGCTTTGTATTATCGAGATAAATCAAGAGTAATACGTAGAGAAACTTTGTGTATTCAATAATCTAAGTATTATGCGGAAACTAATACTTAGAACAAAGAACAAATAAACAATATATGAATACCAAACTTTCACTTTGATTAATAAAATCAATGAATGATTACAATGAAAGTGTTGGGAAATATGTGGAAGAGATGTGTCAAGATGTGTCTTATGTCTAACCCTAAGGCCTCCTTTTATAGGTTAAGGAGTCGTGTACAAAAAGCTAAGATAAAGTATTTTAGGAAGAGACACAAGATAAACATAGAAAATAACTTATTGACTAAATCTTTTTAAACATTAAGAATATATTCTGAATTCTTATCTTCATATTTTGTCCACCAGCTTGAAGAATTCATCATTGGCAGATTTAGTCCTTGTCTTTGTGTTAAGATTCTTCTTGTTAGCGCCTTGATAATTCCTATCAACGTCTCATCTGTTAGCGCCTTAATTGTACTTTTCAACGTCTAGAATCTCTTTGTCAGCGGCTACATTTTATTCCCAACACTCAGACACTGCTACTTTACATTAAACGACGCGACCATGAAAGATCATTTTCCTTTACCCTTCATGGATCAAATGTTAGAAAGACTCGCAGGGAATGAATACTTTTGTTTTCTCGATGGTTTTCCAAATACTTTCAAATCCCAATCAACCATATGGATCAAGAGAAAACCACATTTACTTGTCCATTTGGAACTTACGTGTATAGGCGCATGCCTTATGGCCTATGCAATGCACCTGCTACTTTTCAGAGGTGTATGATTGAAATTTTCCATGATATGATTTAAGAATCAGTCGAAGTCTTGATGGAAAATTTTTCTGTCTTTGAATATTCTTTCGACACATGTCTTAGCAATCTCGATAAAATGTTAGCACGTTGTGAAGAAGCAAATCTTGTGCTAAACTGGGAAAAATGTCACTTTATGGTTAAATAAGGAATTTTTCTTGGACACAAAGTGTCTGACGCAGACTTAGAAGTTGAAAATAAAAAATAGACGTAATCTCAAAACTCCCACCACCTACTAATGTGGAAGGCATGTCGGTTTTTACCAACGATTCATTAAAGACTTTGCAAAGATCGCAAGACTTTTAACTCAACTTCTAGAAGATAAAAAAGAACATTCTATTTTAATGATGAATGCCTTTTAGCATTTGAAACACTCAAAGCTAAGCTTACATGCACACCAATTATTGCAAGCCCTAATTGGAATCTTCCATTAGTGCTTATGCGTGATGCAAGTGAACATTCCCTTGGAGCTGTCCTTGGACAAAAAGATGAAAAACAATTTCACCCCATCTAGTTTGCTAGTAGAACTCTAAACGCAGCACAACAAAATTACAGTATTACGGAAAAAGAACTCATGGCTGTAGTTTATGCGTTTGAAAAATTTCAAGCATACCTCGTTTTGTCTAAAACAATAGTTTACACTGATCACTCAGCTCTAAAATACTTGTTAAAAAAGCAAGACGCCAAACCTCGTCTCATAAGATGGATATTGCTTTTACAAGAATTCGATTTAGAAATTAAAGATAAAAAAGGAGCCGAGAATGTTGATGCCGATCATTTATCTCGCATAGTTAATGATGATTCTAGCGATGATGAAATCGATGATTTTCCCGATGAGCATATAATGCAATTAAATACTGACATACACCATGGTTCACAAACTTTGCAAACTATTTGGCTGTAGGTATTTTAAGAAAGGGAATAACGTACCAACAAAAGAAAAGATTCTTTTCTGAACTCAAAAAATAATTTTGGGACGAACCTCATCTATTCAGAATATGTTCCGATGGAATGATCCGACGTTGTATTTCCGGATCTGAATCTCGAAAAAATCTCGATGAATGTCACTACGGACCGACCGTAGGACATTACGCCGCGAACATCACCGCTAAAAAGTGTTCGACGCTGGTTTTTACTGGCCTACGATTATTCGTGAAGCCATACCTTAGTTCGATTATGCGAAGCATGTCAAAGGACTAGAAATTTTCAGAAAGAGATGAAATGCCTCTCAATAACATCCAAGTCTGCGAAATCTTTGACGTGTGGGGTATCCACTTCATGGGACCATTTCCTAAATCTTATAAATGTGAATACATTTTAGTCGCCGTCGACTATGTATCAAAATGGGCCGAAGCTAAGGCCTTGCAAGCTAACGATACAAGAGTTGTTATAGCATTCTTAAAGAAATTATTCTGTCATTTTGGAATTCCAAAAGCACTAATAAGCGACAGAGGAACTCATTTTTGTAACAAGCTCATGGACAAAATCATGAAAAGATATGGAGTTAACCATCGATTTTCCACGTCTTACCACCCTCAAACGAGTGGCCAAGTTGAAAATACTAATAGAGCTCTTAAACGAATTCTTGAAAAGACCGTCCAAAACAACCCTGCTTGTTGGTCTAAAAAATTAGAAGATGCTCTATGGGCCTTTCGTACCGCATTAAAAACACCAACCAGAACCACACTGTACAAGCTCTTGTATGGAAAGACATGCCATTTACCAATCTAAATTGAACATCGTGCATATTGGGCACTTAAGAACTGCAATCCCGATCTTTTTGCAGCCGAAGAAAAACGAATATTCCAACTTCATGAGTTAGATGAATTTCAACATCAAACTTATAAAAGTTCTCGTTTATATAAAGAATGAATGAAAGTCTGGCATGATCGCAAATTACGAATAAGAAAAGATTTCAAACATGGAGAAAAAGTACTTCTCTTTATCTCGAAATACAAATTCAAACAACCTAAACTCACTTCGAGATGGTCCGGACCTTATACAGTAAAACACCAATATCCATCCGGATATCTTGAGCTATATGGTAGAGACCACATAACTTTTATTGTCAATGGACTTAGACTCAAGCTCTACCACGAAGAAGAAGACTGCAATGAATTCGACATAGAAGAGATCCCATTCTTCTTCAAATAAACTCGAGTAGCCGAGTCTGGCTGAAAACTCTAAACTTAGCGCTTCTCGGAAGGCAATCCTTGTTTTATTCCCCATTTTTCACCTTAAGTGTGGAGGAGGACTTGTAGCATAAATAAAATCGTCCTTGTATATATATTGCATGTTTTTTTTGTTTTATCATATTATGCAGGAAAAACAGCAAGCTTTGAGCTATAAGTTGGATTCACCTTTTGAAGTCCCGCGATTTTATACTTAGCCCCGAGAAGTTCTCGTTTCCCTTTGCATTTTTTCTATTTTTAGTTTTATCAGTTTTCACATTGGGGACGATGTTCACCGTAAGTGTGGAGGAGGAGACAAATAGGAAAAATAATAATAAATAAATCAATTTTCTCCACATAAAAATCTTTTTGAATTAAAATAAAAAATATATGTTTTGTAAATAAATAAAGTGTTTTTAGCAAAGCAAATATATCATTGAAAGATATGTTGATCATTTGAAACATCATATAGAAGACAGAATAGCATATCATGCAAGTCATGGTTAAACATTAACACTTAGTGGCTTGAAGCATACAAGCATACACGTCTTTCAAAGGTTTACACATTTGTTAATTAATAAAATAGCTATCAAATACCCAAGTAATGTCATACCTATTAATCAGTTTAACAAGAATGTGTACTTAATGCCTAGATGAACAATGCAGAAAGCATGAATGGGAAAGACACATAATTTGTATTAATATGATTTACTAGGTGGAGACACTAGAGGACAAGAAGGAACAAAAGAGTGCAAGAATCATGACATATATACCATACACATAATCATGTAAGTCTCATTTAATCACATCAAGTTAATAGACTAAAAGGCATCTAAAAGCATATTGTGATAGACATATTAATTTGCTACAAATTGGACCAAAGTAGTGTATGTGTACAATTAACACACAAGGCATGCATACGAGAAGTCATAGCTTAAAGTGCAAACATCATGCAAACCAAGTTGGCATTTTAGCATTTGAGAACATGCATCAATTAGACGAGCTAAGATGTATTATGTTGGAATTGATTAGACTTGAACAAATCCTTATAATAAGCATGTGTTTCGTGACTAGCAAATAGATAAGAAGCGTGTTGCATAACAAACAATTGCTACCTAGGATGTCCAATTACTAGATATTTGGTATGTACTTCTAGTGACATACAAAGCTCATCCATGTAAACTACTATTAGGCATATTTAGGAAAACTCATTTAGTCAAGTTAGAGAATGAGTATGATATTATCACTAGTGGTGCTTAATTAAGGCTAAACACGGCCATTTTTACGGGTTATACACGAACCCAACTTCTCTTTGAATGAATCCAACCATTAGGTCAAACTGAAATTCTAGTGCTGTAAAACCCGCATGCTTTTACCATGAATAGTGCCCTTAAGATCGTACATCCTAGATTAAAACTTACCTCATTTAGTATTGATCACATTCATGTGCTAATAATCAAGCAAGTGTATACGTGTATGACATGACAAGTATCGATTACGTACGAACTCATGATAAACAGTGAATAAATATGTCACGTGAACATAATTAAACCATGATCACCATTTAAAATACGAACTAGAATAATTACGTAAATACATATAATATAATTACGAGCGTTAAGATTACGATAAACGACATGATAAAATAAACAGAAACACTTTAAACACGAGCACGTTTAACCACGAACGAACACGAAACATCGGGACACGAGAAAGGTACGGGTACCCCATGTGGGGCCCCCATACCCACGGCACAACAACAAGAAATGGGCTAAGCCCATGGACTTTTACAAGTAAAGGGGGGTAAAGAGTAAAACTAGTTTTCATTTTCACTTTTTCAAGAAAGAAAACATAAACCCTAAAAAGTTTCTCCTCCTCCTCCTTGGTTCTTTGTGTGCCGCCACCTACATCAACACCATAGGAGGGTGTTCTTGATTTTTGACATTAAATACAAGTGTTAGAAACCGTGTTTGTTCATCCCCTTTCAAGCTACGTATTGGTATATCATTCTAAACCCTTCTTTTTAATTCTTTTTAATCTTTGTTTATTTTCATGAACATGTTATTATTTTCTTATTAAAAACATGATAATTAAACATTGATCTAACACGTTTTGGGGTTAATTAAAATCAAAGAATGATTTATAAGGGTGTTTGTTTTTAGCCGCCTAGCAAAACAAACCCGAGGGGGGTTTGGTTTGCTTATTGCCGCCACCACCAAGACCATTTTTGGTCTTGGTTGGTGCTTGTGGGACCCACGGCAGCAAGGAGGCACACGTGCCCCGGGTTTGGCTCGGGGTACGGTGTCGAATTCATGCCTGATTCATGGTTCGTTGGTTAAATCATGATCTATGTTACATGTTAATTTTTATGAATCATGAACTTAGGATATAAATTAATTAATAACATGAGATATTAATTAAATCATGACTTAGGTTATTCTAATTATTAATTTAGCATGATATTAATTTAACCTAAGTATTTTATGTTATAAGTTATAATTAATTAATTATTTAAAACATGCCCATAATTAATTAATTTAGACATGACTTAGGTTATATTATTAATAATAATAATACACATTTTAACCTAAGTATTCTCATTTCATTTTAATTAAAACATGTTATACTTTAATTAAAATGCTTAACCTATAGTTTAATTAAAATACATGAAATAATAATTAAACTATATACTATATCATATGACTTAAGAAATCAGCTTTTAAACACGTAGACTTATATGTTAGCTTATGTAACCAGCTTAATTCTAAATATGGAAACTTCTATTTATAGAAACTTAATTAAATAAGACAACTAATCTATTAATGGAAACCTTCTATATATGTAAATATATCTATTTCAGGCAGCTAATCTAATCATGGAAAACCTTCTATATATGGAAACTTATTTAATTAAGGCAGCTGATCTATTTTTGGAAACTTTCTATTTTTAGAAACTAATCTATTTTAAGCAGTAAATTCTATTTTAGGAAACTTTCTATTTTTGGAAACTTTCTATTTTGGAAACTTTCTATTTTTGGAAACTTTCTATTTTTGGTAACTTTCTATTTTTGGAAACTTTCTATTTTTGGAAACTTTCTATTTTTGGAAACTTTCTATTTTTGGAAACTTTCTATTTTTGGAAACCTGCTATTTTTGGAAAGTTACTTATTATTACACAGTAAGTATAATAATACATGAAATACCAGTAATACTTAATCAGATTAATCAGAATACAAGATAAACACAGTTTAAGGCTTTAAACAGTGAACCATGACCTAAAACATACCAAGTCAGCTAAAATAAGACATAAAACCCAGTACGTAATCAGTGAATCGATACTTATACACGTGTGTATTCATGTAGCTTTAGTGATCCAGAAGTAGGAGTATTTCTTCCGTTCATTCACTGGACTTGAGGTATGGATTCCCGTCCTTTCAGTATGGACATTCTTTCCTTATTAGGATTTCCCCGTATGCAGCCAACTATTTTCCCCAGCATTTGTTTTATTGTTTTGAACTGCTTATGTTTAATTAGCATAATCTATAGCCATATACAAGCATGACCAGTTTCACCTAGTTATGGAGGTACCATAACCATAACATTGGAGGCACCAATGTTATGACTTCCCCACGGCGGAGTGATTGCTCGTGGCGTCCCTTTTCAGTTTTGGCCATATTATTATATCAGGTGGGGCGTATGGGTGCATCCTAGTTACATGTTTTATTCAGTATTTCATGGTGAATGTGGTGTGTTCCTTGCATCCTTCACAAGGAGTTGATCCCTCCTACCCAAACCAGTATATTAATTAGAGGCATCCCCTCTAATCAGCATGATGAGGTCACCCCTCCAAGTATTCATGCACGTGACCTTTTCATGACCTATATGGGCTATGGTATATTTATGTTAAAACAGTTTTCATAAGATAAACATAAGGCTTTTCAAACTATAAAACCAGTTTTCCTAATACTTAACCAGTTTACTCAGAACTTAGTCTTCCGATGTTATATGTTACATGTTTATCCTATTGTCATGCTATATTGTACATCCGTGCACTGAGCGTCTTGCTCAGCCGTTTTCCTTTTCATGTTCCCAAAACGGCAGGTACTCAGGGACGCTCGTAGATCTCAAACGTACGTGCATATGGATTGGAAGCTTTACTGTCTTTCTTTACTTTATGCATTTCCTTTACTTTGATACAGTTGCTTTGGACATTGTTTCGTCCTTTCCTTTTACAGTATTTATGTTTGTGTGTGATGAGCTTTACTTTGGGGTTACCGATGTTTGATTCCGGTATTTCCCTTTTATGGTTGAATAATGCTTAGACATTTATCCTTGTATGCTTTGATGACACGCCATGATTATGCGTAATATTCCATTTCCAAAATGGGGTGTTACAATTATGGTATCAGAGCCAAGGTTTTGACCTGTAGGCTCTCAAATATGACCTGTGATTAGTGAGTAGTCACTACGGTCTTCCTAGAACTGACAGTTGTTTTCATGCATTCATCATTTTTAAGCATACATATACATGTCATTGTTACAGGGTTTTTGACTAAGTAATGGTTGGTACAGGACTGGCCCTATTTAGTCGCATGTGTTTTATCGAAACTTTTAAATTTGGGACCGACCCATAGGCGTCCCCTCGATATGTCTTTTGTTTTTGAGTGAACTGACCGGAGGCGTTCACTCTCGAGCATCAAAAGTTTTCATAAAACCGCATCATGCATTCATACAAAGATTTTCTTGCATAAAATTTTTCTCGTGAAATTTTTTTAGCATAAAATTTTTTTTTTCATGTATATATATAAGTTATATTTTATGTTTGAACTGTTAATCATATGTTTATGTTATACTGTCAGATGGTTCTCACACGCGAGCAAGAGCAGCTCAATGCTGCAATTCAGGCTGCCATGCAATCCTTACTTCCTCAACTGAGGAATGACATTCGTGCTGAAGTCCAAGCTGCCAACAATCAGCAGCAGCAGAATCAGGCACCTCCTCCTCCTCCTCCCCCAGTGACACTAGCAGTATGGTTGGAAAGATTTAACAAGCTCCGTCCTAGAGCTTTTGAAAAGACTGATAGCCCCAGCGATGCTGAAAGCTGGTTGACTCACATTGAGAAAATCTTCAATGCTATGGGATGTGACCCCGCCTTCAAGGCGAGATTGGCATGCTACCGGTTTGAAGGCGATGTACTCAACTGGTGGCTAGCTTTGACGCAGTCAGAAGGAGGTGATGAATGGGTCGCTGGTTTGACATGGGCCCAATTCAAGGAGAGAGTGATGGAGCAGTTCTTTCCTAAGGCAGAGCAGGACAAACTCAAGCGAGAATACCATGGGATACGTCAGAGAGCGGGCGAGAATAGCAATGAATTCATGCAGCGCTTTCTTCGCTTAGCTGGTTTTCTGGGAGCAGCAGCTGGTACTCCTGAGGAGCAGGCACACCACTTTAGGTGGGCACTTCGCACCTCGGTCGCGAACAATCTGGTATGTGCTACGTTTAATACAGTAGCACAAGTGGCCGACGCAGCAAGGAAGCTTGAGATGTTACAGGAACGAGATGAGTTCGGGGAAGCTGAAAGACCCGACAAGAGGTAAAACATTTCGTGTTCTAGCGTTAACCAGACCGCATCCTATCATTATATGTTCTATAATCATCTCTTAAACTGTATCTTCCAGGCAGAAAACTGGGGACCGGTCTCAGCCGGCTACCCAGCAGCAGCCTCATCAGCCCAAAGGAAACGGTCACAATAACGACCGTTCTGTTGTGGAAAGGCGCAACGGTAATGATAATTACCGTAACAATGCGGGACACTCCAACAACAACAGGTCCTACTATTTACGCATCTTATTATGATTTCATGTTATATCTCTCATGCTGACACTATATTAACCTCTACCAGGAACCACGGTAACGGGAACGACCAGAACCACAGGGGTTCTCAGCCTAACCGTTCAGCTAACACTGGTAAACATCTTACGACGCTTACGTCCTATACTCGTGCATATACTTTATTCTTAACACGTTTTGTCATCAGCAGGCCCTCAGCAAGCGAGGACTCCTGCTGGAGGATTCACTCATCCTCTTTGCAGTACTTGCCATCGCAGACACCCTGGCCCATGTCGTCGTGATTCCGATGCGTGCTACAAGTGCGGCCTCCCTGGCCATCGTATGAGAGATTGCCGTAAGGGTGAAATGGAGGGTACTTCGGGTCATGCTGATACTAAACCGCCTCCTACCACTGGGCGTGTCTACACGACATCGCGCGATCAGGCAAACAAATCTACAGGTACCATTACTGGAATTTTGTATATGTACGGCCAGGCTGCATGTGTTCTTTTCGACACGGGTGCCACTCATTCAGTTATTTCCTCTACTTATGCCAAGAACATCAGGACACTTCCCTTGCCATTAGAAAATAGGCTTACCATTTCCACGCCTTTGAGGGACTCTGTATTAATAACTCATGTATACAAGAGTCTTCCTCTAGAGTTTGACGATAAAGTTCGTGCAGTAGATGCACTTCCCCTAGACATGATTGAGTTCGATATGATTCTCGGCATGGACTGGCTATCCAAGCACCATGCTACCATAGACTGCCACTCATATCGGGTGATCTTCGGCGACATTAATGCACCAGAGTACATTCATAACGGGTTCATACCCGGACGGTCTGTACAGGTGATATCTACCTTGCAAGCACGTGCATTACTGTCACATGGCTGCGAAGGTTATCTAGCTACGGTTCATGACATGGATGCTGAATCCCCATCGATTCAGGATCAACCAGTAGTTTCGGAATTTCTAGACGTTTTCCCAGATGAACTTCCAGGCATACCACCTGCACGAGAAGTGGAGTTCAATATCGACCTTGTTCCGGGAGCTGAGCCAATCTCTAAGGCTCCGTATCGTATGGCTCCCATAGAGCTAAAAGAACTGAAGGACCAACTGCAGGAACTTCTTGAACGAGGGTTCATTAGACCAAGCGCATCTCCATGGGGCGCACCGGTCTTGTTCGTTAAGAAGAAGGACGGCAGCATGCGACTTTGCATTGACTACCGTGAACTTAATAAGATTACCATCCGCAATAGATATCCACTGCCACGTATAGATGATCTATTTGACCAACTTCATGGAGCCAAACACTTCTCAAAGATCGATCTAAGGTCAGGCTACCATCAGCTAAGGGTTAAAGATCAGGATATTGCCAAGACTGCTTTTCGTACCCGCTATGGCCATTATGAGTTTGTAGTCATGCCATTCGGCCTGACTAATGCTCCAGCAGTATTCATGGATCTGATGAACAGAATCTTCCATGAATTCCTTGATATGTTTGTCATTGTATTCATCGATGACATCCTGATTTTCTCAAATTCCACGGAGGAACACGAAGACCATCTCCGTACGGTACTACAGATTCTTCGTCAGAAGCATCTGTATGCGAAATTCTCCAAGTGTGAGTTCTGGTTAAACAAGGTGGCATTCTTAGGTCACATTGTATCAGCAGAAGGGATCACTATGGACCCAGCGAAGGTTGAGGCTATCACTAAATGGCCAAGACCAACGTCAGTGACAGAAGTCCGCAGTTTCTTAGGCTTAGCTGGATATTATCGCAGATTCGTGGAGAACTTTTCCCGCTTGGCACTACCTCTCACCAAACTGATGCGAAAAGGAGAGAAATTCGTCTGGACAGAAGATCGAGAGAAGAGCTTCGAAGACCTAAAGCAGAAGTTAGTATCTGCACCTATTCTTACTCTCCCATCTGGTACAGGTGGATTTCAGATCTATAGCGATGCATCGGGGAAGGGACTGGGCTGTGTTCTCATGCAACATGGGAAAGTGATCGCGTATGCTTCACGGCAGCTTAAGCCCTATGAAGAAAACTACCCTACGCATGACCTGGAACTTGCTGCAGTGGTGTTCGCATTGAAGATATGGAGGCATTACTTATACGGAGAATCATGCGACATTTTCACGGATCACAAGAGCTTGAAGTATATCTTCACACAGCGAGAATTGAACATGAGACAAAGGAGATGGTTGGAACTGTTGAAGGATTATGATATTAACCTACAGTATCATCCCGGGAAGGCTAATGTAGTAGCAGATGCACTCAGCAGAAAGTCCGGAATGATCAACGGCATTGAGATCCGGGAACAAAACATAAGAGACTTGGAGCGGCTAGACATCGAAATCATGGTACGTGGGCAGCACGGATACTGGGCGAATCTTAGAGTAGAACCTGAGTTACTGACTAGGATCAAGGAAGCGCAGAAGGATGATGGAGAGATTTGGGCGATAATTCAGAATTTGGAGAAGCAGACAGAATTCAGAATGGACGCAGACGTTATCGTTTGGCAGGGCACGAGACTTTGTGTCCCTGACAACCAAGAACTCCGGGAAGCATTGTTAGCTGAAGCTCACAGCTCCCCATTTTCTATACATCCTGGGTCGACAAAAATGTACCATGACATCAGACAGCACTTTTGGTGGAGTGGTATGAAACAGGATGTAGCCACGTATGTCTCCAAATGTCTTACCTGCCAGCAGGTTAAGATTGAACATCAGCGATCGGGCGGTCTCCTTCAACCGTTGGATATTCCAGAGTGGAAGTGGGACAAAATCACCATGGATTTTGTTACCGGTATTCCGCCTACCAAGAAGAAGCACGATGCTATTTGGGTCATTCTTGATCGACTCACCAAATCAGCTCATTTCTTACCGATACGCAAGGAAGATCCGGTAAGTAAACTCGCAGATACTTACAGAAGGGAGATCATGAGACTCCACGGCACTCCCTCCAGCATCGTCTCAGACAGAGATCCTCGTTTCACGTCGCGATTCTGGAAAGGTCTGCAAAAAGCTTGGGGTACACAACTTAAGCTGAGTACGGCCTTCCATCCTCAAACGGACGGACAATCGGAGCGAACAATTCAGACATTGGAAGATATGTTAAGGTCGTGTGCGTTGGAATGGACAGGTGATTGGGACGATTACATCTGTTTGGTCGAGTTTGCATACAACAATAGCTGGCACGCAAGTATCAAATGTGCTCCTTTCGAAATGTTGTATGGCAGAAAGTGTCGCGCTCCAACTTGCTGGGATCAAGTGGGAGAGCGAACACTCGAAGGACCAGAGATTATAGAAATGACCAATGAGAAGATCGAGGTAGCTAAGCAGAAGCTGCAGGAAGCACGGTCACGTCAGAAGAGTTACGCCGATAAGCATCGTAGGGACATACATTTTAATGTGGGAGATCACGTCTTCCTCAAGGTTTCGCCGGCACGTGGTGTTAAACGCTTCGGGATCAAAGGAAAACTCAGTCCTCGTTTCATCGGACCTTTTGATATCATTGAACGAATCGGTGAAGTATCTTACCGATTGGCGTTACCTCCTCAGCTTTCGCACGTGCATAACGTGTTCCATGTGTCCTTACTCAGAGGGTACAATTATCATCCCCTTCACATGGTTCAGTATCCACTGGAACAGATACGTGAAGATCTCACTTTTATAGAAGAACCCGAACGAGTACTCGACAGGCAAGAATGAGTCATGAGAAGGAAGACGATTCCTTTCGTCAAAATTCTTTGGAGGGACCATACCGAGCGGGAAGCCACTTGGGAAACAGAGGAGTCTATCCGGGCTTCTTACCCTCACTTCATATTTTGAGTTCGGGTATGTTACTTCTTTTCAGCTTACTTTATCTATAATTCGGGGACGAATTATTCTTTTTAGGGGGGAAGAATCGTAAAACCCGCATGCTTTTACCATGAATAGTGCCCTTAAGATCGTACGTCCTAGATTAAAACTTACCTCATTTAGTATTGATCACATTCATGTGCTAATAATCAAGCAAGTGCATACGTGTATGACATGACAAGTATCGATTACGTACGAACTCATGATAAACAATTAATAAATATGTTACATGAACATAATTAAACCATGATCACCATTTAAAATACGAACTAGAATAATTACGTAAATACATATAATATAATTACGAGCGTTAAGATTACGATAAACGACATGATAAAATAAACAGAAACACTTTAAACACGAGCACGTTTAACCACGAACGAACACGAAACATCGGGACACGAGAAAGGTACGGGTACCCCATGTGGGGCCCCCATACCCACGGCACAACAACAAGAAATGGGCTAAGCCCATGGACTTTTACAAGTAAAGGGGGGTAAAGAGTAAAACTAGTTTTCATTTTCACTTTTTCAAGAAAGAAAACATAAACCCTAAAAAGTTTCTCCTCCTCCTCCTTGGTTCTTTGTGTGCCGCCACCTACATCAACACCATAGGAGGGTGTTCTTGATTTTTGACATTAAATACAAGTGTTAGAAACCGTGTTTGTTCATCCCCTTTCAAGCTACGTATTGGTATATCATTCTAAACCCTTCTTTTTAATTCTTTTTAATCTTTGTTTATTTTCATGAACATGTTATTATTTTCTTATTAAAAACATGATAATTAAACATTGATCTAACATGTTTTGGGGTTAATTAAAATCAAAGAATGATTTATAAGGGTGTTTGTTTTTAGCCGCCTAGCAAAACAAACCCGAGGGGGTTTGGTTTGCTTATTGCCGCCACCACCAAGACCATTTTTGGTCTTGGTTGGTGCTTGTGGGACCCACGGCAGCAAGGAGGCACATATGCCCCGGGTTTGGCTCGGGGTACAGTGTCGAATTCATGCCCGATTCATGGTTCGTTGGTTAAATCATGATCTATGTTACATGTTAATTTTTATGAATCATGAACTTAGGATATAAATTAATTAATAACATGAGATATTAATTAAATCATGACTTAGGTTATTCTAATTATTAATTTAGCATGATATTAATTTAACCTAAGTATTTTATGTTATAAGTTATAATTAATTAATTATTTAAAACATGCCTATAATTAATTAATTTAGACATGACTTAGGTTATATTATTAATAATAATAATACACATTTTAACCTAAGTATTCTCATTTCATTTTAATTAAAACATGTTATACTTTAATTAAAATGCTTAACCTATAGTTTAATTAAAATACATGAAATAATAATTAAACTATATACTATATCATATGACTTAAGAAATCAGCTTTTAAACACGTAGACTTATATGTTAGCTTATGTAACCAGCTTAATTCTAAATATGGAAACTTCTATTTATAGAAACTTAATTAAATAAGACAACTAATCTATTAATGGAAACCTTCTATATATGGAAATATATCTATTTCAGGCAGCTAATCTAATCATGGAAAACCTTCTATATATGGAAACTTATTTAATTAAGGCAGCTGATCTATTTTTGGAAACTTTCTATTTTTAGAAACTAATCTATTTTAAGCAGTAAATTCTATTTTAGGAAACTTTCTATTTTTGGAAACTTTCTATTTTGGAAACTTTCTATTTTTGGAAACTTTCTATTTTTGGTAACTTTCTATTTTTGGAAACTTTCTATTTTTGGAAACTTTCTATTTTTGGAAACTTTCTATTTTTGGAAACTTTCTATTTTTGGAAACCTGCTATTTTTGGAAAGTTACTTATTATTACACAGTAAGTATAATAATACATGAAATACCAGTAATACTTAATCAGATTAATCAGAATACAAGATAAACACAGTTTAAGGATTTAAACAGTGAACCATGACCTAAAACATACCAAGTCAGCTAAAATGAGACATAAAACCCAGTACGTAATCAGTGAATCGATACTTATACACGTGTGTATTCATGTAGCTTTAGTGATCCAGAAGTAGGAGTCTTTCTTCCGTTCATTCACTGGACTTGAGGTAAGGATTCCCGTCCTTTCAGTATGGACATTCTTTCCTTATTAGGATTTCCCCGTATGCAGCCAACTGTTTTCCCCAGCATTTGTTTTATTGTTTTGAACTGCTTATGTTTAATTAGCATAATCTATAGCCATATACAAGCATGACCAGTTTCACCTAGTTATGGAGGTACCATAACCATAACATTGGAGGCACCAATGTTATGACTTCCCCACGGCGGAGTGATTGCTCGTGGCGTCCCTTTTCAGTTTTGGCCATATTATTATATCAGGTGGGGCGTATGGGTGCATCCTAGTTACATGTTTTATTCAGTATTTCATGGTGAATGTGGTGTGTGCCTTGCATCCTTCACAAGGAGTTGATCCCTCCTACCCAAACCAGTATATTAATTAGAGGCATCCCCTCTAATCAGCATGATGAGGTCACCCCTCCAAGTATTCATGCACGTGACCTTTTCATGACCTATATGGGCTATGGTATATTTATGTTAAAACAGTTTTCATAAGATAAACATAAGGCTTTTCAAACTATAAAACCAGTTTTCCTAATACTTAACCAGTTTACTCAGAACTTAGTCTTCCGCTGTTATATGTTACATCTTTATCCTATTGTCATGCTATATTGTACATCCGTGCACTGAGCGTCTTGCTCAGCCGTTTTCCTTTTCATGTTCCCAAAACGGCAGGTACTCAGGGACGCTCGTAGATCTCAAACGTACGTGCATATGGATTGGAAGCTTTACTGTCTTTCTTTACTTTATGCATTTCCTTTACTTTGATACAGTTGCTTTGGACATTGTTTCGTCCTTTCCTTTTACAGTATTTATGTTTGTGTGTGATGAGCTTTACTTTGGGGTTACCGATGTTTGATTCCGGTATTTCCCTTTTATGGTTGAATAATGCTTAGACATTTATCCTTGTATGCTTTGATGACACGCCATGATTATGCGTAATATTCCATTTCCAAAATGGGGTGTTACAAGTGCAATAGGTTCTCTAGTAGTCATTCTCATTTTAGACAAAATGCAATTCCTATATTTTTCTAATGAAGTGTAACAATGATTTGATTTGCATTGACCATTAGTAATTAGCCAAGAGTGACTCAACTATCATGTTTCATAAAATCCTAATCAAGCATCGGGATTGAGTAAGAAACCAAGAAACATATAGAGGTACAAATAAGAAAGAGTCAATTAGAGCAATATGTATGCAAAGAGGTATAGGAAGTAATGTCAATGTATAAGAAATATTTTTAAGAATGCACTATTGCATATCTTTTGAGAATTGACAAATTAAGGTTACTTACCTAGGTTGTTCTTTTGAAATAAAGAAACAAGTAGAAAAACTTTAAGTGACCAATTTTACCAAACAAAACTATGATCATGTTTTCCACTAAATATGTGATAACGACCTAAATATACATCTTCAGTTCGTTATTATTATGCCACTTTGTATTATAAATAAAAACTTTCGATACTTAATACATTGCGTTTTATATGCAGGTACAAAGTTTGAAGGATCAAAGTGAAGAAATATAAAGAAGAGTCCTTGAAGTGAAAATAATAAGACTCATGAGAAGAAGATTCTGGAACACACAAAAGTGAGACGCACAAACTCAAATGTGTGGTGCACAATTCCTACCTCCAAAGTGACGCGTACTTTTGAAGAAGTACGGCGCACATTTAACCCCAATCTGCACTATAAATAGGGACCCTCTCATCTCATTTTACACGCACCTCTTCTATCTAATACTCTACATTCTGAGTATTTTAGCTTTCTTAGTGATATTTTAGTATATTCTACTTTTGAGAAATACTTGTAATGAGAGTATTTTACTCTTTGATTCTTGGAAAGACGATACAATCGTGACACTTGTGTACTCGTTCATTCGATCAATCTAAGTATGATGTTCTCTTACTCTTTTCCGTTTGTTACTTTGATTACTATGTTACGCTAAGCTATTTGTGACTATATAGGTATGTGACTATAAAGTGATGATGTTATGATATGATCCTTTATAATTTGATTTCAAGCTAATGTTGTAGAACCATTTTTCCACTTAGTTCTATCATCATATTTTATCTAAAGTTGATTTGTTATGATGATTTGACGTCGAGAGAGTCAAGTTGTTATAAAAAGTTTTTAAGAACTTGTCTATGGTTTTGAATCTTTGGCTGGAGAGATCTGATTAGATACTTTGATAAAATATGGAACTTATTGGAAACTTGTGTTAAGCTTAGTCGCTTAATCAAACATAAGTCTTGAATCATACCAAAGCGAATTGTGTAAATTCCATTTTGATGAAAAAGGATTTTCACTCTTTACCTAACTAAGCATATCTCGATCATTATTATCTGTAATGCCCCCAAATTACCATGCAGCGGAATACCACTTTGGGGTGCTACTAATAGCACATCGCACATAATCATAGACAACGACCTCAAAAGAGACGTTAAAGTAATATATAAACCTTGTCTAAATAGTTCCCATCCCAGTTTATATAAAATCAGAGTAGCGTTTGGTCCCAAAAACCGTTACCAATACATCACATTCATTAAGGACTACAAAAGTCTTTTATTCAATTCAAAGGATGGAAAACAAATATAAAGTTTAGACAAGTAAGCACCAACTTCCTCCTCACATGCTCTGCTGCTATCCATCTTTATAACCTGAAATACATTTGTAAAATCATCAACACAAAGGTTGAGCACGTCTATAGGTTTTACAAATCATTTTGAACACAAGCAAAGATTTTAAGTTTGTGGCATACTTGAAGGCAACAAGCATCGAATTTGCATCAACAATAATAATTGTATATAGCATAAATTGCATTAAGCTCATGGAACCGAGCCCTTAGACACTCCGTTAGGTCTAATAAGACAAGATATTTATTAATTTTCGGTTACCTCCAGATTATTGGTACATTGCCGTATACCTGACTTCTCAATACAATATGTTCAAACAGTGTGGAGGTCGGGCCTAAGCTTCTATGACAAGTTCACACAAACTGAACCAGGGCGGTTTCCCCCATATATCTATTCATTGTACTAGCGGTTAACCCATCATAGGTTAATTAACGGTCCATAATTGAGGCTTTAACAAAGGCAATCACTTAATGCAATTCAAAGGCAACCACGGGTCCATTCATAGAGGGACAAGCATACCATAAAAATCTTGTGTTCCAAGTTTATAAAAACATGTATCCCCCCTCGCGGGTTAAAAAACCATTTACAAGATAGTATAAAAGCGAGGCTATAGACTTACCTTAAATAATACACAAAGCTAGTTGTAGTAGTGATCGTCGAAGTGAAGATGCCTCCGAAATATACACATCAAAAGCCGCCACCTAACAAATAAGGTGTGTGCTTAGCAACATACTTAATTATCTCAAACATACTTAATATAATAAAATCAATGACTCAAAATAGTATGTACATAGACATGACCAATCAATGCAAGTGATTCCCTTCTAAACCCCACAACACATACTAGCTTTCCAAAACTAGTACCTTCGATGTTGATCCTTCTTAAGATGCCAAATCAACACGGTTCAAGTACCCAACATGGGTCTCCAGTCTTAGAATATACACCCACACATAAGACTTATATTCTTTTAGAACTTTGAGAAGCTAGTATTTTAGCCTCTCGCCTCAAACTATGACGCGAGGTTAAGTACCTGCAAAAAATATTCAGCCGGTACTTACCAAAAGTACACGCTGATTTACCATACCTAATCAACTACGTTTTCGACGAAACTTGGTGAAACCTCACTTATAATCTGTATAAGACTTAGTTTAAATTTCATTCAATGATTCACATTTTAGAACCACCTGCTCGACACATCTTTAGACTTTAAAAACCGGATTGTTTTGCACACTTGCATCGTAAAACCATTTTGACCTTGTTAAACATTTCCATTTACAAAATCGCCACTTGACTTTGAAAATAGACTCCAAATGCTAAGTTTAGATCCCAAAAACAGCCTTTGATCAGTTTTAAAACTCAAGTTATAGTCCTCGAGATTTGATCCAAATATCAACAACAATTTCGTATTGTGTCAATACTCGTCTCCCGGTACACGAATAATCAAACTAGCGTAACTTCCTCCTCGTTAGGAGTTAGAAGCTCTATCTTATATCGAAACGAGCGTCTCGACGACTACTACAACAATATCCAATAATACCAACACTTTCGTTATACCCACGGAAATCTGCCTTAACTCACTGATGTAAATTAACACTTTAAAAATCACATCAATACCCATTTTGACTCATTTTTAACATCATCCACCCTTCAACTAAGCTATATCAATCATTCCTAATATCTAATAACATCCCTAAATCACTTGCATGATTCATCCTTTCAAGACCCATATCAAAAATCAAACATGCAACACTTTTAAAATCAAATATAATAATAATAACACCTTTATACAACACAACAATGGATCAAACACCATTGTTCTTCACTAAAAATCTTTGAAAAATAAAAGTACTTGCATGTTATAAAAATTTATATCAAAATGATCACAAGATGATTATAAGGATGGGTCTAACCTTGGATTGTTTAGATTCAAGCTTAAAATTGAAATCAAGGGGTGTTTTGGGTGGTTCTTGGTCACGGCAAAGAGAGAAGAAAAGAGAAAGAGAGAAAGTTTGGTGGAATGCATGTGTTGTGTGTGTAAAAATGAAAGGAAAATTCTTTTTATATAGTGGGTGAGGGTAGAAATTGAAATTTGTGCATTCTTGTGGACCAAAGTGTAAATATTAGTTAAAAAGCGGGAAATGACTTCCAGTCAATTTTAAGAATATTTACGAGAGTCGGGTTTTGTCCCGGGTTCATAAAAATATAAATCTTGTTTGTTAAATCGATCGTTTTAATAATTAAACGCACACAAAACAAAATAATAAAGTTCAACTCGACTTAATACGTAATGAAATAAAAATTTCAGAAGTATCAAATATCGAAATAATCGATACTAAAATATAATATTTGGGCATCCATTGGCATCGCGATCACTATTTGTACTCTTCAATCGTCACAACAATTAAATATAGTCACACATTATCGGTTTCAACTAAAACCGTCAAATATAATAATACTCATCATTACTTAGAAATTAAAAATCCGTTATATAATTAGGATAAAATAATGACGTTAAGTTCAGGTTATTACATTGTCACCTCCTTAAGGGAGCGACGTCCAGGCGCTCGACTCACCTCATACTCGTATTGTGCACAACTCGAAAGGATGAGGGCACTTCTTATAAAAAAGTCCTCATGTTCCTACATCAATTTCGGTTCACTTTTCGATTCACATCGCACCCTCGTAACGAGAAGTCTTACTCTGCTCCAAACCTTTACCAAGTCCGAACGATTGTCGACCACCAGATCCGCTGGTCTGCAATATTCACCCCGGCCCACAAGCACAAATCCTTGGTGCGGAATATAATCCCAAAGTACTCCAAAGACTCAAATATAGTAAATAAAGAAGGTGGTAAGACCCTTGTAGATTTCCCCAACAGCATAGAGCTTTGGAAGCTCGGACCCGGTCAAGATCCGAACAACAAGGAGCACTCAAATAGCTTTAAAAGAAAACCTTTTCTCTTTCGTTGTTACAGCCCCTCTCTAATCCAATCTCCTTCGTCCTTCCCTCTAACTAAGCAAGCACCGGCCGAGCGCCCTGAATGAATAAGAAATTGACAGCAGAGGTAATTACAAGTTCTTATTCGAACGAGTTGAGTCGATTACACACCGGGGGTTGCTAAGAACTGAGGGACAATGCCCCTCTAACCTAAGTGGGTCTACCTGCGATGCAACTGGTACTTGAGCGGGGGGGGGGGGGGGGGGGTTTGGTTTCGTGCAAGGCCCTCGCAGCAGGAAGAGGCAGTTGTCATTTGAAAGAAATCGTCATTTTTCTAATAGGAACATGCTAAACAAAAAGAAAAGGGGTTGTTTTTCGTCGAAATAGGGGCCTGTTGACACACATCTCACTCAATAGGGAGAAAGAAGAAGCGATCAGAAAGAGAAAGCATCTAATAATGTAGGGCAGTCGTGTCCCTTTCCTAGATGGAGTAGCTGAAGAACGAGCTAGAAAGAGGATAAATTAATATAGCCAACTCAACTCAAGCAAGAGCTCGAAAAGCAGTGCACTGAAAACAAGTAGCTTAGGATCTTTGGTCGCATACAAGCTGCACAACACAGTGAGCAACAATCAGCCTTTGTGTCTCAGACTTCAACTGCTTCTGATAATCGTTCCTCTCGCTCCAACTACTATGGAGCTCGCAACAACAATGGGCGAAATCAACAACTGATTTTCAAAAAACAAAGAACATGGAGCGGTAAAATCAAACTCATGGGTTGGTTAAGCTGAGTGAACTGCCTAGGCGGTTGACTAGGCCTTTGCCTTGGCATATAGCCATGTTGGCCTTGATTTGGTGGAGACGGGCGAACCCGCTGAGACTGTGGTAAGGTTGCCTGAGGTGTTGCAGAAGCGGGCCAAACAACCAAAGTCGAAGGTTTTAGCCTTGCTTCACTTCTGCAACACTCTTCCGGCTTGATTACCCCCTAAAGAGGAGGATATAGAAGCAGATTTAGTTGCAGGTAGGAGTGAGTCTACCCTGCAAAGCGGCTTTTCGCTTATCCCCATTTGGGAATGAGGAGATCCGACGTCAAGTGCAGGAATTGCCTTCCCAGGTCTCACCGGTGTTTCCTGTAGGTCGTGATGTGCCTTGAGATGGCCGCCTCCTGCCCCCCCGCCGGTGGGGAATCCGCTCCCCGGTTGCTAAAGATCTCGATCAAAGATCTTCACTGGTTCTTCTATAAAACGCAACTTGTCATCAAGCTGTATCACACCTAAAGGGATGAATAAATCCTTATCAACCAAACACTCCTTCAAGCCCGACACACGAAAATTTTATGAATTACACGAAGCTTATTCGACGACCAGAATAGATGACAGGATTTTCGGGTAAGTCCAGTTAAAAGGAAGGTTGCAATTTAAATGATAGCCAATGGCCGGATAGCCATGGACGCATATCCCAAAAATAACAAGACAATATTTTCGTCATCAGAGTGTGCTCACACGCGGATCCTTACTCAAAAGATAATACAAGACACCATCTCACTTTCGTCCACGCGCATTAAAGTCTCAATAAACATCGTCGTTAAAAGTCAAAAAGATATTACATGGTACATTTTCGCCATGATCGGACGTCATTGGATAATTCCGTCTCAAGTTCTCACAACTTACGATCATTCGGCTAGATCACATACCACATAAGTACATAAAAAGAAAAGGTCGAACATAACATAAAATATAGATCTCTACCGTTGATCATCAGGAAAACCTTGAACGAATCCTTGATAATAACCACTTGATCTCCAGAGTCTTTCCACTTGTGTTGTCGGCTGCATCATATTCCTCGAGGTGGTAACGAATTTATTAATTCCAGTCATTAAGAGATTCGGTCCATTGGTGAAGATTCTCAATATAATAGGTGTACCGACAGCTTCTGCTCTAGTGCTCAAGGTGATGCATCATATTCCTCGTTTATTCGTCATACTAGACCCCAAGAGTTTCGTCATCATGAAAAGTCTTTGGTGACCCTTTGATAGTAGCAAGCAAAATTACAAGAGCTTCATATCCATGATAAGTTGCCGTTGATAACTCGATCCTCGGTCAATCCAGAAATACACACAGAAATCCTGGTGACGCTTAAACAAGTCGCCTATTCTCAGAACGGTTATCGGTTCTTAACAATATGCCTTTGAAGCTCGCAATCATCGTGACACCTTAGAAATGGTCCATTAAAACAAATCATCACTCGAGAGAAGTCCAACGAGTTACTCGTACATAAATGATAATCAACGATCATCATAATGACGACGACACTAAACGATTCATATCAACGAAACATGATTCGAAGGAAGACGTACGCACACCAAACATCCACAAATCTAGCCAGACATACTTGGGCCCACTCATTTATAACTCCTTGTCTACATCAAAAAGGCGTCCCCTTTCATGTATACAAGAATTTATAAATTTACGGTTCGGGAACTTATAACTTTTGTTAGCCTATATTTTATATAGTCGAACAAGAATGTAATAGGTCATCTTAGTCGTTAAAGGTCTTGTATTGTAATAGGTTAGTCGGGTTAACCGGGCTTGGACTTTAAGCTAATATTGTCTAAGTTAGGGGCGTAAGCCCAAGTGTAAGCCAAGCCTGGCCCATGGAAACAAACCCACGGCCCATGGAAAGCCTATTGGTTCGTGGGTATATATACCGTCTTTCATGTGTAGAAGAGGGTGTTGGTTACATTTACTTTCTCTCTCTAGTAAACATTAACCTTCCAAAATCTCTCTAGTTTCTCTCTCTACTTTTCTTCTCTTTCTCTCTCTAAATATCTTCTCTAAATCTTGTGTTATGGATTGATATGGGATTAACATTTGGTATCAAGAGCCTATAGTGGATAGGTGATTGAAGATTCGTGTTTGTGTTCTTGATTTTCGTGCCTATTTTGATCTAAATCTTTCTAACCAAAAATCTTTTTTGTTTTTTTAATGGTTTTTTCTTGATACAAATCTTCTACATAGTTGTGGTAGAGATTTGGTATATTTAGTTTGGCTAAAAACACAAAAAATTTTGGTGTTTTGATCATTTTTTGGCTTAAAATCTCGAATTGGTTGGGTTTTGTCCGAGAAAAATGGGGAATTTGGTACTATTCCGACAGGTTTTCATCGGAAAAGGGTCTTACATTCCGATAGATATTCCGATATCTTCCATCAGAAAAGGGTTTACGTATTCCGATCATTATTCCGATAAAGTATTCCGATAGGTTTGGTGATCAGTTATTCCGACAGTCTTTCCGACAGGTATTCCGATAGATCTTTCCGACAGACATTCCGATAGGTATTCCGATAGTACATTCCGACAGGTATTCCGATAGTACTTTCCAACAGTTATTCCGATAGAACTTTCGAACGTACATTCCGACAGATATTCCGATGGACATTCCAACAGGTATTCCGATGGACATTCCGACATGTATTCCGATGGATATTTTGTTCGAGTAATTTTTAGACTTAGCCACTATCTAGACTAGTCAAGTAAAATCAAATTTTTTCACTACTAGTTTCTGGCTATTTCTAACTCAACTTCAAAATTTGGCGATACAAAATTTTTCGGCTTACCATTTTGTCGGACTGAGGAATTTATTGTCAGACTGAGAAATTTTTTTTGAATTTTTAGAATTTCAATTTCAACCACAATCAAATCACAACACATCCACTAAGATCCTCATCTATTCACAAGTAATCACCATGTCTAATAACAACAACAACAATGCGACGGCTAATCAAATTCGTTTGGAACAAGGTGGCAATGGTAATCCACCTGTGCTCACTGTCGGTTGCTACGTTCAGTGGAGATCTCGTTTCCTTAGATTTCTCGACACTAAGGAGAACCGAACCGCTCTTCGTCATTTCCTTGAGAATCCACCTTCAGTTTTTGAATTCAGACCAATTACCACACAAGCAGGGGATGGTACTCCATCAACTACACGAGCTATGGAGGATTTCGACACATGTCCTGCTGAGAAAAAGAAACTCCTCCAAGCTGAAGCCGATGCTGTTAACTACATACTCACTTGGATTGATAACGATATCTCTTCCACGGTTGATGCATGTCCAAATGCTATTTAAATGTGGAATGCAATTCATCGATTAAAGAAAGGTGAGTTGATAAATGTTCAAGATCTCGAGACTAATCTACTTTGGGAGTTTGGAAAATTCACATCTGAAGATGGTGAATCCATTGACTCATATTACTCGAGATTCTACAAAATGATGAATGAGCTTGTCAGAAATCAGTGCACCATCTCCAATCATCATGCCAATGTTCAGTTCTAGTTCAACTCAAACCGGAATGGCAAAGCTTTGTGACTTTGGTCAAACAAAGGGAGGATATCAAGACTATATCTTACCACAAACTTTATGATATATTGAAACAACATCATAATGAAGTGAATGAATTTAGGGCTGAAAAGGAAGAACGATCTGCGAACTCTGTTGCTTTTGTGGTTGCTACTTCAACAAAACTCGTTCCCCGTCAACAACCACCTACACATTCCTCAAGGTCATCAAGCTCATCCACCAAACCTCTAGCTACTGCTAGAAACAAAGCAAAAGCAATTGTCCCCACTCCACCTCCAAAGTATGACACCGAGTCAGATGGAGATAGTGATGATGAACAAACTTCAAGGGACAAGGAGATTGAAGAACTCATGTCTTTACTCATCACAACTTATAAGAAGATCTACAAACCTACCAACAACAAGATTCTGGAACACACAAAAGTGAGACGCACAAACTCAAATGCAGGTACAAAGTTTGAATGATCAAAATGAAGAAATATAAAGAAGAGTCCTTGAAGTGAAAATAATAAGACTCATGAGAAGAAGATTCTAGAACACACAAAACTGAGACGCAAAAACTCAAATGTGTGGTGCACAATTCCTACCTCCAAAGTGCCGCGTACTTTTGAAGAAGTGCGGCGCACATTTAACCCCAATCTGCACTATAAATAGGGACCCTCTCATCTCATTTTACACGCACCTCTTCTATCTAATACTCTACATTCTGAGTATCTTAGCTTTCTTAGTGATATTTTAGTATATTCCACTTTTGAGAAATACTTGTAATGAGAGTATTTTACTCTTTGATTCTTGGAAAGACGATACAATCATGACACTTGTGTACTCGTTCATTCGATCAATCTAAGTATGATGTTCTCTTACTCTTTTCTATTTGTTACTTTGATTACTATGTTACGCTAAGCTATTTGTGACTATATAGGTATGTGACTATAACTAGTGATGATGTTATGATATGATCCTTTATAATTTGATTTCAAGCTAATGTTGTAGAACCATTTTTCCACTTAGTTCTATCAACATATTTTATCTAAAGTTGATTTGTTACGATGATTTGACGTCGAGAGAGTCAAGTTGTTATAAAAAGTTTTTAAAAACTTGTCTATGGTTTTGAATCTTTGGCTGGAGAGATCTGATTAGATACTTTGATAAAATATTGAACTTATTGGAAACTTGTGTTAAGCTTAGTCGCTTAATCAAACATAAGTCTTGAATCATACCAAAGCGAATTGTGTAAATTCCATTTTGATGAAAAAGGATTATCACTCTTTACCTAACTAAGCATATCTCGATCATTATTATCTGTAACGCCCCCAAATTACCACGCAGCGGAATACCACTTTGGGGCGCTACTTATAGCACATCGCACACAATCATAGACAACGACCTCAAAAGAGACGTTAAAATAATATATAAACCTTGTCTAACTAGTCCCATCCCAGTTTATTTAAAATCAGAGTAGCGTTTGGTCCCAAAAACCGTTACCAATACATCACATTCATTAAGGACTTCAAAAGTCTTTTATTCAATTCAAAGGATGGAAAACAAATATAAAGTTTAGACAAGTAAGCACCAACTTCTTCCTCACATGCTCCGCTGCTATCCATCTTGATAACTGATGTAGAGTTTTTGCCCCTTTAGGAAAAGGAAGTCAAAATAGTGGCAAGCGTTAAGTGTCGGTTTAGGAAAACCAAGCACTTATGACCAATTAAGTTCAAGTTCGTTTCACAAGGAGGCTTAGTGTGTGTGTATTGAAATGATTATCTTTGTGATTATATTGAGAAAAGAAAAGAAGAAATGAGATTAGAAGAGAATGACGATTACGATAACGTATTACAATAGGACGAAAAAGGCGTACACGTAAAACCGTAAAAACTCCCAAAATTAAAATTTTAACCTAAAAATTCCTAAAAATTACTAAAATTCCACGATAATATTCTAAGAGTTTACAAAAAATCCAAACTTGCTAAAACCTTTTAATTAATTAGATAATGACTTTTTAATGCTAATTAAAGCCCTAAAAATCAAAATTAATTATTGAAAAGTCCCAAACAAGATTTAAAAGTTTGTAAACCTCAAAAATAACCTAATTAAGCTAAAAAGTATTTTTTTAAAATTTTAAAACCAACTAAAACTATTTTTAAACACTTAAAAACTATTAAAATCAATTAAAGCTTAAATTAATTCTAGAAAATAATTGAAAAGCCCTAAAAATATTTGGAAAGTTACAAAATTCCTAATTAAGTGTCTATAATCTAGGAAAATGTAAAAACTTAAAAAATCAGACTTTTAATTTTTAATAATAAAATAATATTAAAATATTCAAAAAAATTCAAAGTTTATAAAAAAATTCTAAAAAATTACCAAAATCTAGAATAATGTAACTAAGACAAAAATGCAATCAAAAGTTTCCAAAACCTTTTTAATAATTTAATATTAGTTTCTAAAGTTGGTTAAAAACCCTAAAATCATAAAAAATCAAAAATAAGTTAAATTGGAAACTTTATTGGTTGTAAACCTCAAAAATATAATTAAAAAACTAAAAACTATTTTTCCAGATTTTTAAAATACTTTTTCCTATTTTTAATTTACTTTTCAAAATTTAAACTTAAAATAATCCTAGAAAATTAAATAAACACGTGAAAAATAAACTTTTTGAACCAAAAAGTCCTAAACCCTAATAAGAACATAGGAAAAATGTTAAGTTGTAAAAACCTAAAGAGAATAAGCTGGAAAAAGCTTATTTCTAAGCTGACTAGTTAAATAAGCTAAAAACAAATACTGCTTAAGTAATTAAAGTTCCAAGTGATAACCAGTCAAAGACCCTAGGGCAACTGGTTCTCACGTTGGAGTGTGAGAGGAGTGGCGCAGGTTCGAGTCCTGGCCACGTCCTTTTTACAAAAAACTTCTTTTTTTTTAAACTTATAGAACTCAAATCAGTAACCCTAATTCACTCCAAACAAACTTTTTATCAAATAAAACAAGCTAGATTCAAGCTGCTAAGATCAAAACATTGCCCAGTTTACAAAAGAACTGATGAACACAAAAATGAGAATCTTCACTTGTGAAGATAGAACAAGAGGAGCTTGTTCAGTGAGATTGCTGGTGTTTGATTGGACAATGTGGGCACTCCCACAACCAGTTGGGTTGTGGGAAGTCAATCAAACAAGAAAAACACAAAGTTACTTCACAAAATCACTCACAAAATCAACAAATAGCTTACTGATGAATGGTAACTGCTTACTGATGAAGGGTAACTATTACATGCACAAAAACGAATTTCAAGAGCTCAAATCTTGCACACAGGTGTACCAAATGACTTATAAGCTATACACAATCCTACTTAGACCCTACCTCTAACAGATTTAAGAACTTGGTGGTCAAATTCTCATGAAAACAAGCACAAAAAGCAGTTACTGATTTTAGCTAATTTATGCCATTTTTTAACATGTAAACTTGTTTTAATCTTCACCAAACTAAAAACCAAACACTAAAATCACTTACTAACAACCTAATAAGTATGTTTAGACAGATTTTAACCCAAAAATTCCCCAAATGGCTCAGTTAACATGCAAATCCAAACACCCCTTAAATTTTCAGAAAGTGATTTTTGCAAACAAAATCAAGACAAACTCAAGCCAAATCAATAGTAACTCAATCTAACATGCATACAAACCTATGTGAGCATAATCAATCACTTAAACAAACACTTGAACAATTAGCAATCAAATTCATGCAAATTCATACAATAACACTTAAATCACAAAATTGAAACTGAAAACAAGGAACAAGGAGTCCAGGCCCAACAGTGACTGAAAAGTCACCTCCAAACAAGCCCGGGCTTGTGCTGATCTTTTGGATGTAGAAAGGAGCAAGGTGGGGACCACAGCAGTCCCAAACACCCCCTAAAATACTGCAAATGGATTTTGTGTCTTGTAAACCTGCTAAGAAAGAAAGTCCAAGGAAAAGTGGAGTGGTACAAGCTATAAGCAATAAGCTAAGCTTATTGGTTAAGCTAGCTTATGGCTTGTAGCTGAAAAAAAAAGGTATATAAAAAACGTGAGACTGATTTCTCTTTTGATTTTCTGAAAATTGCTAATGATAACTAAATCAACAAACACCTCAAACCTTATTTTAGCTTGATATTCAACAAGAATATCAGGCTCATGTAATCAGTTTAAAGCACTTGGATGAATAACTTAAGGAATTGATAACTTGAGTTTCCAAAAATAAACAAAGACTGAAAATGAGATTTCAACTTTAAAACTTAAAGATGCAATCAAAAAGTAAATATGGCTCTTTTGTTTCTCGTCAACAACTCAGTACCATTTCATTTCACTTTAAACAAAATTGGGTTTACAAGGCCGTGACCAAAGAGAAGGAAAAAAGAACAAGTAAAATGAAAATCCTATATGCCTTTATATAGAGGCTTACAAATTCATTCTAGAACCGAAAAGAAGCTTAACCCTAATGTAGATGAACTTCCCATCTTGACCTTTGAGTCCTTTTGAAGATTCGAATTTTGAATTTGGTTAAGAGCCCATGTGATGATCATTTGGATGTATGTGGGATGCCAGCAGTGTAGAAATGATCCTAGGCGTTCATTAAGCCTTTGGGAATAAGAAATAAACAAGAGCCTTGGATTTCCTGACATCTTTTTGTTTTGGAGTCAAAACGTGTAGCAGGGGACCAATGGGTGGGTTCCATGTTGAGGGTGACAGGTTTTTGGGAGTTGGGATTGGTTAAGGTGATGGTTAATTAGCAATCTGGAGAAGATAAAACAAAACCCCTTTGTTTTGGGTTTAATTGAAGCTGGGGATTTTTAGGGTTTAAGGGTGATTAAGGGGTTGTTTTAATCTGTTTTGGGGATTAAGAAATTTAAAAAAGTGTTTTTGGTGGGAAGTAATATTAAACTTGTTTTAATATTAAGTATCACTGGTGGGTTGTGACGTGGAGGAGTAGGCAATGGTGATTGGTTTATTTGTGTGAGTGGGTGACGTGTAAGGCAGGGAGTGGTGGAGGGTAGTTTGGTTGTCTAGGCACAAATGGTCCTCAATCTTCCAAGTTTTGTTTACTTTGTAAAAACAGCCACAAAAACTAATTCCCTTTGTAAATAAGTTTGGGCAGTTTACACTTTTGGCACAATAACTTTTCAAGCCATAAATAAGGACTATTCATGCACTTTTATGATATTTGAAGGACTGTTTTTTGAATTTTCTTCAATCTTCAAGGTTTTGACTTGTTTGTTAACTTCTTGGAGGACCAATATTGACAATTTAGTTTAGTTGAGGGACTAAATTTGCCAATTCTTCAAAGTTAAGGGTCCTTTTTGTAATTTTGACAAACTTTAGGGACCAAACTTGTACTTATGAAGATACAAGGGTATAAAGTGTCAATTCTTCCATATTGGAGGACCCTTCTTCATAATTCTTCAAATATTCAAGGGTTTTCTTTGGAAAATTCTTCATTAGGGCTTGGTTCATTGTGCGGCTTCGTTCCCCGTGTTCGTTTTAGCATGATTCTTGTGATCTTTTGTCATTTTCTCAATATCCGTACCTAAAATACACAAGCAACAAACACAAGCATATATTTGGGTATTTTAATGATATTTAATGCATTTTAATCCCTATTTGGACGATGAGACTATGTATAAAAGCAGTCTCATCACTCCCCCATACTAAACCATTGCCGTGCCCTCACGCAATGCTAGAATAAAGTATCGTAGCACCTCCAAAATTCATTTTAATTCACTTTTATTGAAATGATAAACTAGCTATACTACTACTATTGCTACTACTTACGTTTTAGACATAATTTATGATTTTCATCGCAAAATGGGACGTTTAGGTTCATAGAATAAGAACACGTGAATGCTTCGTTAGAAGTAATTTCATCGTCCTTGATTTTCACCCTAATTCCATGCCAAGCGTGCAACGAGATCATTGTCATTATAAGTTAGTAATGCTAACACTACTCATATGCCCTAATCACGTACTTATCCTCCCATTATTCCTAAGTTGTATCTCTTATATTTTATTATGTCTTGAATGTTTCACGAGGATACATTGTTTGACTTATGCGATAATAGAGATTTAGGCCTAAAAATAGAGTCCTAACGGTGTAACTAAGACCATCAAATCAATAACCCCTCCTAATATACAACGATGTCAAAAAATTAAGTTGACAAGAAGAATCGATAAACACGGTTTTATAACGGTTTTGAACATGAGACTTATTACCAAGACTTTTATACGCCCCCTAACGGAAGGGCCTTATTATCTTTGGTTTACCTCCATCTTTTATTCAACTTCGCCATGAAGCTTTTATTATGACTTCGGTCTTGCCTTGCCTTTTATTATCCGCCTCATCGGTGGTTTTATTAGCCAAAGACGTATATCCTCACGCTAAGGCGAATTTTGGATCTTTAAAGCTTCGAAGATTAAGGCTTGATTCACTTTCAATTTTGCATAGATTTTTCGGCCTTGTGGGGCTTCAAATTGTTTGCTTGATTTTGGTGAGCACTTGAAATCTTATTATTGGGTGAAGCTTTTGATTATTCGGGTGCCAATACTTCAAAACCGTGACGCTGGCGATACCTTAATGTCTTCCCAATTTAATTACACGGAAGCTACTAGAAAAGACTAGAAACCCAACAATCCTAACTAAACCGCTAAGTCAATATTTATTAAGCAAAAATTATTTACATGCGAAGGGAGAATAAGCAAACAACGAGAACACATGAGTTTTTGAAAGAATACGAGTACTCTACGTTTAGCATAGTAACTTATAATTAACTCTATCATTTCTCGTCCTCATTTAAGAGACTTAGCCTAATGTGTAGTTAAGGAATCAAAGCTAAGTGCTCAACACGCACGGTCGAGTCAAAAATTACTCTTATTCTCGCCATCGGAAAATCTACGTTCGTGTCTTCAAACACTTATAAAACATGAGAAAAAATTTAAAATTTGGCCATTTTTAGCCTTATTTTGCAACAAAAACGATAAACAAAAAGATAAACTTTGGAAAGCGTGAAGGTTTGGCAAGGCAAGTATCTATTCACCCCCCATACTAAAGTTAAACATTGTCCTCAATGTTTCGAGTCTAGGGGTGCAAACACCCCCATACTAGAGACGTAGTCGAATGCCTAATCTAGCATGGAAAGGGTGTAACCAATAAATCAATAGCCGTTTATGAAGTGTGCTATAAGACCTAAGGTTAGAACATCAAAGGATATATCATGGATATTGAGAAAGTCTTCAAAGCAAACGATCGAGTGCTCCCATAAAACAAACACGAGAGGCTCCAATCGTGAAGATCATGATCATCTAAAGTCCACAATTCACAAACAACCATGGAACAAAGGTTGGAAGGGCACAAATCCCCACACGTAAGCTACATTAGAAAGCGATAATATATACAAGGGATAAGCATGGGACTCCCCCACGAGGCACCTCGTTTTTGATTACCGAGTCATGAGCTCGACTCGATCCCCTCAATACTAATTATCATTGGGGAAAGTGACTTGGTCGAGGTAGTTCAAGGATGGAACTTCCCCGCCAAAGTAGTGCTTCAACCTATGTCCATTCACCTTGAAGTTAGGACCATCATCTTGAGCTAGCTCGATGGTCCCATATGGAAACACTTGAGTCACGGTGAATGGACCGGACCAACGGGATTTCAACTTACCGGAAAAAAAAATTTTAATCTTGAATTAAAAAGCAAAACTTGATCCCCAATGTTAAAAACCCGGTTTTTAATTTTAGAATCATGCAACTTTTTAGTTTTTTCTTTATAAATCAATGAATTTTCATAAGCAATGTCCCTCAATTCATCCAATTCATTTAATTGCATTTTCCGGTGTTTTCCCGCGGTCTCCATATCATCATTACAATTCTTTAGGGTACAATAAGCCTTGTGTTCTAATTCGATAGGCAAATGACAATTCTTTCCATACAAAAGCTTATAGGGAGTGCACCCAATGGGCGTCTTATGAGCGGTCCTAAAGTCCCATAAAGCATCGTCCAACTTATCCGACCAAGTTTGTCGGTTTTCCCCAACGGATCTCTCTAAGATCCTCTTCAAAGCTCGGTTTGAAACCTCGACTTGCCCACTCGTTTGTGGGTGATAAGCCGTAGAAAGCCGATGTGTAACCCCATATTTCCTTAGAACCCTTTCAAATTGGTCGTTACAAAAATGGGTTCCACGATCGCTTATGATCGCACGAGGGGTAACAAGCTTTTCAAGAACTTAACTACCACACGAGCATCATTGGTGGGCAAGGCTTTGGCCTCCACCCACTTAGAAAGGTAGTCAACCGCAACAAGGATGTACTTATTACCACGAGATTATGGGAACGGCCCCATAAAGTCTATACCCCAAACGTCAAAGATCTCACACACTTGGATGATATTTTGTGGCATTTCATCTTTTTGTGAGGCTTTTCCTTGTCGTTGGCATGCATCACACGACTTCACAAGATCTTGTGCATCTCGGTAAATAGTAGGCCAAAAGAAGCCGGCATCAAACACCTTCTTAGCCGTGAGATTAGCACCGTGGTGACCACCCGTGGGCCCCTCATGGAAAGCTCTAAGGATGTTAGAAGCTTCGGTGCCAAATACACAACATCGGATGATTTGATCCGCACAAGTTCGAAACAAGTAAGGGTCGTTCCAAAAGTAGAACTTGACGTCACGAAAGAATTTTCGTTTTTCTTGAGTCGTCATACCCTTGATGATGAAGTTACCTGCATGGTAATTTTCAAAATCCGCAAACCATGGGGTGGAAGAATCAAGCTTAGAATTCACTACACCAAGTGTCTCGAGCGGGAATGTTTCGGTGATTTCCTTCGGCTCGTAAACACTTTGGTGAGGATCTTCCAAACGAGAAAGATGATCGGCCGCTAGATTCTTGGATCCTTTTTTGTCAATGATTTTGTGATCAAATTCTTGAAGGAGGAGAATCCAACGAAGTAATCTAGGCTTAGCATCTTGTTTTTCCATGAGATACTTAATAGCCGAATGGTCCGTATATACTATGCATTTCGTCAAGACGAGATAAGGTCGAAATTTCTCAAATGCATACACCACGGCAAGGAACTCCTTTTCCGTTGTAGTGTATTTTAGTTGAGCCTCGGTCATTGTCTTGCTAGCATAGTGAATAGGCAAGAAGTGCTTATCATGACGTTGCCCCAAAACGGCCCCAATAGCGTAATCACTAGCATCACACATGAGCTCAAAGGGGAGGTTCCAATTTGGAGCAACAAGAATGGGAGCTTCGGTAAGTTTCCTCTTAAGGATATCAAAGGCTCGTACACAATCTTCGTCAAAGACAAAACGTGCCTCTTTTTCAAGAAGATGTGTAATGGGTCGAGAAATCTTCGAAAAATCCTTGATGAATCGACGATAAAAGCCCGCGTGGCCTAGGAAACTCCTAACTCCCTTAACGGTTTTGGGATGAGGTAATTTGGCGATTACGTCTACCTTAGCTTGATCTACCTCAATCCCCGCTTTCGAGACCTTGTGCCCTAAGACGATTCCACTTCTAACCATAAAATGACATTTTTCCCACTTGAGCACAAGGTTGGTTTCCTCACAACGTTTTAACATTCTCTCTAGATTCGACAAACACGAAGTGAACAAATTACCAAACACGGAAAAGTCATCCATGAAGACTTCCATCGTCTTCTCGATCATGTCATGAAAAATAGCCATCATGCACCTTTGAAAGGTTCCCGGTGCATTACAAAGTCCGAATGGCATTTTACGATAGGCAAACGTTCCATATAGACACGTAAACGTAGTTTTTTCTTGATCACGAGGATTGATGGGAATTTGGAAGTAACCGGAAAAACCATCTAAAAAGCAATAGAAATCGTTTCCCGCAAGACGCTCCAACATTTGGTCCATGAAGGGCAAGGGAAAATGGTTTTTCGAGTGGCTTCATTCAACTTACGATAGTCAATGCACACTCTCCATCCGGTAATGAGTCTAGTGGGAATCAACTCGTTGGCATCGTTTGGCACAACGGTCATCCCTCCCTTTTTAGGGACACAATGAATAGGACTCACCCAAGGGCTATCGGAAATAGGGTAAATCATTCTCGCGTCAAGGAGTTTAAGGACCTCCTTTTTGATGACGTCGTGAATTTTGGGGTTCACCCTCCTTTGACTTTAGATTGCGGGCTTGTAATCCTCCTCCTTTAATATTTTGTGGGTACAAAACTTGGGATCGATTCCCTTAATGTCGGATAACTTCCACGCAATTGCCCCTTTGTCCCAAAACTTGGGATCGATTCCCTTAATGTCGGATAACTTCCACGCAATTGCCCCTTTGTGATCCTTTAGAACATCGACAAGTGTGGTTTTTTCATCATTCGAAAGTTCCTTCGCAATAATAACCGGAAACTTGTCGTCCTCCTCCAAATAGACATATTCGAGGTGAGGAGGTAAATCTTTCAACTCAAGGATTGGTGGTTCCTCAAGTGAAGATTTGGGCTCGATACTCATAACCTCCTCGGGTGGAGGAAATGGGAAATCGTTAAGAAAATCCTTGATAATCGAGAAGTCCTCATCGTTGTCGAGGTCTTCGTTACAAGTACGTGGAACATTGAATTCTTCCAATGTAAAACCACCACCTTCAAATGGAGTGAAGGTTGGTGTCGAATTATCAAGATATGGATCTAACATAGTGGGATTGCCACTAGTTTCTTCATCACCAAACCCTAGAACTTCTTGTGAAAATTCCTCGCAAACCATGTCGATCATATCAACGAGGTTTATGGTAGCAACGGAATAAACATGAGAAAGTTGAGAATTTTAATTTGCGTTTATAACAAGTTCCTCGTCGTTGAAACGTAAGGTGATCTTTCTAGCATGAACATCAATTAAAGCCATAGACGTATCTAAAAACGAACGACCTAAAATGAGAGGAACTTGAGGATCCATGGGGATATCAACGACGATAAAGTCTACGGGATAGTAGAACTTCCCCACTTTCACAAAAACGTCTTCCGCCAAACCACATGCACAAATCGTGGAATGGTCGGCCATCTCGATAGACATTAGTGAAGGAGTGAGATTAGGAAGATTGAGCGACTTGAAGATTGCAAGTGGCATCAAATTAATGCTAGCACCAAGATCGGCCAAGGCATAGCATTCTTCCATATCTTGGATTGCACAAGGGATCAAAAATTTACCGGGATCATCGACTTTTTGAGGTATGCGATTAAGATAAACCGACGAACAACTAGACAATTGATGCAATTTCTCCTTGTTGTTCAACATACTCTTAAAGTTAGCGGCAAATCGAGGCATCATGACCAAAGCATCGGCGAAACTCACATTAAGGTGCAACTCACAAAACATTTTCATAAAAAGCTCAAATTGATAATTGTCGCGCTCTTGTCGTTTCTCCTTCCTAAGTCTCGATGGGTAAGGTAAGGGTGGTGTGGGTTGGGGCATAGGCATAGCCTTTGGAATCTCGGGTTCCAATGTTGGTAAAGGGTCGACCGTAGGTGTGGCATGAGCGGTACTTTGTGGGCTTGAGATATGCTCCTTTTCGACCACCACCTCGGGTTCTTCCTCAATTTCCTCCACTGTTGGAGTAATTGGTTGAGGAGTCGGTTCTTTAAGTGTCTTACCACTTCGTGTGGTAATCACTTTCATCTCTCCCTTCGGGTTTGATACGGTGTTACTAGGTAAACTACCCGAAGTAGAGGCTTTGTTCCCCATGACGGCTTCTAAAATAGCATTAAGCTTAACATCTTGACTAGCGGCTTTTTGGTCAATCCTTTGTTCAAGCCTAGCATGACTTTGTTCAATTTTATTGTTTTGACCTCTAATTTGATTAGAAAAATCATTTCTCATGTTAAGATTTTCCTTCACAAAATTAGCTAATTCCTTGGTGTTTTTAGCCGTGTCCCTAGCTTGACTAGCCAATTGCTCTTGAATGTTTTCCAAAATCTTATCATTTGCCATAGCGTAATTCAAAAAGTCCATTGGAAGTTCTTTAGTGTAAACATTTTGAAGACCTTGACTTGTGTTTTGAAAATTACGGTTTTGGTTTTGATTTTGCAATTGGCTACTACTTCCTTGATTCCCATAGTTGTTATTACCCTTGTAATTGTTTCTTTGATTGTTTTGGTAACCAACTAGATTGTTTCGATAATTGTTAGCATTTTGATTTGGTGGAAAACCCGGTGGAGTCAATTGATTAGTGCGGGGAACTTGACCGTTTTGGTTATAAGTTCCTGCGGTCGCGTAGGCACTCGAAGTGTTACCACCGTTGGTAATGCACTCGGAGTAATCGTGAGCTCCACCACAATACATACAAGAAACCTCAACCGCTTTAGCCGTAGCGGGAGTGGGTTGTTCACCAACTTTAAACTCAATTAACAATCCTTTAAGCTTATCAAAAATCTTATTCTCCAAATTAGCCTCGATTTGGCAAGCATCAACGGTATGTGAAAATGAAGGCGAAGGTGAAGATGAAGTCTTACGAACACTCGACGTGCTACGAGGACTATAAACCTTAGACCTATTCTCAATGATTAACAATGCTTCCTCGACCCGTTTTACACAAAAAACTACCACCCGCGGCGGCATTAAGATAATCACGCTCATGATCGTTCAAGTCATTGTAAAACGTGTCAATTTGATGCATGTCGGAAAAACCATGATGAGGACATTCGTGCAACATTTCCTTAAACCTATTCCAAGCCGTCGAAAAACTCTCATTATACTCTTGTGAAAACTTTGAAATCTCGTTTTTCAAATGCGTAGTCTTAGAGGGCGGAAAAAATTGGTTCACGAATTTTGAAACGAGATCCTTCCACGTCAATATATAATTGGGTGGCTCTTTCTCTAACCAAATTTTTGCGGGCCCCGCTAAGGAATACGGAAAAAGCATCATCTTAATCGAGTCGTTAGAGATGTCCTTAAACTTGCAAGTGGCGGTGAGACGATTAAATTGGAGAATGTGGTAATGAGGGTTGTCCTTTTCGTCACCTCGAAACTTGTTTTTTTGAATAATGGACAACAAACCCGTCTTAACCTCAAAAGTCTCCGCAAGGATAGCGGGAATCACAATCGCTTCTCCATAACCCTCGGTGGGTTCTTGAAGCAACTCCATCATAGTTCGATTAGCCATGGGTGCTTCTTTAACTACGATGGGTTCGTCAATAGGAGACTCCTCACTAGAAGGAGTGGTTGATTTGTTTCTTCGTTTACGTGCACGTCTTGCTTTGGAGCGAGTTTTCATAAATGTCACGTACAACGAGAGGGTGAGCAAAGAAGATTCTTTTTGGTGTTTTTATTTTTTCAATTTTTTTGTGGTTTTTGATTGTTTTTACTTTTTTTTGAATTTTGGAATTGTATTAAGTAGACCAAAATCTACAAATCTCCTCCTTAATCAAATCTCTCGATTAAAGAAGCCTCAAGGAATGAAAACGATCACGTGAAGTGAACGCTTTCGATGACTTTAGAATGTTGGTGGAACACCAAAACGTTCAAGAGGGTTTATTCAATGAAACCAAGAAAATATATATGATATGTAATAATACTTTGGGCGGCAAAACCCTCGATTAGCTTTCAATCTCAAAATACGCACAAGCAAGCGGAGAAAACGAGGCGGCGCGAAGCACTTAAGAGCCTTTTTTCCTTTAGGTCGTGAAATCAACCGCCTTATACCCACCTTATAGTTTGTATCTTTCAAAATCGAGCTTCACGAAAGTATTTATCTATTTTTGCCTTTTTCTTTGGTTTGAGATTCGAATACAATGATTGGGTAATGACCTCCCAAGTAAAGGTTGTGATTTCTCACGTATTTGGAGTACTTGTGAATTTATTGTTCTACGTATACAATATAGTAATAGTATTCACACAAAAAAATGAAAAACCGATAATACGTATTAGTAGAGTGCTACTAATACAAATACTATTATGGCTATATATAAAAACAACAATTCCAAATCAAAACACAACACGCCTCCCCGGCAGCGGCGCCAAAATTGATGTAGAGTTTTTACCCCTTTAGGAAAAGGAAGGCAAAATAGTGGCAAGCGTTAAGTGTCGGTTTAGGAAAACCAAGCACTAATGACCAATTAAGTTCAAGTTCGTTTCACAAGGAGGCTTAGTGTGTGTGTATTGAAATGATTATCTTTGTGATTATATTGAGAAAAAGAAAAGAAGAAATGAGATTAGAAGAGAATGACGATTACGATGACGTATTACAATAGGACGAAAAAGGCGTACACGTAAAACCGTAAAAACTCCCAAAAAATAAAATTTTAACCTAAAAATTCCTAAAAATTACTAAAAACCCACAATAATATTCTAAGAGTTTACAAAAAATCCAAACTTGCTAAAACCTTTTAATTAATTAGATAATGACTTTTTAATGCTAATTAAAGCCCTAAAAATCAAAATTAATTATTAAAAAGTCCCAAACAAGATTTAAAAGTTTGTAAACCTCAAAAATAACCTAATTAAGCTAAAAAGTATTTTTTTTTAAATTTTAAAACCAACTAAAACTATTTTTAAACACTTCAAAACTATTAAAATCAATTAAAGCTTAAATTAATTCTTGAAAATAATTGAAAAGCCCAAAAAATATTTGGAAAGTTACAAAATTCCTAATTAAGTGTCTATAATCTAGGAAAAATGTAAAAACTTAAAAAATCAGACTTTTAATTTTTAATTATAAAATAATATTAAAATATTCAAAAAAATTCAAAGTTTATAAAAAAATTCTAAAAAATTCTAAAAATCTAGAATAATGTAACTAAGACAGAAATGTAATCAAAAGTTTCCAAAACCTTTTTAATAATTTAATATTAATTTCTAAATTTGGTTAAAACCCCTAAAATCATAAAAAATCAAAAATAAGTTAAATTGGAAACTTTATTGGCTGTAAACCTCAAAAATATAATTAAAAACCCAAAAACTATTTTTCCAGATTTTTAAAATCCTTTTTCCTATTTTTAATTTACTTTTCAAAATTTAAACTTAAAATAATCCTAGAAAATTAAATAAACACGTGAAAAATAAAATTTTTGAACCAAAAAGTCCTAAACCCTAATAAGAACAGAGGAAAAATGTTAAGTTGTAAAAACCTAAAGAGAATAAGCTGGAAAAAGCTTATTTCTAAGCTGACTAGTTAAATAAGCTAAAAATAAATACTGCTTAAGTAATTAAAGTTCCAAGTGATAACCAGTCAAAGACCCTAGGGCAACTGGTTATCACGTTGGAGTGTGAGAGGAGTGGCACAGGTTCGAGTCCTGGCCACGTCCTTTTTACAAAAAACTTCTTTTTTTTTAAACTTATAGAACTCAAATCAGTAACCCTAATTCACTCCAAACAAACTTTTTATCAAATAAAGCAAGCTAGATTCAAGCTGCTAAATCAAAACATTGCCCAGTTTACAAAAGAACTGATGAACACAAAAATGAGAATCTTCACTTGTGAAGATAGAACAAAAGGAGCTTGTTCAGTGAGATTGCTGGTGTTTGATTGGACAATGGGGGCACTCCCACAACCAGTTGGGTTGTGGGAAGTCAATCAAACAAGAAAAACACAAAGTTACTTCACAAAATCATTCACAAAATCAACAAATAGCTTACTGATGAATGTTAACTGCTTACTGATGAAGGGTAACTATTACATGCACAAAAACGAATTTCAAGAGCTCAAATCTTGCACACAAGTGTACCAAATGACTTATAAGCTATACACAATCCTACTTAGACCCTACCTCTAACAGATTTAAGAACTTGGTGGTCAAATTCTCATGAAAACAAGCACAAAAAGCAGTTACTGATTTTAGCTAGTTTATGCCATTTTTTAACATGTAAACTTGTTTTAATCTTCACCAAACTGAAAACCAAACACTAAAATCACTTACTAACAACCTAATAAGTATGTTTAGACATATTTTAACCCAAAAATTCCCCAAGTGGCTCAGTTAACATGCAAATCCAAACACCCCTTAAATTTTCAGAAAGTGATTTTTGCAAATAAAATCAAGACAAACTCAAGCCAAATCAATAGTAACTCAATCTAACATGCATACAAACCTATGTGAGCATAATCAATCACTTAAACAAACATTTGAACAATTAGCAATCAAATTCATGCAAATTCATACAAAAACACTTAAATCACAAAATTGAAACTAAAAACAAGGAACAAGGAGGTACCTTGTTGGACCTACATCCAGGCCCAACAGTGACTGAAAAGTCACCTCCAAACAAGCCCGGGCTTGTGCTGATCTTTTCGATGTAGAAAGGAGCAAGGTGGGGACCACTGCAGTCCCAAACACCCCCTAAAATACTGCAAATGGATTTTGTGTCTTGTAAACCTGCTAAGAAAGAAAGTCCAAGGAAAAGTGGAGTGATACAAGCTATAAGCAATAAGCTAAGCTTATTGGTTAAACTAGCTTATGGCTTGTAGCTGAAAAAAAAAGGTATATAAAAAACGTGAGACTGATTTCTCTTTTGATTTTCTGAAACTTGCTAATGATAACTAAATCAACAAACACCTCAAACCTTACTTGAGCTTGATATTCAACAAGAATATCAGGCTCATGTAATCAGTTTAAAGCACTTGGATGAATAACTTAAGGAATTGATAACTTGAGTTTCCAAAAATAAACAAAGACTGAAAATGAGATTTCAACTTCAAAACTTAAAGATGCAATGGAAAAGTAAATATGGCTCTTTTGTTTCTCGTCAACAACTCAGTACCATTTCATTTCACTTTAAACAAAATTGGGTTTACAAGGCCGTGACCAAAGAGAAGGAAAAAAGAACAAGTAAAATGAAAATCCTATATGCCTTTATATAGAGGCTTACAATTTCATTCTAGAACCGAAAAGAAGCTTAACCCTAATGTAGATGAACTTCCCATCTTGCCCTTTGAGACCTTTTGAAGATTTAAATTTTGAATTTGGTTAAGAGCCCATGTGATGATCATTTGGATGTATGTGGGATGCCAGCAGTGTAGAAATGATCCTAGGCGTTCATTAAGCCTTTGGGAACAAGAAATAAACAAGTGCCTTGGATTTCCTGGCATCTTTTTGTTTTGGATTCAAAACGTGTAGCAGGGGACCAATGGGTGGGTTCCATGTTGAGGGTGACAGGTTTTTGGGAGTTGGGATTGGTTAAGGTGATGGTTAATTAGCAATCTAGAGAAGATAAAACAAAACCTCTTTGTTTTGGGTTTAATTAAAGCTGGGGATTTTTAGGGTTTAAGGGTGATTAAGGGGTTGTTTTAATCTGTTTTGGGGATTAAGAAATTTAAAAAAGTGTTTTTGGTGGGAAGTAATATTAAACTTGTTTTAATATTAAGTATCACTGGTGGGTTGTGACGTGGAGGAGTAGGCAATGGTGATTGGTTTATTTGTGTGAGTGGGTGACGTGTAAGGCAGGGAGTGGTGGAGGGTAGTTTGGTTGTCTGGGCAAAAATGGTCCTCAATCTTCCAAGTTTTGTTTACTTTGTAAAAACAGCCACAAAAACTAATTCCCTTTGTAAATAAGTTTGGGCAGTTTACACTTTTGACACAATAACTTTTCAAGCCATAAATAAGGACTATTCATGCACTTTTATGATATTTGAAGGACTGTTTTTGGCATTTTCTTCAATCTTCAAGGTTTTGACTTGTTTGTTAACTTCTTGGAGGACCAATATTGACAATTTAGTTTAGTTGAGGGACTAAATTTGCCAATTCTTCAAAGTTAAGGGTCCTTTTTGTAATTTTGACAAACTTTAGGGACCAAACTTGTATTTATGAAGATACAAGGGTATAAAGTGTCAATTCTTCCATATTGGAGGACCCTTCTTCATAATTCTTCAAATCTTCAAGGGTTTTCTTTGGAAAATTCTTCATTAGGGCTTGGTTCATTGTGCGGCTTCGTTCCCCGTGTTCGTTTTAGCATGATTCTTGTGATCTTTTGACATTTTCTCAAAATCTGTACCTAAAATACACAAGCAACAAACACAAGCATATATTTGGGTATTTTAATGATATTTAATGCATTTTAAGCCCTATTTGGACGATGAGACTATGTATAAAAGCAGTCTCATCAATAACCTGAAATACATGTGTAAAATCATCAACACAAAGGTTGAGCACGTCTATAGGTTTTACAAATCATTTTGAACACAAGCAAAGATTATAAGTTTGTGGCATACTTGAAGGCAACAAGCATCGAATTTGCATCAACAATAATAATTGTATATAACATAAATTGCATTAAGCTCATGGAACCGAGCCCTTAGACACTCCGTTAGGTCTAATAAGACAAGAGATTTATTAATTGTCGGTTACCTCCAGATTATTGGTACATTGCCGTATACCTGACTTCTCAATACAATATGTTCAAACTGTGTGGAGGTCGGGCCTAAGCTTCTATGACAAGTCCACACAAACTGAACCAGGGCGGCTTCCCCCATAGATCTATTAATTGTACTAGCGGTTAACCCATCATAGGTTAATTAAGGGTCCATAATTGAGGCTTTAACAAAGGCAATCACTTAATGCAATTCAAAGGCAACCACGGGTCCATTCATAGAGGGACAAGCATACCATAAAAATCTTGTGTTCCAAGTTTATAAAAACATGTATCCCCCCTCGCGGGTTTAAAAACCATTTACAAGATAGTATAAAAGCCAGGCTATAGAGTTACCTTAAATAATACACAAAGCTAGTAGTAGTAGTGATCGTCGAAGTGAAGATGCCTCCCAAATATACACATCAAAATCCGTCACCTAACAAATAAGGTGTGTGATTAGCAACATACTTAATTATCTCAAACATACTTAATATAATAAAATCAATGACTCAAAATAGTATGTACATAGACATGACCAATCAATGCAAGTGATTCCCTTCTAAACCCCACAACACATACTAGCTTTCCAAAACTATTACCTTTGATGTTGATCCATCTTAAGATGCCAAATAAACACGGTTCAAGTACCCAACATGGGTCTCCAATCTTAGAATATACACCCACACATAAGACTTATATTCTTTTAGAACTTTGAGAAGCTAGTAGTTTAGCCTCTCGCCTCAAACTATGACGCGAGGTTAAGTACCTGCCAAAAATATTCAGCCGGTACTTACCAAAAGTACACGCTGATTTACCATACCTAATCAACTACGTTTTCGACGAAACTTGGTGAAAACCTCACTTATAATCTGTATAAGACTCAGTTTAAATTTCATTCAATGATTCACATTTTAGAACCACCTGCTCGACACATCTTTAGACTTTAAAAACCGGATTGTTTTGCACACTTGCATCGTAAAACCATTTGACCTTGTTAAACATTTCCATTTACAAAATCGCCACTTGACTTTGAAAATAGGCTCCAAATTCTAAGTTTAGATCCCAACAACAGCCTTTGATCAGTTTTAAAACTCAACTTATAGTCCCCGAGATTCAATCCAAATATCAACAACAATTTCGTATTGTGTCAATACTCGTCTCCCGGTACACGAATAATCAAACTAGCATAACTTCCTCCTCGTTAGGAGTTAGAAGCTCTATCTTATATCGAAACGAGCGTCTCGACGACTACTACAATAATATCCAATAATACCAACACTTTCTCAAAGTTATACCCCCGAAAATCTGCCTTAACTCACTGATGTAAATTGACACTTTAAAAATCACATCAATACCCATTTTGACTCATTTTTAACATCATCCACCATTCAAATAATAACACCTTTATACAACACAACAATGGATCAAACACCATTGTTCTTCACTAAAAATCTTTGAAAAATAAAATTATTTGCATGTTATAAAAATTTATATCAAAATGATCACAAGATGATTATAAGGATGGGTCTAACCTTGGATTGTTTAGATTCAAGCTTAAAATTGAAATCAAGGGGTGTTTTGGGTGGTTCTTGGTCACGGCAAAGAGAGAAGAAAAGAGAAAGAGAGAAAGTTTGGTGGAATGTATGTGTTGTGTGTATAAAAATAAAAGGAAAATTCCTTTTATATAGTGGGTGAGGGTAGAAATTGCAATTTGTGCATTCTTGTGGACCAAAGTGTAAATATTAGTTAAAAAGCGGGAAATGACTTCCAATCAACTTTAAGAATATTTACGAGAGTCGGGTTTTGTCCCGGGTTCATAAAAATATAAATCTTGTTTGTTAAATCGATTGTTTTAATAACTAAACGCACACAAAACGAAATAATAAAGTTCGACTCGACTTAATACGTAATGAAATAAAAATTTCAGAAATATCAAATATCAAAATAATCGATACTAAAATATAATATTTGGGCATCCATTGGCATCGCGATCACTATTTGTACTCTTCAATCGTCACAACAATTAAATATAGTCACACATTATCGGTTTCAACTAAAACCGTCGAATATAATAAAACTCATCATTACTTAGAAATTAAAAATCCGTTATATAATTAGGATAAAATAATGACGTTAAGTTCAGGTTATTACATTGTCACCTCCTTAAGGGAGCGACGTCCCAGCGCTCGACTCACCTCATACTCGTATTGTGCACTACTCGGAAGGATGAGGGCACTTCTTATAAAAAAGTCCTCACGTTCCCACACCAATTTCGGTTCACTTTTCGAGTCACATCGCACCCTCGTAACGAGAAGTCTTACTCTGCTCTAAACCTTTACCAAGTCCGAACGATTGTCGACCACCAGATCCGCTGGTCCGCAATATTCACCCCGGCCCACAAGCACAAATCCTCGGAGCGGAATATAATCCCAAAGTACTCCAAAGACTCAAATATAGTAAATAAAGAAGGTGGTAAGACCCTTGTAGAGTTCCTCAACAGCATAGAGCTTGGGAAGCTCGGACCCGGTCAAGATCGGAACAACAAGTAGCACTCAAATAGCTTTAAAAGAAAACCTTTTCTCTTTCGTTGTTACAGCCCCTCTGTAATCTCATCTCCTTCGTCCTTCCCTCTAACTAAGCAAGCACCGGCCGAGCGCCCTGAATGAATAAGAAATTGACAGCAGAGGTAATTGCAAATTCTTATTCGAACGAGTTGAGTCGATTACACACCGGGGGTTGCTAAGAACTGAGGGACAATGCCCCTCTAACCTAAGTGGGTCTACCTGCGATGCAACAGGTACTTGAGCGGGCGGGGGGGGGGGGGGGGGGGGGGTTGGTTTCGTGCAAGGCCCTCGCAGCAGGAAGAGGTAGTTGTCATTTGAAAGAAATCGTCATTTTTCTAATAGGAACATGCTAAACAAAAAGAAAAGGGGTTGTTTTTCGTCGAAATAGGGGCCTGTTGACACACATCTCACTCAATAGGGAGAAAGAAGAAGCGATCAGAAAGAGAAAGCATCTAATAATGTAGGGCAGTCTTGTCCCTTTCCTAGATGGAGTAGCTGAAGAACGAGCTAGAAAGAGGATAAATTATTATAGCCAACTCAAATCAAGCAAGAGCTCGAAAAGCAGTGCACTGAAAACAAGTAGCTTAGGATCTTTGGTCGCATACAAGCTGCACAACACAATGAGCAGCAATCAGCCTTTGTGTCTCAGACTTCAGCTGCTTCTGATAATCGTTCCTCTCGCTCCAACTACAATGGAGCTCGCAACAACAATGGGCGAAATCAACAACTGATTTTCAAAAATCAAAGAACACGGAGCGGTAAAATCAAACTCATGGGTTGGTTAAGCCTAGTGAACTGCCTAGGCGGTTGACTAGGCATTTGCCTTGGCATATAGCCATGTTGGCCTTGATTTGGTGGAGACGGGCGAACCCGCTGTGACTGTGGTAAGGTTGCCTGAGGTGTTGTAGAAGCGGGCCAAACAACCAAAGTCGAATGTTGTAGCCTTGCTTCACTTCTGCAACACTCTTCCGGCTTGATTACCCCCTAAAGAGGAGGATATAGAAGCAGATTTAGTTGCAGGTAGGAGTGAGTCTACTCTGCAAAGTGGCTTTTCGCTTATCCCCATTTGGGAATGAGGAGATCCGACGTCAAGTGCAGGAATTACCTTCCCAGGTCTCAACGGTGTTGCATGTAGGTCGTGATGTGCATTGAGATGGTCGTCTCCTGCCCCCCCCCCCCCCCCCCCCCCCCCCGCGCCGGTGGGGAATCCGCTCCCCGGTTGCTAAAGATCTCGATCAAAGATCTTCACTGGTTCTTCTATAAAACGCAACTTGTCATCAAGCTTGTGATACCCAGAAACCGAGGTCACTTATCTTACCCAAATTACGCCTATTTTTGAAATTATTAAGAAATTTTTTTACTATATATTTTATCGTTATTGTTGAAACCAATGTTTGAGGTCGTAATCTTGACGATTGACGATTTAAGAAGAACGATGACGACTACGATCCCGACGGATGCCCAAATTTCTATGTTTATTGTCGTTTTATCGATAATATAATTTTTCGAGGATTTTACTTTCGGTTCGTGTTAAGTCGAGTCGAGTGCATTTTATTGCTTTCCGGGTGCATTTAAATTGTCCTAAAAGTATTTTGGAGTGCTCGGGATGACCCCCGACTCCTGCAAAAATTTCTAAGTCGACTAGTGAGTCATTCCCGCAAACATTTGAGGTCGTTTTCATACAAGACCAAAAGAATGCCAATATTGCACACAAGGACCTCCCAATTTTACAAAAGGGATAAACAACACACACACAACACAAACACACACTAAAATTTTCCACTCTCTCTCTCTTTTCTCTCTTTAGGCCGACGGCCAAACACCACCATACCACCACCATAAAAATTTTCTACTTTGTTTTAATTAAAACCAAGGTTAGACCACATTTAGATTAATTATTTCAAGTGTTTTGATGTGCTTTAATCCAACATGCATTCATAAAAAAATTTCAAGAATCAAATGGGTTTTTCAAAAATTTGTTTTGATGTTAATAGAGTTTATGCATGTTTAATTGGAGTGTAGGAGATGGATAATCACTCAACAAACCAACCAAAATCAATTTGGTTGGGGTGTTTTGATCACCCACACCCCACGGCAATATGGGGGTATTTGGTGGATCTTGGTGATGGATGTTTTTCTAGTGGGTTTATGTTTAATTCATGGTTTTAGATGTTTTTGAGTGGGTAAAGCTCATTGCATGTTTGATTTAGTGAATGGGTTTAAGGATGGATTTGGTATTTTTGGTGTTAAGGACTGATTAGGATGATTAGTAATGGTTAGGAGTGATTAAGTTGAGGCTAGGTGTCGATAAAATGGTTTGGAAACAAGTCTTGGGTTGATTTTGAGAAGGGTAATTTTAGGCAGATTGTTTAGGCTTGTTTTCATAAGTTTGACTTTGTAAACAGGTCATGAGACTCGTATATAGTTGTAGAGCGTCGTCTTAGCTTCTATTTGGTATAAGAAAGAGCTTACGACTCCTAACGAGTCAAAAGTTATGATGTTTTGAAATTTCGTGTACCGGGAGATGAGAACCTACATAATCCGAAATTATGTTTGGTTTTGGGTCAAATCCCGGGGACCATAGATATAGTTTGGTAATTGATTAAAGGTTGATTTTTGGTCTCAAACCTGCATTTATGAGTCTATTATTAGTATTAGGTGTTAAACGGGTCAATGATATATTTTAAATGGGTCAAACAAGTCCAACATGGTCAATGTGCAAAATCAGTCTGAAAAACGTATGTTTAGTAATATGTTGAGTAACGGGTCATAATAGTGAGAACTTTTAATGGGATTAAAAATGGGTTTTCTACAGGTCTTAAGGTATTTTTGAGAATTTTCCCAAATTTTATAAAAGGGTTTAAGTCTAGGAAAACAGCCCATACTTTTGGTAAGTATCGGCGAAAAACGTAAAAAGGGTAATAACGTTAATAACATAGATGAATAGTATAAAACTAGTAACAATTATCCGTTTGGTTTTGGCGTGAGTTTGTAATTATCACAATTGACTAATATGTACATATTATACAGTACTTGAAGTTTATAAATGAGATTTACTCATTACGCGTTATTGTTTGTTAGGTGTTGAATTCCCCGGGCATCCTCATCATCGTCAGTGATCGTCATTCGAAATCGTCGACTACTCTATATACATAAGGTGTGATTTGTAGCCTCCCTTACTACTGTTTTTAAATTGTTTTTACCCGCGAGGGAGATGCATGCTAGTTTTCTAAAATGAACATATGTCATGAATGATTGTTGGACCCGAATGTTGCCTTAAATTGTGTTGAGTACCTAGTTGCAAAAGACCCTATATTCATGAACTATTAACTATTGTTTAATCCTTGTGTGGATTGAAAATAGCCGCTTATACAATTGATAGTACTATGGGGTTGACGACCCTATCCGAGACGAGGGCTAGTACGTTGAGTACCCCCTGCGGACGGATAACTTGTGATAAGAGATAAGGTATAATTGCAACTGATGCCTTTAGAAGGGGCAATGGTTTCATCTTAATCACGTCGGTAATTATTACGCGGGTGATTGAGTTAACGGATTAGTGTCATGAGCTTAAACACAATTGTCATAACCTTGAAAATAGATTGTTTGATCGACAATTCTATGAATGATCGTGAATGATTTTTATAACACATATGTTCAAAATGAGATTATAAAACCTATGAATTCCACTCAACATTATTTGTTGACCCAATTTAGCATGTGTTTCAGGTAATCGATGAAGTATAGCATGGAGCGTGCAAAGGATGGGAGTTGTGTGTGGCTTGGCGTCTACTTGTTTTCCACCCATTATTTAACTTGAACACTTTTAATTTTCTGTCATGTTAACGAAAATGTATCTTTTGGGGTTGATATTCGTGGGGACCAAAACGCTAACTCTGTGTTGTATCATCTTGGGTTTTGGAAAACCGTAGACATGTATGTTTTTAACAATGCTTAATTTATGTTAAAACTTTTACGTCTCTTTGAGTCGTTTGATATATCTTGTGTGTGATGATAACTGCCTAGCACCCAAATGTTGTAGTTCCGCTGCGCATAGCATTTGTGGGGGTGTTAGAGATTGGTAATCAGAGCCACGAGTTATAGAGAACTAGGTCGTTTTGAAAAATCCTAAACTATAACTTTTGGTGTCGTAAGAAATTGTCCAAGCACACAACTATCCTGCATGGCTCCGGTAAGGTTTATTTTAGTATTGACGGTATAGATGTATACCTTTGAGTTGAAGTAATATATGTGGGTATTTATTACGTAGATATTGAACTACTATATGTAAACGTTGAAATTGTACGTGGAGTACTCGATACCGTAATTCTTGTATTACATATGCATGAGCATCATATTATCGCATTTTGGGCATGTGTACCACATTTGCATTGCATTTGCATGCATGTATTTATAAATATTGAATAGTAATCTTACGTACCCTCCAAAATTCTTTGTTATTGCAGGAATAGCCGAGGTACCGCCTAACGGAAATGGATACGAATACGTCGTAGGACACGAAGGGGGACCGTTTCCTCCGAACCCGCGAAATGGTGACAATGGATGGATAGCTCAAGAAGAAGCGATAGAGCCGGCAAATGACAGTGATGAAAGTGATGTGGACAACTTCACTGTTAGTGACGATGGTGGAGAGGATTCCGAGGAAGAGGATCCGGTGGATGATGGAATTCCAGCAAATGCCGTCGGTCAGACCGAGACCGAATTAGTTCAATCTCCAAATTCACCGAAGGGATATGAAGTGCCTCCGACAGGCCGATATGATCAGCAACCCGTTCGTCCCCCAATGGATAATTGTAAGGATTACCTGAGGACGGTGTCGGGGTTTACTCGAGTGAGTAATGAGTTTGTTGCGGAATCCAGTAATGCATCTAGATCGCATTCTATTCATGAAAATGTGGCGAAGGTCTATTTTCCGAGGCCAAGAAACTATTGGGATCCTGAGAATCGTTTGAGAAGAATGGATAGATTGATGTACGAGCGGTACGTGGTGGAAACTAGAGTAATCAAAAGGTTTGACGAGAATGAGAGGGCACATCAGAGGTTGTTGGCAAGAACTACAAGGGTTGAATTTGATGGAGTGGAAAATAAGAGTGATATTAATAGTTTGAGATCGATGATAGCAAACCTGAGTGCTAGTCTTGAGCAAGTTAGGGAGAATCAGGCGAGGTTGGCTAGGATGCAAAGTTTGGAGCATCGTGTTAGAGCATCCCTGCCACAAGATTGGAGATTTGTTGATGACTCGGAGATGGAGGCTAATGATTTCATGGTCCAGCCACCCGCTAGGGGTGTGTGTATCACTTTAGGGAATCAGGTAGCAGTGGAGTGTGGATCTACTTCTGGGACGAAGAAGGTAACTGAGTGTGGGCCGAATGATAAGGGAAAGAGGAAGATGGACGAGGACGAAGAAGACAGTGATGAAGAGCCCGAGGAGGATGAAGAAGAACCACCATCCAAGAGGTCGTGTAGATCACCACATGACTAGTTGCTTGTATTTTATTTTATCCTTTGATCGTTGTAATCGAACTATTTTAGACTCTTGTATGATGGTATTGTGATGAAAACCTGATGACTTAATTTTGATGGTGTATGGTTGTAGTGGCATTACTTGTCACAGATTTTGGTTGATTTATCAATGCAATCCATGTTTACCTTTCATAATCTATGATATGTCTTTAATTTGCTCTTTTGTGATGTGATTGATAAATATTAGTAACCTTGAAGTGATGTGTTGTTGTACTTATATTATGTCTTGAAAGAGAAATCCATCTTAATCTTGATGTGTATACTTACTTTGTTTTCTATTTTCCCTGTCTTTGCAGAGAGGTGTACTTGAGAATTCACCATGCCTCCAAAGCTAACAGCTAACAGTGTGAACACAATGATTCAAGAAGCAATTGCAAATGCACTCGAAGCGGATCGTGCAAACCGAAACCCAGATCAAGGTGGAAATGCAGGAAGACAGCAAGCCCCGAGGGAGTGTATTTATGCTGGTTTTATGAAATGCGGTCCCACGCAGTTTCGTGGTACTGGCGGAGCCCTAGAACTTTGAAGGTGGTTGGAGAAGATCGAAAGTACTTTTGAAATTAGCGGATGTTCAGAGGCAAATAAAGTCAAGTTTGCAGCTGCCACTTTTCTCGATGACGCCTTAAGTTGGTGGAACAATCAAATAGCCACTATGGGATTACCGGTAACAAATGCGAGGACTTGGACTGCTACCAAAGCTCTCTTGACAAAAAAGTTTTGTCCCGAAGAAGAGCTGGGTCAACTAGAAGATGAGTTAAGGCATTTGTCTTTGAGGAACAATGACATTACCGCGTATACAAGGAGGTTTAATGAATTGAGCCTTTTGTGTCCCGATGCCTTTGCTGATGATCACAAGAAAATGAAGCAGTACATCAAGGGTTTGTCAAGCAATATCAAAGGTGAGACAACTTCATCTAAGCCTGGGTCATTCGATGAAGCAGTCCAAATGGCTCACGCGCTAATGGATGTCAAGCTGCAAGATAAGAAGGACTACATTGCCGAGGGGAACAAGAGAAAGTGGGAAGCAGCTCAGGGTAATCAATCCCAAGGTCAAAACTGTGGAGGAAACCGTAACAACCAAGGTCAGAACCGCAACCAGCAGTTCAACCAGAGAAGAAATGATGGAATGAGGGCTGTCACTACCCCTGGAGAAGCTAAGGTAAATCTCCATTATGGTCGATGTAATTTGTACCATATAGGGAATTGCCCACCTGCGTGTGGCAAGTGCGGAAAAGCGGGTCATAGAATTGCAGATTGCCGAGCTAAAGGGGTGGCTACTGGGGCAAATGCCATGAAGGTGATGGTTTGCTTTGGGTGTGGAGAAAGGGGGCATAAGCAGGGGAACTGCCCGAAAGCTGGAAATAGGCAAGGAGGAAATAATGTTGCTGCTGTGTATCGAGTAGGGACTGCTGATAAACGGCAAGGCCCTAATGTGGTTACCGGTACGTTTCTACTTGACACTCGTTATGCTAGTATATTGTTTGATTCTGGTTCCGACAAGAGATTTGTAGATGTAAAATTTAGTCGTCATATCAATAGAGAACCGGTAATGCTAACGACTAATTATAATGTGGAATTAGCCGATGGGAAGATCGTTAGTACAAATTCTTTACTAAGAGGGTGTACCTTGAAGTTAGGGAATTATGCTTTTGATATCGACTTAATGCCTATAGAGCTAGGATCGTTCGATGTGATCGTTGGGATGGATTGGCTAATGGCGCATAGTGCCATGATCGTTTGTGGAGAAAGATTAGTTCAAATCCCGTTGAGAAATAGGGTTTAGACTGTGAAGGGAGATGAATGCACCTCTCGTTTGAAAGTGATATCTTGCTTGAAAATGATGAGGTATGTAGAAGATGGATGTGATGTGTTTCTGGCACAAGTTTCTAGTGAGGGTGACTTAGAGGCAAAGTTAGAAGAGGTACCTGTAATTCAAGAATATCGGGAAGTTTTTCCTGATGAGTTGCCGGGTTTACCACCCACCCGTGAAGTCGAATTTCGAATCGACTTGATGCCGGGAACTGCACCAGTTGCTCGTGAACCCTATCGATTAGCACCATCAGAGTTGAAGGAGTTATCGGATCAATTGAAAGAGTTGATGGATAAGGGATTTATTCGACCGAGCGCATCACCATGGGGAGCGCCAGTGTTGTTTGTGAAGAAGAAAGATGGGTCGTTTCGGATGTGTATCGACTATAGAGAGCTCAACAAGTTGACGGTTAAGAATCGGTATCCATTTCCGAGGATTGGCGATTTGTTTGATCAATTGCAAGGCTCCTGTGTGTACTCAAAGATCGACTTGAGATCAGGGTATCATCAACTGCGTGTTAGAGAGGAGGATATTTTTATAACTGCCTTTCGTACGCGGTATGGACAATTTGAATTCCAAGTGATGCCTTTTGGGCTAACAAATGCGCCTGCAGTATTCATGGACCTTATGAATCGAGTGTGCAAGCCGTATTTAGATAAGTTTATCATTGTATTAATCGATGATATTCTTATTTACTCCAAGAGCAAGGAAGAGCACGAGAAGCACCTGAGGAAGATATTGGATCTGCTGAAGAAAGAGAAGTTGTATGCGAAATTCTCATAGTGTGAGTTTTGGTTAGAATCTGTGCAATTCCTTGGGCACGTAATTGATAGCAAAGGAGTTCGCGTGGATCCTGCCAAAGTCGAGGCAATCAAGGAATGGTCGGCACCGACAACGCCGACTGAAGTTCGACAATTTCTTGGTTTAGTTGGGTATTATCGGAGATTCATCGAAGGATTTTTGTTGATTGCAAAGCCGTTGAAAAAGCTTACTGAGAAGAATCGGGTGTATGAATGGGGAGATGATGAAGAATTCGCTTTCAAAACACTTAAGGACAAATTGTGTTCTGCTCCGATATTGTCATTGCCAGAAGGAATCGAACACTTCATGGTGTATTGTGACGCGTCTCGTAAGGGTTATGGAGCTGTGTTGATGCAGCATGAGAAGGTGATTGCTTACGCGTCGAGACAATTGAGGAAGAATGAAGAAAACTACACTACGCATGATTTGGAATTGGGAGCTGTAGTTTTTGCGCTTAAGTTGTGGAGACACTACTTGTATGGGAGGAAGTGTGTTGTATTCACTAACCACAAGAGTTTGCAGCACATTTTAGACCAAAAGGAGTTGAATATGAGACAAAGGCGATGGGTGGAACTACTGAGTGACTATGACTGTGAGATTCGCTACCATCCTGGCAAGGCGAACGTTGTAGCGGATGCACTTAGTAGGAAGGATAGAGAGAAACCTTTGAGAGTCAGAGCATTAGTGATGACTGAGGGTGTTGATTTAACCGAAACAATATTGAAGGCTCAAGAGTAGGGATTAATGAAAGAAAATGTTGGTGCTGAGAATCTGGGGAGACTGTTGAAACCTCTTTTTGTGGTTAGGTCAGACGGGCTGAGATATTTTGAGAATCGGATTTGGTTACCGTTGTGTCCATCCGAGGAAGGAATGCCTGGAGTACGAGATTTGGTTATGAATGAGTCTCATAAGTCGAAGTACTCGATACATCCTGGAGCGAATAAGATGTATCATGATCTGAAGAAAGTCTACTGGTGGCCGAATATGAAGGCGAAGATTGCTCGTTACGTCAGTAAGTGTTTGACTTGTGCGAAGGTTAAAGCCGAACATAAGAAACCGTCTGGGCTATTGGTACAACCAGAGATCCCAGAATGGAAATGGGAGAGGATCGCTATGGATTTCGTGACGGGTTTACCTAGAACTCCTAGTGGATGTGATATGATTTGGGTAATAGTGGATAGATTGACGAAATCTGCTTACTTTTTACCTATGAAGAAGACGTACAGCATGGAGAAACTTGCCAGTGTGTACGTGAAGTAGATTGTTTGCAGACATGGTGTACCTTTATCAATCATTTCGGATCGTGATAGTAGGTTTACTTCGGAATTTTGGAAATCTCTTCAACGTGCGATGGGCACTGAATTGAGTTTGAGCACGGCCTATCACCCGGAGACTGATGGCCAAAGTGAACGAACTATTCAGACGATGGAGGACATGCTCCGAGCATGCGTGATTGATTTTGGAGGAAGTTGGGAACGCCACTTACCTATAGTGGAGTTTTCGTATAATAATATCTATCATGCGAGCATCAAGGTTGCACCATTCGAAGCGTTGTATGGAAGGAAGTGTAGATCTCCTGTGTGTTGGAGCGAAGTAGGAGAGAGTCAGTTGACTGGACCCGAAATGGTTTTAGAGACGACAGAGAAGATTGTGCAAATTAAGAACCGTTTACTTGCTGCAAGAATCCGACAGAAGAGTTATGCCGATAATAGAAGGAAACCGTTGGAATTTAAGGTCGGAGACATGGTTATGCTTAAGGTTTCGCCGTGGAAGGGTGTGATTCGTTTTGGGAAGAAAAGAAAGTTGAGTCCGAGGTATATTGGGTCATTCAATATTGTTAAACGAATTGGGCCGGTAGCATATAAGTTAGAATTATCGAATAAGCTTAGTGCTATTCGCGACACGTTTCACGTATCAAATTTGAAGAAGAGTTTGGCGGATAAGGAATTGGTGATTCCTTTGGACGAGATTCAGCTGGATGATAAAATGCATTTCGTGGAAGAACCAGTGGAAATTATGGACCGAGAGGTCAAGAGGCTGAAGCATTGTAGAATTCCCATTGTGAAGGTTCGATGGAATTCTAGGCGTGGACCAGAATACACTTGGGAACGTGAGGACTTTTTCAAGGAGAGATATCCTCATCTGTTCCAGCGGCACGAAATGTGAGTATAAGAAGAGGCGAGCGCCGGGACGTCGCTCTCTTTAAGGAGGGGTGGATGTCATACCCAGAAACCGAGGTCACTTATCTTACCCTAAATTACGCCTATTTTTGAAATTTTTAAGAAATTTTATTTACTATATATTTTATCATTTTGGTTGAAACCAATGTTTGAGGTCGTAATCTTGACGATTGACGATTTAAGAAGAACGATGACGACTACGATCCCGACGGATGCCCAAATTTCTATGTTTATTGTCGTTTTATCGATAATATAACTTCTCGAGGATTTTACTTTCGGTTCGTGTTAAGTCGAGTCGGGTGCGTTTTATTGCTTTCCGGGTGCATTTAAATTGTCCTAAAAGTATTTTGGAGTGTACGGGGTGACCCCCGACTCCCGCAAAATTTTCTAAGTCGACTAGTGAGTCATTCCCGCAAACATTTGAGGTCGTTTTCATAAAAGGCCAAAAGAATGCCAATATTTCACACAAGGACCTCCCAATTTTACAAAAGGGATAAACAACACACACACAACACAAACACACACTAAAAATTTCAACTCTCTCTCTCTCTTTTCTCTCTTTAGGCCGACGGCCAAACACCACCATACCACCACCATAAAAATTTTCTACTTTGTTTTGATTAAAACCAAGGTTAGACAACATTTAGATTAATCATTTCAAGTGTTTTGATGTGCTTTAATCCAACATGCATTCATAAAAAAATTTCAAGAATCAAATGGGTTTTTCAAAAATTTGTTTTGGTATTAATAGAGTTTATGCATGTTTAATTGGAGTGTAGGAGATGGATAATCACTCAACAAACCAACCAAAATAAATTTGGTTGGGGTGTTTTGATCACCCACACCCCACGGCAATATGGGGGTGTTTGGTGGATCTTGGTGATTGATGTTTTGCTTGTGGGTTTATGTTTAACTCATGGTTTTAGATATTTTTGAGTGGGTAAAGCTCATTGCATGTTTGATTTAGTGAATGGGTTTTAGGATGGATTTGGTATTTTCGGTGTTAAGGACTGATTAGGATGATTAGTAATGGTTAGGAGTGATTAAGTTGAGGCTAGGTGTCGATAAAATGGTTTGGAAACGAGTCTTGGGTTGATTTTGAGAAGGGTAATTTTAGCCAGATTGTTTAGGCTTGTTTTCATAAGTTTGACTTTTTAAACAGGTCATGAGACTAGTATATAGTTATAGAGCGTCGTCTTAGCTTCGATTTGGTATAAGAAAGAGCTTACGACTCCTAACGAGTCAAAAGTTATGATGTTTTGAAATTTCGTGTACCGGGAGATGAGAACCTACATAATCCGAAATTATGTTTGGTTTTGGGTCAAATCCCGGGGACCATAGATATAGTTTGGTAATTGATTAAAGGTTGATTTTTGGTCTCAAACCTGCATTTGTGAGTCTATTATTAGGCTTAGGTGTTAAACGGGTCAATGGTATATTTTAAATAGGTCAAACAAGTCCAACATGGTCAATGTGCAAAATCAGTCCGAAAAACGTATGTTTAGTAATATGTTGAGTAACGGGTCATAAAAGTGAGAACTTTTAATGGGATTAAAAATGGTTTTTCTACAGGTCTTAAGGTATTTTTGAGAATTTTCCCAAATTTTATAAAAGGGTTTAAGCCTAGGAAAACAGCCCATACTTTTGGTAAGTATCGGCGAAAAACGTAAAAAGGGTAATAACGTTAATAACATAGATGAATAGTATAAAACTAGTAACAATTATCCGTTTAGTTTTGGCGTGAGTTTGTAATTATCACAATTGACTAATATGTACATATTATACAGTACTTGAAGTTTATAAACGAGATTTACTCATTACGCGTTATTGTTTGTTAGGTGTTTAATTCCCCGGGCATCCTCATCATCGTCAGTGATCGTCATTCGAAATCGTCGACTACTCTATATACATAAGGTGTGAATTTGTGGCCTCGCTTACTATTGTTTTTAAATTGTTTTTACTCGCGAGGGAGATGCATGCTAGTTTTCTAAGATGAACATATGTCATGAATGATTGTTGGACCCGAATGTTGCCTTAAATTGTGTTGAGTACCTAGTTGCAAAAGACCCTATATTCATGAACTATTAACTATTGTTTAATCCTTTTGTGGATTGAAAATAGCCACTTATACAATTGATAGTACTATGGGATTGACGACCCTATCCGAGACGAGGGCTAGTACGTTGAGTACCCCCTGCGGACGGATAACTTGTGATAAGAGATAAGGTATAATTGCAACTGATGCCTTTAGAAGGGGCAATGGTTTCATCTTAATCACGCCGGTAATTATTACGCGGGTGATTGAGTTAACGGATTAGTGTCATGAGCTTAAACACAATTGTCATAACCTTGAAAATAGATTGTTTGATCGACAATTCTATGAATGATCGTGAATGATTTTTATAACACATATGTTCAAAATGAGATTATAAAACCTATGAATTCCACTCAACATTATTTGTTGACCCAATTTAGCATGTGTTTCAGGTAATCGATGAAGTATAGCATGGAGCGTGCAAAGGATGGGAGTTGTGTGTGGCTTGGCGTCTACTTGTTTTCCACCCATTATTTAACTTGAACACTTACAATTTTCTGTCATGTTAACGAAAATGTATCTTTTGGGGCTGAGATTCGTGGGGACCAAAACGCTAACTCTGTGTTGTATCATCTTGGGTTTTGGAAAACCGTAGACATGTATGTTTTTAACAATGCTTAATTTATGTTAAAACTTTTACGTCTCTTTGAGTCGTTTGATATATCTTGTGTGTGATGATAACTGCCTAGCACCCAAATGTTGTAGTTCCGCTGCGCATAGCATTTGTGGGGGTGTTAGAAAGCTGTATCACACCTAAAGGGATGAATAAATCCTTATCAACCAAACACTCCTTCAAGCCCGACACACGAAAATTTTATGAATTACACGAAGCTTATTCGACGACAAGAATAGATGACAGGATTTTCGGGTAAGTCCAGTTAAAAGGAAGGTTGCAATTTAAAGGATAGCCAATGGCCGGATAGCCATGGACGCATATCCCAAAAATAACAAGACAATATTTTCGTCATCAGAGTGTGCTCACACGCGGATCCTTACTCAAAAGATAATACAAGACACCATCTCACTTTCGTCCACGCGCAATAAAGTCTCAATAAACATCGTCGTTAAAAGTCAAAAAGATATTACATGGTACATTTTCGCCATGATCGGACGTCATTGGATAATTCCGTCTCAAGTTCTCACAACTTACGATCATTCGGCTAGATCATATACCACATAAGTACATAAAAAGAAAAGGTCGTACATAACATAAAATATAGATCTCTACCGTTGATCATCAGGAAACCTTGAACAAATCCTTGATAATAACCACTTGATCTCCCGAGTCTTTCCACTTGTGGTGTCGGCTACATCATATTCCTCGAGGTGGTAACGAATTTATTAATTCCAGTCATTAAGAGATTAGGTCCATTGGTGAAGATTCTCAATATAATAGGTGTACCGACAGCTTCTGCTCTAGTGCTCAAGGTGATGCATCATATTCCTCGTTTATTCGTCATACTAGACCCCAAGAGTTTCGTCATCATGAAAACTCTTTGGTGACCCTTTGATAGTAGCAAGCAAAATTACAAGAGCTTCATATCCATGATAAGTTGCCGTTGATAACTCGATCCTCGGTCAATCCAGAAATACACACATAAATCCTGGTGACGCTTAAACAAGTCGCCTATTCTCAGAACGGTTATCGGTTCTTAACAATATGCCTATAAAGCTCGCGATCATCGTGACACCTTAGAAATGGTCCATTAAAACAAATCATCACTCGAGAGAAGTCCAACGAGTTACTCGTACATAAATGATAATCAACGATCATCATAATGACGACGACACTAAATGATTCATATCAACGAAACATGATTCGAAGGAAGACGTACGCACACCAAACATCCACAAATCTAGCCAGACATACTTGGGCCCACTCATTTATAACTCCTTGTCTACATCAAAAAGGCGTCCCCTTTCATGTATACAAGATTTTATAAATTTACGGTTCGGGAACTTTTAACTTTTGTTATCCCTATATTTTATATAGTCGAACAAGAATGTAATAGTTCATCTTAGTCGTTAAAGGTCTTGTATTGTAATAGGTTACTCGGACCGGGCTTGGACTTTAAGCTAATATTGTCTAAGTTAGGGGCGTAAGCCCAAGTGTAAGCCAAGCCTGGCCCATGGAAACAAACCCACGGCCCATGGAAAGCCCATTGGTTCGTGGGTATATATACCCTCTTCCATGTGTGGAAGAGGGTGTTGGTTACATTTACTTTCTCTCTCTAGTAAACATTAACCTTCCAAAATCTCTCTAGTTTCTCTCTCTACTTTTCTTCTCTTTCTCTCTCTAAATATCTCTTCTAAATCTTGTGTTATAGATTGATATGGGATTAACATTTGGTATCAAGAGCCTATAGTGGATAGGTGATTGAAGATTCGTGTTTGTGTTCTTGATTTTCGTGCCTATTTTGATCTAAATCTTTCGAACCAAAAATATTTTTTGTGTTTTTAATGGTTTTTTCTTGATACAAATCTTCTACATAGTTGTGGTAGAGATTTGGTATATTTAGTTTGGCTAAAAACACAAAAAATTTTGGTGTTTTGATCATTTTTTGGCTTAAAATCTTGAATTGGTTGGGTTTTGTCCGAGAAAAGTGGGAATTTGGTACTATTCCGACAGGTTTTCATCGGAAAAGGGTCTTACATTCTGATAGATATTCCGATATCTTCCATCAGAAAAGGGTTTACGTATTCCGATCATTATTCCGATAAAGTATTCTGATAGGTTTGGTGATCAGTTATTCCGACAGGTATTCCGATAGATCTTTCCGACAGACATTCCGATAGGTATTCCGATAGTACTTTTCGACAGGTATTCCGATAGTACTTTCCGACAGTTATTCCGATAACTTTCCAACGTACATTCCGACAGGTATTCCGATGGACATTCCAACAGGTATTCCGATGGACATTCCGACATGTATTCCGATGGATATTTTGTTCGAGTAATTTTTAGACTTAGCCACTATCTAGACTAGTCAAGTAAAATCAAATTTTTTCCCTACTAGTTTCTGGATACTTCTAACTCAACTTCAAAATTTGGCGATACAAAAATTTTCGGCTTACCGTTTTGTCGGACTATGGAATTTATTGTCGGACTAAGAAAATTTTTTTGAATTTTCGGAATTTCAATTTCAACCACAGTCAAATTACAACACATCCACTAAGATCCTCATCTATTCACAAGTAATCACCATGTCTAATAACAACAACAACAATGCGACGGCTAATCAAATTCGTTTGGAACAAGGTGGCAATGGTAATCCACCTGTGCTCACTGCCGGTTGCTACGTTCAGTGGAGATCTCGTTTCCTTAGATTTCTCGACACTAAGGAGAACCGAACCGCTCTTCGTCATTTCCTTGAGAATCCACCTTCAGTTTTTGAATTCAGACCAATTACCACACAAGCAGAGGATGGTACTTCATCAACTACACGAGCTATGGAGGATTTCGACACATGTCCTGCTAAGAAAAAGAAACTCCTCCAAGCAGAAGCCGATGTTGTTAACTACATACTCACTGGGATTGATAACGATATCTATTCCACGGTTGATGCATGTCCAAATGCTATGTAAATATGGAATGCAATTCATGGATTAAAGAAAGGTGAGTTGATAAATGTTCAAGATCTCGAGACTAATCTACTTTGGGAGTTTGGAAAATTCACATCCGAAGATGGTGAATCCATTGACTCATATTACTCAAGATTCTACAAAATGATGAATGAGCTTGTCAGAAATCAGTGCACCATCTCCAATCATCATGCCAATGTTCAGTTTCTACTTCAACTCAAACCGGAATGTCAAAGGTTTATGACTTTGGTCAAACAAAGGGAGGATATCAAGACTATATCTTACCACAAACTTTATGATATATTGAAACAACATCATAATGAAGTGAATGAATTTAGGGCTGAAAAGGCAGAACGATCTGCGAACTCTATTGCTTTTGTGGCTGCTACTTCAACAAAACCCGTTCCCCATCAACAACCACCTACACATTCCTCAAGGTCATCCAGCTCATCCACCAAACCTCTAGCTACTGCTAGAAACAAAGCAAAAGCAATTGTCCCCACTCTACCTCCAAAGTATGACACTGAGTCAGATGGAGATAGTGATGATGAACAAACTTCAAGGGACAAGAAGATTGAAGAACTCATGTCTTTACTCACCACAACTTATAAGAAGATCTACAAACCTACCAACAACAACCTCAGATCATCATCCAATGCTAGATATAAGGAAGTTGATCATGCACCTCGGTATGATCGTGATGCTAAGTATGATAATCAGAGGATGCCGAATCAAGTTGGGGCTAGAGATACTGTAGGCACTCCGGTTGTGCAGAAGACTGGGATTCAATGCTTCAACTGCAAGGGATTTGGACACATGGCTAGGGAATGTAAGAAGCCAAAACGGGTTAAGGATTCGGGATATCACAAGGAAAAGATGTTGTTGTGTAAGAAAGAAGAAGCAGGAATTCCAGTCACAGCAGATGAAGTTGACTGGCGTGATGACACTGATGATGAAGCCGATGATCAAGAGTTGGAGGCACATTATGTGTACATGGAAAAGATTCAATAAGTGATTCCAGATAATGCTGACAATTCTGGACCTATCTATGACTCTGAGCCAATTGAAAAGGTACCATCAAATGATAACTATAATGTGTTTGCTAATGAACGACGGCATGCTGAGCAACCCGAAAGCATCAATGACACATATGTAATGTACATGGAGGATAGAAATATCTCTACGGATTCACAGCATATGTGTAATGATGACGGAAATGCTACTCAGGATACTGACTCGGAAGAGGACCGTGATTTTCTTGCGTCTATTATTGATTCTTTAAAACGTGTAATTAGTGAAAACAAAGAGGCTAATAAACGTCTGATGCAAGCAAACACATCCTTAGCCGAGGAGATAGACACGCTTAAAGAGTGTGATTATGTAAAAGAAGATGTGATTATGTAAAAGAAGCTGATCGACGAGTTCTAATAGCTAATGGTTTGGTATATGAACGTAAGGTGCTCAACGAACAATATTGTTCTGAAGTAACACACGAAATTCATATGGCAAAACAAAAGATATCGGAACTTGAAGAACAACTGCTGCTACATAAACTCTAGATTACTGAGTTAGAGTCTGTTAACAAAGAACAAACTGAGCGTTATAAAACTCGTGAAGAAAAGGATATTGAAAAAATTCTTGATTTGGAAAAGAGAGTCGAAACGTTAAACAACATTGTTTACAAAACGGGTCAGTCTATTCAAACTATGAATGTGCTCAATAGAAATATGAAAACGAGTTTTGTTAAGCCTGAATATCTAAAGAACGTTAAATCTATAAAGCCTGGTCTTTATGATATCGGTTGTTATGTTGATAATCTTGCTCTTATGCTTTCCCCTGAGTGCGACGAAATCCTTTGTCATCAAGAAGAAAGTCGATCAAACTTAAGTGATTTGATAAACCTTTCTCATTCTAACAATCATATTAAGTTTGTCCCTCAAAAAGAACTTTCAAAAGAACAAAAGATGTATAATAGTGTTCCACCACCAAGTGATGAACCACAAAAGAAAGTTTCTTTAAAAAGGTGTTTCAAAAAACAATCAATTTTGTTAGGAAATCGAATTTTGGATGAAAAACGTAAATGGGATGAGAAAAGAAAAAGTGTTCAGCAATTTGAGTTTATAAAACAAGGGGTTTTAAATTTGTACAAAGGTGTCGTTAACTATGAAAAAGTTTCTAGGGATACCGTTTGGAATATTAAACCTAACCCACAAGTAGAATTCGTCATTCAACAATGCATTGTTCCAACCATTGATGATCTTTCAAAAAATGTGGAAATGTTTTATAACTCTCTCACTGAGGAAATGTTAACTGATTTAAGTTATGTTAAATCTCTTGAAGATGAAGTTGATTTTCTTCAAACAAAATTAAAGACACAAGAACACCAACTTTCTAACGAAATTGATCGACTTTCAAAGGAATATTTCTGTGCCGACCATATGAATGTTATACTTGGTGTGTATACCGATCTTGATCAATATTGTCATGTAGCATGTCTAGTGTCAGAAACGGACGAGAAATGTCGCAATCTTGAAGTAAAGCTTTCAAAACAAATTCAGTCATATAACAAACTTTCGAAAAGTTTTTCCTAACTTGAGAAACACTCCATTTCTCTTGAACTTCCTTTACAAAAAGGTGATAAATCTCATAATCATAAAAAGTGTAAATGGCAGCTTCTTCGTTTCGTCAATTAAATGAAAAAGCTTTTGAAATAAATGATTTGAAAACTCAGCTACAAGAAAGGGACATAGCCATTAGTGAGTTACAGAAACTCATTGAGAAAATGAAAGGAAAGTCTGTTTTGGGTATACCATCCACTGTTCGTCAACCTAATGCGGTTAAATGTCCTAAATCATCTATTTTGGGACAATCCCCACAGACTTTGCCTAAGATAGGAAATGATAAGAGTACAAATTTGATAGCACCTGGAATGTATAAGATGAACACTAAGTCCACTCAAACTAGAACATCGCGGTTACCTCAAAATATTAAGAAAACTAATCAACGTGTGTCTTCTTCTACAGGAGTAATCCCCACTACTAGCTTTAGCGGACCACAGCTTAAGAGCACTAGAATGCAAGATTAGGTCATGCCTAACAATAGTCAAGGAAAGAAGTTGGAAGTAGAAGACCACCGTAGGAATTTTAAGTTTTCTAAGAATAAAACGTCTGTAACTGCATGTAATGACAGTTTAAATGCTAAGACCTCGAATGTTGAATTTGTTTGTGTTGAATGTGGAAAATGTGTTCGTACTTTCAATCATGATGCTTGTGCTCTTAATCATAATTACGTGAATACTAGAACTAGGAAGCCTATTCTTGTGCCCACTAGTACTAGAGAACCCACAAGAACTTTGAACCAATCCACTGATCAACCACTTAAGAAACTAAGTGCGTTAGACTCCACTACTCTGCGTAAACAAAACAGATTAGAGAAGCTATATAAGAACATGATTAGGACATGTACACGGGGGTATTCGAGATTTACACCACCCAGATACAAATGGGTACCTAAGACAACCCCTATTCTAATTGGGTCTATGAATGTTAGCTTGCCTTTAGAATCTAGGCCTACTACTATTTTGGAACCCGTTTCCATAAAGGGCTCCCATTTGTCAAATGCTACATTGTCTTCTAATTCTTCTGCATCTCGTCAAAATCATCCTATTCATAATGGACTCCGGGTGCACAAAGCACATGACAGGCAATCTCAAGCTTCTCATTAACTTCGTGGTAAAGTTTCGGGGTACGGTACGGTTCGGAAATGATCTGTTTGCACCGATACTCGGATACGAAGATTTGGTTCAAGGGAATATAACTATCAAAAGGGTTTATTACGTCGAGGGACTGAATCACAATTTATTCTCAGTTGGTCAATTTTGTGATGCGGATTTGGAAGTGGCTTTTTGGAAATCTACTTGATATGTTAGAGACTACGATGGGAATGACCTTCTTACAGGTTCTCGTGGTTCTGATCTCTACACAGTTACTTTTCAAGACACATCTTCAACAAATCTAATTTGCTTAATGGCTAAAGCTTCATCATCTCAAGCATGGTTATGGCATCAACGATTGTCACATCTCAACTTTGACACCATCAACTTGCTTTCGAAGAATGATATTGTGACCGGTCTTCCTAAGTTAAAATTCGTCAAAGACCATCTTTGTTCTTCTTGTGAGTTGGGGAAAGCAAAATGAAAGTCTTTCAAAACAAAGACTACCCCAAGCTCAAAAGGATGACTAGAACTTCTACACATGGATTTATGTGGTCCCATGCGTGTAGAGAGTATTAACGGGAAAAAGTATATTCTCGTAATTGTTGATGATTACTCTAGATACACATGGACTTTCTTCTTAAGGTCCAAAGATGAAACACCAAATGTTCTCAAAAACTTTCTCAAGATGATACAACGCAATCTTCAAGCTCAAGTCTTAACCGTAAGAACGGATAGGGGTACTGAATTTTTGAACAAGACTTTGCAATCTTACTTTCAAGAAGAGGGCATCGAACATCAAACGTCTATTGCTCGAACTCCTGAACAAAATGGCGTTGTCGAAAGACGGAACCGTACTTTGGTTGAGTCAGCTCGAACAATGCTTTCTGCTTCAAAACTACCAATATTCTTCTAGGCTGAAGCAATTGCAACTGCCTGTTATACTCAGAATCATTCTCTCGTCATCCCTAGACATGAAAAGACACCTTACCACATCATCAATGGCAGGAAACCGACTGTCAAATTCTTTCACGTATTTGGATCTTTATGCTACATTCTTAAAGACAGAGAGAATCTCGACAAGATGAAAGAAAAAGGTGATGCATGTATTTTTGTGGGGTATGCTACATTGTCGAAAAGATATCGAGTTTACAACAAGAGAACAAAGATTATTGTCGAAACAATTCATGTGAAATTTAACGAATTGCCACAAATGGTACTTGATCACAACGGCTCAAGTCCCGAACCTCAATGTCCAGCAATGGCACCTACACACAACAGTGTACTTCCAATGCAAGAACGTCAAGAAAGTACTCCTACAGCAGAATCGACGGATACGGTACAAATAAATGAGTTGGTTGATTTATATGATCCAATGTTTGATGAATATTACTATGGAAACAATCAAGTTGTGCAAAGCCTTCCGCTGTCAATACTGCTGATGCACCCAAACAAAGTCAACAAGACACAACTGCATCTACTTCAGCAACCGTTGCTCAAGAGATAATTCCATTAGATACTCAACAAACTTAAGAAACTGTCATACAACCAACCTCGCCAACCGTCAATGCTGAAGGAAGAAACAACAATTAAGCAGTCGATGCACAACCTGATGAAGAAGAATTTATCAACCCGTTCGGTACACTGGTACGTGAAGTCGGACAGTCTTCTACTCAACATGTTGATCCGTCCAACATGCATACATTCTACCAACGATATACATCCACTCACCATTGGACACGTGATCATCCATTGGAACAAGTCATTGGAAATCCTTCTAAACCAGTTCGAACACGCAGACAACTCGAAACCGATGGTGATGTGTGTATGTATGCACTCATCGTGAGTTCAACTATACCTACAAACATCAAACAATCCATGACTGATCATGCGTGGATTGAATCAATGCAAGAGAAAATTCATCAGTTTAAACGCCTAAAAGTTTGGGATCTTGTTGACAGACCCTATGGAATGTCAGTTTTAGATTTCAAATGGATCTGGAAAAACAAACTGGATGAAGAACAAACCATCATCAAAAAACAATCTCGTCTTCTGGTTAAGGGATACCGTCAACAAGAAGGCATAGACTACGGTGAATCATTCGCTCTTGTCGCTCGTTTGGAAGCAGACAAGATATTCCTTGCTTATGCTGCACATAAGGGCTTCACGGTTTTTCAAATGGACGTTAAAACTGCTTTTCTCAACGGTCATTTGAAAGAAGAAGTGTATGTGAATCAGTCGGAAGGATTCATCGATCCTCATCATCCTAACAAAGTCTACCGTCTCAAGAAGGCTGTATATGGACTTAAACAAGCTCCAAGGGCATGGTACGAAGAACTATCAAACTTCTTGGTTTCCAAAGGATTTTCCAAAGGTTCTATTAATGCTAATATCTTTACTAATAAATATGGGGATGACATACTACTAGTGCAAGTTTATGTTGATGACATTATTTTTGGTTCTACGAACCCAAAACTTTCAAAACGTGTTGAAAAATTAATGCACAGCAGATTTGAAATGTCAATGATGGGGGAGCTAAAATTCTTTTTAGGCCTCCAGATTCATCAATCCCCACGTGGTATCTTCATTAACCAAGCTAAGTATGCTCAAGAGATACTTAAAAAGCATGGTATGACGTCATGTGCTCTCGTTGGTACACCATTGTCGACCAAATCCCTAGACGATGACTTGTACTCATATCCCGTAAATCAAACGCGATATCGCAGTATGATCGGGTCACTTATGTACCTTACAGCCAGCAGGCCTGATATTCATCATGTCGCATGCTATTGTGCACGATATCAAGCCAGACCTACTCAAAAGCACCTCAAAGAGGTTAAACGGATCTTTCGGTACCTTAAGAATACCATTCACATGGGACTCTGGTATCCGAAGGAAACCGGTTTTCATCTAACAGCTTTTTCAGATTCTGATCACGCAGGTTGCCTTGATAGTTGCAAAAGCACTTCTGGTAGCATACAATTTCTAGGGGAAGACAAGCTTGTGAGCTGGTCGTCAAAGAAGCAGGATTGCACTTCGCTATCATCAGCTGGCTCTATCCGCTTGTTGTGCTCAAGTCCTCTGGATGATAACTCAACTCACGGATTATGGCTTCCACTTTGATAAAATACCTATGTATTGTGACTCAAAGTCGGCCATAGCCATATCTTGCAATCTGGTTTAACACTCCCGTACCAAGCACATCGCAATCAGATATCACTTCATCAAGGAACAAGTGGAACGTCGTCTCGTGGAATTATACTTTGTCAGAACTGAGTACCAGATAGCAGACTTGTTTACAAAAGCCCTATCACAAAATAGGTTTCAGTATCTCGTTGGCCGTCTTGGTATGAAGTATATGACTCTAGAAGACTTGGATGTTTTGGAAAATGAAGCTGCTTAATATTCTCTCAAAATGACTTCTAAGCGCATCACAGCTTAGGACTCGAACCTCAACTAAGGAACATTTATCTCGGACGATAACTTATCCTTTTCAACGAGAAATTCATATTTCTCGGTCATGAGCTTCTCATAAAAACATTCAAAGTTTTTAAGTTCATGAAAAACTATTTCTAGGTAAATGTCAGCTTAGACCTCGAACTTCAACTTAAGGAAAGTTTATCACGGACGATAACTTATCATTCACAACGGGAAATTCATTTTTCTCGGTCATGAGCTAGTCACAAAACAATCCAAGTTTTGAGCTCATGAAAAGCGGACCCGACAGGGAAGTGTACGTTTCAGTGCGCTTTCCCTAAGCAATAGAAGAGAAGTCTTATATCCTGATTATTTTAAAACCGTTGAACACAATTTTTCAAGATTTTCTCAAAAGGTTTTTCTAAATCTTTCAAAATTGTGTTTCTAAATCTTTCAAAATTGTGTGTTCAACACTCCCTTCCTCATATGTGGTTTTTATATCTCAAAATTGTCATATGTTATTTTGATCAATTTTTTAGGGGGAGCGTTTTAAAATCAAGCCTTTAATGTTGTTGGGGTACATCTCTGAAATTTTCATATTTTATGTATCCAACACATTCCGAAAATGATATGAAATTTTCAAATGTAATATATTATATCGGAAAAGGCAACTCATCTCCGTACCTCAACATATTTTGTGGTGTCGTTTTTCCAAGATTTTGTCAAAATTTGTCTCAAGACACACATATATTGTTGACGGGGAGCAACCCGACTTAATGTTCCATCATTTATGCGTGCTCACATGTTTCTCTCCCAATCGATTTTAGAAATTGTCATATTTTAATCCATTGGTATCTCTAATATTATGTTTTTATATTAGAGATAGGGGGAGAAAATGTGATTAAAATGTAATATATCGCAACATGTGATCTTAAAGACTCAAGTGAAACTCTTTCCTTCACATGCTAAACTATTTCGTATATCGATGCATGTGTGTAGGGGGAGCTTTTCGGAAATGTAAAACTTTCAAGTGTTAAAAGTTTTGATTTTTATCAAACACTTTGAATGGTTTTCAATGGTTTTATGGTTAAGATCTTTACCTAAAACAACCTACTATCCACGACGGAATGATGGAGTCAAAAGGTGGTTTAGGATAGGAAACTAAGTTCTATGATCCAACCAGAACCGGAGGGATCTACCCAAGGACATTCCATAGCTAGAAATAGTTGTCCTTAGGAAAGATGGAGTTGAATGAAGCTGAATGCGGACCAATTACGTAAGTTGGCACTGGAACAGTCACAACAAGGTGCTAGTGATGATGTATTAGTAAGCATTGAAGGAGTTGAATATTCCATGCAACTTAGGTAGAAACCGGGTTAACACATCTATCGAAGATAAGTATCATGGACCCACTGATGTGATGCACAACCCTTCCCCAGCCATTCGAGTTTCTCTCAAAAGAAACTTCTCTCAATGTCACGGAGATCAACACGTATCTATTGACTTTCTCACTCCGAGGTAGTTAATATTGAAAAGGTGGCAGTCTACTCCATCCTCCGATTACCAAAATGCACTTATTGAGTCTAGAGCCAAAACGAGATCTATCTATCATCTCATTAGGACACAATTGAGTCCTGCGCATTATCCTTGTGATATTGCCAGAACATCTGAGTGATACGATTCACAATGAAGATGGAAATCCTGCTTGAGCCAGCATCAAACAAGCTCATGGTAGGTAACTTGTGCGATTCTACACGAATCAAACTTGTGAGAACTGGAAAGCAACTAAGTTTGGATTCTTAATTGATTCAAACTTGATTCCATGTTTCTTCGCAAAATCCATGTGATCTTGCCAGAACATTCAGAGTGACACTCATTAGTGTTCACAGTGACGAATGGAAATCCTTCCAGTGTCAACATCAAACAGCACTACGGTAGGTAACTCACTAGATTCTCTATGAATCAAGCTTGTGACAAACTGGAAAGCAACAATGGTGTGATTCTTATTGAATCAAACTTGTTCCAAGAATTCTGAATTGACAAATTTAATCAGACGGATAATTTATCTTTATGATTCACACTTTACGTTCGCAGTCTGCTTTGAGACGGTCGAGTAAAGAGAACTGGCTACTACCGCCGGGAAACCCTGTCAAGGAGATTCTTAATCGAATCTACCCGATCACAGGTACGGTATCTAATACCGTCTAAACGGTCTTCGCCGACCGGAGGTTAAACGCTACCGAGTTAGGATGAAATGTTCAAAGCCATTTTATCTGTCTCTATATATGTTTCTGCATATCAAGAAGGTGGCATAGCTGTGTAACCGATGTCGATTCAGAAGTCACAAGAGCACAAGATGGCGATAATCAAGATACTTAAGAATGTAAGAATGTAATAGGTCATCTTGTCACAAGAGCTCAAGATGAACACTATCAAGAATAGATTGAAGATCTCAAGCACTCAAAGTCAAATGACAAATGCTCAAGATAAAGATCACAAAAGCATGAAGGAACAAAGCCGTTACAAACAAGATCAAGACCAAGATACAAGACCAAAGCAGGAAGATCTCCTCTACAAGAATGTATTCTCTCAATCATCTTATGCTTTTTAAGCTTTTTAAGATGACCGATACATTGGGGGAGATTGTTAACCCTATATTTTATATAGTCGAACAAGAATGTAATAGGTCATCTTAGTCGTTAAAGGTCTTGTATTGTAATAGGTTAGTCGGGTTAACCGGGCTTGGACTTTAAGCTAATATTGTCTAAGTTAGGGGCGTAAGCCCAAGTGTAAGCCAAGCCTGGCCCATGGAAACAAACCCACAGCCCATGGAAAGCCCATTGGTTCGTGGGTATATATACCCTCTTCCATGTGTGGAAGAGGGTGTTGGTTACATTTACTTTCTCTCTCTAGTAAACATTAACCTTCCAAAATCTCTCTAGTTTCTCTCTCTACTTTTCTTCTCTTTCTCTATCTAAATATCTATTCTAAATCTTGTGTTATGGATTGATATGGGATTAACAACTTTCTTTTTAAATGAAAAGATGTCCCAATCCATTTCAACAAAACGATTATATGTCATCCTACTCAAGTATTACTATCTCTCAACGCGATATCATATCAAAATACCATAGTAAATACAAGGTGTCAATAAACTTATATCATGATTTTCGTATTCAAACGTCCCATTCCATTTAAATAAGGAATTCACGGCAATCTAAGGTCCAGTGGTTTAAAATTTTCTTATTCAAATGTCCCAAACCATTTAAATAAGACAGCCTTAAACGACGCTTAGTTTGGCGAGTTAAAATCTCAATATCTAAATGTCCCATTCCATTTAGATACGCAATATTAAGTCACTCAACCGAATAACTACTACGAGCATATCTTTGTTGTACCCAAACTATATATATTTGATTAGGATATATATATCTTAGGTCCAACATTGGCATCCTCCTTTTCGTCAATAAAACGTAGTCATATATAAAGTCGTATCACACGTCGCATTACATAGAAGATGTCGCCTCGGATAAATGATTTTTCAAAATCATAAGAAGTACTCGGAGAACGAATATCACATCAATCAACTACGTTTCGAAAGGAGATGTCCTAAAATGGCACATCACGATACGATGATAACAATCGAACTTAAACAAGTCGATATGCGATAGGTTACGAAACCATATATACATACTCAAAGTATCAAACGAGTCTCACACTCATATTCAGATAATACACAATTATCAAGATCAGTGATTTGCGGTGAGGCCAAATCCGATACAAAACCGTATTATAAGATGTACGGTAATCATTCAGAGACCATTGCTTCACGCACAATGACTTTATATATCATAGTATATTCATACATATACATATTACCATTCCTACATACACATAGTATCACATAATCACAATCAATAAAAAGTAATACAAGAATAGCCTTACCGGAGCCATGCGGAGTAGTTGCGTGCTAAAAACTTTTTAGAACATACCAAAAGTTATAGTTTAGGTTTTTCAAAATCGACCTAGTTCTCTGTAACTTGTGGCTCTGATACCAATCTGTAACACCCCCAAATTACCACGCAGCGGGATACCACTTTGGGGCGCTACTTATAGCACATCGCACACAATCATAGACAACGAACTCAAAAGAGATGTTAAAATAATATACAAACCTTGTCTAAATAGTTCCCATCCCAGTTTATATAAAATCAGAGTAGTGTTTGGTCCCAAAAACCGTTACCAATACATCACATTCATTAGGACTTCAAAAGTCTTTTATTCAATTCAAAGGATGGAAAACAAATATAAAGTTTAGACAAGTAAGCACCAACTTCCTCCTCACATGCTCCGCTGCTATCCATCTTGATTACCTGAAATACATGAGTAAAATCATCAACAAAAAGGTTGAGTAAGTCTATAGGTTTTACAAATCATTTTGAACACAAGCAAAGACTATAAGTTTGTGGCATACTTGAAGGCAACAAGCATCGAATTTGCATCAACAATAATAATTGTATTTAGCATAAATTGCATTAAGCTCATGGAACCGAGCCCTTAGACACTCCGTTAGGTCTAATAAGACAAGATTTATTAATTGTCGGTTACCTCCAGATTATTGGTACATTGCCGTATACCTGACTTCTCAATACAGTATGTTCAAACAGTGTGGAGGTCGGGCTTAAGCTTCTATGACAAGTCCACACAAACTGAACCGGGGCGGCTTCCCCCATAGATCTATTAATTGTACTAGCGGTTAACCCATCATAGGTCAATTAACGGTCCATAATTGAGGCTTTAACAAAGGCAATCACTTAATGCAATTCTAACACAACCACGGGTCCATTCATAGAGGGACAAGCATACCATAAAAATCTTGTATTCCAAGTTTATAAAAACATGTATCCCCCCTCGTGGGTTTAAAAACCATTTACAAGATAGTATAAAAGCGAGGCTATAGACTTACCTTAAATAATACACAAAGCTAGTAGTAGTAGTAGTGATCGCCGAAGTAAAGATGCCTCCCAAATGTACACATCAAAATCCGCCACCTAACAAATAAGGTGCGTGCTTAGAAACATACTTAAGTATCTCAAACATACTTAATATAATAAAATCAATGACTCAAAATAGTATGTACATAGACATGACCAATCAATGCAAGTGATTCCCTTCTAAACCCCACAACACATACTAGCTTTCTAAAACTAGTACCTTCGAAGTTGATCCATCTTAAGATGCCAATTCAACACGGTTCAAGTACCCAACACGTGTCTCCAATCTTAGAATATACACCCACACATAAGACTTATATCCTTTTAGAAATTTGAGAAGCTAATAGTTTAGCCTCTCGCCTCAAACTATGACGCGAGGTTAAGTACCTCCCAAAAATACTCAGCCGGTACTTACCAAAAGTACACGCTGATTTACCATACCTAATCAACTCCGTTTTCGACGAAACATGGTGAGAACCTCACTTATAATATGGATAAGTTTAAATTTCATTCAATGATTCACATTTTAGAACCACCTGCTCGACACATATTTAGATTTTAAAAACTGGACTATTTTGCACACTTGCATCGTAAAACCATTTTGACCTTGTTAAACATTTCCATTTACAAAATTGCCACTTGACTTTGAAAATAGACTCCAAATGATAAGTTTAGAACCTAACAACAGCATTTGATCAGTTTTAAAACTCACCTTTTAGTCCCCGAGATTCGATCCAAATATCAACAACAATTTCGTATTGTGTCAATACTCGTCTCCCGGTACACGAATAATCAAACTAGCATAACTTCCTCCTCATTAGGAGTTAGAAGCTCTATCTTATATCAAAACGAGTGTCTCGATGACTACTACAACAATATCCAATAATACCAACACTTTCTCAAAGTTATACCCACGAAAATCTGCCTTAACTAACTGATGTAAATTGACACTTTAAAAATCACATCAATACCCATTTTAACCCATTTTTAACATCATCCACCCTTCAACTAAGCTATATCAATCATCTCTAATATCTAATAACATCCCTAAATTACTTGCATGATTCATCATTTCAAAACCCATATCAAAAATCAAACATGCAACACTTTTAAAATCAAATATAATAATAATAACACCTTTATACAACACAACAATAGATCAAACATCATTGTTCTTCACTAAAAATCTTTGAAAAAAAAATACTTTCATGTTATAAAAATTTATATCAAAGTGATCACAAGATGATTATAAGGATGGGTCTAACCTTAGATTGTTTAGATTCAAGCTTAAAATTTAAATCAAGGGGTGTTTTGGGTGGTTCTTGGTCACGGCAAAGAGAGAAGAAAAGAGAAAGAGAGAAAGTTTGGTGGAATGCATGTGTTGTGTGTGTAAAAATGAAAGGAAATTTTCTTTTATATAGTGGGTGAGGGTAGAAATTACAGTTTGTGCATTCTTGTGGACCAAAGTGTAAATATTAGTTAAAATCTTGTTTGTTAAATCGATCGTTTTAATAATTAAACGCACAAAATGAAATAATAAAGTTCGACTCGACTTAATACGTAATGAAATAAAAATTTCAGAAATATCAAATATCGAAATAATCGATACTAAAATATAATAATTGGGCATCCATTGGCATCACGATCACTATTAGTACTCTTCAGTCGTCACAACAATTAAATATAGTCACACATTATCGGTTTCAAGTAAAACCGTCAAATATAATAATACTCGTCATTACTTAGAAATTAAAAATCCGTTATATAATTAGGATAAAATAATGACGTTAAGTTCGGGTTATTACATTATCATCATCACGAAATTGTACGAACTATCCCATATTAGTCATACTTGTTATAAATGTTACTTGTTCAATCATTCCTTTCTTCAATAATTATATTGATTACCAAAACGAAAATAAGTCCTTGCGAACGATCCTGGCTTACCACTACAAAACTATATTACGAATGAAAGGGTATCCTTTCCCATGTTTGTATTCTAGTCCCTTGGTTTGTCAAACCTTGTTATAAATTTAAGACTTGCGAAACGTACATCAATATGACTCATACCAAAGCGTGTTTCATTACTCAAAATGATTCACAAAATGTTTATGTAACCTTTTATTTTGAGTTAATGCCTATATGAAATGTGACACATAAACACACAAACTTAATGCGAGGAATCTAGCATAACTCCTATTAAGCATAATCGAAAGACCAATGATGAACAAGCACGACACATGTTGTGTATGAAAACATTCGTTTTAGTGGAGAATAGATTCACACAAGGTTTATAGAGACTATGTACTTATTGTACATGGGTTGGTGTTGGTTCAAGTTATTTTAGAGAACAAATTTTTGAAACAGTGCAGGTCACGGACCCTTTATAAAAGGGGTTCGACGGGGTTCGTGCACCTCTGAGACAGTTTTTGAGGAAAACGTAATTTTTGACCCCAATTTGGAAGATAGACTCAAGGAGTTGTTCAACAAACATGTTCCACATGTGTATGCTGTAATTGAAGCTAAGGGTTAAGAGAGTGTACCTTTGTAGCAAGCATATTTATAGCATACTCGAGTGGTAAGCATGCTATTATAACGTTATCACCAAGGATAACATTACCTCTTTCCGTGGATTATCATGTGCTAAAGAGGTTCCCATTACCCGTCATATGTCTTGGACGACCATTGTCCTTGATCCATTTGTTAGGCTCAAGGCCGACATTCCATCATACCTATAAATCATGAAACTTAAGTGTTTGGTCCCCATTGTCTTGTGGATTTGTTTGGGTTAATTACACCTCTTATACCAATTTGAGTGTTACCGATCCCGTGGAACTAGATTTCTCATTGACTGCTGATTTTAACATGTGCACATAGATGTTGATACAAAATCACATATGCATTTAGAATGAAAGACAAATACAAAACACATAAGCAAATAGGTGTAATGAAATGTTTATCTAATAATGCGATGATAGAGATATGCAAGTGAAAGAAAGACTCATAAAACACATAAGCATACATGATTTGACACAAGCAAGATGTTTAGATGCACAAATATCTATTAGCACTCAATAAAAATCCTAAAGATTCTTTCTAACATCATAGTTTTATCTTATACCAAACACCCCTTTTTAAGAACACTATATGTTTAGAGAGTGACCCAAGGTGGTGCATTTGACAAGTTTATTTAGTTTATATTTCTAAGTAACTTACTAAGTGCAAGTAGGAGATAACATATGCAATGAGAGTGAGCAAATTCTACAAGCAATATGAAAGGTAAATTTCCAACACAAACTCTAGCAAATATCCTATTGTGCATAATCGTGTAACTAACAAGAAAGCAAATGAGTAACATGGAAAGGTTGACATGTATGTACCAAAAATAGAAGCAATCACAACTCGAAATGATCAAACAAAATATTTGCAAACTCATAAATCAAGCAAGTAACATTTAGCATACAAATACGTTTCTTCACTTTGTGTTTAAGTATGCTGATGTATACCAAACTTGATTAGTTTCCTTTGTATGAAAACTTATTTGTTTTAGAATGTAAACACAACCACATTCAAATACAAACTAATTTGATGTGTCTGACTCAAGAGAAATAAGATGAAATGCTAAATTAAGTTTACAATTTTAGACATTCTATTTCTTTTTGACTTGTTTCACTATGTTATGAATCTATCCAGTATTTGAGAATATTTCTATATGAAAGTAGACTCAATTACCTTTAAAATGATAGGTGGCACGACTTCTATGAACTTACGATTAAAAAGTTATGACCTTTTGAAAAACTGCATCACAGACAGTCACGGAACCCGACAGACCCTTTTAACAAGGGGTCCGCCCCTTTACAAAAGGGGTCCATGGGTCTGTGGGACAGACTGCAATTTTTCCTCAAAAATTATGTTTTGACATAGTGGAAATGCATAGGACTTACTAGGCTTGATAACAAACATATAGTACACATCTAAAACATTCTATGAGTTTACGGAAATGATTTTTCAGAAAAATTAAGAGTTGTCCCAAACACTCCTTTTAAAACCGTATTTTGTAAGTTTTCTTTATAGACACACAACGACACTCACCAATCTTTTTAAAACATCTTTATTTATGTTTCATGGAAATCTTCAAGCTAATATAACAAGTTATACTAACCAACAAAATTTGCAAACAATAAACAAAGAAACGCTTCTCATATATCCCGCCTCAAGGTAATTTAATACATAGACCGTGCCCCAATTTAAAAACCATTTGTTTTTAAGAAATTAGAGCTACCCGCTCTGATACCAATTGTAGAAAACTAGAAGGGGGTTGAATAGTTTTATCTGATTAGTTTTAATTTCTTGTAAAACTTTTGTATCAAATTTTTATTGATGGGGACATAGTATGAGAGGCGTTTGTTTATAGTCAAAGACTATATGAATCAAGTAACACATTGAGTGATCACGACACACACACAAGCAATGCAAGTATAAGGATAAAGCAATAAAGTAAAGTAAATGCAAACCGACACAACGATTTATAGTGGTTCGGCTACAAGGACACATTCCTTTCCCTACATCCACTCCTCGAGTCACCTACTCGAGAGTTCGACTTCACTAGTAAAAAAACCTCCTTTACACCGGTGGAGAAACCTTCACACATTGGCTTACAATCTTTACCGACACCTAAGCTAAGATGTCGTGTTCTTTCACATGGGTACAACAAGTCCCTTCTACATCGCTTACACTTTATCCGATAATAAGCTATACACCAGGTCCTTGCACAATGGATAAGACCAACACCCGGGTTCTTACACACAACGAGAACCAACACGACTTCTAACCTTACAACATTTGTAGGTACTTATCAAAGTACCGGGTTCACACAAGAACCGACAACACACATGAATTTTGTGATAGTTTGTGATAGATAGAGAGAGATGACTCAATGATATGATCTTGCCTAGATCATGGATTACATCTTGAAGAACATGTCTTGACATATTCGTAATCCTTATCAACTCGAGTCATGAAGCATCAAGATCATAGATCTCATGAAGGAGAAATATGGATCTATACACAAAGTCAACACGTACTTAGCCTTTGGCATTTCCGCTCCTTAAGATGTATAGATTAATGATGATAAGTCATGGATATCGGTTGAGAAGGACACGAGATGTCAAGATCATAGATCTTGGACATAATACCATGAGATGATAAGTACAAAGAAACTAGTCTAGACTCTAGATAGAGGTGACAAAATGACTTGATATATGTCTTGTGCTTGAACTTCTTAATCTTTCTTACACCTTGAGTGATCTCCATATCTACAAACAGAAACACTAAGCAAGAAGACGAACAATTGTAGATCAAAGATCTACATGTTAGAGAGCAGAAATATCTGATAGAGGATAAGATATAGAGAGAAGAATATGATAGAAAGGTGTGAGAAATTAGTGAGCTTGTGGTCTCTATTTATATCCAAACCACATACACTCACGGACCCTGCCGGACCCTTTACCAAAGGGTCTGTCGGGTTCCGTCGGTCTATCAGCAAATCAACAATTTAATATTGCAAATCTTTTGTTAAGTCGACTCCTAAAACTTATTTATGATCTGATTTTCTTGTTTAGGTTTTACAAGACTTTTACCAATGATGTAAAAAGTATTTCTCATTATTTTTAGAAAGATATAAATCTGTAAGTATAGACGAAATATGATTACGAGTAACTTGTACATTATGTATTACAAGTTACATGTTTGTTATCAACAAAATAAACAATGATATATAGTTTAAATATCGTAATATTTGCACTAACAGTTTTGACCAAAAATAAAACTTTAGTATAACTAACCCTTCTAGTTATTAGATACAATAGATGTGTCCAAGCTTTAAAGCTCAATATACTTCAAAGATCGTGTGTGACCATCGCTCTGATACCAATTCTAGAAACTAGAAGGGGGGGGGGGGGGGGTGAATAGTTTCCCTAATTAAGTCCCAATTAAAATTATGTTCGTCATTAGAAATGACTATTACTTGAAAACTTGTTTCATAATAGTTAAGCGAATTTCTAATGCTTTAAAAAATATTCTATATCTAATAATTATGATAGTGCAATGCATGAATGTAAAGATAAGTAAGTAAAAAGTAAGGAAAGAGACAACCTAAGGAAGGATACCAAGATTTATAGTGGTTCGGCAACGAAGCTCTCTCTTCGTTCCTACTCCACTCCTCGAGTACACCTTACTCGAGATTTACACTATATCCACAAGCTCCCTTCTTGGTGGAGAAAACCTTACAACGCTGCTTACAATGTTTTCTAACACTAAGCTAAATGTCGAGTTCTAATCCTAAGCTAGAACCAATCTTCGTCGCCCATCTTTTTTTTCGACACGAGGCTAGATGTCGAGTCCTAATCTAAAGTTAGAACCAATCTTCGTCGCCCATCTTCTTTTCTGACACAAGGCTAGATGTCGAGTCCTAATCCAAAGCTAGAACCAATCTTCACACACATCACTTTCTAGTTAAGTGAGAACTCACAAGACTTATACGCACACTTACATCACTTTATAGTTTAGTGAGAACTTTCACACAGGACACACTACATCACAAGACACATCCAAGTATACACATATAACTTGGATCAACACAAGAAAAATCCAAGTATACACAAATATCTTGGATCTAAACAAGACACATATAAACAATATGATGAACATTACTAGATCTAAGAAAGGATGATCTTCATCAAGGCTTCATCTTTTATCACATCACAAATGTGTGGGTTGTGACAATCCGTCAATTTATGGTCAATATTTTATTCTCCAATATTATTTAAAAACATTATTTTAATGTTACAATATGAACTCACATATTTTTGGGAAGAAATTTGGATTTACGTCTTGGAGTAGCATCGACTACGTCTAAACCGGAGGATTCAACGTTACGTGCTTACGTTTACGTACACCGTCTTTGGTGACAGTCCGACATTTCAGAAAATAATTTTATCTGAAAATATTATTTTGGAGTTTTAAATTTGTGTTGGTTCATAAACTCACAAATTTACGAGAAGAGATTAGGACTTACGATTTTATTTTAACGTCCTTTACGACTAAACCGGAAACCTTAGGATTACGTATTTACGTTTTCGAACTCCGTTTTTGATGGAACAATTTTTATTAGATTCGTTTTGTGACGTCGATTCATAATTTATAAAAACGTTTTTCGTAAAACGACCCGAGGGCACGCAAATCGAGGAAACTAGAATCGAGGAGTACCCGTAACTAAATGGGATGAGACAAGTGGGACACTTGTCCCACCCCACTTCAAAACCGGCCAACATTAGCTAAAATACACTTGAGGTGTCAAGTGTAAGCTACACTTCATCACACTTGTCAATTTAGCTTCCATTTGAAGCTAACCTTATACCACTAACTTATCAAAACTACTAGCTACACACACATTCACTTCCCACTCATGCAAAACCACTTGAAACTCTCCTCTCTCTCTCTAAATTGTGCCGTCCCATTTCTTAACAAAACACCCCAATTGATCCAAATTTAACCACAAAACATATGTTATGATTAACATATGTTAATCTCCATTCAAAAAGATGAAGATTGGTGGTGCTTTTAACATCCAAGGAAGAGTTTTCATGGAGTAGGAGGGCTGATTTTCCACAAGGTTTTCATGGAGCATGGTGGTCTTGAAGATGGTCATGGTTGTCTACAAGTTTCTCCATCAAAAACCATGCCAAACTCATAACCTATATCAACTTGGTGGTATAAAGATTGTCCTCCTCAACTTCTTGTTATTTTTGATTATGTAAACATGTATTTTATTTCCTATTGTATATATTTATGATGATTATATGATGATAAAAATGTTATGTGGGGATTTGTTGTTGATAAACATGATTAAAAAGGTGAAAAACCATATGAAACAAGGGTAAAATCTTGTTTAAATTACATGGCTGTATAAAACAGTAAAGAACCAAGTGGTAAACTGATAATATGATGAAGTAGAACCCATTTACAGTAAGCTATGGGTCTTGTACACATGTGAGAGTTGGCCATGCAATGGAATCAAAATAATGAGTGAGATATGATTAAAACAAGTTTAGGGTATAAATCTGAAGTTACTGTTTTGGACGATTTTTAGAAAATACTTAAAGGATGATTCAACAGTAGCTATAGAAGAGTTAAATGTAGCACATATCATGTAGTTTATGTGATAAAAATTTGAGCTTCTATCTCCATGTAAAACTCAAGATATGGCAGTTTTGGTGAAGATGAAGTTAAAAATCAGATTTTTGTAAATTAAAGAATAATACTATTATATAAGCACTCACATTTTAATATATAAAATGTAAAATAAAAACCCACTAACTTATAAAACTTATTTATATAAATATATATAAAAGGTTAATCAAATGGATAAATTATATAAATGGTGGTGAAATAATGTTTATAAGTAATAAAAACTATAAACATGATTTTTACGACTTTTTCGGCTATTGCCGTAAAATTAACGTTTTTGTTAAATAAAACTTAGATGGTTGGACCCGTCTAATGAAAAATTTATAAAACTTATATACTGATATATAGACATGTATAACAAGTAAAAACCGATAAAACCCGAACTATAGGGCATACGGACATTAACGAGCTAAGTAAACATATTGGACTAATACTTGGACTAATAAATGGACTAAATAAGATAAACACCCATAAAAAGAACTTATTGGGCTTAACCCATTTAGGCCCAACTTGGAAAGTATACATACTGATAATATAGGTACAAAATGGATTAAAATAAGTTAAATAACTTATAATAAGCTTATTGGGCTTAAGACACGTAAACGGGTAAAACTAGTAAACTAGTATAAAAGTTATCGACATATAACACTAAAAGGAGTAAACGAGAATATGTAAACCCACTTGATCATCATATATATATAATCATCATATGTATACCAAGATGTTATTTTTATAAAGTCATTGGACAAACGTCTAAGACCGATTATTATTTGTCTAGGTTTCCGTGATTGAAGCACGTACCGTACGTCCGAGTTGCCGATAACCCGCCTTCCCACATCAATGTGAGTTCATAGCCTCGCACTCTTTTAAATGTTTTATAAATGCTTTATAAACCCGCGAGGGAGATAACATGTTAGTTTTTATAAAAGTTTGGACCCCATTTGTCCCGATTGTTTGTTTATTGATTTTGGACCCGAATGATTGAATGACCCGATTGTATGACCCGATAAATGATTAATGGACCCGATAGATGAAATTAAATGGATTATTAAAGTTAGGTTATGTCACTAAAAGTCCCATTAGCATGAATTGTGAACTACCGGGAGTTGGTAGACGCTTATGCATTTAATAGTACTATTTGGGGACGATCACCCCAGTTCGCGCCTTGACGGTTGATCCCCGTCGTGCCACATTGATTGGTAAGCGAATTAATGTATGAGAAGATTTCCAATAGCGTGACCTTTGTGACGACACGCTACTTTAGATGGGCAAAAGTGGTATCGGGTTAGCTACCCGTTTTGGTTTAGTAAGGTAACAATGTCATGCGGCTTATAATAATCCAACCCCCAAAATATTACTGGACGCTCCGAATTACGATGTATTGCCTGACTAGCAATACAGGGTCATACTATTGATATTATGTTTGTATTTTGGTTTTCATACCCATTTTCATATAACGGTTTTGATTTTCATACAACGTCATAAGACGTATTGTATGGTGTTTTTAACGACAATGATTCGTATAATGGTTTTTAAGGCAAATGCCTATATTATGATTTTGATGAAGATTTGTATAAAATGATTTGGCTATTTCATGGCCTATCAAAACGATTTGTACAAAAGGATTTTCAGTAATACTTTTATACTGATATTATATTGATGGAATTTACTAAACTCTATGAATTCACTCGGCGTTATCGCTGACCTTTTCTTTTAACATGTTTTATCTCAGGTACTTGAAGGTAATTCTCGGGAAGACAACAAGAATTCATGGCCCGCACTTAAACAATATTTTTCCATTCAAATACTTTGTAAAAACTTTTGTATGCAATATAATGACTTGGGACCGATGTAACTTTGATGTTATGAATGGAAATGATTTAATATTAAACGACGCGATTTTTATGCGTTGTCTATGATGTGAGTAATGTGCTATCCCGTAACACCAACTAGTCTTCCGCTGAACTGAGTTGTATAAATTTGGGGGTGTTACAGTTTGGTACCAGAGCTCTCGTTATAGAGAACGAAAGATTTTTAAAACTAAGGTTTTGAATAAAACTTTTCAAAATCTTTTAACTATAAACATTTTCTAAAAATGTCTAAAAATCTTTTGACTATAACGGTGCTGAAGAATTCCCGAGTTACCGACAAGGCCAAGACTGAGAAGTGTTATTTTAATATATATATAACTTGGATTATATATATATTTATATGATGTAATTTTATTACATGATTGTTTGATGATTATTTTGATATTTATACGAGGTATTTATACGACGTAGATTGTCACAAGAAATCCTAAATCCCCTAGTAAATTAATCGAAGCTATTCTCGTAGGAATTCTAGCTATCCTAGATCTAAACCAAGTTGTGGATATTTATGATCCCAACAAATGGTTGATATTCGTAGAAGTGTAGACATTAGTTGATTGTGATATTGAAAAAGAATTGGCGAGATTAAATCTGATACCGATGTCATGACGATCTTTTCTTATAGAGTGGAGTTTGGTAAAACATTACCACCTAGAAAGATGTCATCTGATTCGTTGTCACCCAATTCTTAAATTTAAAATCGAAAGGGTGAATGTTGCACTTAAGGCTGTTATTGGAACCATTACCCAAAAGCCTCATGCCACTAATACCTTTCCGAGAAGTCTAAGTTGAATGATCAAGTCATTTTATATTAATGACTCATTTGATAATTGTTGTTGTAAGAGCTAATAGGATTGGAAATTAAGTGTTGATTTATATTGAGATTGTATTGCCTTTACAAGGCCGAAGAATAAGATTGAAAGTATTTGAGATTGAGGTAGGATATCGAATTGAGTATAAAAATTGGTTGAAACTTGAATAAATAAAAGTAAAACTTAACCTATATGGAATATGAGATTGATAAGAGGAAGTTGTTAAGTTCTGTGATTGAATTATAAGGATTTAATTGATTGTAGGTTTGTGTTAAGGGTTGTTCCTAGGCCATTGTCCACTAATGAAGATGCCCAGTGTCCAATAAATAAATCGAAGAAATCTTCTTCTGAATTGAGACCGATGGATCTTCCAGGACCGGCGGGACACCAAATGACTCTTGTAGATTAGTATTCATTGTGGTATCTTTTAAAAATAATCCCTAACTTAACTGAGATATCAGTTGGTAGGATGAGTTCTGGGAATTGTATGACATAGTGACACGTAATGTGTTACGGTACAATTTTGACTTGTTTGTGATTAATGAAAAGACTACCTTTGATTACTAAATTCTACATGTATCGATGTTATCTATCTTTTCTTGCTTCATCCTAATGTTCGCATTAGTGATGTAACCATTGAACAAGTACTCATCTTGATTTGAGTTACGTTGTGAATTATTCTTTCTGAGTGCCATCAAGGTCATGAACCTCATGATTAATTGGCTAAGCTCATTTCCTATTATATCGTAGTTAATTCTTTGTAAACAAAATTTCATCACTCTTTTGCAGATCAAACATTGTTTTTATAAAGTTAAAACGGTATCCTTTGAGAAAATTTAATTCTCATCACTATAAGGATTATTCAAAGTGAGATTTATAAGTGATTGATATCAAAATAAAGTTGTATATGAGACGCTTTGGGAACCTAATTGTTTTCATAACAAAGAAAATCATTGTAAAATTATTCTTGATTCTTATTTAAGAATTAAGCATGAAAATGTTTTTATTTTAAACATGATGATAAAATTTTGACGAACTGAGTATTGCATCGTTAATCTTGAAATTGTATATAGTTGCGCGCCTACATACAATTTGGAATGGACTATGCAAGACTGATTAGTAGTCACCATAAAACTAATGAATAAACTCTACATTTTCTTTAAAGATTGTGAAAGATTAAAATTTATGAGATCTGCAAGAAGTGAAAAATAAGGACATAGTGTTAGGGACATCTACATATGTGCCTATATCATCTATTCTTCTGAGTCGAATTTACTCATTTGTGGAAATTGTCTTATTTGACAATTGACAATCCCGTTCTTGTCCAATTCTCCCGTAGTGAGATTCTTAGGAAAAGTATTTGATTACCGAGTGTTGATACCCGACTGGACGTATCGACGTTCTTATCATTTCTCTTGATTTGATTTCATTTGAATGACCTGGGTAACGATCCGAGGAGCTTTCGAATGCGTACTCAAATTATGAAAACATGGGATATATTCATATCCATTAAATGTTTTCGTTTGTATCTGATTTGAAATTCTCTCGCATAGATTCTGCGTTGACCTTACTCTTTTAATAGTAGTTGTGTATCCTAATATCCTTGAATTTGTGAAGTATTATGAGTTATTATTAGTCTTTTGAGAAGTTCACATCTTATCGACAGCAATACAACTGGAAAGTTGGTAATGCCAGTGGAAGGGATTGATTGATTATGACATGACGAAATTGTCTTAATTGATGGGAACTCGAATAGAATTCCCCTAAATGATAAGATGCTGATTATCAAAAGTGATCTAAATAATTCTTGATGGATGACCATATCCTGTATTAAGACTTGAAATAATACCGTGAATGATTGTGAATTAGTAATAGATATTATAATATAGAAGGAACTTAATATGTATTTAGTAAAAGATATTTATCTTATCTGAATTTAAGGAATTACCGTACAACTAAGAAAGTTGTCGGAGAAAGATTTTATTATACCAAGCCTGTCATCCTGAAGAGCTATGGTGTTATCTTTCCTTATATTTATAGATTACCGTGACTGAGTAAATTGACAATCGAAAACGATATCCATAACTCGAAATGGAAGATTTGTTCGATCATTTACAAGGTTCTAGTGTATGTTTTAAAGATTTGATCCATAGCATGGTTATCATCAAACTTCGCATCTGCGAAAGAGATTATCTATTCCAATCACTACATCCAGAACTTGTAATGAACGTTATGAGTTTCACGTGATGTCGTTTGGATTGACCAATCCACATGTAGTATTCATAAATTCGGTGAATCACGTGTGTAGGCTGTAATTTGATAAATTCATGCTTGCGATCATTAAGGACTATTTGTTTGTATATAAGAATAATAATGAGTTAATAATTATTTATAGATTGCCCTGAATTGGCCGAACGATAAAAATATGTACTTTGAATATTTAACATATGACTTAAGACTTGAACCTTTACATGATTTGACTATGTGATTAGAAGGATAATGGAATATAAATTGACTCTTCAAAAATTAAGAGCCCTTTTAAGACTTTGGATTTTACCAAAAAGAAATGGAATTATGTTTTGACAAATGTTTTAACAAAGGATTTTAAGGGATTATTCCCTTATACACAAACCATTTAACTAAACTTCTGTTTAGGGGTAAATGTTTGTGTATACTTCTAGACAACTTAAAAAGGATTGAGGAAAACCATTTAAACCATAACTTAAAAACTTAAAACGACAATTTTTGCTTTTCAACTAATAAAACTTTGACCAAAATATGAACAAAGGTTTTTCGAACATTTACGAACCTTATTAATTATTTTCGATAAATAAACAAAAATCTTGTTAACTAAATTCAAATTTATTTGAACATTTTTATAATTGGTCGAACTAAGAAATTTAAAACTTTTACGCTTCATAAAAAAATTAACTAATAATTATTTAATTAATTATGATAATTATCGACGCCTTAGACGACGGATTGAGTAAAATGGATAAAAATGATAGATGAGACGAAACTGAAACATAAAGAATATGAAGAAAGAATTTTGAATAAATATAGTTATGATATTTATTTCATCAGGAGAAAGTGAACGTAAATACTGACGCATTATGTAGAAAGGATAAAGAACCAATTAGGATATATTTCTTAATAATGAACGTGCAGAATAAATTGCCGAACGATATAAAAAAAAAAAAAATGAACGATGTGTGTAAGAAGGATAATATAAAAAGTGAAAGGTTTTACGGCTAGTATGAACCATTAAAAATTGAGAAGCTAATAGTGTTAAATATTTTAAAGGCCACTTGTGGTTGCCTAAATATGGAGATTGTGAGATAGAGTTATGTTGGAATTTGTAAGTATAAGTATTCTATTTAAGTCATTTTATGACTAAAAGTATCTTTGTCTGAAGAAGTTATACTAATGGCAATCATGAAGGCAGACATCGCCTCATACATTAGTTAACGTTTAGCTATTGCAAAGGTCATCATCTAAATTTGATTCGATTTGGGTCATCGTCGACAGACTGACCAAATCTGCTAATATCATTCCCGTTAATGATAAATGCAAAAGAATTATGTAAACATAGCATGCCTGTATCAATCATCTATATCAAGATCCTCGCTTCGCATCGAATTTCTAGAGATTTGCTCAGAAATCATTGAGAACGAACCTTGATTAAGAGTACTATGTACCACCCCAAATCGAAGGGACGAGGTAAAGTAACGATACAAGGTAATATAAGTGCTGTTTTATGTTTGAATGATTGACCTTTGGTAATAGACCGTATAATCGTTTTCCTTGGGAGAGATTATCATTGATAATCATCATACTAGGATTGAAATCGAATCTTGTTAGAATCTATATTAGAGCATCTGTAAGCAGGAGTTGAGATGAAGACATCCGACATACACCCACTGTGAGTTGGACATGTCTTTTAGGCTTAAGGTTTCCTATGAGGGCGAACCTATCCTTGCTAAATACCCGACCCGCGAAATCTGAAATGATTGTTGAAATTAGGATTTGATTATTGACTGCCGGCAGTGGGCAAGAGGTTATGTGAATGTGAAATGTAGACCTTGAAGTGCCAAATGGGTAGCGAAGTTATGCCACAATTTTTAACCTTGGAAAGATGAATTCATGATCTGACAAATCATGGGATATAAGTCCTCGTTGTATGGGACCATTGAGATGATGTAAAAGTTGGGATTGAAAGGCATACAAGCTGGATCTACCCTAGGACTTCAAAGACTGCGTGAATTATGTTTCGTATATCGAACTTGATGAAATATCTATCAAGTGAAATTATGATTATTCTTAGTAGAGCTTAGATCGGCGAAAAGTTGCATTCATCAAAAACCCGTGAACATCATGGATAGAGAAGCAAGTCAACATTAAGCCTGATCTTATTCCCGTAGTTATGTTTGATGAAACTCGCGTATTATAATGAATACACTTGTGAGAAAGGACCGAATGTGGAGGAAATACCCACATGGCTTTAACTCTATAAGAAGCGAGTAGTAAGGTAAGATGATCTTTGAGGACAAAGATCCTGTTTAGGGGTAAATGCTGTGACAATCCGTCAATTTATGGTCAATATTTTATTCTCCAATATTATTTAAAAACATTATTTTAATGTTACAATATGAACTCACATATTTTTGGGAAGAAATTTGGATTTACGTCTTGGAGTAGCATCGACTACGTCTAAACCGGAGGATTCAACGTTACGTGCTTACGTTTACGTACACCGTCTTTGGTGACAGTCCGACATTTCAGAAAATAATTTTATCTGAAAATATTATTTTGGAGTTTTAAATTTGTGTTGGTTCATAAACTCACAAATTTACGAGAAGAGATTAGGACTTACGATTTTATTTTAACGTCCTTTACGACTAAACCGGAAACCTTAGGATTACGTATTTACGTTTTCGAACTCCGTTTTTGATGGAACAATTTTTATTAGATTCGTTTTGTGACGTCGATTCATAATTTATAAAAACGTTTTTCGTAAAACGACCCGAGGGCACGCAAATCGAGGAAACTAGAATCGAGGAGTACCCGTAACTAAATGGGATGAGACAAGTGGGACACTTGTCCCACCCCACTTCAAAACCGGCCAACATTAGCTAAAATACACTTGAGGTGTCAAGTGTAAGCTACACTTCATCACACTTGTCAATTTAGCTTCCATTTGAAGCTAACCTTATACCACTAACTTATCAAAACTACTAGCTACACACACATTCACTTCCCACTCATGCAAAACCACTTGAAACTCTCCTCTCTCTCTCTAAATTGTGCCGTCCCATTTCTTAACAAAACACCCCAATTGATCCAAATTTAACCACAAAACATATGTTATGATTAACATATGTTAATCTCCATTCAAAAAGATGAAGATTGGTGGTGCTTTTAACATCCAAGGAAGAGTTTTCATGGAGTAGGAGGGCTGATTTTCCACAAGGTTTTCATGGAGCATGGTGGTCTTGAAGATGGTCATGGTTGTCTACAAGTTTCTCCATCAAAAACCATGCCAAACTCATAACCTATATCAACTTGGTGGTATAAAGATTGTCCTCCTCAACTTCTTGTTATTTTTGATTATGTAAACATGTATTTTATTTCCTATTGTATATATTTATGATGATTATATGATGATAAAAATGTTATGTGGGGATTTGTTGTTGATAAACATGATTAAAAAGGTGAAAAACCATATGAAACAAGGGTAAAATCTTGTTTAAATTACATGGCTGTATAAAACAGTAAAGAACCAAGTGGTAAACTGATAATATGATGAAGTAGAACCCATTTACAGTAAGCTATGGGTCTTGTACACATGTGAGAGTTGGCCATGCAATGGAATCAAAATAATGAGTGAGATATGATTAAAACAAGTTTAGGGTATAAATCTGAAGTTACTGTTTTGGACGATTTTTAGAAAATACTTAAAGGATGATTCAACAGTAGCTATAGAAGAGTTAAATGTAGCACATATCATGTAGTTTATGTGATAAAAATTTGAGCTTCTATCTCCATGTAAAACTCAAGATATGGCAGTTTTGGTGAAGATGAAGTTAAAAATCAGATTTTTGTAAATTAAAGAATAATACTATTATATAAGCACTCACATTTTAATATATAAAATGTAAAATAAAAACCCACTAACTTATAAAACTTATTTATATAAATATATATAAAAGGTTAATCAAATGGATAAATTATATAAATGGTGGTGAAATAATGTTTATAAGTAATAAAAACTATAAACATGATTTTTACGACTTTTTCGGCTATTGCCGTAAAATTAACGTTTTTGTTAAATAAAACTTAGATGGTTGGACCCGTCTAATGAAAAATTTATAAAACTTATATACTGATATATAGACATGTATAACAAGTAAAAACCGATAAAACCCGAACTATAGGGCATACGGACATTAACGAGCTAAGTAAACATATTGGACTAATACTTGGACTAATAAATGGACTAAATAAGATAAACACCCATAAAAAGAACTTATTGGGCTTAACCCATTTAGGCCCAACTTGGAAAGTATACATACTGATAATATAGGTACAAAATGGATTAAAATAAGTTAAATAACTTATAATAAGCTTATTGGGCTTAAGACACGTAAACGGGTAAAACTAGTAAACTAGTATAAAAGTTATCGACATATAACACTAAAAGGAGTAAACGAGAATATGTAAACCCACTTGATCATCATATATATATAATCATCATATGTATACCAAGATGTTATTTTTATAAAGTCATTGGACAAACGTCTAAGACCGATTATTATTTGTCTAGGTTTCCGTGATTGAAGCACGTACCGTACGTCCGAGTTGCCGATAACCCGCCTTCCCACATCAATGTGAGTTCATAGCCTCGCACTCTTTTAAATGTTTTATAAATGCTTTATAAACCCGCGAGGGAGATAACATGTTAGTTTTTATAAAAGTTTGGACCCCATTTGTCCCGATTGTTTGTTTATTGATTTTGGACCCGAATGATTGAATGACCCGATTGTATGACCCGATAAATGATTAATGGACCCGATAGATGAAATTAAATGGATTATTAAAGTTAGGTTATGTCACTAAAAGTCCCATTAGCATGAATTGTGAACTACCGGGAGTTGGTAGACGCTTATGCATTTAATAGTACTATTTGGGGACGATCACCCCAGTTCGCGCCTTGACGGTTGATCCCCGTCGTGCCACATTGATTGGTAAGCGAATTAATGTATGAGAAGATTTCCAATAGCGTGACCTTTGTGACGACACGCTACTTTAGATGGGCAAAAGTGGTATCGGGTTAGCTACCCGTTTTGGTTTAGTAAGGTAACAATGTCATGCGGCTTATAATAATCCAACCCCCAAAATATTACTGGACGCTCCGAATTACGATGTATTGCCTGACTAGCAATACAGGGTCATACTATTGATATTATGTTTGTATTTTGGTTTTCATAACCATTTTCATATAACGGTTTTGATTTTCATACAACGTCATAAGACGTATTGTATGGTGTTTTTAACGACAATGATTCGTATAATGGTTTTTAAGGCAAATGCCTATATTATGATTTTGATGAAGATTTGTATAAAATGATTTGGCTATTTCATGGCCTATCAAAACGATTTGTACAAAAGGATTTTCAGTAATACTTTTATACTGATATTATATTGATGGAATTTACTAAACTCTATGAATTCACTCGGCGTTATCGCTGACCTTTTCTTTTAACATGTTTTATCTCAGGTACTTGAAGGTAATTCTCGGGAAGACAACAAGAATTCATGGCCCACACTTAAACAATATTTTTCCATTCAAATACTTTGTAAAAACTTTTGTATGCAATATAATGACTTGGGACCGATGTAACTTTGATGTTATGAATGGAAATGATTTAATATTAAACGACGCGATTTTTATGCGTTGTCTATGATGTGAGTAATGTGCTATCCCGTAACACCAACTAGTCTTCCGCTGAACTGAGTTGTATAAATTTGGGGGTGTTACATGGGTGATCTTCTATTTAGACAAGTAAAGAAGGGGATCAAGAGGATAATCATAAGTAAACATACTTAATACATTAAGTGATCGTTTACTAATGATTAGAATCATAGAAAGAAGATAAGAAGTAGAAATCTGTCTAAAAAGGTTCATTGGAAAATGGAGAAATGATCCACTATTTATAAGAGACAAGTCCAGCGGCTAGTCTGCCCACGGCTGAACAAATGGGCTGGCAGCTCAATATCAATATTCAGCCACAAGCACCTATACTGATCAACAGGCTCTAGACTCCGCTCCTTTTTGTCTTCTAGTGGGGAAATGCAATCTGGTGAAGTTTATACCTCAAGATGATATTCTAAAACCATTTGGAATATGCCAAATTCAAATTTCTATTTTCCATTTTAATAAAACATTTTCTTAAAAAGAAAGTTTACTAAAAATGCTTGTCAAATTTGTATAAATATGAGTTTTAAGGTTAATCACTTTTAATGATCACTAAACATGCATTTTATATGTTTGTATAAGACTTTAATGATTATTACCTTAATGATAGTGTTTGTTAAATGATTTGTCTTACGGTTATTTTTTATGATAAATGTTTTTACACTTTGTCGTGATCAAAACTAAGAAAGATTAGTTATTACAAATAATGTTTTTAGGCGTCGGTTGCATTAACCAATGTTGCAAAACAAGGTCTACAAGGGATATTAATCGTCGGTTAATAGCTACAAGGCCCTCAACCTTGTCGATTAATGGCGGTCAACTATGGTCAACAACGGTCAAGGGAGGTCAAAGTTGTCAAAAACATGCAAATTTGGCCAAAAATATCGAAAACTCACTGTAAACTTATGTTTTAACTTATAGTAACTATATATATGTATAGTAAGTTGTATATTAAGAATAATATTGCCGAAAATGCCTAAAACTCATTAAAAATATCTAAAATTTGCCAAAATTATCAAAATTTTGCTAAAAAGCCAATCCGATTAATCACCGATCAATCCCGCCTAGAACGATTACAAGTTACAAGGTGGTCGACCGGCCGGCTAGCGATTCATGATTTTTGCAACCTTGGCATTAACAGAGGTATTTCGTTCAAACCATGTGATTTTGTTTATCGTACTAAAGAGTCAAGTCGTGTGGAGAACACGGGGAAACTCGGACCAAAGTAGAAGGGGCCTTACATAGTGACAGAGGCCTTGGGACAAGGTGTGTATAAGTTGCGCGACATGGATGGTCGTGACTTAAACCATAAAAGGGATATGTGCAACCTCAATAGGTTTATCTTCAAGGCGACGACCTCTGCATGGATGCTCTTTAGTTGTATTCAGCCCCAATAAATATCCATGTATTTTTCTTTTTATGCATTATGTCTTTTGTATTTCAAAACTTTCAAGTATTGATAAGATATCTCATTTTATTATTGTTTTTCAAATTACGTCATTTAATATCAAATTTTCATTATATTCTGCCTATGGGCGTGCATGTACTTATTGTTTCCATGTGAAATAAGATGATTAAGTGAACCTAACAATTAAATTTGTCGTGTAAAACGGATGCAATCCCAATGACAACGAATCACGTATCCTTGTTAGACCCCGTATTATCAAGATGTTGTAATAAGTTATGCATACCACACGACTTGTGTGGACTTGCAAAAGACACACATTGCTTATCTAACAACATTTTGTGAAAACCTTGACGTTACTTATGGTAGTAGTGGTACGCTGCACAAAATGATATACATCACCCATAAGTCAAATATGTTACTAAATTGAAAAGTTAACATCAAATTATTATGGACTTCCGCATATGAAAGAGGATTATTACAAATACTTGTTCAGGAAAGACACCACATGCGGTGCATATAAATATAAATTGTCTCAAAGTACATTACATGATAAAGTCTACAATGGTTGGGGAGAGTGCAGATGTAGGGACTTGCTCTGTTCTAGACAGCTAATGGATGATGTGGCAGAGGTAGATGCTATGGGATCTTCGTCAGGAAGGACCACCGCCAAACCAACGTGGGTGAGGGTCGACACGGCTACACCATCTGATCGAGGAAGGTGTGTAGATCCAGCAGTAGGTGTTCTACATATGTCACGATTTTCTCTTTTCGATTTTGCACGAGCCTTGTTGGCAGTTATGGCTTCCTATAGCCTAATCTCACCCTTGATGGCCCAAGGGTCTTCCGAGTGCGGTTTTCAGCATAGATGGGAATGTTGGAGCTGACGTCCACTGGGCGGCAGCCTCCACCACCATTTAGAAATTTCCTCCTAACTGAAGTCACCATCTAGGTGGATTCCAACCATGATTACGTCTAGAGGTGTGTCTTTGAGCTTCTCCAATGATTCCAGTAGGGAGTACTTTACATCCTTCAGTGCCAGCATGGATGCATTCATTTTTTGCTCGACATCAGGCTTGAAGTATTCATGTGTAGAGGCCTCTTTCCATGCTTTAGCGTGATTCATCCCGGCCAACAGTCTGTCATGCTTGATCTCATATATCCCGTCAGATACAACATTGGAAAAGGGCATAACCAACTCGGGGAACTGCGCCACCTTCATAACGGTAAGGCGCAGTCCGTGGCCGATCATCCATCTGCGCCCTGCGATGGCCCGTGAGCATGTATGGATATAACTATTCATCAAAGTCAACTGATAATGCATCTAGGCGAGTGTCGTACTCTTCACACTTCTCGGCCACAATTTTTTCTTTTCCAGCTTTGTACTCAAGAAACTCTACGACTATTCGCTCCTCACCTTTCACAAGCACTTGGAGCCTGTCACGCTCCAGGGTGAGGGCGACCACCTGCTCAGTTAAAGATTGAATGGAAGTGTCAGTCGATGTTACCTTTTCACTGGATGCTCTTAGCTCCGCTGGTAACACCACGGCTTGGGCCTCATATTATGTTGCATGTTTGGCCTGCTCGTTAATTATGGCTTCCACAGTCGCCAGTTGGGTATGCAAGGATACAACCATAGCCTCATATGACTCCAAGGAAGCAACAACTGTGGAAATCTGGCTCAACTTGGAGTCTTGTTCTTCAATTATTGTCTCCCGTCTTCCTATCTTCCTCTCAGCACTTTTTAGATTGTGGATAGCCTCCTGAAACCTTTTTCGGAGTGCTGCACCTAGTGAAGTTTGATGGGCAGCTTCTACATTGTATTCTTTGAGGAGGTCATCATGGGATATCTTCTGAAGCGTGACTGCATATGCTGGGGGAGTGATGTGATCGATAACTCCTAGCATGATTGGGAGGTGTCCAACATGTCATTAGCGGTGATATTTCATTGTAGGCGGAAGACATGGTTGGGCGACTCCCCGTTAAAGGCTGGTTTGGGGCTGGCAGTAGGTGAAGGTGACTTTGGTATGTCCTCAAAGGCCGGAGAGGCTTCTCGGTGGTGTGTCTCTGGCACGGGTGACCTTTCCCTTATCCTATCATCTTTTTGTGTCGTGTCTTCGGCTTGGTCGTCACTAAATACGTTAAATTAAAGATTGTGGGTTAGAATTCCAAATAATAATTGTATTAAGATAAGCACATGTCACTTACTTGGTGCCTATGGCGAGCTCGGAAGATGTGGGTGTACGGCTGTTACAGGATCAGGATTCAGTATCATGGTGGGAATCTCCTCCTCCATGATGGTAGTTGCGTTCTCGTTGTGAGACCCCCAAAATCTGACATGGAACAACTAGGCAACGAGGGGGTAACACGTCATAGTACAAGAAACAATGAATTACAATTCATACAAAGTTGACGAAATAAAAACATGTACATTATATCATAAAAGGTCAGATTTTTTAAACATAGGTCCCAGAGTTTTAGAAGCGGAAAATTTTATTATTTCGTCTCAATTTATAACATAAAGTTTCCCAAAAGATATAATAAACTCCTGACAGTTTTTACTAAAAACGGTCTTTTAAAAGCATCACAGAAATCTCTAAGCTGCGATAATATCCTGCGGGCTCCCATCCAAGCAAAGCTAAGTAATAATACCTGAGATTAAACATGTAAAATCGTCAACATAAAGTTGAGTGATATTCATAGGTTTAGCAATAAGGATGTGGAACACAAGCATTCATTTGTAAACAAGAAATAGGGGAAAATGGTTATGTACAGTAACCATTTTCCGAAACATTATTGTTGTTGTTTAGTTCATGAACCGAAGCTTAACTTAGTGTAGGTTCCTCTAGTCAGTATTCAGCCTAAATACTCAAGTGATAAACAAATATTAGTGCGTCAAGGTAATCGGGACGGGGATAGTCAATCCCGATGGATCCACCCACAACATTCGCGCTTGGTAGCAGGATTAATTAACGGTTCATGATCAATGAGAGGTAACTTAAGGCTAAAGACTAAAAGCAATAATATCAATGAAAATCAGTTAGAAATCCTCAAGTTCTGGAAAGCATACAAACTCTGGATAGCATACAAGTTGAGGATAGCACACAGTTTTTAAATGATTGTGTTCCACCATGTAAAATCTCACCCCGTGTTTAGAAACCATGTACAAGTAAAAAGGGGCTATGAACTCACCTTAGCCACGAGGTAAGTCAATCACGGTACTCAGCAACTGAGTAGAAATGGTAATAGTAGACGATCACCGACGATATGGAATGCCAGGGAAATACAAAAACCGCAACCTATCAAAATAAGGCGCGTTTTAAGACTCGAACTCAAGTATAGATATGTACCAAATATGATATGACTAAAATGTTTTCAAAGTATATAGGTTTCAAAACCATTGACACGAACCAAAAGAATCCATTCATCCAACGTGTTAGCCTCAAAATATTGAGTCAAACAAGAATGTTCGGTCATAGGTTTCTATTGTAATATTTATTAGAACGTTGTAATAGATAGTTAAATAGTCGTGGTTCACGGGCTTGGGTTTAAGCTACTTAAAGCCCAAAAGACAAGCCCGATCCAAACAATATAGCCCATTATGGTTACATGTAAGCCCGGCTATATAAGGCCCTTCCTAGCATGTTAGGAAGGGTGGATGGTCATTAGTACTCTCATTATTCTAATCTAATATTCACCAAGTTAATCATCTCCTTCTCTCTACAGGAATCCATCTCTTTTCATCTATTTTCTATCATTTCTCTCACTACTTTCTCTCTCTAGGAATCCATCTCTTTTCATCTATTTTCTATCATTAATCATCATAATAATATGGGACAACATTTGGTATCAATCGCCACGGGGTAGATTGTGTTTGGTTGTTTGGTTTGAGTTTGATTCGGTTGATTTTTCCAACTAAATCATCCCGAATTGAATTTCTTTTTAGTATTTCGGGCTAGAAATCTTGATATAAATCATTTATATCGATTTGGTAGAGATTTGGTTTGGTCTTTGTGGTAAAAATCGCAAGCTTTTGAGGTGGTTGGATTAATTTTTGAGTTACGGTTCGTCACTGATTCAATATCTTTCCGAAATAAGGTTTTCGGATAAGGGTTTATTATTCCGAAAAAAGGGATTTTCAGATAAGGGTTTGTTATTCTGAAGAAGTGATTATTCCGAAGAAGTGATAATTCCGAAAAAGTATCTTATTCCGAAGAACACCATTTTTCTGAAATCTTCCCTTTATCTGAAAAAGTGATTATTCCGAAGAAGTGATAATTCTGAAAAAGCATCTATTCTGAAGAAATGTTTATTCCGAAGAAGGTATGATTTTCTGAAATTTTTAATTTCTTTGAAAACATCAATTATTCTGAAGATATTGCTCTGAAAATATCACATATTCTGAAGAATTGTACTTTTTCCGAAGAAGGACCATTTCTCTGAAAACATCAAACATTCCGAAGAAGCTCATTTGTCTGAAAACATCAAATATTTCGAATAAGCTCATTTCTCTGAAAACATCAAATATTCCGAAGAAGCTCAATTCTCTGAAAATACCCATTATTCCGAAAAAGGTCCAATTCTATGAAAATGTCCATTATTCCGAAAAACCCCAGCTATTCTGAAAATGTCTGATGGTATTTTTCACTGAAGCATTTTTAGACTTAGCCACTATCTAGACTAGGTTCGGAACATCGTTTCCAAAAAAAAAAAAAAAAAAAAAAAAAAAAGAAAAAGGAAGAGTTCTTTGGCTGGAAAACTATTTTAAAATTTATTTTTTCCTAGACCATTTTTAGGCCATTTAAGCTTCGATTTCAAATTTTGGCGATGCGAAAAAATTTTTGACAAAAAATTCAAATTTTCGGACCAAAATTCAAATTTTTAGGACAAATTTCAAATTTTTTAGGTTTTATTTTTCATTAAAATTTTCATTTTTCAAAAATTTTCCCTACTAGTTATTGGCTATTTCTAACTCATTTTCAAAATTTGGTGATTCATAATTTTTCGGTTTACCGTTTTATCGGAATGAGAATTTATTGTCGGACTGAAGAAAAATCGCAATTTTCAGAATTTAAACCACCACCCAATCACACCATATCTACTTAAGATCCAAAGTCAATTCATCAATAGTGTCACCCATTATGGATTCCGTAACACAAGATGTGCATGCACTCAAATCCAAGATGTCGGTTGCAAAAGAACGATGCATGACACACTTTAGATCACTCCAGTCACACCTTCAAGTTATTTCAAATGACGATTTAAAAGGCACTCGCGTCGAACTTGGATTCAAACGGGTATTCATGTCACTAATTGGTCAAGATGTTGAGACATTCACAAGAACAATGTTACTCAATGCAGCTCACCCTGAACAACAACTTGCCAACGATGAATTTCAAGAGGTTGAATCCATAGATGCCGTTTTGGTTCTCGAAAATCAGTTTCAGCAATTCATTGATACACAGGTGTCTGTACACAATGATCGAGAATTCATAAACAAATACTTCTTTGAATATACTCGGTTAGAAGTTCAAGAATTCAAGGAGACGTTTCTTTAACATATGAGAGATGTAAGGAAGTTAATTGCCGAAAGAACACGTCATAAACTACCAGTTGAAAGACGGGTGAATGAAAGACTGATGCAGACGCACGAGATCAATGTCGATGATGGTCAAACATTGGATGATTGTTAGATTATCACATAAAGCAGCGGGATAGAATCAGAACAGCAACAAACCATCCACAACTCAGGGAATGATCCAGCAGCCGCTGATGCAGATATCAGACCTATTTATAATGAAGAGCCAATGGCTGAGGTACAATTAACTGCTGTGTATGATTCTCAGATTCATGACTTTGAAACTAGGTTAGCTCAAAAGACAAAAGATTTTGAGGATGCCAAACTCGATTTTTCAAAGAAAAATGACAAATTTGAGGCCTATTTTGAAAAACTTGAAAAAGCAAACGTTGTTCTTGAACAAAAACTGGATCGTAAGATTCAATATTTTAATACGGAAAAATAACATTTTGTGAAACAAATAAATTTGTTAGAATCAAAATTGGCTTCTCAAAATCCAAGTCCTCCGCCTGCTTCATTAAGTGAAATATATGTGCAACCTATCGACACTGTAGATAGTAATGACGCGAATGCTGATAACGACATATTTGATAATATGAAGATTAAGTTAGAACAACTTGTCGCTCAATTACTTCTACAAAATGAGAAATTGAATGCTCAGATTCAGGAAAAGGTTTTTGCATTAACAGCGGTGAAAAATGAATTAAGGAAGCTAAAAGGAAATATTGTGGATACTAAGATAGAAAATCAGCCAATCTTGGGGAAACCTCCTACTCAACCATTTAGAAACTGCTCAGTTGCTAGACAAGCGAATGCGTTTAAATCTGAACGACCCAAAACATCGAACTCGAGGTTTGCATCCCAAGTTGACGTGCGTAGAAATTTGCCAAAAACAGTCACTCCACTATCTAGATCCACCTTAACACATTTTGCCTATGCAAAACCCAATCACATGAATGCTTCAAGCAACTCTAGAAATAGCTCCAAGATCATGCCTCAGAGTAGTTCAAATGACACGGGTCATAAAAGCTATCTAGAGGATGCTAAGATAAAGACACAAGCAAGAGATAGGACCCAACCAAAACCTAGGAGCGCTAATCACACATCTAGGAATTCTAGACCCTTCTATGATGTGCCCAAATCAGCCTATCCTAGGAACACTAGATCCTTCTCAGATGCTAAGCACTTTGTTTGCACGAAATGTAACAAATGCGTGTTTAATGCCATTCATGATGATTGTATCACAAAAGTCCTGAACAAGGTGAACCAAAAAGCTAGAGCATCTCAAGGGCGGAACCCGATAGGAAATAGATTTTCTCCAATTAAGTCTTCCGTTGTGCATGAGAAAACTTCGTTTCCAAGACCTTATCTAAAGTGGATACCAACGGGTAGAATCTTCAAAACAATTGGTCTTAAAAGGGTTCCTACTGGAAAGATATTTCCCTCTAGCACGAAAAAGGTTCAAAGTGAACCCCCACATGGTTCTCATCAAGATATCGCTAACCCACATGCAAGCATACAAACTACTGATGAAAGTGCAAGTAATAAAGTAACGGTTCAACAATAACATAAAGGTTTTCCTTATTCATACCGTTCAACAAAAGACACTCTCGGAGTTTGGTTGCTGAAGAAACAAATATCAGAGAAATATGTGTCTTAGGGGTTTCACAAGTAAGCTCAACACAATGGCTTATAGTCAACTCACGGAATGTAACCCGGGCTCACAAGACAGGAAAGTTCATCCCGATGATAACTTATCCTCTGAACGGGAAACTAAAAATTTCTCGGTCATGAGCTATATTAAAACCATTCAAAGTTTTTAAGCTCATGTAAAATGATTTACAATTACTTTCAGATTGTGACTCGTGCTTCAAAGAAAGGAAAGTTGATCACGGATGATAACTTATCCTTCACAACGGGAAAATAAATTTTCTCGGACATGAGCTCTCATTAAAAACATTCCAAGTTTTTAAGCTCATGTAAACGACTTACAGTTAAATGTCAGATTGTAACTCGAACTTCAAATAAAGGAAAGTGTATCTTTAAAGATAACTTATCTTAAACAATGGGTAGAGCAATCTATCTCGGGTTGAGCTTGTCACAAAACATTCAATGCTTTGAGCTCAACACTATGGCTTGTAATCACTTTCAGATTGCAACCCGGAACTATATTCACGGGGGAGTGTACGATCTCGTGCTCTTACCCTTAGCAAAAGAAGTTAAATCTTCTTACACTTGAGTGGATTCGTCAAGACATTCAAAGTCTATGAACTCAAGTTTATGCTTTAGAAAAACCTTTTCGCTAAAAAGAATTGATTTTTCAAAAAGCGTTGAACACAATTTTTTCAAGAATTTCTCAACGATATTCAAAATCTTTCAAAAATTGTGTGTTCAACAACTCCTATCCTCAAAATTTTAATGTGGATCATATCCTCGTAATGACAATTCCATTGGATCAATTTTTGAGGGGGAGCATTTTAACTTCATGCAATGATTGACACATCTTTCTCCCGAAGATTTTCAAGACTATTTTCCAAAATATATTTTAATTAAATTTGGTATCTCTAATATCAAACGATTTTATATATTAGAGATAGGGGGAGAAAATGTGATTAAAATGTGATCTAAAGACTCAAGCACTCATGGTGACGATCAAATACCCAAAACATCTTTAATTCATGACGTTATTGGTGTCAAAAGGGTGGTTAGGTTTAAGTCCTATGATCCAACCAGAATCGGAGGGATCTTCCCAGGGACAATCCAATATATTATTAGAAGTCGTTAGGAAAGATGGAGTAGAATGTGAACGAAGCTGAATGCCGACTAAGTACTGATGATAGCACTAGAACAATCAAAACAAGGTGCTATTAATGATGTCTTGGTAAGCATTGAAGGGGTTGAATAATGAAAAAGAAATGTAAGGATAAAGGGTCTAAAGAAAGAAGCCCTCCATACAACTTAGGCAGAAACCGGGTCAACTCATCATGAAGACAAAGTCATCATAGACCCAGTGATGTGAAGCACAACCCTTTCCTAGCTACTCAGGCTTCTCTCAAAAGAAGTTTGTTTTATTGTCACGGAGATCAACATGACTTCTATTAACTTTCTCACTCCGAGATAGTTGATATTAAATAGGTGGCATCTGCTCCAGCCTCCGACCACTAAAAGTGCAAAAATCGAGTCTAGAGCCAAGAGATCAATCAAATCTCGTTAGGACACACGGATGATGATCAAGAGAGACCTACGCTATATCTGTCACACCCAATTTTGATAAATGGAATGTCACGCGTAATTATGGCGTGTCATCAAAGCATACAAGGATAAATGTCTGAAACATTACATGACCATAGGGAAAACCGGAATCAAACATCAGTTCCCAAACATAAGCCCAAAACATAATAAAGTAAAAGAATGAATGAAAGACTAAGCAAGCATAAGTATATGAAGGCAAAAAGGAAAAAAAGTCTCTAACAACTTCCATCCTATGCAAGTCCTCCAAATGCTCGAGTCTTTCCTAGGGTACCTGCCGTTTTGGGACATGGAAAGGAAAGTAACGGCTGAGCAAAACGCTCAGTGCACGGATATAGACATAGTATGTATGACTAAGCATAATAAAGACTTAATAGCAGCTGAATTGTATAAGTCCTGGAAAACCTGGAACATGTTCATAAAACTGGTTTTATAGTTTGAAAAGCCTTATGTTTATCTTATGAAAAATGTTTAACATATTTTACCATTAGCCAAAATAGGTCATGAGAATCCACCGTGCATGAATACTTGGAGGGGTGACCTCATCATGCAAATTAGAGGGGCTGCCTCTAATTTAATATACTGGTTCTGGGTAGGAGGGATCAGTTCCTTGTGAAGGATGCAAGGCACACACCACATTCACCATGAAATCCTGACTGAAAACATGTAACTAGGATGCACCCATACGCCCCACATGATAAATATAATATAAATGGCCAAAAGCTGAAGGGACGCCACGAGCAATCACTCCGCCGTGGTGAAGTCATAACACCAGTGCCTCTAGTGTTATGGTTATGGTTAGGGGTGTTCAAAAAAACCGAGAAACCGACGAATCGAGCCGAACCGCTCAATCCGAAACCGAAAAAACCCGAAACCAAAAAAATCGAAACCGAAAAAAACCGAAACCGAAAAAACCCGCTTATAACGGTTCGGGTACGGTTTTCACTTTTAGATATCCGTGGTTAACCGAACCGAACCGCATATGTTATACTTGAAATTTTTTAACTAAATATTCAAATTATTGTACATGTATTAATTGTATTAGTACCCTACTTTTATTATACATGAAATTTTTTTAACTAAATATTCAAATTATAGTACATGTATTAAACATGTATCTGTAAATTTAATTAATGTGATCGTAGTTTATAAATATCGAATATATATTTCTTAGTTAATATGTTATTTATGAATATTCTAATGCACTCTTTTGTAACGAAATAATTTTTATATGATTTTTATCTATTTAATGTCGTTGAATTATACGAAAACGACATTCTATGTTCTAAACCATGTTATTATTTATAAACTAAAACTTTATGAAACTTATATAATGGTTAACCGTGACCCGAACCGTGGGTAACCGCTCATTTCGGGTAACCGTATGTCCGGTTAACCGCCTTGTACGGTTCGGTTACGGATAGTAAATTTAACTAACCGAACCGCGATGGATAGTCAAAATCGTCTAACTAACCGAACCGAACCGACCCGTGAACACCCCTAGTTATGGTACCTCCATAACTAGGTGAAACTGGTCATGCATGTATATGGCTTTAGGTATTCTAATTAAACATAAGAATTCAAAAACATATAAAACATATACTGGGGAAAACAGTTGGCTGCATACGGGAAATCCTAATAAGGAAAAATGTCCATACTGAAAGGACGGGAATCCGTACCTTATGTCCAGTGAACGAAGAAGACGAACTGAGAGGAATCCTACTTCTTTATCACTAATGCTACATGAATACATACGTGAATAAGTATCTGACTACTAAATACGTAACTGGTTTTATATCAGGTCTTAGCTTATTTTATATGTTCATATCATGTTTCACTATTTAAAGCCTTAAACTGTGTTTATCTTATATTTTGTCTATTCTGATTAAGTATTTCTGGTATTTCATGTATTATTATACTTACTGTGTAATAATAAGTAACTTTCCAAAAATAGTTGGTTTCCTAAAATAGAAAGTTTCCAAAAATAGAAAGTTTCCAAAAATAGAAAGTTTCCAAAAATAGAAAGTTCCCAAAAATAGAAAGTTTCCAAAAATAGAAAGTTTCCAAAAACAGAAAGTTTCCAAAAACAGAAAGTTTCCAAAATAGAAAGTTTCCAAAAATAAAATTACTGCTTAAAATAGGTAAGTTTCTAAAAATAGAAAGTTTCCGTAAAGAGATCAGCTGCCTTAATTAAATAAGTTTCCATAAATAGATTAGCTGCCTGAAATAAATAAATTTCTAAAAATAGAAAGTTTCCATAAATAGATTAGCTGCCTTATTTAATTAAGTTTCTAAAAATAGAAAGTTTCCATAATTAGAAATAAGCTGGTTAAATAAGCTAAGTATATAATCCCAAGTGTTTTCATGATTATTTCTAAGTCATATGATATAATGTATAGTTTATTAATTATTTCATGTAATTAAAATAAACTATAGGTTAAAATATTTAATTAAAGTATATCATGTTTTTAATTAAATAAAGTTAAATACTTAGGTTAAAACATGTATTATTATTTATTAATAATATAACCTAAGTCATGTTAATTAATTAATTATAACCATGGTTTTAAATAATTAATTAATTTATAAGTCTAAAATGTAAAATACTTAGGTTAATAATTTCATGATTTTAATAATTAATATAACCTAAGTCATGTTATTAAATTAATCATGTCATGTTCATTAATTTAATTTTAACATAAGATTATAAAAGAAAAAAACATAATCTTAACATACACCGTGAACCGGATCTTGACTGACAACCATGAACCGGACATGAAATCGACACCATACCCCGAACCAAATCGGGGTTACCCTTGTCTTGTTGCTGCCGTAGGACCCACACCTACCAACCGGGACCATATGGTCTCGTTGGTGGTCGTGTAGCCAAACCGAGACCCTCTCGGGTTCGGTTTAGGCATCGGCTAAAAGCAAACACCCCTAAATCACCCTTTTTTATTTATTCCTAAAACCAATTTCATGATTAGATCTATGATTTAATTAGGTTTTTAAGAAAAACATATCATGTTCTTAATTATTTAAAAGATTAAATCAAAAGAAAAGGGTTTAAAAGAATTACCGAATGCGTGGATCTAAACAACGATGAACAAACACGAACACTAGCACCAAATCCAAGATCAAAGATCAAATAACACCTCCTTTGATGTGTTTGAGGGTGGCGGCCAAAAGAAAGAAAAAGGGAGGAGGAAGAACTTTTAGGTTTTTGTAAAAATCCTCTGTAAAGTGAAAATGAGTAGTGATCTTTTCCTAATTCCTTGTTTTAGTAAAAATTGATGGGCTAAGCCCATCCTCCCTCCCTAATTTCGTGGTAATGGGGCCCACAAGGGGTAACCCGAATGTTTTCCGTGTCTAAAATATTGGTGTGTTCTCGTGTGTTCTCGTGTTCGTGTTTTACGTGTTCTCGTTAAATATTAACCGTGACTTAATATATTTATTCGTGTTCGTAATAAATATATATACGTAATTAATATTAGCTCGTGATTAAATTACGTTCATGATTTCATGATCGCATGTTCGTGATTAATTATTGTCAAATAATTATTGCGTGCTCATGCGTAGTAAAATACTTATCGTGTTCTAACACGTACGTAATACGTAAAATCCTAACACGAAATCGTAATCATGCTATAATAGGAAAGTTTTAATCTAGTACGTACGATCTTAAGGGTACTATTCATGGTAAAAGCATGCGGGTTTTATAACTCTTCCCCCCTAAAAAGAATAATTCGTCCCCGAATTATAGATAACGTAACTGAAAGAGAAACATACCCGAATCAAACTGAGAGGGTATGTAAGATTAATGAACGTACAGGTGACATGGTAGAAGGAACTTGGAACATGACATGTCTTGAAAGGACATGGAACGTGACGTGACTGAAAGGACATATATAATTGATGAGAGAAAACGGATAGAAGTCCGAATGAACTTGTCTGTTTCCAAGTGGCCTCCCTCTTGGGACGGTTCCTTCAGAAGATCTTGACACAAATGATAAATCTTGGTCCTCCTTACCTTGACTTGGAATACGAAGAAATTCTTGGTTATCAACAGAAGGTAGATCCCCTAAATTCGATCGAGGAAAATAAGAGTTAACGTGCTAGGGTAACTGAAACGTTACGATGCAAGACAATCTGACTTAACTGATAATTTGAAACGATGCGCGAGACATAAAGAAACGTAGTACGTGAAAAATTTTGAACGTGATACGTGAAAAATTTTGAACGTGCTACGTGGAGATATGGCGAGTGTAGTATGAGTAAACATATCGTGATCCATGATACGTGTAACATATCTTGATCATGATATGAGGAACGTGGAATGAACATGACATGTGAAACATATCGTGATCATAGAATACCATGGGGGTAACGCCAAACGCTACAAGGTGAGACGTGGAATATGACGTGAAACATCTATCTGATGATGGAGAGTTATACTAAACTTGGGTCTGGTCTCTCAAGTTCTTGCAAAACTTCCCAGAACGAAATGAACGTAAAATCGTAAGCTGAAATGCCATCATGAACTTGAATAGTGTCATGAACGCGAGCGCGAAAGCAAGTCGTGAAATTAGAACAAAGACGTGAAGTAAATGAGGAGCATAATTATGAATATTTGTCTGACTCGATAACTGAAGAATTTCCAAGTGATCGGATGAGCCTTGGCTGGAACATGTCTGATCAATCTGTTACTTCTGAAATCTTTACGGATGTAAGGATTTTGCATACTTGATCAAACTGTTTGCAATAAACCAGATAGCATCATGCTTCTTCTGAGTTTGCGTTAAACTGGTAACCAAAATCCGTGGATATCTTGTCCCATTTTATTTCAGATGATGAAAACATCCCAGTCTGTTGGTGTCCTATCTTAACCTGTTGGTATGTCAGGTACTTAGATATGAACGTAAGTGTATCTTGCTTCATAGAACTTGATACATAGGAGTTTGCGAAACTCTGAGTCTCTAAATCAAAACTTCTCTTAGCGTAGGATTTTCTAGAACACCTAATGTAGTGTAGGGTTCTCTCCTTTACGCATAAGCTGAGTCATGGTAAGATTAACCGTAGAAAGCCATGTGATTCAGCGTGTCACTGAAATCAAACAGAATTGATATTGGAAAAAATTTCCAGGGTAAAATTTCTCTTGTCATAGAATTTGCAATATAGTGCAGATATGGTCTTCCTGTTCTTCTCTAGGCTCAGAGGAAATTAGGTTATTTCTAATGAAGACGCTGATGAATTTGCTTATGAGTTCATGGAAACTCAATTTATTAAGTCCATAATGCTGTTGGAGCATTGATGAGACTAATTCAAAATCATAAATCTAGCATGACCGAGTCATGCACGAATAGCAGTCATGGACATGTCCTGCTCTTTCACCCGTCACTATTGGCAGCATGATCATGAATCCGATCTTGTCAATACATGGAGGAGAGTAACGATCGTAAATGGTGATTTGTTTAAAAATCGACGGTAGTCGACACATAATCTTATGTTACCGTCCTTCTCCTTGAAGATTCTTCTGGAGTGTAAGGAACAATTTTGGAATAATCCGTTGGTTATGCGTAAAAGGACTTTAGTATTCGTGTCTTACTGACAGCTAGAATATTTTTGCGACCATGGCTAGCAAAACACATGTAACACCCCATTTTGGAAATGGAAATATCACAGTAATTATGGCGTGTCATCAAAGCATACAAGGTAAAATGTCTAAACATTACTTGACCATAAAAAAGGAAAATACCGGAATCAAACATTGGTAGTCCAAAAGTAAAGCTCATCACACACAAACATAGTATAATAAAGGGAAGGACTAAACAATGTCTGAAGCATAAGTATCAAAAGAAGAGAAATGCATAATGTAAAGAAGGCTAGACAAGTTCCAGTCCATATGCACGTACTCTTAGTGTCTACGAGCGTCCCTGAGTACCTGCCGTTTTGGGAACATAGAAAAGGAAAACGGCTGGGAAATACGCTCAGTGCACGGATGTACAATAAAGCATGAATAGAATAAGCATATAACATAATAACAGCGGAAGAAATCTAAGTCCCGAGTAACCTGGTTAAGTCTTAATAAAACTGGTTTATAGTTTGAAAGTCTAATGTTTATCTTATAAAAATTGTTTGTCATATTTTACCATTAGCCAATATAGGTCATGAAAATCCACCGTGCATGAATAATTGGAGGGGTGACCTCATCATGCAAATTAGAGGGGTTGCCTCTAATTTAATATACTGGTTTTTTGGTAGGAGGGATCAGCTCCTTGTGAAGGATGCAAGGCACACACCACATTCACCATGTAATCCTGAATAAAAACATGTAACTAGGATGCACCCATACGCCCACATGATAAATATAAATAAATGGCCAAAAGCTGAAGGGACGCCACGAGTAAATCACTCCGCCGTGGTGAAGTCATAACATCAGTGCCTCTAATGTTATGGTTATGGTACCTCCATAACTAGGTGAAACTGGTCATGCATGTATATGGCTATTGGTAATCTTAATTAAACATAAGCAATAAAACTCATAACTTATACTACGGGAAAACAATTGGCTGCATACGGGGAATCCTAAATAAGGAAAGAATGTCCATACTGAAAGGACGGGAATCCGTACCTTATGTCCAGTGAACGAGAAAGACGAACTGCGAGAATCCTACTTCTGAATCACTAGTGCTACATAAATACGTACATGAATAAGTATCTGCTTACTAAATACATAGCTGGTTTTGTGTCATGTCTTAGCTTATTTATGTGTTCTTACTATGTTTTACTGTTTTAACGCCTTAACTGTGTTAAATCTTATATTCTATTTATTCTGATTAAGTATTTCTGGTATTTCATGTGTTATTATACTTACTGTGTAATAATAAGTAACTTTCCAAAAATAGCAGGTTTCCAAAAATAGAAAGTTTCCAAAAATAGAAAGTTTCCAAAAATAGAAAGTTACCAAAAATAGAAAGTTTCCAAAAATAGATTTACTGCTTAAAATAGATAAGTTTCTAAAAATAGAAAGTTTCCATAAATAGATTAGCTGCCTTAACTAAATAAGTTTCCATAAATAGATTAGCTGCCTGAAATAAATAAGTTTCTAAAAATAGCTGGTTTCCATAAATAGATTAGCTGCCTTATTTAATTAAGTTTCTAAAAATAGAAAGTTTCCATAATTAGAAATAAGCTGGTTAAATAAGCTAAGTATATACGCCTAAGTGTTTTTCATGATTATTTTATAAGTCATATGGTATATTGTATAGTTTAATAATTATTTCATGTAATTTAATTAAACTATAGGTTATAATATTTAATTAAAGTATAACATGTTTTTAATTAAATAAGTTAAATACTTAGGTTAAAATATGTATTATTATATATTAATAATATAACCTAAGTCATGTTAATTAATTAATTATATCCATGGTTTTTAAAATAATTAATTAATTATAAGTCTTAAAAATATAATTACTTAGGTTAAAATAATTTCATGATCATTAATAATTAAATAACCTAAGTCATGTTATTAAATTAATCACATCTTTTATTAATTTAATTTTAACATAAGTTCATAAACATAAAAAAAACTAACATATACCATGAACCGGATCTAAGCTTAAAAACATGAACCGGACATGAATCGACACCGTACCCCGAACCAACCTGATTGTAGAGTTTTACTACTCTTTAGGAAAAGAGCGTAAATAGTGGTAAGTATTAACGAGTGATTTAGGAAAACCACAAGTAATGACCCAATCACTTAAAAAGAGAGAAAGTTCGTTTCCCAAGGAGGTATATGTGTTGTGAGTTTAACTTGTATTTATTTGAGATTAATATTGAGAAGAATGGGGATGAGAAGATGAAAGACGGTTACGTTAAAATTAAACTACGACGTAAAAGACGTAAAGTCGTGAAAAACTACCCAAATTAAAAAATTTAATACTAAGACCAAAAACAAAATCAATAATTAAAAAGACTAAAAAGAAGTCTAAAATAATATAAATAAAGATAAAAATCCAACAAAGATATTTTAAAACCTTTTATTTTAAATATTTAATTTTAAATGCTAATTAAAGCCCTAAAATTAAATATAACTAATTCAAATGTCTAAAATATGATTTTATTGAATAATTATTTAACTTATATTATTAGAAGACTAAAAAGTAATTTTCTAAAAATTAAAAGCTATTAAAAATATTTTTAAAACTCTAAAAATGATTAAAAATGATTAAAAACTAATTAAACTTAAAATAATTATAAAAATAAATCTAAAAGCTATAAAAATATTCTAAAAATGGAAATAGTCCTAATTAATGGTAAGGAACCTAGGAAAAATGGAAAAGAAATAAAAATAAAACTTTGAAATTTAATTAATAAAATAATATTAAAATATTCCTAAAAATAAAAAGTTTTCAAATAAATTCTAAAAAATTCTCAAAAATCTTAAATATTCTAACTAAGAGAAAAACACAAATTAGAGCTCCTAAAACCTTTTTAATAATTTTATAAATATGTTTAAAGTTTATAAAAAACTTAAAATAATATAAAATTAAAAATTAAAGATTTTAAAACCAAAACCTAATGTAAACCTCAAAATATTATTTTAAATCCTTAAAATTATTTTTCCTGAAAATTAAAAATCTTTTTTCTATTTTTTATTGATTTTATAAAAAACGTATAATAAATAAATCCTAGAAAATAATTAAATAAAAGGAAAAATATAAAAATTGGCTAGAAAAGTCTTAGTAACTAATATGATCCTAGGAAAAATCAAAATAAGCAAAAACGCTTAACAAATAAGCTGGAATGATGGTAAATAAGCTACGGCTTATATATTAAGCTAAGAAAAGAAAACGTGTTAAATAACACTTGAAAACAAACTCTAACGTAAAAAACTTATCTAGATTAGCGGTAGAGCTCCTACTCCTCCAACGAGAGGTCTGGGGTTCGAGTCCAGCTACGGGTAAGTTTTTTGCTTTTATTTTCTTTTTTATTTTTTTCTTTTTCTTATCAATATGTGACCTCAAATAAGCTAGAAACTTACTCCAAACTTCCTTTTTAGCTAAGATTAAACAATATCAAGAACCAAAAACGTATCCAGTTTAACAATGAACACAAGCAGTTGCTTGTTCTTGCTGATTTCTTCACAAGTTACAAAAGCCAAAGGAGTTGGCTTGTGGGCTTTTTTGGTGATGATTATTGGGACACAATGGGCACCCTTGTGCTTATTTAAGCACAAGGAGTCAAGACAATCAATAAGCAATCAACCAGCACTCAAATTAAGCAACCCAAAGCACTCACTTAGCAATATCAAGTTGCTGATGCAAATGTGCAGGTATGGGGCTGTTTAGCTAAACCAAATGCACACCAATGATATTCAAGCTCCCAAACTTAGCACACAAACTCACCAATCAATATGCAAACCAAATCAAACCTAAAATCAACCTAATTCTTAAACAGATTTCATGAAATCAATCACCAAAATGAAGAAAAACAGGCAGATAGTGAACATGCAGATATGGTTAGGCTATTTTACTTTTTAAGCACACAAATAGCTGCAAACTTGATCCAAATCAAACTACCACTAGCACCCTAACTATCTCAACCTATTTTATCCTCTCTAATACCTTATGAAAGCACAAATCAAGAACTATACCCTGCTAAAATGCTTATCCAAACACCCTTTTAAAACTTTGAAACCAAAATTTACAAACCAAAACAGTTCAAAACCTACTCAAACTGACTTTAATAGCATCTAGCATGTAAACAAACTCAAAAGAACAAAGATCAAACAGCATGAACAACAAATATCAAACAATCATACAAGATCATTCAAACCACCACTTTCTGAGATTTCAAAAAGGAAAAGAGTGATTACCTCAGGTCCTTACATCCAAGGACCTAGTGGATGAATATCCACCTACTTATGCACCCGGGTGCATGCAGATCAATCAACAACAATCCTTCAAACACCTGCTTAAGAAAAATCAAAGAGAAACAGAATAATACAAGCAATATAATATATCTTTCTGATTTTACTTAACCTTCCTAAAACCTTTTCCAAAAACTTTTCCAAACTACTTAGCACGTTTTTATAACCCTTAAATCACCAATAACATGAACTTTTAAACACCAAATCCTAAAACAGATTTCTTACAAAAATCTCAATTTTCAGAAAACCTTAACCAATTTTGAACCTCAAAATTAATGAACCAAATAGAAAATGGAACTCAGAATCAAGCTTATACACAACACACAACTTTTTATAAACCTAAAAAGGAATTATACTTGTTTTAAAACAAAAACCAAACTTTTATTTCATAAAAAAAGGAATTACATGTGCAAAGCTTTAAAACTGGAACAAAGGGAAATCCACAAGTCGGATTCTCCTTTTATAATGACTATAGAACACTCTAGAATCCTAAAATCAAAACCCTAATACATAGAAAAATCCTAAAATGCCCTTAAAAGCTTCTAGACGATTTCAAGGTGTTGAGCTGTCCCTTTGATCCTGGCTGTTTATTTTTGCGTTGTGATGAAGCAATACATCCTGGTGGTTGATTTGGGACACGTCACCAAACTTGGGGACCAAGGCGTGATGTGATTGGTTGAATGGGGAATTGGGGGTGGGGTCCATACGCGTGGGATTGGGGGTTTTTGGTGTGGGTTGAGTTTGTGTGTGTGGGAATTAAGCGTGTGCAAGTTTAATTGGTTTTTACCCAGGTTTAAGTTGATGTAATTTCTGGGAGTGAAAAGGGAACAGTAACTTCCCTTTGATCCGATATTGGGGGAACAGATAGTGTTTGGCGCAATTTGGGGTTTAAATGTTTGAAAGTATGCAACTTCAGTCCTTGTCCTTTGGTTTTTTTGGCAAACAAAGTTTTTAGCCCTAAAAACGTGACTTCCTTTGTTAATATCTTTCATCACTTGACACTTTTGGCACAATCTTTTGGAAAAAGGTTTCAAAGGACCATTTTTGCCATTTTGAGTAATTTCAAGGGCTGATCTTGGACAATGTTGATCTTCAAAGGTCTTCAATGTCTCTTATTCTTCATGAGGGACTATATTTGACAATTTGATTTTGTTGAGGGACCAATCTTGTCATTTCTTCAAAGTTGAAGGACCTTTTTGCAATTTTGACAAACTTAAGGGACCAAACTTGTAATTATTAACATACAAGGGTTTTAAGTGTCATTTCTTCATTAATGGAGGATCAATCTTGTTTGTCTTCAAGTCTTCAAGGGTATTTTGTTGAATATTCCATGATTAGGGCCTGGTTCATTGTACGGCTTCGTTTCTCGTGTCCGTTTTTCCTTGTATCTTGTGATCTTTTGTCTTTTTCACGATATCCATACCTAAAATACACAAGTAAACAAACACAAGCATATATATGGTATTTTATGACATTTTTATGCATTTAAAGCCCGAAAAGAACGATGAGATCATGTATAAATGCCATCTCATCACTCCCCCATACTAAGCCATTGTCGTGCCCTCACGCAATGCTAGAATAAAGTATCTAAGCATCACCAAAGTTCAATTTTATTAACCTTTATAGAAAAGTAAAAGACTTGCAACATACTACGATGATGTGTAAAGACATAATGTATGATTTTCATCACCATAATGTGACTTTTAGGGTCAAAGAATAGAAACACGTTAATGTCCCTTAGAGTAAACTTCGTCATCCTTGATTGTCATACATTCCATGCTAAGTGCAAAAACAAGATCATTGTTGGTACAAGTCACAATGCTAACACTACTCATACGTTCAAATTGTGTAATACTTTTTCTCCCCGCAATCCTAGTTATTATAAAAGGAAATAGGTTACTAGCATTTTTTATCTATTTGTCATGGATCACAAGTGATTCATATTGACTTATTTGAGTAGTTATTAGTCCGAAAGCAAAGTAGCACGATTTGATCAATAGTTAGACGAAGGACAAAATCTTTTAAAACGGCTTCTCGTGTATCTCCTTAAGTTCATATCTTGGCATAACTCGTTTCACGATTTGAGACCTTTCTCGGACCGATATTTGGCATGTACTTCATACTTCAAATCTTGGGAAGACGTTCTTGAAATAATGGTCTTCTCTTCATATTTTGGAATTTCTTCACTTGACGTTTTTGAGAGATTCTTCATATAGGACCACGACTTCATCATTTTTCTTCAATCTTTACTTTGGATTTTGATATACAACGATCCGCCTCCTTTTCGGACTTGGATATATTTATCCTCATACCTTGTTAGGGTCTTTTTGGATAGACTTTCTCCATTCTTTAGGGGAGTAATTGCTTCTCGTCGTGTGTCTCGATCCTTCATATTGATTTAGGAATAATGATACTTCACATCATCTTTTGGATCTTTAGCAAAAATAGAGCTCCTCATGCCTTGTTAGGGCCTTTTTGGATGATCGCCAATCTTCGCGTCCCGCTTCAATAAGTTATGCCTTGGCTATGAACTCTATTCAACCCCGAGCAACTTTTAAACGATCTTGCGCTAGAGGCTAAGTTACCTTTCAAATCGTACGACCTTACTTATTGCAATTATGATTTATTCCTAATGCATTGATCTTATGGGAAGAAAAAGCCACAATTAAAAACATATGAGTTTTTGAAAGAACACTTTCATGTTCTACGTTTAACATGATCACTTGTCTAACTCTATCATTTCTCGTTCTTCACTATATAAAGACCTCTAATTAAAGAGACTCGTGAATACTTAGCCATGCAAGTCAAAATTAAGCCAAATTTGGATTAGCTTTCATTAAGACTATATCAAATCAAAGTTTTGGGTTTTCAAGCCACCTATAGGATCTTGCACTTTCTTGGACTTTTTCAAGTTTAGAGAATGCGTTTTATAGTTCCCTTGATAAGTGACTTTCTAGAATCAATTATAGGAACTTGCGAAAAGTTCTTGTTCTTAACCCGAATGAATTAAGACTTTCGCGTTTTAAAGCTCCCTATATAAAAGTCTAGCAAAACTTGAATTGAGCGGGTTAAGGAATGTAAATGGCTCCAAATGCCCATCAAGTCAAAAATTAACTCTTATTCTACCCATCGGAAAATATACATTCGTGTCTTAAAAACACTTATGAAAACTAAGAAAAATTTTAAAATTTGGCCATTTTTAGCCTTATTAGCAAAACAAAACATTGAAAGTTGGAAAACGTGAGGGCGTAGCAAAGCAAGTACCTATTCACCCCCCATACTAAAAGTAAACATTGTCCTCAATGTTTCGAGTCTAAAGGTGGAGCACCCCCATACTAGAGACGAAGAATCGAATGCTTAGGATCTAGCATGGAAAGGGTGATCAACAATATATCTAAAGCCGTTTATTAATTATGCTAAAAGATAATTGTTAGAACAATAAAGGATATGTCATGGATTCGTGAAAAACTTCTTCAAACGAACGATGGAGGCTCACGTAAACGAACACGAGAGTCTTCAATCGTAGATGATGATGATGATCTAGATAACACAATCACAAACAACCACGAGACAACGAGTTGGAAGGGTACAAGTCCCCTTATTAGTGAATAATAAGCCTAAAGGATAAGCATGGGATTTCCCCCACGAGGCACCTCGTTTTTGATTACCGAGTCATGAGCTCGACTCGATCCCCTCAAAATGTGATCATTTAGGGAAATCATGGTGTGGTCAAAGGGGCTTACATGATAAACAAGGCCCAAAAAGCAACCGGTATAAAGGACTAAGTCCTTAAATGATGCAAAATACCGGGGTCGAAGATGGCGTTTTCGTTTTCATGGAAAAAACAATTCAACACCACTCCAACATGTGCCATAAACTCAAAGAGTTTGAAGAAAATAGATGAGAAGTAGAAGGGTGAGACAATTGGTAAGACAAACGTTTGAGCTACTCGAGGTAGACTCGCACCAAGCAAATAGAAGGATTTTCCATTTATTGCATCGGTGGAAGACCGAGATTTCCCTTTACATGAAATTCCGGGATCGAATATCTCGTCCTCGGTGGACAAGGATGAGGGAACATAAGGGGCTTCCCCCATACTAGAACCACACAAAACATCGTCAAAAGGAGTAGACGAGTTTGTAGCACTCAAAGCACGCGGTGATGACGGAGTTAGATTTGTAGAAAAATCAATTAAATCACATTTAAGATCTTTTCCTTTTTTATCTTTTAAACTCTCCTTATGAAAACCCTTTTTGATTATGTCGAAAATATTCGGTGTTTCTAAGACGATGTTAGTTACACTAAAAATTCTCACATTTTGAAACCGTTTTGGTTTTGGTGGTGGCAAGTTCTCAAAACGTTTATCGACGAAGAAAACCTCCCCATCGGGGTCTACATATTCATCATCCGAAAGATCTTTCGTAGAAACCGGTAACTTATCAACACTTTTTAAGAATGAATGTTCGAGATGAGGCGAATGATTTTTCGATTCAAGTATTGATGGTTTCTTCTTTGTAGGCTTAGCACTCATAACCTCCACCGGCGGAGGAAATGGTAAATTGTTTTTGGCGACATTCCCTAAAACTCTTGGTGAAAATTCTTTGCAAACGACATTGGTCGAGTCACCATGGTTTAAAGTTGCAATAGAGTATACATGAGAAAGATTGGAGTTTTGTGTTGCATTGATGACAAGTTCTTCTTCATTGAAACGAAGGGTGATTTTTCGAGCATGAACATCGATAAGTGCTCTTGATGTATCCAAAAATGAACGACCCAAAATGAGAGGAACTTTTCGATCGATGGGAATGTCTACAACGATAAAGTCAACGGGATAGTAAAACTTTCCGACTTTAACGAAAACGTCCTCGGCTACTCCACATGCCATGATCGTAGAATGATCGGCCATCTCGATGGACATGTTCGAAGGAGTAAGAGCCGGAAGCGAAAGCGATTTGAAAATCTCGAGAGGCATTAAATTAATACTAGCACCAAGATCGGCCAAGGCGTAGCATTCCTCCATATCTTGAATAGCACACGGAATCAAAAATTTACCGGGATCACCGACTTTTTGTGGTATGCGGCTTAGAAAAACCGATGAACAACTAGACGATTGTTGTAACTTCTCTTTGTTGTTTAGCATACTTTTGAAGTTTGCGGCGAATCGAGGCATCATGATTAGAGCGTCGGCAAAACTTATGTTAAAATGCAAATCACGAAACATTTTCATAAATAGCTCAAATTGATAATTGTTCCGTTCTTGTGCCTTCTCTTTGTTTCGTCTCGAAGGGTAGGGTAAAGGTGGTGTGGGTTGGTCATTAGGCAACGGCCTTGGAAACTCGGGTTCCACAATTGGTATTGGTGTAACCGTAGGTGTGGTTTGAGCGGTACTTCGTGGGATTGTAATGTGCTCCTTTTCGACCATCACCTCGGGTTCTTTCTCGATTTCCTTCTCCGTAGAAGTACTTGGACGAGAGATTGGTTCCTTGAAAGTTTTACCACTTCGTGTAGTAACAACCTTCAATTCTCCCCTCGGGTTGTTAATGGTATCACTAGGAAGACCACCCGAAGAAGAGGGCTTACACATGATAGCTTCAAACATCTTAGCCATTCGGTCCTCAAATTTTGATTGCCTAGCATCCGCTTTCAATAACTCTTGCTTAATCTCATGTTGTCCTAATTCCATCTTTTGTTGGTTTTGTTGAAGACGTTGGACATTTCCTTCCATTTTGTTTGCATGAGTTTTAAGTTCATTAGCAAGTTCATTTTTAAGTTCGTTTTTCAACTCGGACCTTAAGCTAATCATCTCACGTTGCATATTATCAAATTTAGCATCATTTGCTTTTGCATAATCCAAAAATTCTCCTTGCAAATTTTGCGTGTGAGCATTTTGAAAACCTTGTGTAGTGTTTTGAAAATCACGGTTTTGGTTTTGATTAGAGATTTGTCCATTCCCATTTTGATAATTCCCTTTGTTGTAATTGCGTGTGTTGCCTTGGTAATTACCTTGGTTGTTGTTTCGATAATTGTTAGCATTTTGGTTTGGTGGAGCTTGATTTGGACGAGAACCTTGGCCGTTTTGGTTATAAGTTCCCGTTGCTACATAAGCACTCGAAGTGTTACCATCCGCGGTAATGCACTCGGAAAGATCATGAGCTCCTCCACAGGATAAACAACTCTTAGCAACCGCTTTAACCGAAGCGGAATTGGAAGCTTCTTGAGCCTTCCAATGGGACATTAGATTAGCAAATCTATCAAAAAACCGATTTTCCTCATTAGCTTCATCATGTAAGGCGTTAATGCTACGAGACGATTGTGACGAAGATGACGAACCCATATTGGCAACACTCGGTGTGTTACGAGGGCTATAAACCTTAGATCGATTTTCAATGATTTGTAAAGCCTCATTTGTCGTCTTGCACAAAAAATTACCACCCGCGGCGGCATTCAAATAATCTCGTTCATGATCATTAAGCCCATTATAAAAAGTATCCACTTGATGCAATTCCGAAAAATCATGGTGAGGACATTCATGTAACATCTCTTTAAATCGTTCCCATGCCATTGAAAAACTTTCATTGTTACGTTGCACAAATCGTGAAATCTCATTTTTTAAGTGTGTTGTTTTAGATGGTGGAAAAAACTTGTTCACAAACTTAGAAACGAGATCGGCCCATGTCAAAATCGAATTTGGCGGTTCTTTCTCGAGCCAAATTTTTGCGGGTCCATCCAACGAGTATGGAAACAACATCATCTTAATGGCGTCATGTGGAACATCCTTAAATTTTATAGTAGCGGTGAGACGGTTGAAATTCCTAATGTGGTAATGCGGGTTGTCTTTCTCGTGACCTCTAAACTTATTTGCTTGCAACATCGACATTAAACCCGTCTTAATTTTGAAATTCTCCGCAAGGATGGCGGGAATAACAATGGCCTCTCCAAAACCCTCGGTGGGTGCTTGTAGCAACTCCATCATAGTACGATTAGCCATGACGACTTCTTGTTCTACAATAGGTTCAACAATTGGAGGTTCTTCAACAATCAACGATCCTTGATTTGCTTGTTTTTGAAGACGTTTACGAGCTCGTTTAGCTTGATTACGAGTGATCATAAACTACACGAAGAATGGGAGGTGAGCAAAGAAGATTCTTTTTGGTTGTTTTGTGGATTTTCAATTTTTTTTTGTGTTTTTGATGATATTTAATTTTTTTGGATTTTGGTGTATCTTCGTAGACAACAATCTACAAAATCTCTCCTCGAATCAAACTCTTGATTAAAGAAGCCTCAAGGGAATGAAAACGATCACGTGGAGTGAACGCCTTCGAATGACTTTAGAACTTTGGTGAAAACCAAATTGTTCACGAGGGTTTAATCACAAAGAAAACCAAGCAAATATAGTATACGTATTAATACTTTGGCCGGCAAAACCCTCGATTAGCCTTCAATCTCAAAATACTCACAAGCAAGCGGGGAAACGAGGCGGCGCGAAGCACTTAAGAGCCTTTTTCCTTAGGGTATATTTTATAATACCCGCCTTATACCCACCTTATAGTTTGTATTTTTCAAAATCGAGCTTCACGAAAGTATTTATCTATTTTTGCCTTTTCTTTTTGTTTGAGATTCGAATACAATAATTAGGAGATCAAATCCCAATTAAGGTTGTGTTTTCACACTTTTGGAGATATTGTATTTTGATTGTGATACTTAATACAATATATTAATAATATTTGTACAAGAAAAACCAAGAAAACCGATAATACGTGTTAAGGGAGTTCCACTTATCACAAATACTTATTATGGATAATATCAAAAACAAAAGCTTCCAAATTAAAGCACAACACACCTCCCCGGCAGCGGCGCCAAAATGATTATGGATAATATCAAAAACAAAAGCTTCCAAATTAAAGCACAACACACCTCCCCGGCAGCGGCGCCAAAAATGATTGTAGAGTTTTACTACTCTTTAGGAAAAGAGCGTAAATAGTGGTAAGTATTAACGAGTGATTTAGGAAAACCACAAGTAATGACCCAATCACTTAAAAAGAGAGAAAGTTCGTTTCCCAAGGAGGTATATGTGTTGTGAGTTTAACTTGTATTTATTTGAGATTAATATTGAGAAGAATGGGGATGAGAAGATGAAAGACGGTTACGTTAAAATTAAACTACGACGTAAAAGACGTAAAGTCGTGAAAAACTACCCAAATTAAAAAATTTAATACTAAGACCAAAAACAAAATCAATAATTAAAAAGACTAAAAAGAAGTCTAAAATAATATAAATAAAGATAAAAATCCAACAAAGATATTTTAAAACCTTTTATTAATTAAATATTTAATTTTAAATGCTAATTAAAGCCCTAAAATTAAATATAACTAATTCAAATGTCTAAAATATGATTTTATTGAATAATTATTTAACTTATATTATTAGAAGACTAAAAAGTAATTTTCTAAAAATTAAAAGCTATTAAAACTATTTTTAAAACTCTAAAAATGATTAAAAATGATTAAAAACTAATTAAACTTAAAATAATTATAAAAATAAATCTAAAAGCTATAAAAATATTCTAAAAATGGAAATAGTCCTAATTAATGGTAAGGAACCTAGGAAAAATGGAAAAGAAATAAAAATAAAACTTTGAAATTTAATTAATAAAATAATATTAAAATATTCCTAAAAATAAAAAGTTTTCAAATAAATTCTAAAAAATTCTCAAAAATCCTAAATATTCTAACTAAGAGAAAAACACAAATTAGAGCTCCTAAAACCTTTTTAATAATTTTATAAATATGTTTAAAGTTTATAAAAAACCTTAAAATAATATAAAATTAAAAATTAAAGATTTTAAAACCAAAACCTAATGTAAACCTCAAAATACTATTTTAAATCCTTAAAATTATTTTTCCTGAAAATTAAAAATCTTTTTTCTATTTTTTATTGATTTTATAAAAACGTATAATAAATAAATCCTAGAAAATAATTAAATAAAAGGAAAAATATAAAAATTGGCTAGAAAAGTCTTAGTAACTAATATGATCCTAGGAAAAATCAAAATAAGCAAAAACGCTTAACAAATAAGCTGGAATGATGGTAAATAAGCTACGGCTTATATATTAAGCTAAGAAAAGAAAACGTGTTAAATAACACTTGAAAACAAACTCTAACGTAAAAAACTTATCTAGATTAGCGGTAGAGCTCCTACTCCTCCAACGAGAGGTCTGGGGTTCGAGTCCAGCTACGGGTAAGTTTTTTGCTTTTATTTTCTTTTTTAATTTTTTCTTTTTCTTATCAATATGTGACCTCAAATAAGCTAGAAACTTACTCCAAACTTCCTTTTTAGCTAAGATTAAACAATATCAAGAACCAAAAACGTATCCAGTTTAACAATGAACACAAGCAGTTGCTTGTTCTTGCTGATTTCTTCACAAGTTACAAAAGCCAAAGGAGTTGGCTTGTGGGCTTATTTGGTGATGATTATTGGGACACAATGGGCACCCTTGTGCTTATTTAAGCACAAGGAGTCAAGACAATCAATAAGCAATCAACCAGCACTCAAATTAAGCAACCCAAAGCACTCACTTAGCAATATCAAGTTGCTGATGCAAATGTGCAGGTCTGGGGCTGTTTAGCTAAACCAAATGCACACCAATGAGATTCAAGCTCCCAAACTTAGCACACAAACTCACCAATCAATATGCAAACCAAATCAAACCTAAAATCAACCTAATTCTTAAACAGATTTCATGAAATCAATCACCAAAATGAAGAAAAACAGGCAGATAGTGAACATGCAGATATGGTTAGGCTATTTTACTTTTTAAGCACACAAATAGCTGCAAACTTGATCCAAATCAAACTACCACTAGCACCCTAACTATCTCAACCTATTTTATCCTCTCTAATACCTTATGAAAGCACAAATCAAGAACTATACCCTGCTAAAATGCTTATCCAAACACCCTTTTAAAACTTTGAAACCAAAATTTACAAACCAAAACAGTTCAAAACCTACTCAAACTGACTTTAATAGCATCTAGCATGTAAACAAACTCAAAAGAACAAAGATCAAACAGCATGAACAACAAATATCAAACAATCATACAAGATCATTCAAACCACCACTTTCTGAGATTTCAAAAAGGAAAAGAGTGATTACCTCAGGTCCTTACATCCAAGGACCTAGTGGATAAATATCCACCTCCTTATGCACCCGGGTGCATGCAGATCAATCAACAACAATCCTTCAAACACATGCTTAAGAAAAATCAAAGAGAAACAGAATAATACAAGCAATATAATATATCTTTCTGATTTTACTTAACCTTCCTAAAACCTTTTCCAAACAACTTAGCACGTTTTTATAACCCTTAAATCACCAATAACATGAACTTTTAAACACCAAATCCTAAAACAGATTTCTTACAAAAATCTCAATTTTCAGAAAACCTTAACCAATTTTGAACCTCAAAATTAATGAACCAAATAGAAAATGGAACTCAGAATCAAGCTTATACACAACACACAACTTTTTATAAACCTAAAAAGGAATTATACTTGTTATAAAACAAAAACCAAACTTTTATTTCATAAAAAAGGAATTACATGTGCAAAGCTTTAAAACTGGAACAAAGGGAAATCCACAAGTCGGATTCTCCTTTTATAATGACTATAGAACACTCTAGAATCCTAAAATCAAAACCCTAATACATAGAAAAATCCTAAAATGCCCTTAAAAGCTTCTAGCCGATTTCAAGGTGTTGAGCTGTCCCTTTGATCCTGGCTGTTTATTTTTGCGTTGTGATGAAGCAATACATCCTGGTGGTTGATTTGGGACACGTCACCAAACTTGGGGACCAAGGCGTGATGTGATTGGTTGAATGGGGAATTGGGGGTGGGGTCCATACGCGTGGGATTGGGGGTTTTTGGTGTGGGTTGAGTTTGTGTGCGTGGGAATTAAGCGTGTGCAAGTTTAATTGGTTTTTACCCAGGTTTAAGTTGATGTAATTTCTGGGAGTGAAAAGGGAACAGTAACTTCCCTTTGATCCGATATTGGGGGAACAGATAGTGTTTGGCGCAATTTGGGGTTTAAATGTTTGAAAGTATGCAACTTCAGTCCTTGTCCTTTGGTTTTTTTGGCAAACAAAGTTTTTAGCCCTAAAAACGTGACTTCCTTTGTTAATATCTTTCATCACTTGACACTTTTGGCACAATCTTTTGGAAAAAGGTTTCAAAGGACCATTTTTGCCATTTTGAGTAATTTCAAGGGCTGATCTTGGACAATGTTGATCTTCAAAGGTCTTCAATGTCTCTTATTCTTCATGAGGGACTATATTTGACAATTTGATTTTGTTGAGGGACCAATCTTGTCATTTCTTCAAAGTTGAAGGACCTTTTTGCAGTTTTGACAAACTTAAGGGACCAAACTTGTAATTATTAACATACAAGGGTTTTAAGTGTCATTTCTTCATTAATGGAGGATCAATCTTGTTTGTCTTCAAGTCTTCAAGGGTATTTTGTTGAATATTCCATGATTAGGGCCTGGTTCATTGTACGGCTTCGTTTCTCGTGTCCGTTTTTCCTTGTATCTTGTGATCTTTTGTCTTTTTCACGATATCCATACCTAAAATACACAAGTAAACAAACACAAGCATATATATGGTATTTTATGACATTTTTATGCATTTAAAGCCCGAAAAGAACGATGAGATCATGTATAAATGCCATCTCATCACAACCCGGGGTACCCCGTGTTTCCCCTTGCTGCCGTGGGACCCACACGCACCAACCAAGACCATATGGTCTTGGTGGTGGTCGGCTTGGCAAGCCGAGACCCCATTTGGGCTCGGTGAAGCCGGCGGCCAAAGCAAAACACCCCTTAAAACGACCCTTTGATTTAATTAATCACCAAAACATGTTAGATCTATGATTAATTATTATGTTTTTATAAAAACATCACATGTTCATAATTAATAAAAAGATTAAATTAAAAGAAAAGGTTTAAAAAGGTTTTACCGAATTCGTGGATCAAGAGAACAAAGAACAAACACGATCAATCACCAATTCTTCAAGATCAAAGATCAACAAATCACCTTGTATGGTGATTTATGGGTGGCGGCACAAAGAGGAGGAGGAAGGAGGGTTTTTAGGTTTTTCTTAAAAATCTTCTCTAAGTTATTTTTGAGTAGTAAAAATAAACATAACCCCCTTTAGTAAATTTGACAATGGGCTTGGCCCATTGCCCTTGTTTGGCCGCGGGTAGGGACCCCACATGGGGTTCCCGTACCTTTTTCCGTGTCTCGTTATTTAGTTACTCGTTTGTGTTTATTTATGTTCGTGTTTTAAATGTTCTCGTTACGTAAATACCGTGATCTAATATATTTAATTACGCTCGTAATAAATATATATACGTAATTAATAATAGTTTGTGTTTTAATTACGTTCATGATTTCATGATCGCATGTTCGTGATTAATTATCGTTAAATAATTATTACGTGATCGTGCATAGTAAATACTTATCGTGTTCTAACACGTACGTAATACGTAAACTCCTAACACGTAATCGTAATCATGCTATATTAGGAAAGTTTTAACTAGTACGTACGATCCTAAGGGTACTATGCATGGTAAAAGCATGCGGGTTTTATAACTCTTCCCCCCTAAAAAGAATGATTCGTCCCCGAATTATAGATAAAGTAAAATGGAAAAGAAGAACATACCCGAATTCAAAATATGAAATGAGGGTAAGAAGCCCGGATAGACTCCTCCGTTTCCCAAGTGGCTTCCTGCTCGGTATGATCCCTCCATAGAATTTTGACGACTGGAATCGTCTTCTTTCTCATGACTCGTTCTTGTCTGTCAAGAACTTGTTCGGGTTCTTCTATGAAAGTGAGATCTTCACGTATCTGTTCTAGTGGATACTGAACCATGTGAAGGGGATGATATTGGTACCCTCCGAGTAAGGACACATGAAACACATTGTGCACATGCGAAAGCTGCGCAGGTAACGCCAATCAGTAAGATACTTCACCGACTCGTTCAATGATATCAAACGGTCCGATGAAACGAGGACTGAGCTTCCCTTTAATCCCGAAGCGTCTAACACCACGTGCCGGAGAAACCTTAAGGAAGACGTGATCTCCTATGTTAAAGTGTATATCCCTACGATGCTTATCGGCGTAGCTCTTCTGACGTGACCGTGCCTCCTGAATCTTCTGCTTAGCTACTGCGATCTTCTCATTTGTCATCTCTATGATTTCCGGTCCTTCAAGTGTTCGCTCGCCAACCTGATCCCAGCAGATTGGGGCGCGGCACTTTCTGCCATACAACATTTCAAAAGGAGTACACTTGATGCTTGCGTGCCAGCTGTTGTTGTATGCAAACTCCACCAAACAGATGTATTCGTCCCAATCACCCGTCCATTCCAACGCACATGACCTCAACATATCCTCCAATGTCTGAATGGTTCGCTCCGACTGTCTGTCCGTTTGAGGATGAAAAGCCGTGCTAAGCTTAAGTTGTGTACCCCAAGCTTTCTGCAGACTTTTACAAAAGCGCGAAGTGAATCTAGGATCTCTGTCTGAGACGATGCTGGATGGTGTACCGTGGAGTCTCATGATCTCTCGTCTATACGTATCTGCGAGTTTACTTACCGGATCTTCCTTGCAGATCAGAAAGAAATGAGCTGATTTGGTAAGTCGATCAACGATAACCCAAATTGCATCGTGCTTCCTTTTGGTAGGCGGAAGACTAGTAACAAAATCCATGGTGATTTTGTCCCACTTCCACTCTGGAATATCTAATAGTTGAAGGAGATCGCCAGATCGCTGATGCTCGATCTTAACCTGCTGGCAGGTAAGACATTTGGAGACGTAAGTGGCCACATCCTGTTTCATACCACTCCACCAAAAGTACTGCTTGATGTCATGGTACATCTTAGTCGAACCAGGATGTATCAAGAATGGGGAGCTATGTGCTTCAGCTAACAAAGCTTCCCGAAGTTCTTGGTCATAAGGAACACAAAGTCTAGTGCCCTGCCATACGATACCATCTACATCTACTCTGAATTATGTCTGCTTCTCCAAATTCTATACTATCGCCCAGATTTCTCCGTCATCCTTCTGAGCTTCCTTGATCTTAGATAGTAACTCGGGTTCTACTCTAAGATTAGCCCAGTAACCGTGCTGTCCACGTACCATGTACTCGATGTCTAGTCGCTCCAAGTCTCTGATGATTTCCTCTTCGATTCTAATGCCGTTGATCATTCCGGACTTCCTGCTTAGAGCATCTGCTACTACATTTGCCTTTCCGGGATGATACTGTAGATTAATGTCATAATCCTTCAACAGCTCTAACCATCTCCTCTGCCTCATGTTCAATTCACGCTGAGTGAAGATATACTTCAAACTCTTGTGGTCCGTGAAAATGTCACATGATTCTCCATATAAGTAGTGCCTCCATATCTTTAATGCAAACACGACTGCAGCAAGTTCCAGATCGTGCGTGGGGTAAATTATTCATAAGGCTTAAGCTGCCGTGAAGCGTACGCGATCACTTTCCCATGTTGCATGAGAACATAGCCAAGTCCCTTCCCAGATGCATCGTTGTAGATTTGAAATCCACCCGTACCAGATGGTAGAGTAAGAATAGGTGCAGATACTAGCTTCTGCTTCAGGTCTTCAAAGCTCTTCTCTCGATCCTCAGTCCAGACGAATTTCTCCCCTTTCCGCATCAGTTTGGTCAATGGTAGTGCTAGGCGGGAAAAGTTCTCCACGAACCTACGGTAATAGCCAGCTAAGCCTAAGAAACTACGGACTTCCGTCGTTGATGTCGGCCTTGGCCACTTAGTAATGGCCTCAACCTTTGCTGGATCCATAGTGATTCCTTCTGCTGATACAATGTGACCTAAGAATGCCACCTTGTCTAACCAGAACTCACACTTAGGAGAATTTAGCATACAGCTGCTTCTGGCGAAGAATCTGTAGTACTGTACGAAGATCGTCTTCATGTTCCTCCTTGGACTTTGAGAAAATCGGGATGTCAGCGATGAAAACAATGACGAATTTGTCCAGAAATTCATGGAAGATTCTGTTCATCAGATCCATGAACACTGCTGGAGCATTTGTCAGGCCAAATGGCATAACTACAAACTCGTAGTGGCCATAACGAGTACGAAAGGCAGTCTTAGCGATATCCTGCTCCTTGACTCGTAGCTGATGATAGCCTGACCTAAGATCAATCTTGGAGAAGTGTTTGGCCCCTTGGAGTTGGTCAAACAGATCATCAATGCGTGGCAGTGGATACCTATTCCGAATGGTAATCTTGTTGAGCTCGCGATAGTCTATGCAAAGACGCATACTGCCGTCCTTCTTCTTAACAAACAAAACCGGTGCGCCCCATGGAGATGCGCTTGGTCGAATGAAACCTCGTTCAAGAAGTTCTTGCAGTTGATCCTTCAGCTCCTTCAGCTCTATGGGAGCCATGCGATAAGGAGCCTTGGAGATTGGTTCAGCTCCTGGAATCAGCTCGATACTGAATTCCACTTCTCGTGCAGGTGGTATGCCCGGATGTTCTGCTGGAAATACGTCTTGGAATTCGGACACTATTGGTTGATCCTGAATCGATGGAGACTCAGCATCCATGTCGTGAACCGTAGCTAGATAACCCTCGCAGCCATGTGACAGTAGTGCACGCGCTTGCAGGGTGGATATGACTTGTATAGACCGTCCGGGTATGAACCCATTATGAATGTACTCTGGTGCATTGACATCACCGAAGATAACTCGATATGAATGGCAGTCTATGGTAGCATGATACTTGGATAGCCAATCCATGCCCAAAATCATGTCAACGTCATTCATGTCCAGCGGAAGTGCGTCGACAGGTCGAACCTTATCATCAAATTCTAGGGGAAGACTCTTGTATACGTGGGTGATTAATACAGAGTCCCTCAAAGGCGTGGAAATAGTAAGCCTATTTTCTAGTGGCAAGGGAGGCATCCTAATGTTCTTAGCATAAGCAGTAGAAATAACCGAGTGAGTAGCACCCGTATCGAAAAGAACACATGCAGCGCGACCATACGTATACAAGATTCCAGTGATGGTACCTGTAGACTTGTTGGCCTGGTCTCGAGATGTCGTGTAGACACGCCCGGCAGTAGGAGGCGGCTTGGTATCAGCATGTCCCGATGTACCCTCCATCTCGCCCTTACGGCAATCCTTCATAATATGGCCAGGAAGACCACACTTGAAGCACGCATCAGTATTACGGCGACATGGTCCTGGGTGCCTACGGTGGCAAGTAGAGCAAAGAGGATGAGTGTATCCTCCAGCAGGTGCTCTGGCTGGCTGAGGACCTGATAAAACATTTTACATAAGACATGATAGTTGGGTACAAAGGACGAAGCGGATAATCGTAAGATTGAATACCAGTGATAGCTGGACGGATAGGCTGCGAACCTCTCTGGTTCTGGTCCCTACCGTTTCATGGTTCCTGGTAGAAGTTTGCTAAAGTGTCAGAATATGAGTTATAACATAAAACATAAGGAATTTTGTAAGTATTAGGACCTGCTGTTGCTGGAGTGCCCGACGTTGTTACGGTAATTGTCATTACCACCACGCCTATCCGTAGCAGAACGGTCGTTAGTCTGACCGTTTCCCTTGGGCTGATGAGGCTGCTGCTGAGTAGCCGGCTGAGACCGGTCCCCAGTTTTCTGCCTGGAATATACATTTAAAGAGATGAATAATTGACATATGGAAAGTATACAGACTGTTCACCGCTTGAATACGAATGTTTACCTCTTGTCGGGTCTTTCAGCTTCCCCGAACTCATCCCTCTCTTGCAGCATCTCCAGTCTACGTGCTGCATCTGCTACTTGTGCTACCGTATCCAACGGAGCACCTGATAAGTTATTTGCAATCCTTGGATTAAGAGCCCAACGAAAATGTATTGCTTGTTCTTCAGTGGTGCTCGCAGCTGTTCTCAGGACACCAGTATAGCGAAGGAAACGCTGCATGAAGTCATTGTTGTCTTCGTCAGGTCGCTGTCGGAGGCTATAGTATTCCCTCATGAGCCGATTCCTTCCTTCCATGGGAAAGATGTTAGGCGGGGGAGGATAACCGTCGTTATGAAGAAGGGTGTCACACCCCACCATGGCGGAATATGGGGCGCGACGTATGGATATCATCACAACAACAGCGTGTCTATAGAGAGAACTAAATGAAATTGAAATATCATAAATGGCGACACAAATGTCGTGACAATATCTCAACAATGCAGGCGTCTAGGTAAGTAGGTAACAGGCCTATCTTACCAAAGACATACAAATGAACAAACATCAAACATATAGGTACCATAAAGTTCACTTAATCAAGACACAAAATAAAATCTAAGAGGAAAGGGAATCCTCCTAATGCAATCCTAGCAGCCTCTACACTCTAGCCATTTCTAACATCATCCTCCTCAACTACCTCACCTGAAAATGACACTAAAATCTGTCAACATAAAGTTGGTGAGAACATAGGTTTAAATTATCTAGAACATCATAAGAAACCTTTACATCCGCTGCAAATAAGTTGAAGGAAAACAATTTATAGTAATGGACCATAATGTGATAATCATGTTACATGCATCCACAACAAAACATAAACCAAGTACCGATCACATCTACAATTCACAAAGCACACTATAACAATCAAGAAGTATCCCGTCACACACACAAGAACACACACCACACTATCCGGATCTTTCCCACACCACCTGTGGAAGATGAACTATATCCCCGTCGAGATATCTTGCCTCCGAAGAGACGATGCACAAGTACTCAGGACGGATCGTGCCCCACGAACCAAGAACTCAGGACGGATCGTGTCCCACGAACCAAGAACTCAGGACGGATCGTGCCCCACGCTCCACACACATCACAACTGGTCCCATAGACGCCCATACATCTACGTACCAATCCCAATCATAACCCAATCAAGATTCACATATCAGAACACATATCAAAGCACATACGAGAACACATAAGCACGCAAGTCACACAATATCACATGTATGTCCATACATTTTAAAACATAGTACTAAATCATGTTAAAGAACATTGCAAGTGTCATCTCCATCCCATACTGGAAAAACATTTAAAAACGTAGCAAAACGGGACTATGAACTCACCTGATAGCACAGCAAGCTAGCACTCCTGCAAACCTATAAAATCATACACGACACCCTTAGCTCAGGTCTTAACACCCAAGTTAAGTAACAATCAAGGAGATGAATCCAATCCCCCAATCCCCACTATCTAGTTCTCCCACTACAAGCTATTCTATACGTAAAATTCCAGTTTTTCCCTGGTACGGTTTACTAGTCACTAAACGATCACATGAAGTGAACTTAACACCACACTTGACTCCTACCCTGCTGGAGTTATGTTGTTATATTATCTAAGAACTTCAAAAACCAATTTTACTTTCTAATTACACGTTTAAACCTTTCGTTTAGTCTCTACGCCAAAAGTCGTTTTCACAAAAACTGATTTTCCGTACATGCTAAATATTTGACACCAAAAACCCGACCTAAACACCATAAATTTTATTGAAAACCTCCAGTCCTTTTATATACATTATAAAGAGTTCCCAAATCAAAAATATTTGGCTATCTCATCCGTTTGGTTAGGTTTTGACTCAAATTCCCGAAATCAAAATTTATTCCTGAACAGCGCACTGTTTTTGTAAAACTTATTTGACGACCTTACCCAACACTATTTTCGACCAACCTTACATTTTTGAAAAGTAGACTCCCTGAACTTAATTTTAAAAAAAAAGAAACTCGACCAAAGGTGCTACCTACTGCCCGGAACAGTCGACACAAGACAGCCTTAAAAGTCAGACTGTTTTACGCCTTTATGCACTAACCCTCTAAACATCAATAATTATCCCTAAATTTATAACACAAACCCTAAAATCATTAATGGATCTTAATTAATATATTTTTCCATAAAATTAATAAAATCCTAATCATCTCAATGATGGTTAATTAACAATACAATTATGATTAATTAATAAAAACATAAATTATATTAAGGTTTAATTGATCACTTACCTTGAAACAAGAAAAATTAATGAACCCGAATCATAATTTCGACTTTTCTTGATATCCATGGAATATTTAGACTGATTTTAGGTTTATTTAGGGTTATTAGTCGTTTTTAGGGGTCTAGGGGTGTTTATATAGGCCTTGGTAACCTTCTGGACAAGTTTAGGCCCAATTAGGACTTTTAAATGGTAATTATCCTATTTTTATTAATTTAATTATTAAAATTAAGGCTATGGGACCCACAAATTCGACTCCTCTCTGTGTTTTAACATATTTACACTCTCCCCCTTCTATTTTATGTTTATTTATACTCCTATACACTTTCGGGACCAAACCGGGTACCCTTTTACTAATTTTTCGACTTTTTACGCGATTTTTGAACTAGCCTTCATTTCTAAAAGTTTCTAAATATAGAAAGTAACTATAAAACTTATCCTAACCATATTATATATACTTAATACATACATACAACATACGATACGTACACGAAGCCTTATCAAAACGATACCCGAACTTTAATGCAGTTCATTTCTGAACTCATTTCATTTCATTTCATTTCGTTTCATTTCCATCTTATACCATGATTTATACATTCATGTGAACTCATGAGCACGAACCAACCCCATCACATCATCATATAACGTACCATGTACTACGTAAACAATGTCTAACATCATGATAAAGTCTCAAATATGAGCACATAACACATAAACGCACACCAAGCACATGATCAACATCAAACAGTCAAAAGTGAAAAATCCAAAATCTAGGGTTGTCACATCACTCCCTCCTAATAGAAATCTCGTCCCGAGATTTACTCCATAAGCTCAAAAGACTTCATTTCACAACCAACTCGTTATCTCTCTCATAAGAACGTAACCGGATCATCCGTATGACTACAACAACGCCCTCAATGAATATAAGCTCAAGACAAATTTTAGGACCCCCAACTTCGGATAAACGATCAAGCCCATGGACAACTAACGGACGTTTACGTGAAAGAATTTAAAAATATGAACCAAAACCTGAGACTCCAAAAGATACTCAACATAAAACATGTATCGACTCCCAACGAACCATGAAAACGGACCAATGACACAAGAAGCACCCAGCGACAACCGAAACGTATTACGACCGGTGACATACTATTAAAACCTTGTGCAAAACCAAATTTTACCCCAGAATGGATTTTGTACCTTAATGTATATTAGTTGTTCTAAAACCATGGTATCACATTAGTAATTTATGTAATCATTTGACGAAAAAAAATCTATAGTCTCTTCACGAACGATCAATTGTCTAAAGCACACAACACAATATCACGCGTGAACATTGACTCCAGAACCCACATTCTTCATTAATGTAACAATCTCTATGATGGATACATCTAAAATCCTATCCCAAAGCAGCCCTATGTTAGCCTTCTAAGTGTCTACTATCCTAAAATATCCAAAACACGAGTTTAAACCATGTTGTCCGAAAATTAATCTTGAACTCGACAGTTGTACAATTAATTCGACCAAACTACTGACTTCCATTGACAATACATTCTAAATATTTGAAAAGTACGCTCCGAGTACATAACTTTAGGCTTTTGAATCACCCAAAAATCTTTAAAAACGAATAAGTTATAACCAAAACGATTTTTACCTAGAATCTGCCCAGACATTAGCGACAGTTTCTGACAGTTTAGCGATGAATTCTGACAATTTAGCGACAGTTTCTGCCTACTCCGATTTATAACCAAAAAAAACGATTTGAAACCCTAAAACCCCTCATTAATTACCAAATTCAAGACCTAATTTATTTTAATTCCAGAAAATTAGAAACCCTTACCCATCATATGAGTAATTACATGATTTTAACATATTTAATTAAATAAGAACAAGAATTTAACTAAAGATCATTAGCTTTAGGTGATCAAAACCAATTTTTTTTTTTTTAAAAAAAATAAAATAAAATAAGCAAGCCATACTTATATGTTAATAAAAAAAATATATCCCATCTTATTTCAAACACGCTTACGACACTTAACCCTTATTTCACCGACTACCAAAAACTATTTTAACTATTTACAAATTCCATTTCTTTTACCACATAAGATACAAACTAAAAGATACCGTGATCCCAAAAAGAATTCTCCACCCTCTCAATAGCCTCTACACCAAAAGTACCGTACAAACAAATACGTGAAATGAGGACTCGATAAATGCGCTACTACAGAAGTTGAACATCCCAAAGAATGAAGAGCTATAAAACCATCCTAAGAATACAACCGATAAGTAGAAGGGATATATACATATATAGGCATACGCGTACATACACTCAAGTCCATCCAACATATACTATACAAGCATGTATTAACCTTCTTTCATGCAACCATAGTTAGGAATCCATTGATGTCGTGGTACTTGTATAACTATGTTGGCCACCATACTTATACCAGTCCCCTTTCACTAATGCACTCCCTCCTATGATGACACTTATAAGAATTAATACTACACATAACACATCAGTCTACCAACTCAAATAATCACATAGATCCTACAACTCATATAAGCACATAACCACAATATAAAATAAGATCCAATATCCCATGTATTAAAATAACATAGTCAATGCATGAAACAAATAAACTCATAGTCTAGCTGAACCAGCGTAGACAAAATTCAAAATATATAAAGAACATGAAAACGTAATTAAACGAAATCCAACAATGACTAGCGTATACGACTATGGTTCAACCCGCACTAGTCAAAACTCGTAAAGAAAATAACATGTAGTTAAGTATGAACCATACTAGTTCATAACTTAACAAATATCGCAAAAATAACATCCAAAAACATCAACATTTATAAAATGCACACATACCCCTATGACGCCTATATGCAGGGAACCTTAAGCTATAGACTAGGCTACGCGAATAGGCAACCTAATTCTCTATAACCATTGGCTCTGATACCATTCTGTCACACCCCACCATGGCGGAATATGGGGCGCGACGTATGGATATCATCACAACAACAGCGTGTCTATAGAGAGAACTAAATGAAATTGAAATATCATAAATGGCGACACAAATGTCGTGACAATATCTCAACAATGCAGGCGTCTAGGTAAGTAGGTAATAGGCCTATCTTACCAAAGACATACAAATGAACAAACATCAAACATATAGGTACCATAAAGTTCACTTAATCAAGACACAAAATAAAATCTAAGAGGAAAGGGAATCCTCCTAATGCAATCCTAGCAGCCTCTACACTCTAGCCATTTCTAACATCATCCTCCTCAACTACCTCACCTGAAAATGACACTAAAATCTGTCAACATAAAGTTGGTGAGAACATAGGTTTAAATTATCTAGAACATCATAAGAAACCTTTACATCCGCTGCAAATAAGTTGAAGGAAAACAATTTATAGTAATGGACCATAATGTGATAATCATGTTACATGCATCCACAACAAAACATAAACCAAGTACCGATCACATCTACAATTCACAAAGCACACTATAACAATCAAGAAGTATCCCGTCACACACACAAGAACACACACCACACTATCCAGATCTTTCCCACACCACCTGTGGAAGATGAACTATATCCCCGTCGAGATATCTTGCCTCCGAAGAGACGATGCACAAGTACTCAGGACGGATCGTGCCCCACGAACCAAGAACTCAGGACGGATCGTGTCCCACGAACCAAGAACTCAGGACGGATCGTGCCCCACGCTCCACACACATCACAACTGGTCCCATAGACGCCCATACATCTACGTACCAATCCCAATCATAACCCAATCAAGATTCACATATCAGAACACATATCAAAGCACATACGAGAACACATAAGCACGCAAGTCACACAATATCACATGTATGTCCATACATTTTAAAACATAGTACTAAATCATGTTAAAGAACATTGCAAGTGTCATCTCCATCCCATACTGGAAAAACATTTAAAAACGTAGCAAAACAGGACTATGAACTCACCTGATAGCACAGCAAGCTAGCACTCCTGCAAACCTATAAAATCATACACGACACCCTTAGCTCAGGTCTTAACACCCAAGTTAAGTAACAATCAAGGAGATGAATCTAATCCCCCAATCCCCACTATCTAGTTCTCCCACTACAAGCTATTCTATACGTAAAATTCCAGTTTTTCCCTGGTACGGTTTACTAGTCACTAAACGATCACATGAAGTGAACTTAACACCACACTTGACTCCTACCCTGCTGGAGTTATGTTGTTATATTATCTAAGAACTTCAAAAACCAATTTTACGTTCTAATTACACGTTTAAACCTTTCGTTAGTCTCTACGCCAAAAGTCGTTTTCACCAAAACTGATTTTCCGTACATGCTAAATATTTGACACCAAAAACCCGACCTAAACACCATAAATTTTATTGAAAACCTCCAGTCCTTTTATATACATTATAAAGAGTTCCCAAATCAAAAATATTTGGCTATCTCATCCGTTTGGTTAGGTTTTGACTCAAATCCCCGAAATCAAAATTTATTCCTGAACAGCGCACTGTTTTTGTAAAAATTATTTGACGACCTTACCGAACACTATTTTCGACCAACCTTACATTTTTGAAAAGTAGACTCCCTGAACTTAATTTTAAAAAAAAAGAAACTCGACCAAAGGTGCTACCTACTGCCCGGAACAGTCGACACAAGACAGCCTTAAAGTCAGACTGTTTTACGCCTTTATGCACTAACCCTCTAAACATCATTAATTATCCCTAAATTTATAACACAAACCCTAAAATCATTAATGGATCTTAATTAATATATTTTTCCATAAAATTAATAAAACCCTAATCATCTCAATGATGGTTAATTAACAATACAATTATGATTAATTAATAAAAACATAAATTATATTAAGGTTTAATTGATCACTTACCTTGAAACAAGAAAAATTAATGAACCCGAATCATAATTTCGACTTCTCTTGATATCCATGGAAGATTTAGAATGATTTTAGGTTTATTTAGGGTTATTAGTCGTTTTTAGGGGTCTAGGGGTGTTTATATAGGCCTTGGTAACCTTCTGGACAAGTTTAGGCCCAATTAGGACTTTTAAATGGTAATTATCCTATATTTATTAATTTAATTATTAAAATTAAGGCTATGGGACCCACAAATTCGACTCCTCTCTGTGTTTTAACATATTTACACTCTCCCCCTTCTATTTTATGTTTACTGATACTCCTATACACTTTCGGGACCAAACCGGGTACCCTTTTACTAATTTTTCGACTTTTTACGCGATTTTTGAACTAGCCTTCATTTCTAAAAGTTTCTAAATATAGAAAGTAACTATAAAACTTATCCTAACCATATTATATATACTTAATACATACATACAACATACGATACGTACACGAAACCTTATCAAAACGATACCCGAACTTTAATGCAGTTCATTTCTGAACTCATTTCATTTCATTTCATTTCGTTTCATTTCCAACTTATACCATGATTTATACATTCATGTGAACTCATGAGCACGAACCAACCCCATCACATCATCATATAACGTACCATGTAAACAATGTCTAACATCATGATAAAGTCTCAAATATGAGCACATAACACATAAACGCACACCAAGCACATGATCAACATCAAATAGTCAAAAGTGAAAAATCCAAAATCTAGGGTTGTCACAAAGGGAGTCTTGCATCTCTGCATCAGTAGCTGCAAATATTGCCCAGATATTGTTTGCATTTGCCATCTGGCAGTATGACATAAAACGTATAATTAAACAGTTCAAAACAAAAGATATAAATATATATATGAAAAAAAAATTTATACTAAAATTTCACGAGAAAAAATTTATGCAAGAAAATTTTTTTGTATGAATGCATGATGCAGTTTTATGAAAACTTTGTATGCTCAAGAGTGAACGCCTCTGGTCAGTTCACCCAAAACAAAAACATAGCGAGGGGACGCCTGTGGGTCGGTCCCAAATCAAAAAGTTTCGATAAAACACATGCGAATAAATAGGGCCAGTCCTGTACCAACCATTACTTAGTCAAAAACCCTACAACAATGACATGTATATGTATGCTTAAAAATGATGAATGCATGAAAACAACTGTCAGTTCTAGGAAGACCGTAGTGACTACCCACTAATCACAGGTCATTTTTGAGAGCCTACAGGTCGAAGCCTTGGCTCTGATACCATAATTGTAACACCCCATTTTGGAAATGGAAATATAATAGTAGTTATGGCGTGTCATCAAAGCATACAAGGTAAAATGTCTAAACATTACTTGACCATAAAAAAGGAAAATACCGGAATCAAACATCGGTAGTCCAAAAGTAAAGCTCATCACACACAAACATAGTATAATAAAGGAAAGGACTAAACAATGTCCGAAGCATAAGTATCAAAAGAAGAGAAATGCATAATGTAAAGAAGGCTAGACAGCTTCCAGTCCATATGCACGTACTCTTAGTGTCTACGAGCTCCCTGAGTACCTGCCGTTTTGGGAACATAGAAAAGGAAAACGGCTGAGCAATACGCTCAGTGCACGAATGTACAATAAAGCATGAATAGAATAAGCATATAACATAATAACAGCGGAAGAAATCTAAGTCCTGAGTAACCTGGTTAAGTCTTAATAAAACTGGTTTATAGTTTGAGAGTCTTATGTTTATCTTATAAAAATTGTTTGTCATATTTTACCATTAGCCAATATAGGTCATGAAAATCCACCGTGCATGAATAATTGGAGGGGTGACCTCATCATGCAAATTAGAGGGGCTGCCTCTAATTTAATATACTGGTTTTTGGGTAGGAGGGATCAGCTCCTTGTGAAGGATGCAAGGCACACACCACATTCACCATGTAATCCTGAATAAAAACATGTAACTAGGATGCACCCATACGCCCCACATGATAAATATAAATAAATGGCCAAAAGCTGAAGGGACGCCACGAGCAATCACTCCGCCGTGGTGAAGTCATAACATCAGTGCCTCTAATGTTATGGTTATGGTACCTCCATAACTAGGTGAAACTGGTCATGCATGTATATGGCTATAGGTAATCTTAATTAAACATAAGCAATCAAACTCATAACTTATACGGGAAAACAGTTGGCTGCATACGGGGAATCCTAAATAAGGAAAGAATGTCCATACTGAAAGGACGGGATCCGTACCTTATGTCCAGTGAACGAGAAAGACGAACTGTGAGAATCCTACTTCCGAATCACTAGTGCTACATAAATACGTACATGAATAAGTATCTGCTTACTAAATACATAGCTGGTTTTATGTCATGTCTTAGCTTATTTATGTGTTCTTACTATGTTTTACTGTTTTAAAGCCTTAACTGTGTTAAATCTTATATTATGTTTATTCTGATTAAGTATTTCTAGTATTTCATGTGTTATTATACTTACTGTGTAATAATAAGTAACTTTCCAAAAATAGCAGGTTTCCTAAAATAGAAAGTTTCCAAAAATAGAAAGTTTCCAAAAATAGAAAGTTTCCAAAAATAGAAAGTTACTAAAAATAGAAAGTTTCCAAAAATAGAAAGTTTCCAAAAATAGAAAGTTTCCAAAAATAGAAAGTTTCCAAAAATAGATTTACTAATTAAATAAGATAAGTTTCTAAAAATAGAAAGTTTCCATAAATATATTAGCTGCCTTAATTAAATAAGTTTCCATAAATAGATTAGCTGCCTGAAATAAATAAGTTTCTAAAAATAGCTGGTTTCCATAAATAGATTAGCTGCCTTATTTAATTAAGTTTCTAAATATAGAAAGTTTCCATAATTAGAAATAAGCTGGTTAAATAAGCTAAGTATATACGCCTAAGTGTTTTTCATGATTATTTTCTAAGTCATATGGTATATTGTATAGTTTAATAATTATTTCATGTAATTTAATTAAACTATAGGTTATAATATTTAATTAAAGTAGAACATGTTTTTAATTAAATAAGTTAAATACTTAGGATAAAATATGTATTATTATATATTAATAATATAACCTAAGTCATGTTAATTAATTAATTATATCCATGGTTTTTAAAATAATTAATTAATTATAAGTCTTAAAATATAATTACTTAGGTTAAAATAATTTCATGATCATTAATAATTAAATAACCTAAGTCATGTTATTAAATTAGTCACATCTTTTATTAATTTAATTTTAACATAAGTTCATAAACATAAAAAAAACTAACATATACCATGAACCGGATCTAAGTTTAAAAACATGAACCGGACATGAATCGACACCGTACCCCAAACCAACCCGGGGTACCCCGTGTTTCCCCTTGCTGCCGTGGGACCCACACGCACCAACCAAGACCATATGGTCTTGGTGGTGGTCGGCTTGGCAAGCCGAGACCCCATTTGGGCTCGGTGAAGCCGGCGGCCAAAGCAAAACACCCCTTAAAACGACCCTTTGATTTAATTAATCACCAAAACATGTTAGATCTATGATTAATTATTATTTTTTATAAAAACATCACATGTTCATAATTAATAAAAAGATTAAATTAAAAGAAAAGTTTTAAAAAGGTTTTACCGAATTCGTGGATCAAGAGAACGAAGAACAAACACGATCAATCACCAATTCTTCAAGATCAAAGATCAACAAATCACCTTGTATGGTGATTTATGGGTGGCGGCACAAAGAGGAGGAGGAAGGAGGGTTTTTAGGTTTTTCTTAAAAATCTTCTGTAAGTTATTTTTGAGTAGTAAAAATAAACATAACCCCCTTTAGTAAATTTGACAATGGGCTTGACCCATTGCCCTTGTTTGGTCGCGGGTAGGGACCCCACATGGGGTTCCCGTACCTTTTTCCGTGTCTCGTTATTTAGTTACTCGTTTGTGTTTATTTATGTTCGTGTTTTAAATGTTCTCGTTACGTAAATACCGTGATCTAATATATTTAATTATGCTCGTAATAAATATATATACGTAATTAATAATAGTTCGTGTTTTAATTACGTTCATGATTTCATGATCGCATGTTCGTGATTAATTATCGTTAAATAATTATTACGTGATCGTGCATAGTAAATACTTATCGTGTTCTAACACGTACGTAATACGTAAACTCCTAACACGTAATCGTAATCATGCTATATTAGGAAAGTTTTAACTAGTACGTACGATCCTAAGGGTACTATGCATGGTAAAAGCATGCGGGTTTTACAACACATGCTTGTAAGCATAGATAATTTGTACAGATTTTCCCGATGGAAAATCAAGCTGAATGTATTCAGGAGCCTGAACACTACTGTACATAATTATGAATCGTAGCATGGTGTGCTGTTCATAGTCCATAATTAGGATAAAATTCATCTCGTGTCTGTCCGAGGAATGCGTTAGCAGCTTGGATCTCATCATTAAACTGAAGGAAAACCTTCGTATGCGTGGGAATATGAAAGGCGTCCTTCATGGTCATGAATATATGAACTATGGTGAAAGAAATGAAAGTGACATCGGCAACGTGACAGTTCTCACTGATGCGCCGATAATGGTATTGAAATTCTTGTGGCCTGATTAATACATGGCACAACAAAATAAATATACCCTTGGAGGGTACCCTGAATTTCTTAGAAATGTTCCATAGTTGGACGTGAGTCATGTGTCTTGACTCGTTTCTTGGAACTATAAGCACGACATATGTCTTGACTGGTGTCTTGACATGTGTCTTCAGGAGGTATACGTGAGACATGTGTCTTGACTGATGTCTTGACATGTGTCTTCAGAAAGTATACGTGAGACATGTGTCTTGACTGATGTCTTGACATGTGTCTTCAGAAAGTATACGTGAGACATGTGTCTTGACTGATGTCTTGACATGTGTCTCGAGATGTGAAACAAATATAACCACAATATAAGGTTATTATGCCAGAATTGGCGGATCGGTTGGACTACTAATCCTTGTATTTCTGATCACGTTCGTGGCCAGAGTTTCGGTTGCGATTTCTAGGATAGTTGCTGTCATAGTAGTGGTTACTATCGTCCTGTCTGTCAGTTCTATGATGGTCATTCTCATGACCATGATTCATGTAACTATTCAGCTGAGTGGCCGGCTGGTACCGGTTTGCACTCATATGGCTGAAATGACAGCCGAATGACGTGTGACATGTAACTAAGAATTAGGGACAATGATTGATGGGAATCGTCTGATGGTGAAGCATCTTCTCGTCCAATTGCTTTGCTCCGACGCCTTTGTCTTCGTCTTGTAGGATCTCCAGGTTGTGAACAGCATCCGCATCTTGTAGCGTCTCCGAACATCAGCAGCATCAACCTTTAGTAACCTTTCCAAGTTATGAGCGGCATCAACAATTTGTAGAGTATTAGCAAGTGGACATATTCCTGAGATGATTCAGAATCGACTAGCGAATACTCGTGCAGTATTGCAAGTGAAATACACATGGATTTAGGTACGTGTAATACACATGGAACACGGTACATGGAGTACACGTTGAATGCACATGAAATGATCGGTGTGGGGTCGATCATTGTCATGATTTAAGGAAAGTATACCGGTTAAACGGTTAGGAAAACCATCATGATAACCTGGCAGTATTAGCATAGACATCATTCTGGTTATAACGAAAGCGTTAAAGTGTGGTTACACAAAATTCAACGATGATTTGCCTGACAGCATGATCAATGAAAACCAACCATGACTATCATGAAAGCATGATTCAATGAAATCTAACAATGTCTTGCAGGACAACGTAAATAACAAAAGAGGCGTAAAACATAATCAACATGAAGACGGAATTATCATGAAGAAACATGAAACCATCTATCACGAAGAAGTGTATAACATAATCAGCATGAAACTGAAGTTAACCATGACAGTATGAAAACATACGTGACATAAAAACATAATAACTTATGGGGGGACATGAAAAAAAATTTATGCCAATTTAAATCATGAGAAAAATTTTATGCATGAAAAACAGTGCATGAATGCGTAATGTAGTTTATAAAACCTTTATATGTGCGAGGGAACGCCTATGGGTCGGTTCCAAAACAAAAGACATGGCGAGGGGACGCCTATGGGTAAGTCCCAAAGTTAAAAGTTTCGATAAAAACACATGCGACTAAATAGGGCCAGTCCTGTACCAACCATTACTTAGTCATAATCCCTGCAACAATGATACATGAAACATAAATAAATGAAACTCATCTGTCAAAACTTATCAGAAAAAATTTTATGTGACTAATTATGAACTACTAGGGTTCAGTCCACATAGCCACAGTTCACTAGGAACATTATGCATGAAACAATGACACATAACTAAATATGAATGACGGTTGTCCATCCATATTAGTAAAACAATATCGATGAAAACATCAAGGTTAAAACCTCAATGTGCTGAAAACATCATGGTTAAAACAACAACGCGCTGAAAACATCAATACGTGGAATAACAAACGTTAGCTTAGGAAGCTCCTGGTGACTACCCACTAGTCACAGGTCGAGTTTTAGAGCCTACAGGTCGAAGCCTTGGCTCTGATACCATAATTCTAACACCCCATTTTGATAAATGGAATGTCACGCGTAATTATGGCGTGCCATCAAAGCATACAAGGATAAATGTCTGAAACATTACATGACCATAGGGATAACCGGAATCAAACATCAGTTCCCAAACATAAGCCCAAAACATAATAAAGTAAAAGAATGAATGAAAGACTAAGCAAGAATAAGTATATGAAGGCAAAAAGGAAAAGAAGTCTCTAGCAGCTTCCATCCTATGCACGTCCTCCAAATGCTCGAGTCTTTCCTAGGGTACCTGCCGTTTTGGGACATGGAAAGGAAAGTAACGACTGAGCAAAACGCTCAGTGCACGGATATAGACATAGTATGTATGACTAAGCATAATAAAGAATTAATAGCAGCAGAATTGTATAAGTCCTGGAAAACCTGGAACATGTTCATAAAACTGGTTTTATAGTTTGAAAATCCTTATGTTTATCTTATGAAAACTGTTTAACATATTTTACCATTAGCCAATATAGGTCTTGAGAATCCACCGTGCATGAATACTTGGAGGGGTGACCTCATCATGCAAATTAGAGGGGCTGCCTCTAATTTAATATATTGGTTCTGGGTAGGAGGGATCAGCTCCTTGTGAAGGATGAAAGGCACACACCACATTCACCATGAAATCCTGACTGAAAACATGTAACTAGGATGCACCCATACGCCCCACATGATAAATATAATATAAATGGCCAAAAGCTGAAGGGACGCCACGAGCAATCACTCCGCCGTGGTGAAGTCATAACACCAATGCCTCTAGTGTTATGGTTATGGTACCTCCATAACTAGGTGAAATTGGTCATGCATGTATATGACTTTAGGTATTCTAATTAAACATAAGCAATTCAAAAACATATAAAACATATACTGGGGAAAACAGTTGGCTGCATACGGGAAATCCTAATAAGGAAAAATGTCCATACTGAAAGGACGGGAATCCGTACCTTATGTCCAGTGAACGAAAAAGACGAACTGAGAGGAATCCTACTTCCGTATCACTAATGCTACATGAATACATACGTGAATAAGTATCTGACTACTAAATACGTAACTGGTTTTATATCAGGTCTTAGCTTATTTTATATGTTCATATCATGTTTCACTATTTAAAGCCTTAAACTGTGTTTATCTTATATTTTGTCTATTCTGATTAAGTATTTCTGGTATTTCATGTATTATTTTACTTACTGTGTAATAATAAGTAACTTTCCAAAAATAGATGGTTTCCTAAAATAGAAAGTTTCCAAAAATAGAAAGTTTCCAAAAATAGAAAGTTTCCAAAAATAGAAAGTTTCCAAAAATAGAAAGTTTCCAAAAATAGAAAGTTTCCAAAAATAGAATTACTGCTTAAAATAGATAAGTTTCTAAAAATAGAAAGTTTCCGTAAATAGATCAGCTGCCTTAATTAAATAAGTTTCCATAAATAGATTAGCTGCCTGAAATAAATAAGTTTCTAAAAATAGAAAGTTTCCATAAATAGATTAGCTGCCTTATTTAATTAAGTTTCTAAAAATATAAAGTTTCCATAATTAGAAATAAGCTGGTTAAATAAGCTAAGTATATAAGCCCAAGTATTTTCATGATAATTTCTAAGTCATATGATATAATGTATAGTTTATTAATTATTTCATGTAATTAAAATAAACTATAGGTTAAAATATTTAATTAAAGTATATCATGTTTTTAATTAAATAAAGTTAAATACTTAGGTTAAAACATGTATTATTATTTATTAATAATATAACCTAAGTCATGTTAATTAATTAATTATAACCATGGTTTTAAATAATTAATTAATTTATAAGTCTAAAATATAAAATACTTAGGTTAATAATTTCATGATTTTAATTAATATAACATAAGTCATGTTATTAAATTAATCATGTCATGTTTATTAATTTAATTTTAACATAAGATTATAAAAGAAAAAAACATAATCTTAACATACACCGTGAACCGGATCTTGACTAAGAACCATGAACCGGACATGAAATCGACACCATACCCCGAACCAAATTGGGGTTACCCTTGTCTTGTTGCTGTCGTGGGACCCACACCTACCAACCGGGACCATATGGTCTCGGTGGTGGTCGTGTAGCCAAACCGAGACCCTCTCGGGTTCGGTTTAGGCGTCGGCCAAAAGCAAACACCCCTAAATCACCCTTTTTGATTTATTCCCAAAACCAATTTCATGATTAGATCTATGATTTAATTAGGTTCTTAAGAAAAACATATCATGTTCTTAATTATTTAAAAGATTAAATCAAAAGAAAAGGGTTTAAAAGAATTACTGAATGTGTGGATCTAAACAGCGATGAACAAACACGAACACTAGCACCAAATCCAAGATCAAAGATCAAATAACACCTCCTTTGGTGTGTTTGAGGGTGGCGGCCAAAAGAAAGAAAAAGGGAGGAGGAAGAACTTTTAGGTTTTTGTAAAAATCCTCTGTAAAGTGAAATGAGTAGTGATCTTTTCCTAATTCCTTGTTTTAGTAAAAATTGATGGGCTAAGCCCATCCTTCCTCCATAATTTCGTGGTAATGGGGCCCACAAGGGGTAACCCGAATGTTTTCCGTGTCTAAAATATTGGTGTGTTCTCGTGTTCGTATTTTACGTGTTCTCGTTAAATATTAACCGTGACTTAATATATTTATTCGTGTTCGTAATAAATATATATATGTAATTAATATTAGCTCGTGATTAAATTACGTTCATGACTTCATGATCGCATGTTCGTGATTAACTATTGTCAAATAATTATTGCGTGCTCATGCGTAATAAAATACTTATCGCGTTCTAACACGTACGTAATACGTAAAATCCTAACACGAAATCGTAATCATGCTATAATAGGAAAGTTTTAATCTAGTACATACGATCTTAAGGGTACTATTCATGGTAAAAGCATGCGGGTTTTACAATATCCTTGTGATATTGCTAGAACACTCATAGTGATACTGCTTAGTATTCACAATGATGAGTGGAAATCCTTCCAATGTTAACATCAAACAGCACTGCGGTAGGTCATATGCAAGATTCTTTATGAACTAAACATATGTAAAACTGAAAAGCAACAGTGGTTTGATTCTGAATTGATTCAAACTCGTTTCAGGTTTCTACGCAATATCTTTATGGTCTTGCCAGAACATTAAGAGTGATATTCATTAATATTCATAGTGACGAATGGAAATCCTTCTAGCGTCAACATCAAACAGCGCTACGGTAGGTGACTTGTGAGATTCTTATGAATCAAACTTGTGTCAACTGGAAAGAAACAATGGTAAGATTCTTAATGAATCAAACTTGTTCCAGGAATTTGAATTGACGACTTTAATCAAACGGATTTTTGTGTAATTGATTCACTCTTTATGTTCGCAGTCTTGCTTTGAGACGGTCGAGTAAAGAGAACGGCTAGTATAGCCGCGAAACCCTGTCAAGGAGATTCTTAATTGAATCTACCTAATAACAGGTACGGTATTTAATATCGTATAACGGTCTTCACCGACCGGAGGTAAAACGCTACCGATTTAGGACGAATGTCAAAGCCATTCAGTCCGTGTCTATGTTTTTCCTCGAGAAGGTGGCGTCACGGTGTACTCAGCGAAGTCAAAGATTCAAAACCACATATTCATGCCCAAAGACTTATTCAACAATTAATAGTGTGAGCATGTGGATAAACACACAAGATCGCCAGATGGCAAAGACAAGTCAAGAATGATTTGAAGATCTCAAGATAAAAGACTAAGTCGAAAGACAATGACAAAGGCTCAAAGATCACAGCATGAAGGAACAAAATTACTGTTACACGTTCAAGACTCATTTATGACGAAATTCATAAATCTCCATTGGAATCCAAATATCGAAGAGGAATGACCTCACATTGGGGGAGATTGTTAGCCTCAAAATATTGAGTCAAACAAGAATGTTCGGTCATAGGTTTCTATTGTAATATTTATTAGAACGTTGTAATAGATAGTTAAATAGTCGTGGTTCACGGGCTTGGATTTAAGCTACTTAAAGCCCAAAAGACAAGCCCGGTCCAAACAATATAGCCCATTATGGTTACATGTAAGCCCGGCTATATAAGGCCCTTCCTAACATGTTAGGAAGGGTGGATGGTCATTAGTACTCTCATTATTCTAATCTAATATTCACCAAGTTAATCATCTCCTTCTCTCTACTTTCTCTCACTACTTTCTCTCTCTAGGAATCCATCTCTTTTCATCTATTTTCTATCATTAATCATCATAATAATATGGGACAACACAACGTTACTCGTTAAAACACTTGTACACTCGAAATTGACCCGTCATAAGACACCAAGTCAACGCAAGTCAAACTATCCTTTAACCTTACTTGGACCAGTAGCTAAGTCATTTATATAATGAGTAAGCACTTGAATAAGTCACCATGTCCGATGGTGAATAGTCAAACTCACGCAACACAAGCATTGAACTATGTGTCCAAAATAAAATCAGCAAGTACACTCTGAATGTATACACCGATCTACCCTATCTAGACTTGTCCGTTTTAGATGAAAATTGGTGTCAAAGCCACTTATAACCTGTATAAGGACTCACCAAAATTTGAGCCAAAGTTCACACTTTAAAATCCATCAGCTCGACACTTTACTCGACTCCAAATTTGGGACACATTTGTACACTTGTTTTGTAAAACCGTTTGGACCACTTTAAAAGTACTATCTCGACAATCCGTCTTTTAAAACTACTACTAGACTCATAAAACTCAGTTTGTAAACTTTGAAAACCAGTAGTATCAACTATCTAACAAAGCCTAAAGTCCCCGAGAGTCGACCCAAAATCAGTCACAATTTCAGATTGTGCCGACTTGCGTCTCCCGGTACACAAAAATTAAAACTAGCATAACTTTTGACTCGTAATGACTTAGAAGCTCTATCTTATACCAAAACGACTGTCTCGGAAAACTCTACAACAATAGCAAATAATCTTAGACTTTCTCAGAACTTAAACACACGAAAAATCTGTTAAGGACCTGCTGTTCTAAAATAGCCTTTTATAAAACATGACAAATCAATTTTTCAATCAAAACCACTCATTCCCATACCTCTAGGATCACTATACCATCATTCCTATCAACCAAACACTCCTAAAAACACTTGTATGAAAAATCTAACAAAAATCAAAGATTAAAAACAAGACGTTTTATGATCAAAACAACATAATCTTACTAAAAACAACACATGCATGATGATTAAAACATCATACAACCATGAAATCATAAGTTTATAAAAACTTGATGCATGTGTACAAATTTAGTATCATTAGAATCACCATTGAATTTTAGGAATGGGTCTTGTTTTAGTTTTTGATGAATCAAGATGGATGGTGGTGAAATTGTGGTTGAAGGTGGCGGCAAACAAAGAAGGAGGAGGAGGGTGGTGGTGTTTGATCTTTATAAAAATGGAAGTATGTGTTTTTGTGTAAAAAATTGATTTATATATGTTGGTAGTGGAGGGACCTAAGTTGCCAATTTGCAAACTTGTGAACCTAAAAACAATTAATAGTTTTTAAAGGGTAAAAAATGGCTATTGGTAAATATTGAAAATATTTACGGGGCTCGGGTTTCATAAAAAAAAATACTTTTCAAAAGTTAAAATGCATCATAAAAATGATTATATGATTTCCCGACACGACTTAACATGTAATTAAAACGAAATAGTCGAAAATATTAATTATCGAAACGATCGATAAATAAACGTAAACTTTTTGGGCATCCGTCGGTATCGCGATCACTAGGAATTCTCGTTGTACATTGTTTTTGGATAAACTCGTTGTAACACGCACGCGGGTGATTTTAAATCAAAAACTTGATTTAAATAAATATGGAAAAATAAAATAAAAAGTTTATAGTTCCCGATAAAGTATTTATCAATGATCCGAAAATACTTGAAAAGTATAATTTAAAAATCTCAAGATTTACATATAGCAATACAAGAAAACGTGATACGTTGGAAAATTCAAGAAGCACGAATAAAAAGAATAAAATAATGCTGGGAAAGTACGGGTTCTCACAGTCTTCCCCCCTAAAGGAACTCTGGTCCCCAGAGTTCTCCTAAAAACTGTAGAAGATGCAAACAAGAGGAGGTACAAAGTGTAGAACAAAATTCATTGTTTCCAAGGAAATTTATGTACCACGACAATCTTAACGGTTATAATTCACTATAATTCAGTTTTCTTAACTCCTTTTCGTATAACTTTTCAGTCTTGGATTAGAATAACGATCTTTCAATACGGAGATACATCAAGAGATAGAATTGTTAGAAATACGTGCGATAAACTAACAAGAATGAACACAAGAATCGCTTAAACAGACAAAGTGCGATAAAATGAACCAAGATTGTAAATCAACAAGGGGTCGCAAGTCGTGCAACTGTAAAACGTGACAATCTTAAAATGTAAGAATCAGGTTACAAAAGAAATAGAAAGGAAAATGATTTATATATGATCATTTTAAAACACAACCTGTCATAATCAGTTGTCTAGGAGTTTGGTATTACTTTAAAACTTAGTTTTAAATATTTTCTTTATTAAAAGGAAATTTTACCAGGTGTAGTGATTAAAAATCAAACTCTATATAAAATGAGTGGGTAAACAGTTGTCAAATCTTTTTCTTGATCAGGACTTCAAAGTAAAAGTAACTCAGTTCAAATAGTTATCCTGATTGACTTAAGAACTTTTGGATGCCTGTATGAAATTATTGTTAAAACTCAGGTTTAACGTTACCATTAGAAAAAAATCAGATTTTCCAAGTTATTTAGAATCATTGTTAGAAATTATAAATTAATTTAATAATTTCATTTGGTTAACAGTAAAGTACGATATAATCAAATACTTTAAAAGATACAGCTTTACTAGTTATAAATTTACCAAAGAGGATGTATAGATCCGGTACGTAACTTGAAACAGTTATTTTGGTAATTTAAACATTTGATAAAATGTATAAAACGTTCTTAAAGTTAATAATAATTTTTAGAAAATCAAAAAAGTGTTTAAGATATCAAACGATAAACACGTAACATTTTATGGTTTTTCAAAAGGTGACAAGATATCAAACGATTATGAAACGAATGATGATCAACAATTTGTATGCGAGCAATAACACAAGGGAATAAAACAAAAATCGTATCAATTCTTAACAAACGTGATAGAATAGACGCGTCGATGACAAAAATAATAAAAAAACAAGGATTATAGCAAGTCATCACTTCTTGAGGACAATTGGTGACACCAATAACAGCTTATTAAGTTCTCGATGGTCGAAATACGATCGAAAGGGAAAAAGCCACGCAGCGAATTTTCGAATCAAAGAAAATTATTAAGAAGTCAATTTAGAGTAAATTCCGTAAAATGAAAACATTAGCAATGAAAGGCGAAATCAACACATGATTCACACGAATGAATTTCAAGACGACAAAGTCTAACACACATCATGACAATTACACGAAATCATCGTTCACGTCCAGTCGTAAATCATTAATCGCGTCCAGAGACGTTTCGTAGTTCTACCAAGATAGATAGAGATGGCCGATCATAGAAGCATAACAACGTTGAAACTTTCTAGTCTGGAATCAATGGTAAGAATTTAGGCAAATGGTAACGAAAATTATATCATGAGGATGATGAGGTAACAAGTAAAGCAAAGATCGCTGAGTAAGGAAATCTGTGCTTGAGGCATGTACTTTGTTCAAGAAAAGATAAGGGTTTATATGCGTATGTTGCGAACTGTTGATACTTGCATAAGAAGTAAAAGTTTTCTAAACTTTATTTATCTAACTTTTTAAGGAACATATTAAAAAGTTGATTGTTGGTCAAATATTTATGGCGACTACTATTTGGCCTTGCATGGCTCCTTCTAAATTAAGCATAGGTGATCAGGCCATGCATAATTTAGGACTAGCAATGCGATGCTCATCTTCGTCAAACTAGTATTACAGGTCATATTATTTAAAATATGTATATAATGCCATTTGTAAAAACAGAAATCAAAATAGTTTATGAAACTATTCGCCAATAAGTTACTGGCTAGATATTTAATTCAACAACAGTAATGTTACAAGATTTTTTACAAGAGCCAAGGTACAACAATTTGTGAGAATAAATTGTAAAATTAATATAAATTAATTTTATAAGATAGCATTCAATTACTTAAGAAAGCCAAAATGAAACCTTTTGTAAAATGATTCGCAAACAAGACCAGTTTGAATTTATATGGTAACTTATAAAATAGCGAGTGGGTTACAAGAGGGAAATAAAGGGTAGTTCAAGACAGTCAACGAAATGGTTACAAGGTGATAAGGTTTGAAGAGGTTTAGCTGAAATCGTCAAGAGACACGTGTCAAGATGGTAAAGAACGATACGAATCAAGAACTTCAACCTCGGTCCAAATCAGTTGTACGATAGAAGCAAAGAAAGTAAATATAAAATGACAAATAAGTCATATATAAAAGAAATGATAAAGGAATCCATAATTGTGCAAATCGTGATTAATTTGACAATAATATACTTTTAAGAAAGTAGGGTATCAGTTAACAAATAGTACAATCACTCTGAAAAGTTTCTATATCAGGAAGTTACCGAATTTCAAAAGTTCAAGATCTATGTATATGCATGACCGAACTCAAAGTTACTATTTTATACTTGTTCAAACGCAATCATTGTTTTTAGTTTGCAAAATATCCTTATTTAAAGTTTTACGAGCTCAACGAACTCAAAAACGCTTGAAATCATATTTTTAAAGTCTATCAGTTTTGACTTTTCGGTTTAACTAGACCAATTAACTCGCTAAATGATATTTTTAATACTCGAAGTCCTATGCAATTCAGTGTAAAACGATGTTTAACTTTCTAGGTTTACTCGAGACTTGAAACGGATTAAAAATGGACGAAAATGCCCTTGCATTAAATCTGTCTACAAAATGATGTTTTAGAACTATGTAGAAATAAGTTCTTAAATTTTACAATTTCAAATGAGCGTAACTTGGTCGTTTTTAAGATTTATTGGTCAAATTTCATGTCCTAAACGGACGTCTCAACAAGTAGAAATATATATTTTTATGTCTAAAGTTATAAAAATATTTTCTCGTCACTGTTAAACTTCCTGTAAAGTTTCTATACAAAGTATATTTTTCGACACAGCTTGAAATTAAATCTAATTTCATAATAACACAGAATTAATGTACACACAAGACTTGTGGATTCCATAAAGACGAAAGAACAATAACTGTATAATTAATCACGTAAAGAGAACACAATATGGAAATGGTTCAAGAATGCCAACGATAATCTGAGAGACAAAAAAAACGACGCATATCATCTGTGTCTTCGGCTGCAAGATGCAATGCAGGAAGGTCTCTTGGCGGCGTGATTTTCCAAAATCACAAGACATACCGAGAAAGAAACAAAATATTAACAATTCACACTCCTGAGGCGAGGAGGTTTAATGAAAAAGGGAGGATACAAGTAGGATCGTATTCCAAACAATCGTCACCTAATAAATTACGATCATGTGTTCAAGGTACAACGGATGTTGTAAGTCGAAGTCGAAACGTAGAATGGTCAGTGAAATAAGATGTAATCCATGTACAAATGTCGTGTAAAACGGTGACGTAAAGGTAAATCAAGATTATGAAAAACAACAATATTATTCAATACTGATTCAACGAATTCTTTGAGATGTGTGACTCACACGATGTCTTTTAGTCTTTCTGGGAGACACATTGAGCTACACAATGGTCTATAGACTATTTTCCAAGACATTCAATCACAAATGGTCAACAAGCAAATTGGATATCTAAATAGATATTTTAAGAGAGTTAAACAATGAAAGCAACACGCACGGTAGTAAAAATGAAAATCAGGAGTTTCATCGAAAACAACACTTCTTCAATTCCGAACAATGGTATCACGAGAGTATGCACAACATGTAACAGTGAATCGAGAAAAACAAACGGTTCAAAACAAACGAGCATATGAAGTCAGTCGTATCACGCATAAATGAAATAGCAATAGTACTCAGAAAATTGAGTATGGAATGTCGGCAGCATACGCGCTCTGAATACAAGTAGGTAACGTCATAACAATATGAAATCATTGTAACAAGATCAGTTCACAAGAACAAGAATTCAAGAAATACTGTAAAAGCAGATGTAATCAAGTAACAACCAATAATAATTCATGAAGCACAAAGGCTTTGAAAAGACATAGTAATTACCGTCATCAGGGTAACGTAATATTTCAACATGTAATCAAGAGATGAAATACTATAACAATAATTAAACGTAAGTAATAAGGATTAGAGAGTTACCCGCGCAGATATCAAACATCATTGGCAGATTCTGTGATTGACACTTAAAACATGAAATATATGAACTTTCGGTTATAGACCAAGTTTTTGAAAAATGACTCTGTTCCTTATAACCTGGCTCTAATACCACTCTGTGAGACCCCCAAAATCTGACATGGAACAACTAGGCAACGAGGGGGTAACACGTCATAGTACAAGAAACAATGAATTACAGTTCATACAAAGCTGACGAAATAAAAACATGTACATTACATCATAAAAGGTCAGAGTTTTTAAACATAGGTCCCAGAGTTTTAGAAGCGGAAAATTTTATTATTTCGTCTCAATTTATAACATAAAGTTGCCCAAAAGATATAATAAACTCCTGACAGTTTTTACTAAAAACAGTCTTTTAAAAGCATCACAGAAATCTCCAAGCTGCGATAATATCCTGCGGGCTCCCATTTAAGCAAAGCTAAGTAATAATACCTGAGATTAAACATGTAAAATCGTCAACATAAAGTTGAGTGATATTCATAGGTTTAGCAATAAGGATGTGGAACACAAGCATTCATTTGTAAACAAGAAATAGGGGAAAATGGTTATGTACAGTAACCATTGTCCGAAACACTATTATTGCTGTTTAGTTCATGAACCGAAGCTTAACTCAGTGTAAGTTCCTCTAGTTAGTATTTAGCCTAAATACTCAAGTGATAAACAAATATTAGTGCGTCAAGGTAATCGGGACGTGGATTGTGACAACCGTGGTTTTGGGTTTGTCACTTGGTCTTACTTTTAGGTTATTTTATGTGTGCTTACTTGAATTGTGTGTTTACGTGTTTATTTTGTGTGAACGAGGTTGGTGTGGTTATCGTTTATGAGTATATAGTACTCATAAGTAAATCGAGGAACGGTTATTTCATGTTCATGAGCTCACAAGTGGTGACTATGAAATGAAAATGGTGATATTGTGGTGTTTACGTATACGTATAAGTATTATAGTAATAGTATTTTTTTAGGATTTACGGTTTAGCATTTAGAGGTCTCGGGTGAGGTAATTATCCATATGAATATTTTTCGGGATGGTTTTAAGTCATTTAGGACTTAGTTATAAAGTTTATTTCAAAATTTGAGATTTTTTATAAAAGTGTATATTTTACGTCTTTTACGGTAAAACGCGTAAATTTGACTAGTTTTACGGTTTTGAGGTTTTGGAAGCTTTAGGAGCTGAAATAAATTAAGGAAAATTAAAGTAATATTATTAACATAATATCAAATAATAAAAATAAAAAAAACGAATTTATTTGGTGTTTGGGTCGGTTTAGACGCACCAAAGAAAGAGAAAAAGGGAAAAAGGGAAGAAAAAAAAAGGAAAGTTGGGTGTTATACTTGGACTAGGATTTTATGTACACACTATATAAGGTTATCTAATAAATAAAATAAAACATAAATCCCTGGAGACAAAGAAAAATTCGTGGGTTTCATAGAGGAGAATTAGGGTTCTTCAAAAAAATTAGGTTTTCTTCATCTTCCATTGATTTAAGGTAAAAACCTTCATTAACCTTTTTAATTAAATTGTTTTTATGTTTAATTAATCATTCTTATGATGAATTAAGGGTTAGGGTTTATATAAAAACAGTAGATTAATGATGTATTAATCATAATATGATGATCATATAATCTAGGGCTTGTATTAGAAGGGTTATAGGTGATTAATTAGATCAATTTGTTTAAAACCCGTTTTTAAAAACTGGGCAGAATTTTGAGTCTATTGTTTTGATCATATCTCGAGTTCTAGGAACATTCAAGATGCGATCAAACTAGCCCTGGATAGGTAATTGAGTTGGCTTTCTAAATCAAGAAACGAGAACTAAATTGGAGGTCGGGAAGTGGGTCAAAAAGAGGTTACAACAGTCGGAGGTCAAAACAGTTTTGAATTCAGCCTGTTTTCTTTTTAAGTTTTGGTTTGTTTGGGGTACTTAGGGTTGCATTGGGATCTTCTCACGAACATGAGAGATGGTTTATATATTGTAGTAAGGATCTGAACTTGGGCTAAGATTTTGGTTTAGGGTAAGACCCTCTAATGGTAATGAACTTTTCATACGTTTAAAATCAGTGAATTCTGGATAGGTAGCAATATATACACATATATCTGGGCCTTAACAGTAGCTTTAAGGTTAGGGCAAGTGGGAGGTTTTAGCTAACATGTATAAAAGTGTGAATATTCCTTTTACAGAAACCATGGGTATGCTTAAGTGGACGTTTGACTTAAAGTTTTGAGACCTAAAACTAGGACTGTTTTGTGTAAAATTATGAACGGGATAGCTATTAAACTTAACCAAGTTAGGGACTTGTTAAGGAAGGGTAATGGGGTGATTAGAGCTTAACAATGAGGTAATTATACGGGAATAGACTAGATGTCCATCATAGGTTGATGAGCCATCTTAGTGATTGGTTCGTGTATTGATTTCGTGTTTTTGGTTTGTTAGCTTGTTGCTAGTGCGAGGACTTGTGAAGAAGCTATCATGTGAGTTTCATTGTCTCATGTTTAATATTGATTTTGACTTCCAGATGGGATGGAAGAGACACTGTGTTGAGTTATTTTCTAAATTGATGCTGTGAATGTGTTTGTGATTTGAGATGGACTTGTGTGTACATTATGTGATTAACTGCTATGTGATTTTTGATTGTGTATGATTTGGATCGGGGGACACGTGTCATCTCAGTTATTGTGGTTTGACAATGTAGTGGCCTTGTGGTTTGACAAGGTAGTGGCCTTGTGGTTTGACAAGGTAGTGGCCTTGGGATAGGTACATAGTGTGATCATCTATGGTACCATGTTGTTTGGCAAGGTAGGATCCTTGGATTTTGGTTTGGAATGATTGATCTTGAATGCTAGTTTTTAATACATAATTGTAGCACATTGTCCATATGTTATTGTGTTGATGGTTGTTAATCACAGCTTGTAATTGATTTAGCGTTGGAGTCTAAACCTATGACTCTCACCAACTTTATGTTGACGTGTTTTAGAGTCTCTTTCAGGTGATACTATGGTTAAGCATGAGAACATAAGTGGCTAGGATTGGAGAAGCTTAGGAATGCATATAGAAGGAAAATCCCCGTTTCCTTCCTAGTCTTTATTTGTTCTTTTAATAAGTGATACTGTGGCACACATATATTTGTTTGGTTATGTTATTTGTTTGTCTTGGGTAAGCGGTAGGACTGTTACCTACTTACCTAGACTCCTGAGTCTGATGAGATATTGTCATGACTTTGTGTCTCCATTTTATGACATTTATTATTTCATATAGTTATCTCTATAGACACACCATGTTGTGATGATATCCATACTTCGCGCCCCATATTCCGCCATGGTGGGGTGTGACAGGGATAGTCAATCCCGATGGATCCACCACAACATTCGCGCTTGGTAGCAGGATTAATTAACGGTTCATGATCAATGAGAGGTAACTTAAGGCTAAAGACTAAAAGCAATAATATCAATGAAAATCAGTTGGAAATCCTCAAGTTCTGGAAAGCATACAAACTCTGGATAGCATACAAGTTGAGGATAGCACACAGTTTTTAAATGATTGTGTTCCACCATGTAAAATCTCACCCCGTATTTAGAAACCATGTAAAAGTAAAAAGGGGCTATGAACTCACCTTAGCCACGAGGTAAGTCAATCACGGTACTCAGCAACTGAGTAGAAACGGTAGTGGTAGACGATCACCGACGATATGGATGCCTAGGGAAACACGAAAACAGCAACCTATCAAAATAAGGCGCGTGTTAAGACTCGAACTCAAGTATCGATATGTACCAAATATGATATGACTAAAATGTTTTCAAAGTATACACGTTTCAAAACCACTGAAACGAACCAAAAGAATCCATTTATCCAACGTTACTCGTTAAAACACTTGCACACTCAAAATTGACCCGTCATAAGACGCCAAGTCAACGCAAGTCAAACTATCCTTTAACCTTACTTGGACCAGTAGCTAAGTCATTTATATAATGACTAAGCACTTGAATAAGTCACCATGTCCGATGGTGAATACTCAAACTCACGCAACACAAGCATTGAACTATGTGTCCAAAATAAAATCATCAAGTACACTCCGAATGTACACACCGATCTACCCTATCTAGACTTGTCCGTTTTAGATGAAAATTGGTGTCAACGCCACTTATAACCTGTATAAGGCCTCACCAAAACTTGAGCCAAAGTTCACACTTTAAAATCCATCAGCTCGACACTTTACTCGACTCCAAATTTGGGACAGATTTGTACACTTGTTTTGTAAAACCGTTTGGACCACTTTAAAAGTACTATCTCGACAATCCGTCTTTTAAAACTACTACTAGACTCATAAAACACAGTTTGTAAACTTTGAAAACCAGTAGTATCAACTATCTAGAAAAGCCTAAAGTCCCCGAGAGTTGACCCAAAATCAGCCACAATTTCGGATTGTGCCGACTTGCGTCTCCCGGTACACAAAAACTAAAACTAGCATAACTTTTGACTCGTAATGACTTAGAAGCTCTATCTTATACCAAAACGACCGTCTCGGAAAACTATACAACAATATCAAATAATCTTAGCCTTTCTCAGAACTTAAACCCACGAAAAATCTGTTAAGGACCTGCTGTCCCAAAATAGCCTTTTATAAAACATGACAAATCAATTTTTCAATCAAAACCACTCATTCCAATACCTCTAGGATCACTATACCATCATTCCTATCAACCAAACACTCCTAAAAACACTTATATGAAAAATCTAACAAAAATCAAAGATTAAAAACAAGATTTTTTATGATCAAAACAACATAATCTTACCAAAAACAACACATGAATGATGATTAAAACATCATACAACCATGAAATCATAAGTTTATAAAAACTTGATGCATGTGTACAAATTTAGTATCATTAGAATCACCATTGAACCTAAGTTGCCAATTTGCAAACTTGTAGACCTAAAAACAATTAATAGTTTTAAAGGGTAGAAAATGGCTATTGGTAAATATTGAAAATATTTACGGGGCTCGGGTTTCATAAAAAAATACTTTTCAAAAGTTGAAATGCATCATAAAAATGATTATATGATTTCCCGACACGACTTAACACGTAATTAAAACGAGATAGTCGAAAATATTAATAATTGAAACGATCGATAAATAAACGTAAACTTTTTGGACATCCGTCGGTATCGCGATCACTAGGAATTCTCGTTGTACATTATTTTTGAATAAACTCGTTGTAACACGCACGCGGGTGATTTTAAATCAAAAACTTGATTTAAATAAATATGGAAAAATAAAATAAAAATTTTATAGTTCCCGATAGAGTATTTATCAATGATCCGAAAATTCTTGAAAAGTGTAATTTAAAAATCTCGGGATTTACATATAGCAATACAAGAAAACGTGATACGTTGGAAAATTCAAGAAGTACGAATAAAAAGAATAAAATAATACTGGGAAAGTACGGGTTCTCACACTCGTGACTACTTTCGGCTTTAAAGTGTGGGTGGTATTTTCTTAGCTTCTTTGGGGGGGGGGGGGGGCATTGGCATGGTCATACTCAGCAGATGGAGTTCTTCTCTTTATGGTCTCCTGTCTCCTGTGATGGGTCAATGTGGTTGTGCCTTCATTTTCTTCCTCCTTTTCACCCTCGTTCCCTCTTCTTTGACCATTTTCTCTGTGACGGGCGGTTCAGTGGAGGTACCAGCGGCAGCGGTAGATGTAGCCTCGTTCCCTTCCAGCAAGAGGTTGTCGCCATCTTCATTTGAAAAATCGAGAGGCGTCTTGTTTGTTTCTGATTTACCAACAACTGAATGCGGATCAGCATGCACGGCGAGGGGAATGGTAATATCCCTCGTGGCCTCCAGTAGGGATGGCTTACCTTCTCTCCGAGCACGATTGCTCTCAATGACTTCTTTGGGATTGCCCTGGCGAAAGAGTCCAAACAAATTCATTTCTGCACAAAAATGAATGGTAAGTTTCATATATACATTCAGGGCATAACAAAGTTAAATAATTCACAAGTATTGTACCCACCCTCATTACGGCAGTTCACGAATGTGGGGTACAAATCTGGCCTTCCAAGATAGTTGCGGTTGATGCCTATGAGGCACATGAAGGATTTTGAAGTTTATTGAACATGGTTATGTGTCTATCAAGGTTCCTAACATCAGCAAGGCTATATGTATCCACGGTTGGAAGTTAGTCTTTGCCTATTTTGTATTTAAGCTCGAAGGGGCGTGGAAAAACTAAAGAATTAACAAAGAATAACCTATTTTTCTAATTCTTAAGGTAATCCATAGGTTTGGAATAACATTAGGGTGCGGTTGGTGAACGTTTTCTAAAAGAGACCCATCCATTGACCATGCAGGGGATATAAAAGACTATAAAAAGGCTTATGGAGGGAATGATATTCAGGCAACAACAACTAACTTTGAATTGGTTTACGTAACATGCTCCTATATATTGCAATTGGGATATATGTACATCATAATATTCTAGGAGACTAACTAGAAATCTAGTGAAGGGGATGCGATAATACTTAACCATGTCAAAAAGACGGGTATAAACACCTATTTTACCTGGAGGATGGTCGGGGATCGCATCCATTTTCCCAAGAAGTTGTGGATGAATATCATTGGGGATGTAGTATTCGGAGCAAATTTCTAAAAAATTATGCTTCGAAGTTCATTGAGGGCGGACATAACTATGGCAATATCCCTATCCATTTTCTACCTAATATATATAAGGGGCGCGGTGCCCTAACCTGGGAATACGGAGATCCATGGATAAACGTAGGTGTGCGGCGTTTGAAGGTGTAACAATGGTGGTTCTCTTTTTAAATGTGTAGTGTGTGTACAGTCACACAAGCAATATATATAGGGTTGCTTTGATTTTTGTGTACCGATGGATTGCCGCCACGTGTACTCCACTATCCTAATCTAACGGTTGGTGCTGCATGGGAAGTTGTAACGTCAAAGGGGCCCACACGGTCTTATCATACTCAGTTTTACGAGGCTCGAGGAACAGACCCACTTGTGCACTTTTTCAGAGGTGGCAGGTGAACAGTTGCTTACGAGGTACATTATTCACCACGGACGATGGTTCTTGTTTACATTCATTAATTTTGGATGAATGTGCGGCACGACCGTTTTGTTCTTTGAGGATTTACTAGTCTATTGGTCACGGCTACGGCTGTAACTACTAGATTGGGGGGACATGATGACATATAGTCCCCAGTCGGGTCATGAGCCTGACCCACGGGTACTACCCGTATCCGGCCCATTAGGAATGGGTTGGATAAGTGTTGTCTTGGGCGCACGAGGCCCAAAGGGTGGTTGCCGCACACAGTCATGTACGGATCGTATCCTAGATACACGAAGAGATGCGGACAGAATCACAATCTAAGGAGGATTGTTATTTACCTAAGGAAAGAGGATATTCACTTTCTTTATTTAGAAGATAAGGATCAACACCAAAATGGTAACTATCTCTTGCTTAGGGCTCAAGGTTCGGGAAGCCCAATTAGGATTTTCACCGGCAATATGAGGAACCCCCTAGGTTCCACAAAGGTACGATTAACACAGTACTCTTACCCTCACTGATTATTCTAACCTAAACCGATTACTTACTCTCACGCTGGAGTATAATCGTGAAAAACAATCCCATGGTAAGCCTAACGGTGCGTTTCTCTTTAGTGTGTAGGGTCTCGTTAGTTCACTTGGTAAGAGAGCCGGAGTCTCAAACACCTGAATTAAGTTTAATTCGGGTCAGACATGGTCCATCCAATTTTTGTATCAACACTTTTCATTAATGGAAAGTATTACAACTAAAAACTGAATTGCAACTAACTATTAACTAACTTTATAACAAAATGTGGAAAATAACAACTAACTAATTAACTAGCTATGAGAAACTACATCTAAGCTAACTAACTAATGATCACAATTGAAGGTGAAACATAGTATTTATAGAGGTAAGGGAAGGTGTTGAAAGAGTATATCAACGTGTCAGCAACAATTATCTTATGCCACGTGGATTAGGGTTCTTGGCTCTTTTCAAAATTAAGAATTTTTATTTGAGTTGATTTCAATGTAATTAATTTGTATGGTTAAGTTAAGGGGGTGAAAGTGTGTGTTTTCTTTTTTGGTTCATCCTCTGGATCACTCCCTAAGGTCTTCAATTGTTCCTTGAATTAGTGGTGACGTAGAAGCCTACAAATAGTTAAAATATTTAAAACTAGATGAAGATCTAGGCCTAGAAATTAAATCCACAATCAACGGTTGGATGTGGCTTATTTGGCAATCCGCGTTAACTCTTTCCTCACCTTTGATTCGTCCATGTGGATAACACTTAATAGACTTTGAGCTATTGGCAGTTTAGGTACTTTTAGTTAACTTTAAAGTGGGGCTGACAAGTTATACCCTTTAACTTTATCTTTGAAAAATGACAACTTTAACCCTTGTAGTTCCCTTAACTTTGAAGTTTCACTTCTTGTCATCTTTTGCCCTTGAACTTTTGCAACTTTACGCTTTAAGCCTTGGACTTTTAAACTTTGATAAACTACACAAATGGTCCTTCATCTTTGAACACTTTCACTTTGCACACAAACTTTTAATATTTGACAAGAATGGTCCCTCAACTATGAAAATGTATCCTCTTCAATATCGTGTCTGGAATTCTTCAGATTTCTTCTGATTTGATCTGTAAAACTCTTTATTTGCTTTATTTGTATCCTTGATTGCATGCACAAGCACAAATACCTAAACCACACATAATTATGATATTTTCAAGCACAATAAGGTATATTTGGCTTGTTTTAGTGTGTTTTAGGGATAATACACGTGGGTGCTTACACACCACCAAATTCCTCTATACTTAACCATTGCAATGTTCTCGTGCAATCAATCATTATGAAGCTCTATTTTATATATATTTCTCATAGTTAATCCATCTTGGTCATTTTTTGATTTTCCAACATTTTTTCTACTATCATTTTTTTCTCTAATATTTTTTCTATTTATTTACACATTACTATTATTTGATAAAAACTCTTGCAAGAAATCAATGACTTTAATTAGGCTTTTTTTTACCATGAATATTAATCATCCCCAGTTTCACTTTTCCTATATCAAGCTTAAAAATGAGATCATTATTATTCACAATTAAAAGTGCTTAAAACTCATAAGAATTATTTGTGTTTAACTACTTACTCTCATACTTCTTATTTGTATCTAGAATTTTTTGTTGATGCAAATTGCTTATGAGAAAATTGACTTTTATTTTGATATTTATTTGATTTCGAAAAAAAGAAGCACGGTTTTAATCAATAGTTAATCAATCATCCATCTTTAATAAACCATCTTCAATCAATACAAGTCCACATCAGAGTTTCAAGTGATCACCTTTTAAATATCAAATTTAAATTTTGCTTAATAAGTGACTACAAACACAATAATTAACTCAGACAATAATTATACCTTAGTCTCTTTTACATCATTTTTAGGAATGTTTTATGGGAAATGCTAACGACAACCCTTAGGGCTGTTGATAAGAATAAACTTTCCACAAAATTCGCTTATATGAAAATATTTTGAGAAACATATTCCATAATTTTCGCTAAAATAACCAATAAGAAGAGTGAATTGAATTTTTATGAGATATTTTAGGATATGGTTGCTAATTATGGATGATTTTGTTTGGACATTCTATTTTGTCTTGCCAAAATACTTGTTGTAGTTGTTAACAACAACCCTAAGGGATGCCGTTAGCAAAACCCATGTTTTATTGTGACCTTGGTTTATTAATTTACAACCCTTGTGAGGAAATATTGGATTAAAAGTTAATATTATGATCCCGCAACCCTTGTGAGGTAATATTGGATCATAATATGAACCTTACACATCACATCCTTGTCCTTTTGGACTTACTGGATAATAACTAACTCTCACTTGATCACTTATTAGGCAAAATTTAAATTGGATATGTAAAACATGACTTCGTCAAAAATCCAATGTGTACGTATATTAATCACAAATGATTTAGAAAAAATGGACAAGAAACCAAAAACCGGGAAAAAACCGTACTTGATTATTTATATACATTAATTTAAATTAATAAGACAATCTTATGGGAGTAAGATAGCGACAAATACTTCATATGAGCTTGAAAAATCCCTTCGACTTATGAAAAACTCTATCATTTCTCATTTTTGACAAATTTAAAATCTCAAATAATGAGACTAGTGAATGCTTAGTCTAATAATCCGATGATACGATTTAATATGGTTAAGGATACTTGCTAGAGTATGCTATATAACAAACTCGGGTTAAGTCAAAATATTCACGATGAGCCTAATGGATCAAAGATTTAAAGCTATGTCAAAACGTTTACAAGAAACCGCGACAAGAGTACACGGTTATTGGCAAACTCGATTTTTTTTTGCACACCCCTACTTTCCCAACAGGGAGTTTCCTATATGCTAGTGGGGTTCTGGTACTTCCGGGTGAAAGTTCATCGGGATATAGTATTCCGACGTAAAATCTAGGATATCTTGGTGGGTTAAAAGAGAGGTGACCTCAGATAACCGTTTAACCATTGTCGCAATAGAAGAAAAAGTGTAAATCTGCAGTGTTATTACCTTTTTTTGGGGCTTGTCGTAGTAGTATGAAGCTTTCGTTAATGGGGGTTGAGAGTTTTTTCACTGTGAAAAACACACTGAAAAGGAGGCTGGTCGTATTTATAACTCTAGGTTTTACTGTTCACGTTGTTAGATGGAAGTCACGTGTCGTTCACTTGCCTAATCAAACGGTGGAAGATGAGTCGACCTGCTGACGTGTCATACGCTTTTCACATTTACCGAGTGAGTGGATAAAAGGAGGGAAGTACATACACATTTTGAGCGAGAAACTTTTAAAACTTCTTGGTTACGCTCCTTTCTTGTTACCAACTCAGTTTCAAGTGCGCCTGACTACTTTAAAGGTTCGAGTAATCTCTCTTATAGTCTTGTAGCCGCGGATCGGCCTGCAACTACTAGATTGGGGGGGACATGATGACGTATAGTCCCCATTCGGGTCATGAACCCGACCCACGGGTACTACCTATATCTAGTCCATCACGAATGGGCTAGCTAGACAACGCCTTGGGCTCACGAGGCCCAATAGGTCGGCTGTCGCACGTGGCTTCATGAAAGCCGCACTCTAACCGCACGCGGCAGAGTAAAACAAAATCATAGTTTAATTAGAACTATGATTCTCCTAAGACAAAGGGATATACACTCTCCTTATTTAGATGAAAAGGATTTCGGTGTATATGGTAATTATCCTTTACTTAGGGCGCAGGTTTCGGTAGGCCCAACTAGGGTTTCAGCGAGTATAAAAAGAACCATTATGTTCCATAAAAGGTACGATTAACACAATCTCTAAACCCTCACCGATTACTCAATAAACCGATTATTTACTCTCACACCGGAGTCTAATCGTGGGAAACAATCCTACCGTAAGCCTAACGGTGTTTGTTCTGTAGTGTGCACAGTCTTTATACAAATTAACTTGGTGCAAGAGATGGAGTCCTCAATACCCGAATTAAGCCTAATTCGGGTCAAACGTGGTCCATCCAACTTTTGTATCAACATATGGCGTTTGGTTCGCATTGTAATTGTAATTGAAACATTACAATTACATCAAAAGATGTAATTAATATTACATAGGAAGTTGGATGTAGTGTTTTGAATTACGTCGTAATTTATAATTTTATATTTTAAATCATTATTAATATTATCATTAATTTTTTTTATATAAAACTTCGGATGAATATATTATAATAATAGGATTTACAAAAAGTTAGTGGGAAGCCGAGATACTATCTGAGCCCCCACTCCTTTAGCAATAGCGAAAATGATCCTATTAAATATATGAGCAGCAACACGTGCTCCAATGTCTTGAACCGTGGAGAACTTTCGAATCCGCTTCAACAAGTCAACCGCATCCTCCTCTAATTCCCCAAAGGAAGAAAAAGAAAATGGTAAAAACCCATAGCCATTATTATTATTATTATTATTGTTATTATTATTATTATTATTATTATTATTATTATTATTATTATTATTATTATTATTATTATTATTAAGAACATCACTTTATTAGAATAATGGGATTTACAAAAAGTTGGTGGGAAGCCTAGAAACAATTTGGGCCCCCACTCCTCTAGCAATAGCAAAGCTGATCCTATTAAACATATAACAAGCACCACGCGACCTAATATCCTGAGTCATAGAGTATCTTCGGATCCGCTTTAGTAAGTCAACCGCATCCTTCTCAAGTTCCCCGAAAGAAGAGAACGAGAATGGGAGAAAACCATATCCATATTTGCACACTTAGCCTCGTATTTTTTTTTGTTTTTTGTTTTTTTTAATTATTATTAGTATTATTATAACATCACTTTATTATAATAATAATAATAATAATAATAGTAAACAACATCACTTTATTAGAATAATAGGATTTACAAAAAGTTAGTGGGGAGCCGAGATACTATCTAGGCCCCCACTCCTTTAGCTATAGCGAAACTGATCCTATTAAAAATGTGAATAGCAGCACGTGCTCCAAGATCTTGAATCATGGAGAAACTTCGGATCCGCTTTAGTAAGCTCACAGCATCCTTCTCAAGTTCTCCAAAGGAAGAGAAAGAGAAAGGGAGAAAACCGTATCCAATATCCGTGCACTTAGACTCGTACTTGACACGTTTACGCCTTGCTGCCTCAATCACTGCACGGCCTGGAACAAAATCAACCATCCCAGATTGCGTCAAGGGAGATGACTCTGTGAGATCCACACATATATCAGTACCTCTATCCCATGAGTAAAGCAACATATCAGCTGGGCGTAATGGTTTGTCCCACGAGTATATATCAGTAATTGACACGTGAACGAATCATATATCATTTTCTCATACGTGACTTAAGAAAAAAAATCGAAAAAAGAAGTTCGTCAAAAGTATATACATGTGCCCCTCGATAGAAAGATTATTTAATTCTCGTTTCAATGGTGTATTTCTTTCGTTTGACGATTTACCGTTTGTGGGATATTTAATTTTTAAAAAAGTGATGAGAAATGATTTTTTTCTTAAATTTACCAACACATTCTAATTTTTTCAATTACAATTATATTAAATTAGAATATTTTCAAAAAAATCTGCGAACTAAACGCCCCTAATTAAGTGTTTTGATGACTGAATTAATAATATTAGGAACAAAAGTAAAAAAAATGACGTGTTATTTGATGGAAGTTGCACTACAAAAAAATGTTTATTTTTCCACAGTTTTTTTGCCACGATATAGTGAACCGTGGAAAAAAATTGTATATGAATCACAATTTTGTCACATTTATAAGCGTTACAAGTATTTAAAAAATGATCCACACAAATAAATGTGTACAATTATATAAAAGCTACACTTATAAGTGAAGCAAAAATGTTTGTTAAAATGCTACATTTATAAGTGTAGATATTTTGAAAATTTGACTACACTTTTAGATGTGGATATATACAATACTTAATTTTTTTACAATTTAGCCACACTTTTAAGTGCAAACATTCAAAAATTGTTTTCACACTTTTAACTATAACCATTATGAAAAATTTTCTGCACTTATATGTGTAAGAAAATTTGTCACATCCATTATTTCCGCTTATAGTAAACTACGAAGAATATAATTGTACACATTTTTAATCGTGGTTATTTAATCTTAAAAATGTGGAGACTTTATGTAGTGTTAAGGGCATCCACAATGCATGGTATAATAGAAATGATTGAGTGACACCTCATAGTTTAATACCATTGTGGAACTTGTTAGTTCAATAGGTGTTCTTCTCTTAACACATGGTATTTATACTCAAATGGTGGGCCTTTTCTTGTACTTTTGTGTTTACTTCTTATATTTTCTATTCTCATTCAACATTCAATGTGTTTTTGTAAAGTCTAATGCATTGTGAATTGTTTTCAATAAACTCATAAAATGATGATGTGGAGTGTATTATACCATGTTAAGGTCAATGCATTGGAGATGCCCTTAGTAATATTTTAAGAAGTTCGTTATTTAACGTGAGTAGGTATTTTTGAAAATAAATAATTTATGTCCGATAGGGGGATTTAAGAACGGAGGGAATGGGGTTGTTAATGGGCACGTGGCAGCGTGTGCACAGAAGAACATTATCCTCCTCGTAAACAAGTCTGAATGTGTTCCATATCTTTCTTTGTTTCTTTGTTTAACTTGATGATATATATGATGGCTTCTTCATATCACTTAATTAACCCATTATCCTGTTCTCCTTCTTCTTCTGCTACTAAAGTTCCCAAGTTACCCTCATCATCATCCTTTCTCCACACTACTTATGAAACTTGTGGAATTTCATATCACAGGCAACCTCCATTTGAATTTAGAACATATGCTAAGTTTGACAAATTTGATGGTCCATCTTCTTTAAATGATACTACTAATATTCCATCACCTTCAACTATTCAACAAGTAGATACACTTGAAGAAGAAGTTGAAGTAGAAGAAGAAGATGACAGGTACGTGTTGTTTCAAATCCTTCCTATATATTTCATAATTTCCTTCTATTAGCTAGAAAAAAGGCAAGTAGATAGGGTAAGAATTCCATGCTTGGACTTTTGAGGTGAACTCAAGTTAGCTGATTTTGGAATGCAAAATGGGTAAGATTTAAGGGTGAAAAATAGCTTACAACAGCTTCTATACTTGCTTGAGCACTCAAAATAAACCGGCGTGTATAACTGCGTGTATATGAAATGCTTGACTAGTGATCATAGACGGTACTTGGGTGACTTTATTAGGACGGTCGAGTGCTATATTGGGCCGAGTGATCATAGATGTAAGGTTGAAAATATGATCTTAGGGCCATGAAGAAAATTTTAGTATCTTAGATACAAACCAGAAAGAATTGAATGATTACATATTACAATGAAAGCAGACGTTTCAGACATGATAATAGGACAAAATAGGTAAGTTGCACAGTTTGATGTTTAAGGTCAAATATGCTGATAATATTGAAATGTAAAAACGTATGGACATTGTTATCAATCAATGACAACTGGCACCAATTCTCTGTCTTAATACCAATGCTGATGGTGTTGCAGCTTATAAGCTGCGAAACACGATTTCTTTACTTTGTTGTTATGTGTTCTAAGAATTATAAATTATAAGAATGCTACAAGCAAACAGTGGCATCCGATGGTCTCTGTTTGAATTGCATAACCATGCTTAATAAAATCGAAAATCACACTTCATTCTCCTCAGATCATGTTGATTTTTAAGCGAGCATGGCATGTATACCATTTGATTATTGTGTGCTATTTAATATGAGATATGTCTTTCAGTTGCTTGCCTTCAGATTTGGAGGGTGCAGTTCGACAATCAAGTGAAGCAAGTGCTGAATTTGTAGCCTCGGGAGGGATGAGAGCCATTGTATGTGCTACAAAGTATTTAATGAATCCACGTATATCTTCTATGAATGAAATATGTTGATTTGTACTATTAAAGTCTCTTTTTCAAATAAGATAATAAACACGGCATCTATTCACCATTCTTAATGGCCTCGTTACATCATTAACTACATAAGTTTATCATCAATTATCCCCTACCAAAGTTTTGTAAAGGAGCTATTCTCCATTTTCAATTTTTCAACCTCAAATGTTATCAAATTGTTTGAACTTGTATTAAGTTTCAATTTTTACCTTATGCTTGACTCTAGTTTTTGAATACTCTACGAAAACCCCATAGAGAACTACTATAGCAGAAGTTGGAGAATAATTCTCATGTTTTCTGAGTACAAAATTTTTAGAGCATTTTACATGTACAATGATTTTTAGAAAGCTAAAGTCAAGTACTATGTTAATGATGTCTCATTTAGTTATACTATATTTTTTTTGCAGGTAGAGCTCCTTATCCCGCAGTTGCAGTTTCTTGATGATGAAGGTGCCCAAGCTGAACTATGGGAACTTTCAAGAGTTTTTGTAGATACCCTCATCGAAGAAACAGGATGTGAGGTTAGTGCTGTGGCATAATACTCTTTGTCTAAAACGTGGATCCGATTTACATATACCACAGATCTATTTCATGGAACAAGAGGTCTATAATATGCAGATAATAACCATAAAGTCGACAGTAAAGAGTTGAGAAGAATAACAATAGAACCTTGAGTCATTCACTTGATAACTCCGGTAACATATTTAGAAGTTCATGCGAAAGAGACAAAGATGCATAATTGTTTGACCTATAGGTAGAACAGCGGGTCTTTCTTTTTGGTTTTCACTGCAAGTCTGAAACAAATACATGATAATTCCTTGCTACATTACAGTACCACACTTCTTTAATTAATATAAGAAGTGTTTGGTTCTTCGTTTAAAAGGAGTGTATGGATTTGTGTAATTGTGTTGTAGTAATCACTTTGATATGAACCGGATCGATTATAGAGATAAAAGGATAGATAGGCTATAATAATGGGATAACCCGACCCCCGATGGCTTATATTAATGAGATAAACCGACCCCCAATTAACTAAGAAACTAATAAACCGGAATAAACATAAACAATAATCATATTTCTCTGCATAATCATATTACAGCCCTTACCCACTTTATATAATAAGCACATCTTGTAAAATAAGTCACTAGCTGATCTTATCTAAAAATAAAACATATCCTAATAATAAATAAAACATTCTTAATATTTTCCATAACTAATAATCCCAGGATTCATATCATTACTCCGCCCCGCAAAAACACCTTGTCCTCAAGGTGTTGCCTAAGAATGCAGCCTCGTGAATCCTCATGAATTCCTGGATCCCAAGTCTTGACTTGTAATCCTCCCTCTTGCGGTGCATCATCAAACATCAAAAAGTGTTGGCATGGCTGTTCATAAGTTGCTATTCTATTATCACAATTCAGCCTGCCTTCGATAGCTTCAGTTTGCCCAACCTTGATGACAACACGAGACTTTGATTTCGTCCACTCGAAAGGCCCTTTCCTTTTCTTTCTCTTTCTATTGGCAGCATAATGTCGGAGACCCAAATGAGACCCCTTACTCTTATTCAAGGCACAATCAAACCCCTCGTTACCGACTCCTTTTCCCGTAGTCTTTTTGTTTCGATCAGATGGCAAATTATCGTAACGTGAAGAATTGTGAATCGGTCTTGCCGGCACCATGGTCATTACTGCAGGTACCTTGGGTGTCACTGGTTGAGGCGTTTTAACTGTTATTTTAGCCTCTTCCTGAGATTCAATATCTTCCTTTTTCGTTACAGTCTTGCACTCAACAAGAACAGGCAGCAACAAGCGACGCGTAGCATCATTCACTGGTGCACATTGAGTTGTTGTGGGTACCTTAGTGGTAGGTGAAGTGGTGAGGGCAAAGGTTGGCGGCTTCGATGTAGTGGTGGTATAGGGGTGTTGTAGCGGCAGGGTGGTGTACGACTGCAGCGGCATGGTGGTGCGCTGCATGGTGGTGTATGGTTGCAGCGGTTGGGAGTGGAGAGGAGGCTGTAGGGTGGCCAGTGGCGTGGTGATTGTCGACATGGTTGTGTACGACTGCAGCGGCATGGTGATGTATGACTGCAGCGGCATGGTGTACGACTGCAGCGGTTGGGTGTACGACTGCAGCTCCATGGCGGCTGTGTGATGGTCGCCGGCTGTTGGGTTTTGATAGCATTCATAAGTTCAGCCAACTGCTGATCGAACTTGTATTGTTTCTGATTCGCCTCCATTAATATGGTGTTTCTGGAAGAACAGTAACTCCGACAATGAATAGTATTTTCTGCTGGTGAATAGTGGTTCGGATGAACAGTAGACCTTTTTTTTTTTGAAAACCCTAGAATCGAAACAGCTCTGATACCAATTGATATGAACCGGATCGATTATAGAGATAAAAGGATAGATAGGCTATAATAATGGGATAACCCGACCCCCTGATGGCTTATATTAATGAGATAAACCGACCCCCCAATTAACTAAGAAACTAATAAACCGGAATAAACATAAACAATAATCATATTTCTCTGCATAATCATATTACAGCCCTTACCCACTTTATATAATAAGCCCATCTTGTAAAATAAGTCACTAGCTGATCTTATCTAAAAATAAAACATATCCTAATAATAAATAAAACATTCTTAATACTTTCCATAACTAATAATCCCAGGATTCATATCACACTTTTTCAAAAACTTATGATATCTAATTATTGATGATCAACTAATCATTTTTGGGAAACAGTTAAGCAGTTGTTGCAGAAAAAAGATGATTAGTGAGGTAAATGTACAGTTAAGTTGACACTAACCCGTAACTTTCTTTAATCTGATTCTAATTCCTGGATGTTTGAATTCACATTTTAGAACTTATTATGTGGTTTAGCTTCTGAGCTATGGATAAAACAATCTTCCTTCTGATTATTAGATAATCAGTACTAGCCGCAAAAATTGAGTATCCAAGGATGCAATAAAATTACTTATTTACTTCTTTTGTGACCTAATTTGAGATATTTATACTCCTCTTTCACAAAAGCTCACTCTTTTGTTCACAACAATATTCTTTTCTTTCATCTTACCTACTAGTTACATGAATAAAGAAGTTGTGAAACATTTAAAGATAACTATTAGAACACGTCCATAAAATATATCCTACAACTCTTTTATTGCGGTTGATTATCTAGTTCTGGTTATTCGGTATAATATTTTCAATCACACTTCCAAACAACCCTTATGAATTTATATCAATGCTTATCCAGAGAGTGAAAGCAATATTCCCTGATGCTGGCGCTGCTGCGCTTCTGAAGTACAACTGGAATGATGCCACATTTGGTTTTGCAAGGTACTTTTCATTGCAATCATCATCTGAATAATGCGAAACATATGGTATTGGTACCTTTTTGATATTCAATGTTCAATCTTGCTGACTTATTATGGCATTATATTCAGTTTAAGTGATCGAAAGCCTGTGGATAAAGAAGATGAAATTGTTGTGATGGTACTTCCAGATTACCAAATGTTGGAATACGTAGAGCGAATAGCATCTACTCTTTCAGATGACCCGGTAATTCTTAAGCGTCATATTTGAACTTTTACCAAGTTGGTTTTCGATTTTATCGTCCATTTTTTGCTTTAATATTTGATACAATTTGAGAAAAAACTATGTACGTTATTCTGGACCATCTGATGGTTCAAGTCTTCTCGAGCGGAGCAACCACTAGTGGCCCCTAGTGCTTTAAAATCCCTTTCGCATATGTGAGCAACGCCCCCTCTCCCAGAGCAAGTGCGACTGCCTGCCTTTCGGCCTTAGCGCTCCATACAACCAATAGTATACCATCTATCCCTTAAAGGGCTCTGCGCTCCCGCATCCTGATTGATCCTCATTAATGTGAATCATATATTTTATAGGAGAACATATGCGTTTGGAACCCATATAATACTCTGATAGTTATACAGGATATATATATTGGGGCATCATAAGCCTTTCTACGAACATATGTAGTCCTGGATGTATTCAAATTTTTTGAGCTCTTGAGAAAACATAAGTAGGTAATTTCAGTATATTAAGCCCTTCTTTGAAAGTATCTTGTACTATAAAGATGGCAGTATACTTTAGATGGCAAGGAATCATCACACCACCACACCAAAAAACCACCCCGCCCCGTCAGCTTTTTCACTTCCACATCCACAAAAAAAAAAACTCATCTTATCATCACACTATTTCCACACCACCACACCAATTTTTCCACTTATTTTCATAAACTACCCTAGAAAAATATTTTATTTATATCCTAATTTACTTTATTCATTCAAATAAAAAACATTACAACATAAATTAAATCCTAACATACCAAATTAAAAAAATACAAATGACATTAAATAAAAGATAAAATGACGAAAAAAAGACATTCTTATGTTTTATTATATTATTTAAATTTAACGTATCATGTTTTTATAGAGATTTTTATAACAAATATAACAATGAACACAATTTAAAATTAACAGTAATATTGCTAAAGGAGTATAATGGTGTGTGTCTAGAAAAGGCACGTGGAATGGTTATCCTCACAAAAATATATATTACTGTTTTTTAAATTACAAAAATATTATTCTTGAGTTTTCTTCTCATTAAAAACTCAGAGAAACAACATATCTTCACCCATCAATCCATCATCGAACAGATCTCCACTTCATCATCTTCATCCCCACTTTTGAAACCAAATCAACCCTAATTATCATCACCAAACAAACACAAATTAAATGGGAGTGTTTTTTGACAACATCCAAAAACAAAGGTGGGAATCTAAAAGTGTGGCAGGGGGTAAAATGGAAGTTTTTAAAAATAAAAAACAGGTTCCACGGGCGTGGCTGGGGCCACGGGGAAGATCACGGTGTGGTCACGCCGGCCAACGCCGGGCAATGGTGCACCACGCCGTGACCGTTCCATTCCCTCTTATACTATAAATTACTAGGGATATGTCATATGTCTAGTAAAGCTCCTTTTCCTTATGTATGTACTGTGTTCATGAATGTCCCGTGTCGGTGCTCCCTGAGCCGTTGTGCTCTCTCGTCCTAGATCTTTTCTATACCTTAAGTTCTGTTTATATACCTGAATCTATAAAGAAAATTGCTAATGTTATCTTCATGTCGTATCAGCCACGGCCTCTCATTATGTGGAACCCACGTCTTATTAGCGAGGAAGTTGGAATCGGATTCAACGTAAGGAAGTTGAGAAAATACTTCTTGAGGTAATTCTCTACTTACCAAACAATATCATTATTGCACATAAACATATCCATTGGAGTTTAGGGTACTCCTTTTATGTGATAGTGCATACCCTGTTTCTATGAAAGTATTTAGATCTTGTTCTACCTACATCATGCAGGTCTTTCACAACGGTTTACTCAATGAAACCTCTGCCTACTGGTGCTGTATTTAGATGCTATCCAGGGTAATACTTGTGTGGACTTTTTATTTTATTTTAAAGTCTCCCATTATCTGACTTATCTAACGCCTTTTTTCCCAACACCTCACCAGATTATGGAAGGTGTTCTTTGATGACAAGAACAGACCGAACCGTTACACCCTAGCCAAGGAAATGATAAGCCGTCCCGACTCAGAAGACATAGATGTTAGCATAGTGATGAAATGATACTTCGTTTTTGTGGTTTATATAATCTTAAATAAAAAAAACGGGATTTTGGTTGTTTGCAGATTATATTTGGAGGAGGCGGGAATGATTCTGAGGAGGGTCCATCAATGCTTAATCAAGCAGTGGGAATTTTCAATTCACTCAACAGATTCATGAAATTTATCTCCAAGTGAAGTAATCAAATAGCTTGCGAGTATAATTCTGCAGTTACTTCAGAATGCGTTTATAAACAGATATCGCCTTATGTTTTTGGCGATTTCTTGGTCAACAACACCTGATGGCTGAGTATTTTTTAATGATGATTATCTGTAATTGCCGCGTCACAATTGTAATTATTATTTTTACAAGTATTTGGCAGTAGACTACCAATAACTAGTTATCTTATCGTGTTTGGTTTTGGCTTGTTTGTTGCTTTTGTGTTGGTCAGTCACATATTGTAGCAAAATAATTATCTATTTTTGGACAACTAGTATGTGATAAAATGATAAGAAAGTCTGCGTACCTATGTGATCACTCAAGGCTCGTTTAAAAACGGATTGGGTTTTAATGACACGTCCTTGCGACTGGCACGTTGACTAATAAGAGTCAACACGACAACAAGTGGCATTGCAGACAGGTTGCAGTCAGGAGCGCAGTCGATTCATGCTCACTGCCCCTTAGTGAGATATACATGCAAAATGGCATCTGCTGTGATTTATTTTAGATATGAACAATTTACATAAGTATTCAAATATAAACGCCCTAGTCCCAAGGAGCATGCCCTATGGTCCTTAGTGCTGGCTTGAGCTTTTAAAACATTGCTCTTGAGAGGTGCTGCGTTTATTCAAGAAATCTGGCAGAAAGAGTTGGGATATTGCATAGTAAACTGGAAGAGTAACAAGTAAAGAAAACAATTTACAAGTAGAAACAAGTAGTGCAATGGTGAACCAAATAAAGGAGCTCAGAAGTGTAGAATTGTCGCTGAAAACGTTGAGAAACTTGTAATGCAAGTCGGGGACATCGACACTGAAGTTGAGAGAAGTATGAAATGATGTTTCACTAATCATCTGTCACATTATTAATTAGGGAAAGTGATCGTGAAGAGAATTAATGATATGGGTGAGCTTTATGCTAAAGGAGTATTCTCAAATGAGCTATTTGTTGATTCTATTCCAGATACATGGAGAATCCTACCAACAACTGGATTGTTGCGTGATAAAACTTTTCAGAGTTTCCAGGCGCGATCCGGAAACTATTGACTGATGTGAATACAAGTAAAGTTGGCGTTCATGGAGTTGAGCAGGGTGGGGGGGGGGGGGGGGTTGGCACAACATCTATTATGATGCAAATAATTTATAACGAGGTAATACAATGCAAGAAATTTGATGAAGTCATTTGCGTGAATGTTTTAAAACTTTTATGTGGAGAAATTTCAACTAGATATTGCAAATTCAAAAAAATTGGAACTCTTGACAGATGAAAATGTGCTATGGAGATCGACAAGGTTTCTTGAGCATTTGCTACAAAAATAGTTCATTCTCATCTTACATGATATGTGGCGGATGTTTTCCAGAATAGCTGGGTATCCCACAGCCAAGCATAGACAATGGTCACAAATTTTTATTTGTGACTAGTCTTGAGGAAGTGGTCGAGGATGGGAACTCAAAGGGGTGTCAAAGTAGAGCTTCTGTCTAAGACCGAGCATGGGGATTTATTTACAAGCAAATCAGGTCCAATTCATAAGGATGAGACTTAACTCAATGCAAAGGCATTATGTGAAAATTGTGGAGGATCGCCACTTGCAATTATCACAGTGGAATGAGCAATGTGAAAAATGATGATGAAAGACAATCAACAAAAGCAATGGGAAAAATTATGATGAAAGACCATCAACAAAAGCACGTGAAGAATTAGAAAAGCTAAAGGGCAGAAATTGTTGGTATGAGAAGATGTTTTTGGCAGGCTCAAGTTTAGCTATCTTCACTTAATGACGCCCATTTGCAAGCCTGTTTTCTGTATTGTGCATTGTACCCCGAGGATCACAAAATCGATGCTGCAGAACTTATAGAGTACTACTGGATTGCAAAAGAATTGATTACTGAACTGGGAGACCGAGAAAAAGATATCAACAAAGGATACCCGGTGCTTGAAAAGCTTAAAGATGCTTGCTTGTTTGACGGCGTTAAGTCTGATTATGTCAAGATGCATGGCCTTAGTAAGGGACATGCCTACCTGGATATGCCTACCTGGATATGCCTACCTGGATCGCCAGGGGGCCAACGCTGATAAATAAAGCTGCAATGAATTTACACCATTTGGCCAGGGAATGGATCGAAAACCATGAGTGGATCTCTGTAATGAATAATACTTTATAATAGTATCATTTTTGTACCTGGTAACCCCGACTGCCGAAAACTGACTACTTTGCTTCTTCAGCGAAACCCTCTCTTTAGAAACTTCCTGATTCATTATTTATGCAGATGCAGTGTCTAAAAGTACTGGATCTCTCTAAAACCGAGATCCAGTCATTACCAGTCAGTTTCAACTTTATGTAACCTGCCTGCGCTCCTTTTGAGCTTCTGTTTATTGAAGCCCCCTTATCTGAGAGGTGCCAAAAGGAGAGGGCCCAGGTAACTGATCCTTCTTTAATTCTTATCAGGACATAGTTCATAATGATTAATATAATAAACAAGAAAACAGAAACCGAGGCACCGTAAACACTAATCTTATAAGATAACACTTTTATCGTTTAAAATTAGAGAAAATGATTTAAAAATATATTTGATGGGTATATTCATGTGACTACGTCATCACATAGCCGCCAGCCGGAATATCGCACCGGTGAAGGCCCTGGCAGATCGAAACTGGGTTGACTGAGCATATGAGAGTTGACATGATTGCTGACTTGAGGGACTAGCTGACCCAGGCATTTGCCCCTAACAGCATCAGTTGTCGTATAAAGAAAAAGAGATGATCACCAAGTTACCACACTTTATAAACCATCGGTTTCTTTTACGATGATTTTACATTATTCATCTAGATTTTGCAATGAATTAGATACTCCTTCCTCATCCCAGTAGCGTAGAATGAATCTTTTATCTGGTACATATCCTTCATCTGTCAAATGCCTAAATAACACTAATAAAACACCAAAAATTACCTCTGTTTGTGGGTGGGTACGATCATCAACAACAAAGCTATGAACATGTTTGTCCATCTCGATCCAACTCGCCCCTGTATCCTTTGCCACTCCTACCTTCTTCATAGTTCTTATAGTTTCAGCTCTCTCTTTCCATTTTCCTTCTGAAGAATAAATATTCGCCATCAATATATAAGGCACCGGGTTATCTGGTGCTGCAAGAGATAGTTTCATGGCTGCATAGTTCCCCATATCTGAGTTACCATGAAAACTACAAGCACCTAACAGTGCTTGCCAAAGTTGCACATCAGGTTTTACGGGTAGTCCCTCGATAAAACTTCTGGCTTCATTCAGATGCCCCGCTCGACCAAACATGTCAACTACACAAGCATAATGCTCCTTTCTTGGACTTATTCCATAGCCTTTTTCCATGGATTCAAAAATGTCCATGCCTTTACTTACTAAACCTGCATGGCTACACGCATGAAGCAACGAAAGAAAGGTGACATCTGTTGGTTGCATACCTTTTTCTCTCATAATTTCATATAATTCAAGAGATTTAGTAGCATAACCATGACGCGCAAAAGCTGCAATCATGGAGTTCCATGAAACCGAGTTTGTATGAGGCATTCTTTCAAAGACTTTGATTGATTCATCTAGCTCACCACATTTGGAATACATGTTAATTAGCCCGTTGCTAACAAACGGATTTGAACCAAACCCTTTTTTAACAGTTAATGACTGGATTTGTTTACCGAAAGCTAAGGAAGTATCACCACCAAACACTCCTAAAATAGCAGATACCATGTTTGGATCAATCTCGATTCCTTCCTTCACCATTTTGACAAATACTTGAACTGCTTCTTCCTCACATTCATTTTGTGCAAAACCAGCGAGAATGACTGTCATGGAAACCTCGTCAAGAGCTTGAGCAGAATCAAATATCTGCCATGCTTCTCGCATGCCACCGCATTTACAATACATATCCATAAGTGCACTTTCTATATGCAAATCCAGATTTATACCTAACTTCAAAACAAGTCCATGAATCTGACACCCTTGTATAACCGCCTTTAATCCAGAACACGCCATTAGCAAACTCAAATACGTTAACGTATTAGGGCTCACTAACCCTTTACGCATTTCCACAAACACTTCCAAACTCTCTTGAGACAACTGATTCTGAGCAAGGCCCGAGATCATGGCCGTCCAAGTAACCACATTCCTATCACCGCTCTCCACAAAAACCCGTCTCCCTTCCCCAAAACAGCCAGTCCCAAAATAGGCCGTTATGAAAGCATTCACAACCGTCGTCTCCCCTTGATACCCATGCAAAACAACCAAAGCATGAAACATCTTAACAACATTAGCAAACTCGCATCCATGACAGGCAGACAAAAGCGTGGTAACACTTCCTTGATCAAACCGCGCGTCCTCAGACATGGTGTTAAACCAGCGAAACCCCTCCCCCACCAAACCATTTCTAAAAAAACCCGATAAAAGCGTGTTCGACGAGACGACATCTTTGACGGGCATTTCATCAAACAGGTAATGTGCATAAGAGAAAGAGGCGCATTTGGAGTAGACGAAGAGGAGAGAGTTCCAAATGGCAAGTGGGTTATGGAAAAAAGGGTTTTTGAGAAAGGAGGCATGGATTGAAGAACCAGTTTTGAAATAGGAAAGTTTGGCGCAAATGGAGAGTAAACTGGATAACTGGTGTTGCTTTATCAAGATTAAATCATGTGAATGCGAATAATGTGATGAAGTGAGTGATGTGAGGAGGGAAGGGAGATTGGGAGTTAGTTTTCGAAATACCCATGTTCGATTCATCCATGAAACTAACACTACGTTCTCCAATTTATTGAATGTTGAAAAATGGTTTAATTAAGGAAATGTTGAAAAATGGTTTAATTAAGGAAATGTTGTTTTAATTCATCAAACTATACGTTTCAATTCTTTATATCTAACTAAGGAAATGTTGAAAAAAAAATCAATGCATAATACATTCTGGAATACATGATTAGTTGAAATCAGAACACACACAGCCATCTTATTTCTCTTCCTAAACCCTAAAATAAAGTACACAGCCGCTACAATCGTATTACCCCCGTCTTGATCTGCCGAAACCGCCACCAACTTTTGATGGTTTAGGTGGTTTCAGGTAGTTCCGGTTAAGGGTATGTTTGTTGGTTTGGTTCCTGTGAGCCTTCATCTTTCTCTTTGTCACATCCCCTATCACATCCACCACCACAGATCATCACACGTATAAGGTGTATTTTTATCATGATTGTTTCCTTTGTTGATACTTTTAGGTTGTGTATTATCGTATTTGTAGTGACCCTAATTCTGTTCTTCGTTTTACCTTTATTGAGCTTATAGAGGATCCTTAAAAAAAAAAAGCTTATAGAGGAGGGTTAGTCGATGTAACAATTGATACTTTACTAAAAAAAATTAATGTACATTTTGTTGTCTTTAATGTTTTTGTCGAAGGCACAAGGAACACTTTGAGTCTTGCTGGAACTATGCTTGGGTACTACTCAGTGAGGGTTTAGCCTTCAAAACAGCAATTGCACCTGTCAATCCAACTATTTTGCCACGAGTGAGATTCTTTCACTTTCTAATATTTGTAGATGGAAAAATGTTACACTTTTATGGTTGTCTAAATACCCTTTATCATCGGTTATTTTTTGTTTAGTCTGAAGACGAACGAGAGATGTGTGCAAGAACCATCTATTGTACTAATATTGACGAGAAGGTAGTCTAAAAACTTTTATACCCATTAGTTATTATGGGAACATATATGTGATCTTCGGTTTGTTTAAAGCATGTTACTCAGGCTGATGTGAAACTCTTCTTTGAGTCATTTTGTGGAGAGGTTTGTGGATTAATTCATATAAAGCTAGCTGAAAATGTTGTTTCTACTTTGCTTAATGTTTGTATTCTTAAAAGTTATTATTTTATAGGTTTACCACTTGAGGTCGCTAGGAGACTATCATCACTCAACTCGTATTGCATTTGTGGAGTTTGGGATGGTAAGTTTTTCTAACTTTGTACTGGTTTGTTGCTTATTGCATTTGTTTGAATACAAAATGTCATTTAATGAAAAAGGGAGTGTGTCTTTATTTTATCAACATGCTGATAGATTTGTACTAATACATCAAAAAATGGTGTATGTTTTGTTTGTGCAAATACGTCAGAAAACTAAATTTGCTGAAGATGAGTGAATTTCTTTCGCTAATCACTATTGCTCACCCATTGGGTACTTGTATATGCACTTGCTGTTAAATGAAACATAGTTAGTTGATAGTGTGGGTTTAGGGCAAAAAAAACAAGACTATTAGAAGGCAGTGATGTAGCTGCAAAAATATATGGGACAAATTGAATGATATCAATAATTAGTAATTTTTATAGACATAAATGGTATGCTACTTTCCACATATTCTACAAATAACGGATACTTCTTTTTTTTGCTTATGAACTTTAAGGTGGTTTCTCATGTAACAGGGTCAAAGTTTTTGCTAATATATATAAGCTTTTAAGATTAAAAATGCTTTCTTCATTACGTGTATAGCTTTATATCTAAACTTTATGATCTGTTTCTAACACCGATTGGTAAAAGTTTTTGCTATATATGTTGTATTTCATTTTTTGAACAACATAGAAATAGTATGACCATATAAATAGTCACCTACATCACCAAATCATCTGTTTATCTTATAAACATCAGGGGTATGAAATTCTAGCTAATTCACCAGGACCGACCTTTTCTGAATAATATCTACACGTTGTACTTTGAGTAGTTAGTCATTGAAATGAATTAGTTCGACAAGGAATGAATCTAAGAAACTCTATAACCAAAGTACATATAAAGCATTTATGCATAAACCTGAATGTTGAAAAACATCCTATATAAGGAAATTAACTTCTAATTTTTTAGGTAGCATGTTTAGAAAATTCCCACAGATGCTTATATAACCTAAATTTATTAGCTAATTGCAACTGAAGTATAGAGATTTAAGATATGCTAATCTGGCATGTGGGTGTCTTTTTTTCAATTCAAGATCTTTCTTTTTCTGCCTTTTGTTTTCCGAGCATAGTAGCATGTCATATCACTTGGCAGTCTTAATATGACCTGCTTTTTGTTATCAATCTGTTGGTTTCTTTTTTTATGATAGAAAGGGTCATAGGGAGTGGTTAGTGGCCAGGATCTTCTCGCATTATTTTGTTCTTATGACATTCATTTTTGGTATCAACCCAACAAACTTGTGATAAAACTTCTTGATGAGCCTACTTTGTCTGACCTTACTTATTTATTCTCATTTTCCCTCTTAATGAAAGTTACATTCATAGTTTTTCATGGGATCTTGTTATCATTTTCTGATTGGTTTATACTAATATACATGTTTGAAATTGAAGGCCTTGTTGAGTTGACTATGTCTCATGTCAAACTTATTGCATGTATTAATTTAGAGGATTAATATGAGCTTTGATTTAAATTATTTCGTGCAATAGGCCATATAGAGTGAAAAAACCTGTGCCGAAATGTAGTAATCATGTATGGTTTTGGATTTTGTAGGCGGAGAGTGCAATTTTAACGCTAAACTATAGCGGTGCAGTATTGGGATCATTGCCCATAAGGTGATTATTATTGTTGTTTTAACATATCATATGTGTGTTTGTTTACTCGTCTCTTTAATCATGCAAAATTTGAGGTATCTGTCCTAAGCTCAACCCAGGTCAGTACTGAATCAAAAATAGAAAGTTGATATTTAGAATAAAAATCGGACTGTAAAACATTGTCTTGATACCGAAGTTCGAACTACGCCTTGCTCGCCCCCAAACCAACCATGAACAGGAACCCATAAACGTATTTTAAGACGCATATAGGCAAATAGGTGGGATAATCTCGGGACGGAGAAATTTATTTTGCGAGTTATGACAATGATACTGAATTTTCAATTTTTCATTATAAGTTGATCAAATATACTTATACATGTGTTGTTTTGATTGTTGTTGATAGGTGTGTAAACACCCATCCTTTTACCACTTAATTCGGGCTAAAACGAGACCAAAACACGTATTTAATATCATTTGTTTGGAATTATGCGTGGTTTTTGTGTTTATTGTGTTTTCAGAGACAACCGGATGAATATTAAAGAAAACATGGGATTGCACGGGTTTTACTGAAGAAAAAGACTCAAGATAAAGTCTATTGTCCAAGAGATGCAAAAGATTTGACGTCACTGGGCCTATTCGAAGATTTATCGAAGAAAAGGACCAAAGATGGAAGATTTATATAAGTCGAAGAAACTCAAGTCTATTAAACGAAGAAATTAAAAGACGAGTTGAATTTAATCGACAACAAATCCCGAATCAGAATCGAAAACGGGAACTTTTCTGAAAAGACGAAAATGCAAGAAGAACGGGAGAAAGCCCACTCACCAACTAAAGGACAAGCCTATATAAAGAATTCCCTCACACACATTTAAGCTAGCTTTCATTTTTCTTTTCTCCACTTTTTCTCTCCCTGTTTCGTTTCATCACCATCACCATTAGGGTGATTGGTGATTTTTAATCTTTAATTTTCTCATCTTGTAATTTTAATCTTTGGTTTATCTTGTCAAAACATTAATCATTCAATACAAAGCTTTTGTTTAATCTTTCCATTTAATCTTGTTCATCTTCATCTTTATCTTCAAGTTCTTAAGTTTTTATTTTTCTTGATTTGATCTTCAAAAGTTGATGGGATTTGTGTTTTTATTGGTGGGATTCGTTGCTTATGGTGTCTAAATGATTTGTGTTTAATTTGGTAAATCCTTTTTAAGTATTTGGTTTGATTTTGATTAAAATTCGTGTTCCGTGTTCTTCGCATGTCTGCTACTGTATCTGGGTTTCAAAACTTCCGAACCAGCTAAAAGTTCCGAATGAAGCCATCATTCGGAAGGTTCCGAACCAATCATTAAGTTCCGGATAAGTCTCAAACTTCCGAACCAACCTCTAAGTTCCGAATCAGGCAAAATCTTCCGAATCAATCTCATACTTCCGAACCGAACCTTCATTCGGAAGGTTCCGAACCAAGCAGGACTTCCGAATCAAACCTTCATTCGGAAGGTTCCGAACCAAGCTAGACTTCCGAATCAATTGCTTTTCAAAAAGTTCCGGATGAATGAACAGTAACTTCCGCATCAGAAAGTTCCGAATGAGTTCTCAAGTTCCGGATGAATGAAAGTTCCGAACAAAGGTTAAAGTTCCGAATCAATGTTTCTTTTAGGTTACTGTTTGTTTGCTTAACTGCTCCTTTGTGTTTATTGAACTTTAAATTTCAATTTTAATTTTAATCTTGATTTTAATCTTAAGTTTAATACAAGTCTTTGTTAATCATAATTAAAGTAATTGTCTTTGACTTAAATTTTCATTTCCACTTCTTATTAGACTAGAAAACCAAACCCCTTTTCTTTAGTAACCAAGAACAATCATTCCACTTAAGACCTAGATCAATTCGAGAGGATATCAAGAGTAAAATTGAACCTTTGCAAACCCAAATATCAAATGGCGCCGCTGCCGGCTCTTCTCGTTAAGATCAAAAGTTTTTTGTGAGAACTTGGATTTTGGGATCCGTTCCCCGTGAACGTTACTTTTTCAAAGAAAATTTTCAAAAACAACTAAAAAATATAAAATTTTCAAAAATCCTAAAAAGTAAAAAACATAAAAAACCAAAAAATATTTTTGCTTTGTGTTTCTTTGTTCGTTCTTTTGCAGGTGTATGCGCACTCGATCCACGTCTTATCAAGAGCCCGAGCCTCTCGATAACTTAGACATGGCTGGTGTACAAAACAACAATAACATACCACCTCCGAACAACAATAATAACAACAACAATCCGCCTTTCAACAACATGAACAATAACAACAACAATGAGCACCTTCCGGATAATCGCCCAATGATTGAATTGCTGCAAGCTCATGTCGATGGCAACACGGATCCAATTGTTATACCACCAATTGCCGCCAACAACTTTGAGCTTAAATCAGGCTTTATCCAGATGGTCTCAGCTCAACCGTTCTTGGGACGAACCATTGATGATCCACACGACCACATCAAGAGATTTCTACAACTCACTAACACGGTCAAGCTCAATGGAGTTCCACAAGAAGTGATAAGGTTACAACTTTTTCCCTTTTCTTTAGAGGGACAAGCCCGGCATTGGCTTGCTAAGGAACCGCCACAGAGTATTCTCTCGTGGACGGATTTGGAAACAAAGTTTATCAACTACTTTTTTCCACCCTCTCGTACTACCGCTTTGCGGAATGAGATCATAAATTTTGAACAAAAGTACGATGAGTCATTCAGTGAATCTTGGGATCGCTTTAAAGATCTTTTATGAAAATGCCCACAACATGGTTTTACCAAAGTACATCAAATCAATACTTTTTACAATGGTTTAAGCATGAGTGACCAAGATTCACTGAACAGTGCCTCGGGGGGTAATCTATTGGCTAAGACTTCCAATGCTGCTTGGGATATCATTGAGAACAAATCTCGTGTGCAAACCAAGAGTGTTAGGACCAATGTCGCTAGTGCTAGCACTAATGACAGCGACAAGTGATTAGACAAAATCACTACGCTTCTTGAATCGCTTGTCACCCACACCGTCAGCAACAACAACAGCAACAACGCCAAAAACGTACAAGTGAACGCTGTCAGCCAACCTTGTGAGATATGCGGTGGTCCCCACTCTTACACAACTTGTACCGCCACCCAAGATTACCCTGCTGAGAATGTGAATGCGGCATATGGCACCTACCAACAACCTGCTTATCAAGCTAGACCTCAAGGTGACCGTAACTTGCTTAGCTATCGATCAAACAACTATCTTTCACCACCTGGTTTCCCTCCTACCAACCCAAACCAACAACAAAACCTTAACCGCCCTACTCAACAACAACAACAACCTCGACAACCATACATCCCACCTCACAAGCAACAACAACCACCTCAACGTAACAATCAAGTCTACCAACAACCTGCTTACCAACCACCTGCATACAATGCTCCTCCTACCCAAACCAACACTGCATTACACCAAGAGGTTGCAACCTATATGAGGACCAATGATGTGATAGTGGGAAATCTCTAAGAGGAAGTGCGTAATTTGAAAGCAGACTTGGTCAAGCAAGGAAATGATTTGAGAGCTGACATGCGAAATACGTTGGATAGCCAGACAAATGACCTGAGGAACATGATGGCTAGTTTTTTCCAAAGTAGTCAACCCTATTCTTCAGGTACTCTTCCGAGTAACACCGTTGCGAACCCAAGAGGGGAGATGAAAGCAATCACTACTCGAAGTGGTAAAGGTACCAAGGAACTCGAGCTTCCTATACCTCCACCAATGATTGTGACTAAGGAGAACGAGTCGCCTGCTCCTATTCCTCCTCCTTCTCCTTCCCCAATTTCTCCACCTCTTCTTTCTACCCCTCCTCCACCCGTGGTTGTGAGTGATCCTATTCCCCTAAAGCCTTCCTCTTCTTCCAATATACCTTATCCTTCAAGGTTGAGGAAAGAGAAGCAAAAGAGCAAGGATGATATTCAGGTTTCGAATTTCCTTAAAATGTTCAAACAACTGAATTTCAATATCTCCTTCACTGAGGCTCTCGCTCACATGCCCAAATATGCCAAAATGTTTAAAGATCTTCTGAGCGACAAGGAAAAGCTCCTCGATATTGCCAACACCCAACTTAATGAGAACTGCTCTGCAGTGCTCTTAAGGAAATTGCCAACCAAGCTTGGTGATCCGGGTCGTTTCCTTATCCCTTGCAATTTCCCGAGAGTAGAGAATTGCATGGCCCTAGCCGATCTAGGTGCCAGTATTAATCTCATGCCTCTAAGTGTTTGGAAGCAATTATCTCTCCCAGAGCTAGTCCCCACCAAAATGACTTTGGAATTGGCCAACCGTACGGTTGCTTATCCAGTGGGGATAGCCGAAGATGTCATTGTAGGAGTCGACAAATTCACCTTCCCTGCCGATTTTGTTGTCGTCGACTACGAGATGGACCCCGGTGTACCACTTATTGTTGGTCGTCCATTCTTGAGGACCGGTCGCACTCTCATTGATGTTGAAGCCGGTGAGCTTATCATGAGAGTGGGTGACGATAAAGTAGTCTTCAACATGGGAAAGTTGTCTAAACAACCTTATTCATATGAGAGCGTTAATTGTATTGACGTTCTTGATGAGGCTTGTGAAGAACACTTTAATGATGCTTGCAAAAGTATTCCTACCTCTCTTCCCACTGTTGAGACCGTGTCCTCCATTGATTCATCGTTGTCTCTATTTGGAGATAGTGATTTATTCTGGAACAATCTTGAAGATACCATGGGAGATGTGAATTTAGCTACTAATGATTCTCCCACCGAGGGGGATGAAGACATGAATTTCTTTGACAATCTTCTCACCGAAGACAATCCTTCGCCTCCATCTCCCACGGTTATTGCTATCGATGCCACGACTTTGAAAACGCCTCCCGTCGAAAATCCTCCGGATTTGGAACTTAAGGAGTTGCCGCCACATCTCGAGTACGTGTTCCTTGACGACAACAAGAAGTCGCCCGTCATTATTGCAACGGAATTGAAAGATGAAGAGAAGACTCGCCTCGTTGCCGTGCTGAAAGCTCATAAGAAGGCTATTGCTTGGAAGATTTCGGATATTCGTGGAATTGATCCTCACTTCTGCACACACAAAATTCTCATGGAGGACGACTTCAAGCCCACTATTCAAAGCCAACAAAGGGTGAATCCAAAAATACATGAAGTCATCAAAACAGAGGTTCTCAAACTTCTTGATGCGGGTATGATTTACCCTATTTCGGATTCACCATGGGTTAGTCCAATCCATTGTGTGCCCAAGAAGGGCGGAATAACCGTTGTTCCCAATGAACACAACGAGTTGATTCCCACTCGTCTAGTTACTGGGTGGAGAGTTTGTATAGACTACCGCAAACTCAATGATGCCACGAGAAAGGATCATTTCCCTCTACCTTTCATGGACCAAATGCTTGAACGATTAGCCGGTAATGAATATTACTGCTTTCTTGATGGTTTCTCGGGTTATTTCCAAATACCCATCGATCCCCAAGATCAAGAGAAGACTACATTCACTTGTCCCTATGGCACTTTCGCTTACAAAAGAATGCCTTTTGGCTTATGTAATGCGCCCGGGACTTTCCAAAGGTGCATGTTAGCTATCTTCCATGACATGGTTGAACAAACCATGGAAGTCTTCATGGATGATTTCTCGGTCTTCGGGGATTCGTCCTCTTCTTGCCTTGCCAATTTAGAACGTATGCTAAAGCGGTGCAAAGACACTCGCCTTGTTCTAAATTGGGAAAAATGCCATTTTATGGTAAAAGAAGGCGTCGTGCTTGGACATAAGATCTCGAAAGCCGGTCTTGAAGTTGACCGTGCTAAAGTCGATGTTATCGCAAAGTTGCCTCCACCTTCAACTGTGAAGGGTGTGAGAAGTTTCCTGGGTCATGCGGGCTTTTACCGTCGATTCATCAAAGATTTTTCTCAAATCGCTCGCCCGATGACCCACCTCTTGGAAAAAGATACTCCTTTTATCTTCTCCAAAGAGTGTCTTGAAGCCTTCAACTCGCTTAAGGATAAGCTAACTAAGGCACCCGTCTTGGTTACCCCTAATTGGGAGCTTCCCTTTGAGTTGATGTGCGATGCTAGCGATTTTGCTATTGGAGCGGTTCTTGGACAAAGAGTGAACAAACACTTCCAACCGATCCATTACGCTAGCAAGACAATGACTGGGGCACAATTGCATTATACGACAACCGAAAAAGAGCTTTTAGCTGTTGTCTATGCTTTTGAAAAATTCCGCCCCTATCTTGTCCTTTCTACCACCATTGTGTACACCGATCATTCCGCGCTGAAGTACTTGTTGACAAAGCAAGATTCCAAACCAAGACTTCTTCGCTGGGTTTTACTGCTCCAGGAATTTAAAATCGAAATTCGCGATAAAAAAGGAGCAGAAAACTTAGCCGCGGACCATCTTAGTAGACTTGAGGATCCATACCAAGGGGATCATCCGACCAAAGAAATCAATGATTCTTTTCCCTTGGAGACCTTAATGTCTATAAACTCGAAGCCGAATGAAACCCCGTGGTTTGCGGACTTTGCGAACTACTTGGCAGGTGGAATTCTCAAGGAAGGGTTGACGTCCCAGCAAAAGAAGAAGTTCTTTACCGACATCAAGACTTACTTTTGGGACGACCCTTACCTATTCAAACAATGTGCTGACCTGATTATTCGCCGATGTGTTGATGGACCGGCAGCGTCTGAAATCCTTAATGCTTGCCACAAAGGACCCACCGGTGGTCACTTTGGTCCCAACTACACCGCTAAAAAAGTATTTGATTCCGGATTTTATTGGCCCTCCATATACCGTGACGCTCACGATATGGTCAAACGATGTGATGTTTGCCAAAAGCAAGGCAAAATCACACATAAAGACGAGATGCCTCAGAATTTCATTCAAGAGTGTGAAATTTTTGATGTTTGGGGTATCGACTTTATGGGGCCATTCCCTTCGTCTAAAGGAAACAAATACATCCTTGTAGCCGTTGACTACGTTTCAAAGTGGGTTGAAGCCAAAGCTTTGCCTACTAATGACGCAAGGGTGGTTTGTAACTTTTTGAAAGCTCTTTTCGCTAGATTCGGTGTGCCTCGCGCCATTATTAGTGATCGTGGGACTCATTTCTGCAATGAGCAATTTGCTAGAGTCATGGCTAAGTACGGTGTAAATCATCGTCTTTCCACAGCCTACCACCCACAAACTAATGGCCAGGCTGAAACATCCAACCGAGGGCTGAAGCGAATTCTTGAAAGGACTGTGGGAGAGCATCGTGCCTCATGGGCTGATAAACTTGATGATGCTTTGTGGGCTTTCCGTACTGCTTACAAGACCCCAATCGGCTGTACGCCTTATCGTCTTGTGTACGGGAAAGCGTGCCACCTCCCCATTGAGTTGGAGCACAAGGCTTATTGGGCCTTGAAGTGGGCTAATTTTGATATAAACAAAGCCGGTGACCTACGCAAGATCCAACTCAATGAGCTGAATGAACTCCGTAATGAGGCTTACGAAAATTCTTTGATCTATAAGGAAAGAACTAAGCTCATTCACGACTCCAAGATCAAAAACCGAGAGTTCCATGTTGGAGACAAAGTCTTACTTTTTAACTCTCGGTTGAAAATCTTCTCGGGAAAGCTCAAATCTCGTTGGTCCGGCCCATTCACCATTGCCCAAATTTTTCCATATGGTACTCTCGAGCTCGCTCAACCTGATGGACCAAATTTTAAGGTGAATGGCCAACGAGTGAAGTTGTACTTTGGTGAGGACACCTCTAAGGAGGTGATTCCATCCCTCACCACGTTCCCCATGAACTAATTTTGGGTCGAGTCAGGCTCGTGACTCGGTTATCAAAAACAAGCGCTCCTCGGGAGGCAGCCCGAGTATCTATCTTTTATGTTTTAATCCCCTAAGTGTAGGGGGGACTTCTATATGTGTTTGTCTTTGTGTGGTGTGATTACAGGGATAAGTGCACTCTTGGAATCTTTGAGGAACCGTGCTCCCGTGTTATCCAAAAATCCGGTTCTATCTCTCAACTATCGTGATTCAATTTTCTTCATACTCACATTTGAAATTGATCACTTTAGTCGTCTCTTCCTTAGCTTGAGTTAACCAACGTGCACAATGTCATAAGTGTAGGGGAAACTTTTCCCACATGCTTAAACATTGAGGACAATGTTTATCTTAAGTGTAGGGGGGACTTCTATCGAAGTTTTAAGTGGACTTTTCCATGAAAATGCCTTCATTTAACCGGAAAATCATATTTTTCAACATTTTTCAAATTTTTTTATTAACTTTGGCCAATTAGTTGTAATTTTTAAATTTTTATCGTTGCTTTCATATGTATATATTCCACAATAAAATCAAAAATATTAATAAAGTGATGTAGCTAGTTTAGAAGTCTTTGACATATTAGGCCCGTTGCGTTTATTTTGACTCAACCCGAATAGACTTATCCAAGTTTATTCTAGCTAGTATCCTTAACCATGTAGACCTTAATTGGTTTATTAGGCTAAGTGTCCACGAGTCTCATTACTTGAGATTTTAAATTGTGGAGGACGAGAAATGATAGAGTCAATTATAAGTCGGTATTCTTGCACAAGCTCACTTGGTGTAATTATTTGCCTATTCTCCCATCACTTGCTAATAATTTATCTGCAATAAGTAAGGTCGTACGATTTGAAAAGTTACTTAGCTTCTAGCCCAAGATCGTTTAAAAGTTGCTCGGTAATGATAAGAGTTCATAGCCAAGGCATAACTTATGAAGCGGGGCGCGAAGATTGGCGAGTCCGAAAAGGCCCTAACAAGGCATGAGGATTCAATTTTATTGCTGAAGATCCAAAGTGATGTGAAAAGCATTATTCCTAAAGTCAATATGAAGGATCAAGACTCACGACGAAAAGCAATCAACTCCCGTAAAGATCATGGAGAAGTCTATCCGAAAAGACCCTAACAAGGTATGAGGATAAATAGATCCAAGTCCGAAAAGGAGGCGGATCGTTGTATCTCAAAATCCCAAATAGAGATCGAAGAAATAATCATGAAGTCGTGGTCAACAAAGTTGGAGTACCCCTCAAAAGTCTCCAAGTGAAGAAACTCTATTATGATGAGAAGACCATTATCTCAAGAACGTCTCTCGAAGATATGAAGTATGAAGTACATGCCAAATATCGGCCCGAGAAAGGTTTCAAATCGTGAACCAAGTTATGCCAAGATATGAACTTTTTGATATCCCGAGAAGCAGTTTTAAGAGATTTTGTCCTTTAGCTAACTATTGATCAAATCGTCCTACTTTGCTTTCAGCCCTAATAAACTATCGAAATAAGTCCAAAAATGCATCTTCATGATCATTCTAAGACAAAAATAAAATATAAGAGATACACCTAGGAATAAGGGAGTTTAAGCATTTAATTAAGCCATGTGTGTAAGTGTTTGAATTGCTAACTTATAATAACAATGATCTCGTTTTTAAGCTTAGTTTGGGGAACGTGAAACTTGAGGGTGATAAATCTTCGCAGCACCAAAGCCCTAATGTAAGTCATTGATTTCTTTGCAAGTTATTCCATGTAGCTATTTTCGATTGAAAATGGTTTTCTATCCCTTTGGTAACTTTGAAGTTTTATTTCTTTAATTTTTGTTTAGTAGAATTTTAAATAAGGCCAAGGTTGATTAATTATGAGAAAAGTGTAAAATTGCTTTATCACTAAGCATTGCATGAGGGCATGGCAATGGTTAAGTATAGGGGATTTGATAGGTGTGTAAACACCCATCCTTTTACCACTTAATTCGGGCTAAAACGAGACCAAAACACGTATTTAATATCATTTGTTTGGAATTATGCGTGGTTTTTGTGTTTATTGTGTTTTCAGAGACAACCGGATGAATATTAAAGAAAACATGGGATTGCACGGGTTTTACTGAAGAAAAAGACTCAAGATAAAGTCTATTGTCCAAGAGATGCAAAAGATTTGACGTCACTGGGCCTATTCGAAGATTTATCGAAGAAAAGGACCAAAGATGGAAGATTTATATAAGTCGAAGAAACTCAAGTCTATTAAACGAAGAAATTAAAAGACGAGTTGAATTTAATCGACAACAAATCCCGAATCAGAATCGAAAACGGGAACTTTTCTGAAAAGACGAAAATGCAAGAAGAACGGGAGAAAGCCCACTCACCAACTAAAGGACAAGCCTATATAAAGAATTCCCTCACACACATTTAAGCTAGCTTTCATTTTTCTTTTCTCCACTTTTTCTCTCCCTGTTTCGTTTCATCACCATCACCATTAGGGTGATTGGTGATTTTTAATCTTTAATTTTCTCATCTTGTAATTTTAATCTTTGGTTTATCTTGTCAAAACATTAATCATTCAATACAAAGCTTTTGTTTAATCTTTCCATTTAATCTTGTTCATCTTCATCTTTATCTTCAAGTTCTTAAGTTTTTATTTTTCTTGATTTGATCTTCAAAAGTTGATGGGATTTGTGTTTTTATTGGTGGGATTCGTTGCTTATGGTGTCTAAATGATTTGTGTTTAATTTGGTAAATCCTTTTTAAGTATTTGGTTTGATTTTGATTAAAATTCGTGTTCCGTGTTCTTCGCATGTCTGCTACTGTATCTGGGTTTCAAAACTTCCGAACCAGCTAAAAGTTCCGAATGAAGCCATCATTCGGAAGGTTCCGAACCAATCATTAAGTTCCGGATAAGTCTCAAACTTCCGAACCAACCTCTAAGTTCCGAATCAGGCAAAATCTTCCGAATCAATTTCATACTTCCGAACCGAACCTTCATTCGGAAGGTTCCGAACCAAGCAGGACTTCCGAATCAAACCTTCATTCGGAAGGTTCCGAACCAAGCTAGACTTCCGAATCAATTGCTTTTCAAAAAGTTCCGGATGAATGAACAGTAACTTCCGCATCAGAAAGTTCCGAATGAGTTCTCAAGTTCCGGATGAATGAAAGTTCCGAACAAAGGTTAAAGTTCCGAATCAATGTTTCTTTTAGGTTACTGTTTGTTTGCTTAACTGCTCCTTTGTGTTTATTGAACTTTAAATTTCAATTTTAATTTTAATCTTGATTTTAATCTTAAGTTTAATACAAGTCTTTGTTAATCATAATTAAAGTAATTGTCTTTGACTTAAATTTTCATTTCCACTTCTTATTAGACTAGAAAACCAAACCCCTTTTCTTTAGTAACCAAGAACAATCATTCCACTTAAGACCTAGATCAATTCGAGAGGATATCGAGAGTAAAATTGAACCTTTGCAAACCCAAATATCAGTTGTGTAAAATGTCGTGGAAGTAAGTTCTAAAGGAATGGTCTCAACCAGGAAAGTTAGCACATACATCTATTGAAGTCGAGTGGTAAATGTGCGAATAATACACTTACTTGTTCTATGTGAAGATTTACATTGCCACTCGCCGACTTACTTAATGTTTAAGTAGCCTTAGTAGTCACTTGCAATAAACAAACTGATAAAATGTATAAGTATAACACTTCACAAAAGTGAAAATTGCAATAATTATTCTTAATTCTGCAGGGGCCCTTAGACAAATGTTGCTTGGTATGCCTATCATGTGAACACAAATGAACCAATTGTCTAATTATTTGATGAAAGGTGGAGTTGGGATCCAAAGCAGGGGCACTTAGATTATCGTATGTTAATGGACTTTTCGTTTCATTTTAGTCTTACCACAAAATATTGTATCGTTAATTATTCGATACCGGAAAATTCCGCAGCTATGCGCGGGTAATCATCTAGTAATTTTAAGAGGAAAAAAAAAGAAAGGAAAAGGAAAGTTACAATTTTGGGCTATGTTTGGTAAGAGCTTTTTAAAGCTTTAATAGAGCTGTTAGCTTTTTTGTTAAAAAAATAATCTAATACCTCTGTTTGGCATAACATTTTTTAGAGTTGTTAGCTGATGAGACTGCTTTTATACATGGTCTCATCGTCCAAATCGGGCTTAAAATGCATAAAATATCATAAAAACTGCCAAATATATGCTCGTGTTTGTTACTTGTGTATTTTTAGGTACGGATATTGAGGAAATGGCAAAAGATCACAAGAATCATTCAAAAACGAACAGGGGAAACGAAGTCGCACAATGAACCGGGCCCAAGTTTAGATTTTACAAAATTTGCCCTTGAAGAATTGAAGATTGTCAAGTTTGGTCCCTCAACTTTTGAAGATTTACACTTTATACCCCTCAAATATTCAAAATTATGAATAGGGTCCCTAAAATTTGAAGACTATACAAGATCAGCCCTTGGAAAATGAAGAATATACAAAAGAAACCCTTGTTAAAAGTTTTGAAACCAAGTGTGCCAATTTTGACAACTTGCCAAAAGTTGTCACAAGTTAAATTGGGCGTTGATGGACAATATTTACAACATGAACAAAAGGAGAAACCTTGGGGACTTAAACTGCCAACCAACCAAACCTCTTCCACCACTCAGATCCCTCCACGTCAGCAAAACCCACCCATTTACCCATCCACCCGACCCTACCCGTCCATAACCCATAACCCACCCAAGTTCAATTAATAAACTCCAGTCAACCGGTCAACCCCTCAAAACTTTCCCACCCAAACACTTTTTTAAATAAAGTGTTTCCCTTTTTGGATTAATCCCCTTCCTAAACACCCCCATAAACCCTAATCCTACCCAGGCTTAATCAGATTAAAAACAAAGGGGTTTTTCCCCTATTTTTCCAGATCATTAATTTAACACACCCTCACCCAATCCCACACCAAAGACGTGACCCTGGACAACCCCATGTGAGGGTAGGACCCTCCCCTGCCTATCACTTTCACCTTAAAACCCTAAACCCGACCAAACCAACATCCCAGATTCTCCCCTTGGTCCCCAAGTTCAAATGGACGCTCAAGATCATCAAGATAAAAGCTGGCATCCAACAAAGCCATCACATGGCACGAATTTGACCAAATCTCAGTCAAGATTCCAAGGGCAATTTAGGCATTCCATTAGCTAGGGTTTTATCATTCTAGATAGTTCTTCTAGCTCTATTTAAGCACCTCTCAACATGTGAGTAGGGCTGTTCCAGATTTTACTCAAAATTGTAATCTTTTTAAATATTTATAAAGTTTGGTATTTGTGTGTGAAACAAGTGTAATTCCTTTTATGAGTTTTAAAATTGATATATGTTTGTGAGTAATTAATCTGAGTTCCATTTTAATTGTGTAACACTTGTGTGTTGAATTTTTAAAAAGTTTCAAGTTAGTTCAAATTTCAGAAACCCAAAACTCCTTTGAAGTGAAAGTGGATAAGGAGGGTTTGGATTTGTGAGTTTGAAGCTGATTTTGAAACATGTTAATTGGTTTCAAGGTTTTTGAAAAGGGTTGTAAGTTTTTAGAAAATCAGAAAGTTAGTATAGTTGCTTGTTTTCATTTGATCTTAGCAGGTTTTTGGAACTTGATTGTGTTCAAGGTTTCTGCATAGGCCCGGGCCTATAAGGAGGTGGTTTTTCAACCACTAAGGGTCCTGGATGTAGGACCCTTAAGGTAGTTCTTGTTTCCCCTTTTCATTTTTAGTTTTCTGAAAATCTTATGTGATTTGGTGATTGTGCATGAAAAGTGTTTAAGTGTTGCTTATGGTGTGTTATTTGAGTTTACTTGCTATGATTATGCATGTTTAGAGTCATTTGAGTCAGTTTGGAAGTCATTTGATTAGATTCTCTTTGAAAAATTTGGTTTTCAAGTTAAAAGGGGTGTTTGGGATTGCACTTCATTTGAGTTTCCTTGATTCATTTTTGTGTTTAAACCTGTTAAAAATACTCATTAGGTGTTAAATAGGTTACTTGCTAGGTTGGGTTTCAGTTTGGATGAGTTTTGAACATTTGTGCATGACCAAATATTGAAAACATTGCATATTTCAGAAACTGCCATTTGTGACTGTTTTTGGTTGAAATTTGTGCTTGATCTTTGATGAGTTTTAGTTTATAGGTCTTTCTAGGATTAAGAATTGCTTGTGTATCATCTAGTTGGATTGTATGCAAAATCTTGGGGATTAAAATTCATATTTATGCATTTAAAATTAGCTAGATCATCTCAGACCTAGACCTAGTACATCAGTAACTTGTTGTGGACTTTTGTGCTTGATCTTGTGTGCTATTTGCTGTTTTTGAGTTTGTATTGACTCCTTTGTGACAACCCTAGATTTTGGATTTGTCACTTTTGACTGTTTGATGTTGATCATGTGCTTGGTGTGCGTTTATGTGTTATGTGCTCATATTTGAGACTTTATCATGATGTTAGACATTTTTTACGTAGTACATGGTACGTTATATGATGATGTGATAGGGTTGGTTCGTGCTCATGAGTTCACATGAATGTATAAATCATGGTATAAGTTGGAAATGAAACGAAATGAAATGAAATGAAATGAGTTCAGAAATGAACTGCAGAAAAGTTCGGGTATCGTTTTGATAAGGTTTTGTGTACGTATCGTATGTTGTATGTATGTATTAAGTATATATAATATGGTTAGGATAAGTTTTATAGTTACTTTATATATTTAGAAACTTTTAGAAATGAAGGCTAGTTCAAAAATCGCGTCAAAAGTCGAAAAATTAGCAAAAGGGTACCCGGTTTGGTCCCGAAAGTGTATAGGAGTATAAGTATACATAAAATAGAAGGGGAGAGTGTAAATATGACAAAACACAGAGAGGAGTCTAATTTGTGGGTCCCATAGCCTTAATTTTAATAAATAAATTAATAAAAATAGGATAATTACCATTTAAAAGTCCTAATTGGGCCTAAACTTGTCTAGAAGGTTACCAAGGCCTATATAAACACCCCTGGACCCCTAAAAACGACTAATAACCCTAAATAAACCTAAAATCAGTCTAAATCTTCCATGGATATCAAGAGAAGTCGAAATTATGATTAGGGTTCATTAATTTTTCTTGTTTCAAGGTTAGTGATCAATTAAACCTTAATATAATTTATGTTTTTATTAATTAATCATAATTGTATTGTTAATTAACCATCATTGAGATGATTAGGGTTTTATTAATTTTCTAGAAAAATATATTAATTAATATCCATTAATGATTTTAGGGTTTGTGTTATAAAGTTAGGGATAATTAACGATGTTTAGAGGGTTAGTGCATAAAGGCGTAAAACAGTCTGATTTTTAAGGCTGTCCTGTGTCGACTGTTCAGGGCAGTAGGTAGCACCTTTCGTCGAGTTTCTTTTTTTTAAAATTAAGTTCCGGGAGTCTACTTTTCAAAAATGTAAGGTTGGTCGAAAATGGAGTTCGGGAAGGTCGTCAAATAATTTTTACAAAAACAGTGCGCTGTTCAGGAATATATTTTGATTTCGGGGATTTGAGTCAAAACCTAACCAAACGGATGAGATAGCAAAATATTTTTGATTTGGGAACTCTTTATAATGTATATAAAAGGACTGGAGGTTTTCAATAAAATTTATGGTGTTTAGGTCGGGGTTTTGGTGTCAAACATTTAGCATGTACGGAAAATCAGTTTTGGTGAAAACGACTTTTGGCGTAGAGACTAAACGAAAGGGTTAAACGTGTAATTAGAAAGTAAAATTGGTTTTTGAAGTTCTTAGATCATATAAAAACATAACTCCAGTAGGGTAGGAGTCAAGTGTGGTGCTAAGTTCACTTTATGTGATCGTTTAGTGACTAGTAAACCGTACCGGGGAAAAACTGGAATTTTACGTATAGAATAGCTTGTAGTGGGAGAACTAGATAATGGGGATTGGGGGATTAGATTCATCTCCTTGATTGTTACTTAACTTGGGTGTTAAGACCTGAGCTAAGGGTGTCGTGTATGATTTTATAGGTTTATAGGAGTGCTAGCTTGCTGTGCTATCAGGTGAGTTCATAGTCCCATTTTTACTAAGTTTTTAAATGTTTTCTTCTAGTATGGGATGGAGATGACACTTGTGGTGTTCTTAAAATGTTTCGGTACTATATTTTTATAAATTTTTGGACATAGATGTGTTATTGTGTGACATGCGTGCTTATGTGTTCTCATATGTACTTTGATACATGTTCTGATATGTGAATCTTGATTGTGTTATGATTGGGATTGGTACATAGATGTATGGGCGTCTATGGGACCAGTTGTGATGTGTGTGGAGCGTGAGGCACGATCCGTCCTGAGTTCTTGGTTCTGAGTTCTTGGTTCGTGGGGCACGATCCGTCCTGAGTTCTTGGTTCGTGGGGCACGATCCGTCCTGAGTACTTGTGCATCGTCTCTTCGGAGGCAAGATATCTCGACGGGGATATAGTTCATCTTCCACAGGTGGTGTGGGAAAGATCCGGATAGTGTGGTGTGTGTTCTTGTGTGTGTGACGGGATACTTCTTGATTGTTATAGTGTGCTTTGTGAATTGTAGATGTGATCGGTACTTGGTTTATGTTTTGTTGTGGATGCATGTAACATGATTATCACATTATGGTCCATTACTATAAATTGTTTTCCTTCAACTTATTTGCAGCGGATGTAAAGGTTTCTTATGATGTTCTAGATAACATAAACCTATGTTCTCACCAACTTTATGTTGACAGATTTTAGTGTCATTTTCAGGTGAGGTAGTTGAGGAGGATGAGGTTAGAAGTGGCTAGATTTTAGAGGCTACTAAGACTGCATTAGGAGGAATCCCTTTCCTCTTAGTTTTTATTTAATGTTTGAATAAGTGATACTTTTTAGACACCTATATGTTTGATGTTTGTTTATTTGTATGTCTTTGGTAAGAGGTAGGCATGTTACCTACTTACCTAGGCGCCTGCATTGTTTGAGATATTGTCATGGCATTGTGTCACCTTTTTATGACATTTCTATTTCATTTAGTTAACTCTATAGACACGCTATTGTTGTGATGATATCCATACGTCGCGCCCCATATATTCCGCCATGGTGGCGTGTGACAGAATGTATTCAGAGACAATGGTTATAGAGAATTAGGTTGCTTAGTCGCGTAGCCTAATCTAGAGCTTAAGGGTCCCTGCATATAGGCGTCATAGGAGTATGTGTGCATTTTATATTAATTGATGTGTTTGGATGTTATTTATTGCGATGTTTGACTAGTATGAATTGAACCATAGTAAGTTCATACTTAGCTACATTTTATTTTCTTTACGAGTTTTGACTAGTGCGGGTAGAACTATAGTCGTATACGCTAGTCATTGTTGGATTTCGTTTAATTACGCTTTCATGTTCTTTATACATTTTGAATTTAGTCTACGCTGGTTCAGCTGGACTACGAGTTTATTTGTTTCATGCATTGGCTATGTTATTTTAATACATGTGTTTTTGGACCTTATGTTATGTTGTGGATTATGTGCTTATATGAGTTGTAGGATCTATGTGATTATTTGAGTTGGTATACTGATGTGTTACGTGTAGTATTAATTCTTATAAGTGTCATCATAGGAGGGAGTGCACTAGTAAAAGGGGACTGGTATAAGTATGGTGGCCAACATAGTTATACAAGTACCACGACATCAATGGATTCCTAAGTATGGTTGCATGAAAGTGGGTTAATACATGCTTGTATTGTATATGTTGTATGGATTTGAGTGTATGTACGCCTATGCCTATATATGTGTATATCCCTTCTACTTATCGGTTGTATTCTTAGGATGGTTTTATAGCTCTTCATTCTTTGGATGTTCAACTTTTGTAGTAGCGCATTTATCGAGTCCTCATTTCACGTATTTGTTTGTACGGTACTTTTGGTGTAGAGGCTATTGAGACGGTGGAGAATTCTTTTTGGGATCACGGTATCTTTTAGTTTGTATCTTATGTGGTAAAAGAAATGGAATTTTTAAATAGTTAAAATAGTTGTTGGTAGTCGGTGAAATAAGGGTTAAGTGTCTTAAGCGTGTTTGAAATAAGATGGGATATATATATATATATTTTTTTAACATATAAGTATGTCTTGTTTATTTTATTTTTTTTAAAAAAAAAACTAAAATTGGTTTTGATCACCTAAAGCTAATGATCTTTAGTTAAATTCTTGTTCTTATTTAATTAAATATGTTAAAATCATGTAATTACTCATATGATGGGTAAGGGTTTCTAATTTTCTGGAATTAAAATAAATTAGGTCTTGAATTTGGTAATTAATGAGGGGTTTTAGGGTTTCAAATCTTTTTTTTTGGTTATAAATCGGAGTAGGCAGAAACTGTCGCTAAATTGTCAGAATTCATCGCTAAACTGTCAGAAATTGTCGCTAATGTCTGGGCAGATTCTAGGTAAAAATCGTTTTGGTTATAACTTATTCGTTTTTAAAGATTTTCGGGTGATTCAAAAGCCTAAAGTTATGTACTCGGAGTGTACTTTTCAAATATTTATAACGTATTGTCAATGGAAGTCAGTAGCTTGGTCGAATTAATTTTAGAACTGTCGAGTTCAAGATTAATTTTCGGACAACATGGTTAAAACTCGTGTTTTGGGTATTTTGGGATAGTGGACACTTAGAAGGCTAACATAGGGCTGCTTTGGGATAGGATTTTAGATGTATCCATCATAGAGATTGTTACATTAATGAAGAATGTGGGTTCCGGAGTCAATGTTGACGTGTGATATTGTGTTGTGTGCTTTAGACAACTGATCGTTCGTGAAGAGACTATAGATTTTTTTCGTCAAATGATTACATAAATTACTAATGTGATACCATGGTTTTAGAACAATTAATATACATTAAGGTACAAAATCCATTATGGGGTAAAATTTGGTTTTGCACAAGGTTTTAATAGTATGTCACCGGTCGTAATACGTTTCGGTTGTCGCTGGGTGCTTCTTGTGTCATTGGTCCGTTTTCATGGTTCGTTGGGAGTCGATACATGTTTTATGTTGAGTATCTTTTGGAGTCTCAGGTTTTGGTTCATATTTTTAAATTCTTCACGTAAACGTCTGTTAGATGTCCATGGGCTTGATCGTTTATCCGAAGTTGGGGGTCCTAAAATTTGTCTTGAGCTTATATGCATTGAGGGCGTTGTTGTAGTCATACGGATGATCCGATTACGTTCTTATGAGAGAGATAGCGAGTTGGTTGTGAAATGAAGTTTTTTGAGCTTATGGAGTAAATCTCGGGACGAGATTTCTATTAGGAGGGAGTGATGTGACAACCCTAGATTTTGGATTTGTCACTTTTGACTGTTTGATGTTGATCATGTGCTTGGTGTGCGTTTATGTGTTATGTGCTCATATTTGAGACTTTATCATGATGTTAGACATTGTTTACGTAGTACATGGTACGTTATATGATGATGTGATAGGGTTGGTTCGTGCTCATGAGTTCACATGAATGTATAAATCATGGTATAAGTTGGAAATGAAACGAAATGAAATGAAATGAAATGAGTTCAGAAATGAACTGCAGAAAAGTTCGGGTATCGTTTTGATAAGGTTTTGTGTACGTATCGTATGTTGTATGTATGTATTAAGTATATATAATATGGTTAGGATAAGTTTTATAGTTACTTTATATATTTAGAAACTTTTAGAAATGAAGGCTAGTTCAAAAATCGCGTAAAAAGTTGAAAAATTAGCAAAAGGGTACCCGGTTTGGTCCTGAAAGTGTATAGGAGTATAAGTATACATAAAATAGAAGGGGAGAGTGTAAATATGACAAAACACAGAGAGGAGTCGAATTTGTGGGTCCCATAGCCTTAATTTTAATAAATAAATTAATAAAAATAGGATAATTACCATTTAAAAGTCCTAATTGGGCCTAAACTTGTCTAGAAGGTTACCAAGGCCTATATAAACACCCCTGGACCCCTAAAAAACGACTAATAACCCTAAATAAACCTAAAATCAGTCTAAATCTTCCATGGATATCAAGAGAAGTCGAAATTATGATTAGGGTTCATTAATTTTTCTTGTTTCAAGGTTAGTGATCAATTAAACCTTAATATAATTTATGTTTTTATTAATTAATCATAATTGTATTATTAATTAACCATCATTGAGATGATTAGGGTTTTATTAATTTTCTAGAAAAATATATTAATTAATATCCATTAATGATTTTAGGGTTTGTGTTATAAAGTTAGGGATAATTAACGATGTTTAGAGGGTTAGTGCATAAAGGCGTAAAACAGTCTGATTTTTAAGGCTGTCCTGTGTCGACTGTTCAGGGCAGTAGGTAGCACCTTTCGTCGAGTTTCTTTTTTTTAAAATTAAGTTCCGGGAGTCTACTTTTCAAAAATGTAAGGTTGGTCGAAAATGGAGTTCGGGAAGGTCGTCAAATAATTTTTACAAAAACAGTGCGCTGTTCAGGAATATATTTTGATTTCGGGGATTTGAGTCAAAACCTAACCAAACGGATGAGATAGCAAAATATTTTTGATTTGGGAACTCTTTATAATGTATATAAAAGTACTGGAGGTTTTCAATAAAATTTATGGTGTTTAGGTCGGGGTTTTGGTGTCAAACATTTAGCATGTACGGAAAATCAGTTTTGGTGAAAACGACTTTTGGCGTAGAGACTAAACGAAAGGGTTAAACGTGTAATTAGAAAGTAAAATTGGTTTTTGAAGTTCTTAGATCATATAACAACATAACTCCAGTAGGGTAGGAGTCAAGTGTGGTGCTAAGTTCACTTCATGTGATCGTTTAGTGACTAGTAAACCGTACCGGGGAAAAACTGGAATTTTACGTATAGAATAGCTTGTAGTGGGAGAACTAGATAATGGGGATTGGGGGATTAGATTCATCTCCTTGATTGTTACTTAACTTGGGTGTTAAGACCTGAGCTAAGGGTGTCGTGTATGATTTTATAGGTTTATAGGAGTGCTAGCTTGCTGTGCTATCAGGTGAGTTCATAGTCCCATTTTTACTAAGTTTTTAAATGTTTTCTTCTAGTATGGGATGGAGATGACACTTGTGGTGTTCTTAAAATGTTTCGGTACTATATTTTTATAAATTTTTGGACATAGATGTGTTATTGTGTGACATGCGTGCTTATGTGTTCTCATATGTACTTTGATACATGTTCTGATATGTGAATCTTGATTGTGTTATGATTGGGATTGGTACATAGATGTATGGGCGTCTATGGGACCAGTTGTGATGTGTGTGGAGCGTGGGGCACGATCCGTCCTGAGTTCTTGGTTCTGAGTTCTTGGTTCGTGGGGCACGATCCGTCCTGAGTTCTTGGTTCGTGGGGCACGATCCGTCCTGAGTACTTGTGCATCGTCTCTTCGGAGGCAAGATATCTCGACGGGGATATAGTTCATCTTCCACAGGTGGTGTGGGAAAGATCCGGATAGTGTGGTGTGTGTTCTTGTGTGTGTGACGGGATACTTCTTGATTGTTATAGTGTGCTTTGTGAATTGTATATGTGATCGGTACTTGGTTTATGTTTTGTTGTGGATGCATGTAACATGATTATCACATTATGGTCCATTACTATAAATTGTTTTCCTTCAACTTATTTGCAGCGGATGTAAAGGTTTCTTATGATGTTCTAGATAACATAAACCTATGTTCTCACCAACTTTATGTTGACAGATTTTAGTGTCATTTTCAGGTGAGGTAGTTGAGGAGGATGAGGTTAGAAGTGGCTAGATTTTAGAGGCTACTAAGACTGCATTAGGAGGAATCCCTTTCCTCTTAGTTTTTATTTAATGTTTGAATAAGTGATACTTTTTAGACACCTATATGTTTGATGTTTGTTTATTTGTATGTCTTTGGTAAGAGGTAGGCATGTTACCTACTTACCTAGGCGCCTGCATTGTTTGAGATATTGTCATGGCATTGTGTCACCTTTCTATGACATTTCTATTTCATTTAGTTAACTCTATAGACACGCTATTGTTGTGATGATATCCATACGTCGCGCCCCATATATTCCTCCATGGTGGCGTGTGACATCCTTGTACTCCAAAGAGTACAAGGGTGCCACATTATCCATAAAACATCCACAAAAACTCATAAAATCAAGCTCCTCTTGATCTTTTCACAAGTGAATATATCACTTGTGTTCATCAGTCAATAAGTGCTACCTGGGCACGTTTTGGTTTCTTTTTGATCTAATTTTGGTTAAAATTGAATTGTGATTGAGTTTTAGTGATTAAAAAGGTTACTGCTTGGGTTTTTAAAGTTTAAAAAAGAAAAAAAATAAAACACCAAAAAGGACGTGGCTAGGACTCGAACCTGCGCCACTCCTCTCACAACACACACTCCTTACCGTTGCCCTAGGGTCTTTGACTGGTAAGGGTGTGAAACATTAAATACTTAAGGTGGTTTTGTTTTGGCTTTTGTAAAATAAGCCGTAGCTTATTTGTGCTTTTCCAGCTTATTCATTAAGCATTTTAGCCAGTTAGCATTTTTCCTAGGACTTTATTAAGGTTTTTGACTTTTCTGTTTAAAAAGTAGATTTTTCCCTTTATTTATTTATTTATTAGGATTATTTTTAGTTTAATTTTTAGAAAGTAAATTAAAAATAGTAAAAAGCATTTTAAAAATCCAAAAAAATAGGTTTTAGGTTTTAATTTATATTTTTGAGGTTTACATCACAAAAAGTTTTCAAAAAGTCTAATTTTTAATTTTATTTGATTTTAGGGTTTTTAGACAACTTTAAAATTTAATATAAAATTAATAAAAGGTTTTAGGAGCTTTAATTTACATTTTTGTTCTAGTTACATTATTTAGGATTTTTGGTAATTTTTTAGAAATTAATTTATAAACTTTTTATTTTTTAGAATATTTTAATATTATTTTATTACTAAAAATAGAAAGTTGGTTTTTTCTACTTTTTTCATTTTTCCTAGATTGTAGTCATTAAATTAGGAACTTCGTCACTTTCCAAATAGTTTTTAGGCTTTTCATTTATTTTCTAGAATTAATTTAAGATTTAATAGATTTTAATAGTTTTTAGGAGTTTAAAAGTAGTTTAATTTGGTTTTAAAATTTTTAAAAATAGTTTTTAGCTTAATTAGGTCATTTTTGAGGTTTAAAAACTATAAAATCTTGTTTAGGGCTTTTTAATATTTAAAAGTGATTTTTAGGGCTTTAATTAGCATTAAAAAGTCATTATTTAATTAATTAAAAGGTTTTAGCAAGTTTTGATTTTTTGTAAACTCTTAGAATTTTATTGTGGATTTTTAGTAATTTTTAGGAATTTTTAGGTTAAAATTTTAATTTTTGTGGTTTTTAAGGTTCTACGTCTTAACTTTCTAGTAGTGATTTTTTCGTTAATTTTTATTTTTACGTCTTCGTCATTTTCTCTTCTCTTTTCTTCTTAATAAAATCATCAATAAAAATAAATTCATTACACAACACACGTGCCTCCTCGAGAACGAACTCACTTCACTTAGGGTCATTTACACACGGTTTTCCTAAACCGTCGTGCACGCTTGCCCTATTTACGCTCTTTTTCCTAAAAGACGTTTTTCTACGAACATCATTTTGGCGCCGCTGCCGGGGAGGCGTGTTGTGTTTTGATTGAACCATTGTTGTTTTTTATATTAGCCATAATAGTAATTGTATTAGTAGCACTCTACTAATACGTATTATCGTTTTTTTTCGATTTTTGTGTGAATATTATTAATATATTGTATACGTAGAACAATAAAAATACAAGTACTCCAAATACGTGAGCAATCACAACCTTGACTTGGGAGGTCATTACCCAATCATTGTATTCGAATCTCAAACCAAAGAAAAAGGCAAAAATAGATAAATACTTTCGAGAAGCTCGATTTTGAGAAATACAAACTATAAGGTGGGTATAAGGCGGTTGTATTTCACGACCTAAAGGAAAAAGGCTCTTAAGTGCTTCGCGCCGCCTCGTTTCCTCCGCTTGCTTGTGCGCATTTTGATTTTGAAAGCTAATCGAGGGTTTTGCCGCCCAAAGTATTACTAAGTATCATATATATTTTCTTGGTTTCATTTGATTAAACCCTCTTGAACGATTTGGTGTTCCACCATCGTTCTAAAGTCATCGAAGGCGTTCACTTCACGTGATTGTTTTCATTCCTTGAGGCTTCTTTAATCGAGAGATTTGATTAAGGAGGAGATTTGTAGATTTGTGTCTACTAATACATTCCAAAAATCCAAAAAAGTAAAAACAATCAAAAACCACAAAAAAAATTGAAAAAGTAAAAACACCAAAAAGAATCTTCTTTGCTCGCCTTCTCGTTGTACGTGACGTTTATGCTAACTCGTAATCAAGCAAAACGTGCATGTAGACGAAAGAACAAAACTCCCACTCCAACTCATTCTAGTGAGGAGTCTCCTATTGACGAACCCATTGTACGAGAAGCACCTACCATGGCGAATCGAACTATGATGGAGTTACTTCAAGCACCCACCGAGGGTTATGGAGAAGCTATTGTAATTCCCGCAATCCTTGCGGAGAATTTTGAGGTGAAAACGGGTTTGTTGTCGATGATCCAAAACAACAAATTCCATGGTGATGAGAAGGACAATCCCCACAACCATATCCGCCAATTTAATCGTCTTACCGCCACGTGCAAATTTAAGGATGTCTCGAATGACTCGATTAAGATGATGCTTTCTCCGTATTCCTTAGAGGGGCCCGCTAAAATTTGGTTAGAGAAAGAGCCACCCAATTCTATATTGACGTGGAAGGATCTCGTTTCAAAATTTGTGAACCAATTTTTTCCGCCCTCTAAGACTACGCATTTGAAAAATGAGATTTTTAAATTTTCACAGGAATCAAATGAAAGTTTTTCTACGGCTTGGAATAGGTTTAAGGAGATGTTACATGAATGTCCTCATCATGGTTTTTCCGACTTACACCAAATCGACACGTTTTACAATGGACTTAACGATCATGAAAGAGATTATTTGAATGCCGCCGCGGGTGGTAATTTTTTGTGTAAAACGGTTGAAGAAGCTTTGGTCATAATTGAGAATAGGTCTAAGGTTTATAGCCCTCGTCACACACCGAGTGTTGCCAAAATGGGCTCATCATCGTCTCGTAGTATCAATGCCTTACAAGATGAAGCAAATGAAGAAAATCGTTTTTTTGATAGATTTGCTAGCCTTATGTCCCATTGGAAAGCTCAAGAAGCTTCGAATTCCGCTTCAGTTAAAGCGGTTTCTAAGAGTTGTTTGTAGTGTGGTGGAGCTCATGATCTTTCCGAGTGCATTACCGCGGATGGTAACACTTCGAGTGCTTATATAGCCACGGGAACTTATAACCAAATCGGTCAAGGATCCCGCCAAAATCAAGCTCCACCCAATCAAAATGCTAATAATTATCGAAACAACAACCAAGGTGGAAATTACCAAGGAAATCAAAGGAATTATAACAAGGGTAATTATCAAAGTGGAAATGGGCAAATTTCAAACCAAAACCAAAACCGTGATTTTCAAAACAATGCCCAAGGTTTTCAAAACGATCACACCAAAAATCTTCAAGGAGAATTTTCGAATTATGCAAAGGCTAATGATGCTAAGTTTGACAATATGCAATGTGAAATGGTTAGCTTAAGGTCCGAGTTGAAAAACGAGCTTAAAAACGAACTTGCTAATGAACTTAAAACTCATGCTAACAAAATGGAAGGAAATGTCACACGACTCCAACAAAATCAACAAAAAATGGAGCAAGGTCAACATGAGATTAAGCAAGAATTGTTAAAAGCGGAGGCTAGGCAATCTAAGTTTGAAGACCGTATGGCTAAAATGTTTGAAGCTATCATGTGTAAGCCCTCTTCTTCGGGTGGTCTTCCTAGTGATACCATCGTGAACCCGAAAGGAGAGTTGAAGGTTATTACTACTCGTAGTGGTAAAACTTTCAAAGAACCCATTTCTCGTCCAAGTACTTCTATGGAGAAGGAAAAAGAGAAAGAACCCGAGGTTGTGGTAGAAAAGGAGCAAATTCAAAGCCCACAAAGTACCGCTCAAACCACACCTACGGTTGAACCTACACCAATCATGGAACCCGAGATTCCAAGGCCGATGCCTATGCCTACTATGCCCCAACCCACACCACCTTTACCCTACCCTTCAAGACGAGACAAGGAAAAGGCACAAGAACGAAATAATTATCAATTTGAACTCTTTATGAAAATGTTTCGTGACTTGCATTTCAATATAAGTTTTGCCGACGCCTTAGTCATGATGCCTCGATTTGCCGCGAACTTCAAAAGTATGTTGAATAACAAAGAGAAATTGCAAAAATCGTCTAGTTGTTCATCGGTTTTTCTAAGCCGCATACCTCAAAAAGTCGGTGATCCTAGAAAGTTTTTTATCCCATGTGCTATCCAAGACATGGAAGAATGCTACGCCTTGGCCGATCTTGGTGCTAGTATTAATTTGATGCCTCTTGAGATTTTTAAATCGCTCAATCTTCCAAATCTCACTCCTTCAAGAATGTCAATCGAAATGGCCGATCATTCTACGATTCTAGCTTGTGGAGTTGCCGAGGACGTCTTTGTGAAAGTTGGAAAGTTCTACTATCCTGTAGACTTTATTGTTGTTGATATTCCCATCGATCCTAAAGTTCCGTTAATTTTAGGTCGATCTTTTTTGGATACCTCGAGAGCACTTATCGATGTGCATGCAAGAAAAATCACTCTTCGTTTCAATGAGGAAGAACTCGTCATTAATGCAACCCAAAACTCCACTCTTTCTCATGTGTATTCTATCACATCTTTGTACAATGTCAATCCCATCAAAAACATTTGCAAAAAGATTTCAAATAGAGTTTTAGGAGTTGTTGATAAAAATGAAGTTCCGTCCCCTCCGCCGGTGGAGGTTAAGAGTGTTAAGCCTACGATTCCAATCTCGAGTGATTCTTCGGATGATGAATACGTTGATCCGGATGGGGAGGTTTTCTTTGTTGACAAAAGATTTGAAAACTTACCACCACCTAAACCAAAAAGATTTCAAAATGTGAGAATTTTTAGTGTGACTAACATTGCTTTAGATACACTAAATATTTTTGACATAATTAAATCGGGTTTTCACAAGGAGAGTGTAAAAGATGAAAAAGGAAAAGATTTTAAATTGAATTTAAAAGATTTTTCTACAATGCTAACTCCGTCATCACCACGTGTATTGAGTACTACAAGCTCGTCTTCTCCTTTTGACGATGCTTTGTGTGGACTTAGTATGGGGAATCCCCTTATGTTCCCTCCCCTTTCTCCACCGAGGACGAGATATTTGATCCTGGAATTGCTTATATAGGGAAATCTCGGTCTTCCACCGATGCAATAAATGGAAAATATTTTCATTTGATTGGTGCGAGTCCACCTCGAGTAGCTCATGTTTTTAGAGACTTACCCATTGTCCCACCCTTCTATTTCTCATCTCTTTTCTTGAAACTCTTTGAGTTTTTGTTGACCAATGATGAAGTGGCGTTGATTTGTTTTTCCAATGAAAACGAGAACGCCATCTTCGACCCCGGTATTTTGCACCATTTAAGGACTTAGTCCTTTATACCGGTTGTTTTTGGGCCTTGTTTATCATGTAAGCCCCACCAAAAATTTACCACACCATGATTATCCCTAAATGATCACATTTATGGGGATTCGAGTCGAGCTTTTGACTCGGTTATCAAAAACAAGGTGCCTCGTGGGGGAGACCCATGCTTATCCATGTACATATTATTGCTTTCTAATTAGTTTAATGTGAGGGGATTTGTGCCCTTCCAACCTTTGTTCCGTGGTTGTTTATGAATTGTGGTTTTTAGATCATGATCTTCACAATTGGAGCCTCTCGTGTTCGTTTTATGGGAGCACTCGATCGTTTGCTTTGAAGGCATTTCTCAATATCCAAATGATATATCCTTATATGTTCTAACCTTAGGTTATTAGCACACTTCATAAACGGCTATTAATTTATTGGTTACACCCTTTCCATGCTAGATTAGGCATTCGACTACGTCTCTAGTATGGGGGTGTTTGCACCCCTAGACTCGAAACATTGAGGACAATGTTTAACTTTAGTATGGGGGGGGTGAATAGATACTTGCCTTGCCAAACCTTCACGCTTTCCAAAGTTTGTCTTTTTGTTTATCGTTTTGTTGCAAAATAAGGCTAAAAATGGCCAAATTTTAAAAATTTTTCTCATGTTTTATAAGTGTTTGAAAACACGAATGTAGATTTTCCGATGGCGAGAATAAGAGTAATTTTTGACTCGACCGTGCGTGTTGAGCACTTAGCTTTGATTCCTTAACTTCACATTAGGTTAAGTCTCTTAAATGAGGACGAGAAATGATAGAGTTAATTATAAGTTACTATGCTAAACGTAGAGTACTCGTATTCTTTCAAAAACTCATGTGTTCTCGTTGTTTGCTTATTCTCCCTTCGCATGTAAATATTTCTTGCTTAATAAATATTGACTTAGCGGTTTAGTTAGGATTGTTGGGTTTCTAGTCTTTTCTAGTAGCTTCCGTGTAATTAAATTGGGAAGACATTAAGGTATCGCCAGCGTCACGGTTTTGAAGTATTGGCACCCTAATAATCGAAAGCTTCACCCAATAATAAGATTTCAAGTGCTCACCTAAATCTAGCAAACAATTTGAAGCCCCACAAGGCCGAAAAATCTATGCAAAAATTGAAAGTGAATCAAGCCTTAATCTTCGAAGCTTTAAAGATCCAAAATTCGCTTTAGCGTAAGGATATACGTCTTTGGCTAATAAAACCACCGATGATGGCGGATAATAAAAAGCAAGGCAAGACCGAAGTCATAATAAAAGCTTCATGGCGAAGTTGAATAAAAGATGGAGGTAAACCAAAGATAATAAGGCCCTTCCGTTAGGGGGCGTATAAAAGTCTTGGTAATAAGTCTCATGTTCAAAACCGTTATAAAACCGTGTTTATCGATTCTTCTTGTCAACTTAATTTTTTAACATCGTCGTCTATTAGGAGGGGTTATTGATTTGATGGTCTTAGTTACACCGTTAGGACTCTATTTTTAGACCTAAATCTCTATTATCGCATAAGTCAACAATGTATCCTCGTGATCATTAAGACATAATAAAATATAAGAGATACAACTTAGGAATAATGGGAGGATAAGTACGTGATTAGGGCATATGAGTAGTGTTAGCATTACTAACTTATAATGACAATGATCTCGTTGCACGCTTGGCATGGAATTGAAGTGAAAATCGAGGACGATGAAATTATTTCTAACGAAGCATTCACGTGTTCTTATTCTATGAACCTAAACGTCCCATTTTGCGATGAAAATCATACATTATGTCTAAAACACAAGTAGTAGTAATAGTAGTAGTGTAGCTAGTTTATCATTTCAATAAAGTGAATAAAATGAATTTTGGAGGTGTTACGATACTTTATTCTAGCATTGCGTGAGGGCACGACAATGGTTTAGTATGGGGGAGTGATGAGACTGCTTTTATACATGGTCTCATCGTCCAAATCGGGCTTAAAATGCATAAAATATCATAAAAACTGCCAAATATATGCTCGTGTTTGTTACTTGTGTATTTTTAGGTACGGATATTGAGGAAATGGCAAAAGATCACAAGAATCATTCAAAAACGAACACGGGAAACGAAGTCGCACAATGAACCGGGCCCAAGTTTGGATTTTACAAAATTTGCCCTTGAAGAATTGAAGATTGTCAAGTTTGGTCCCTCAACTTTTGAAGATTTACACTTTATACCCCTCAAATATTCAAATTTATGAATAGGGTCCCTAAAGTTTGAATACTATACAAGATCAGCCCTTGGAAAATGAAGAATATACAAAAGAAACCCTTGTTAAAAGTTTTGAAACCAAGTGTGCCAATTTTGACAACTTGCCAAAAGTTGTCACAAGTTAAATTGGGTGTTGATGGACAATATTTACAACATGAACAAAAGGAGAAACCTTGGGGACTTAAACTGCCAACCAACCAAACCTCTTCCACCACTCAGATCCCTCCACGTCAGCAAAACCCACCCATTTACCCATCCACCCGACCCTACCCGTCCATAACCCATAACCCACCCAAGTTCAATTAGTAAACTCCAGTCAACCGGTCAACCCCTCAAAACTTTCCCACCCAAACACTTTTTTAAATAAAGTGTTTCCCTTTTTGGATTAATCCCCTTCCTAAACACCCCCATAAACCCTAATCCTACCCAGGCTTAATCAGATTAAAAACAAAGGGGTTTTTCCCCTATTTTTCCAGATCATTAATTTAACACACCCTCACCCAATCTCACACCAAAGACGTGACCCTAGACAACCCCATGTGAGGGTAGGACCCTCTGCCCATCACTTTCACCTCAAAACCCTAAACCCGACCAAACCAACATCCCAGATTCTCCCCTTGGTCCCCAAGTTCAAATGGACGCTCAAGATCATCAAGACAAAAGCTGGCATCCAACAAAGCCATCACATGGCACGAATTTGACCAATTCTCAGTCAAGATTCCAAGGGCAATTTAGGCATTCCATTAGCTAGGGTTTTATCATTCTAGATAGTTCTTCTAGCTCTATTTAAGCACCTCTCAACATGTGAGTAGGGCTGTTCCAGATTTTACTCAAAATTGTAATCTTTTTAAATATTTATAAAGTTTGGTATTTGTGTGTGAAACAAGTGTAATTCCTTTTATGAGTTTTAAAATTGATATATGTTTGTGAGTAATTAATCTGAGTTCCATTTTAATTGTGTAACACTTGTGTGTTGAATTTTCAAAAAGTTTCAAGTTAGTTCAAATTTCAGAAACCCAAAACTCCTTTGAAGTGAAAGTGGATAAGGAGGGTTTGGATTTGTGATTTTGAAGCTGATTTTGAAACGTGTTAATTGGTTTCAAGGTTTTTGAAAAGGGTTGTAAGTTTTCAGAAAATCAGAAAGTTAGTATAGTTGCTTGTTTTCATTTGATCTTAGCAGGTTTTTGGAACTTGATTGTGTTCAAGGTTTCTACATAGGCCCGGGCCTATAAGGAGGTGGTTTTTCAACCACTAAGGGTCCTGGATGTAGGACCCTTAAGGTAGTTCTTGTTTCCCCTTTTCATTTTTAGTTTTCTGAAAATCTTATGTGATTTGGTGATTGTGCATGAAAAGTGTTTAAGTGTTGCTTATGGTGTGTTATTTGAGTTTACTTGCTATGATTATGCATGTTTAGAGTCATTTGAGTCAGTTTGGAAGTCATTTGATTAGATTCTCTTTGAAAAATTTGGTTTTCAAGTTAAAAGGGGTGTTTGGGATTGCACTTCATTTGAGTTTCCTTGATTCATTTTTGTGTTTAAACCTGTTAAAAATACTCATTAGGTGTTAAATAGGTTACTTGCTAGGTTGGGTTTCAGTTTGGATGAGTTTTGAACATTTGTGCATGACCAAATATTGAAAACATTGCATATTTCAGAAACTGCCATTTGTGACTGTTTTTGGTTGAAATTTGTGCTTGATCTTTGATGAGTTGTTAGTTTATAGGTCTTTCTAGGATTGAGAATTGCTTGTGTATCATCTAGTTGGATTGTATGCAAAATCTTGGGGCTTAAAATTCATATTTGTGCATTTAAAATTAGCTAGATCATCTCAGACCTAGACCTAGTACATCAGTAACTTGTTGTGGACTTTTGTGCTTGATCTTGTGTGCTATTTGCTGTTTTTGAGTTTGTATTGACTCCTTGTACTCCAAAGAGTACAAGGGTGCCCCATTATCCATAAAACATCCACAAAAACTCATAAAATCAAGCTCCTCTTGATCTTTTCACAAGTGAATATATCACTTGTGTTCATCAGTCAACAAGTGCTACCTGGGCACGTTTTGGTTTCTTTTTGATCTAATTTTGGTTAAAATTGAATTGTGATTGAGTTTTAGTGATTAAAAAGGTTACTGCTTGGGTTTTTAAAGTTTAAAAAAGAAAAAAAAATAAAACACCAAAAAGGACGTGGCCAGGACTCGAACCTGCGCCACTCCTCTCACAACACACACTCCTTACCGTTGCCCTAGGGTCTTTGACTGGTAAGGGTGTGAAACATTAAATACTTAAGGTGGTTTTGTTTTGGCTTTTGTAAAATAAGCCGTAGCTTATTTGTGCTTTTCCAGCTTATTCACTAAGCATTTTAGCCAGTTAGCATTTTTCCTAGGACTTTATTAAGGTTTTTGACTTTTCTGTTTAAAAAGTAGATTTTTCCCTTTATTTATTTATTTATTAGGATTATTTTTAGTTTAATTTTTAGAAAGTAAATTAAAAATAGTAAAAAGCATTTTAAAAATCCAAAAAAATAGTTTTTAGGTTTTAATTTATATTTTTGAGGTTTACATCACAAAAAGTTTTCAAAAAGTCTAATTTTTAATTTTATTTGATTTTAGGGTTTTTAGACTACTTTAAAATTTAATATAAAATTAATAAAAAGGTTTTAGGAGCTTTAATTTACATTTTTGTTCTAGTTACATTATTTAGGATTTTTGGTAATTTTTTAGAATTAATTTATAAACTTTTTATTTTTTAGAATATTTTAATATTATTTTATTACTAAAAATAGAAAGTTGGTTTTTTCTACTTTTTTCATTTTTCCTAGATTGTAGTCATTAAATTAGGAACTTTGTCACTTTCCAAATAGTTTTTAGACTTTTCATTTATTTTCTAGAATTAATTTAAGATTTAATAGATTTTAATAGTTTTTAGGAGTTTAAAAATAGTTTAATTTGGTTTTAAAATTTTTAAAAATAGTTTTTAGCTTAATTAGGTCATTTTTGAGGTTTAAAAACTATAAAATCTTGTTTAGGGCTTTTTAATATTTAAAAGTGATTTTTAGGGCTTTAATTAGCATTAAAAAGTCATTATTTAATTAATTAAAAGGTTTTAGCAAGTTTTGATTTTTTGTAAACTCTTAGAATTTTATTGTGGATTTTTAGTAATTTTTAGGAATTTTTAGGTTAAAATTTTAATTTTTGTGGTTTTTAAGGTTCTACGTCTTAACTTTCTAGTAGTGATTTTTTCGTTAATTTTTATTTTTACGTCTTCGTCATTTTCTCTTCTCTTTTCTTCTTAATAAAATCATCAATCAAAATCAATTCATTACACAACACACGTGCCTCCTCGAGAACGAACTCACTTCACTTAGGGTCATTTACACACGGTTTTCCTAAACCGTCGTGCACGCTTGTCCTATTTACGCTCTTTTTCCTAAAAGACGTTTTTCTACGACTATCATTAGCTTTTTATTTTAACCAAATAGCTCTTAAATAAAAAGTTGTTTCATACAGTTTTTTAGATTGTCAAGAGCTGTTAAAGCTGTAAATTACTAATATAACCTCTAACCATATTATAATTTATTAAAAGATGTCCTTTTAAGTCATTTTACATCTTACCTTTATAGTTAACAGCTAATATACCAAACACTTTTATTCGAATTAACAGCTTTTTAGCAAACAGCTTACAGCTTACAGTTAACAGCTTATAGCTTACAGCTAGTTTCGCCAAACATAGCCTAAGTTCAAACTGAACTGTGAAGAAAGGAAAGAATTGAAAAATGTAAAGTTACAATTTTGGCCCTAAAAAGATTGGATCTAAAATGAAACTACTACCATGAAGCAAGATTAATATTTTTTAACCAAATCACTAACACACAATAAAGGAAGAGAGATGATTTGCACACTCCAAAATTTGATTTGCACACTTAAATTCTTTGTATTTTGACATGTATATCCTTACATCATTTAGTGGAGTGCATATTAAAGCCACATACCTTAAGCGTATAAATGTCATTGACACAACATTTTGAATGTGCAAATCACATTTTGAAGTATACAAATCACCTCCCATAAAAGAAACATGATACAACCGTTAATTACTCCACACCAGATTTTTAAGGACAATCGATTAATTCATTTTGGGCCAAAAGAGTATTTAGTACCTATATCGATATCTTAATGGCCCATAAACAAGGCTAACATATTGTAAAAAAAATTCACTTTTATCATTGGAGATGCTCTAAATATGAACAAATTCAAAAGGAAAGTGAATATTCAGCTAAAACTGGTGTCATTTGACCAAATTACCCATGCTCCTTTTTGATGTTCTTAGTCTCATTCACAGGGCCATGACTTTTAAGTGCCGCAAAAGTAAATTTTTTTTATCATGATCTTGGTTTTATACATAAAAAAACACCTCTTAACACATTAGTTATAAATAATTGTACTATATTTGTGACTAAATTTCACCGAGAGAGATTTGCTTGAAACATGTGATCAACTTCTTGCTAATTGGGGAAGCTATATCTAATTTACATGTTCGTTTGATATTGTTTTAGTTTTAGCGTTCTGTTGCTACTGCCAGTTGTAAACTTGTACTAATTATAATGAGACCCCATCAGTTGTTGATGTACAATAAATTTTATTATATTTTATATATCACAAAGTCATTTATAAAAGTTAGTCCAATGAAAAAAGTCATTACTAAGACTGGTGGGAGTCACCTTCACCTCAGCGCCACGTCAGCTTTTTTACCAAACTCACCAAAACTCACCCAAACTCACCACATGAGGTAATGGCACTCACCTAAACTCACCCAAACTCACTCCACATCACACCCATTTTTTCATTAAATATTTTTTATTCATACAATTAAAACATTTATTCATACATTTTATTAAAACACGGGTACACAGAAAATTAAAACACAGTACGAAATTAAAAATAAAAACATAGAAAATTAAAACACAGTACGAAAATAAAATAAAAACATAGAATATTAAAAAACAACATTTAAAAAAAAACTAATACGGGATATTATAGGCCTCCTTGATTTGAGATTTGCGCCACTCCGCGACTGCGAGATCACGTCCCGTTAAATGATCTATCGGCTGCATATAAAAGTCCAAGTCTTCCTTTTCCTGCTTTTTTCGGGCTATTTCCACTTCTTTTTCCTGAACTTGAATCTCTTTATTCTTCATCTCAAAATATGCGGCATGTTGTTCACCCTGTACAACAAAGGTCCGTTCTTGTTGTTCACCCAACCCAGACAACATCAACCTAGCCAAAGCCTCGTCGTTTGTACTCGACTCCCCCGAAGCTCTGCTCCCTTTAGCCTTAGCCTTAGCTCTGTCCCTTCCACGTGGGATCGGTTGCACTTCTTCATTATCAATGGCATCAACATCCACACTGTTACTTGCATCCATAGAATTTGTATTAAACGGACTAGACCCAGATGACTTGTATCTCTTGCTTACTTTGGAAGTCCTAGCTAATTCGTTAGGCAATTATTGCTCCTTCCATTTCTCGACGTCTTTCACAACCTCCCAGCAATGACGAAATTTGAACGGCATTCCAACTTGAGCCTCATAATGCATCAACGCCTCATTAATCATATCAGCATCCGATGCACCACTTCTAGGCCCCATCTGCATCAGTTGACCATAAACACCACAAAAACGAGCTATACAAGGTCGAATTGACTTCCACTTCCCGTTCAAAGAATCATAAGTACGAACCCCGGGTTCCCCCGTTTTGCTCTCAAAGTACTCAAGGATTTTTGTCCAAAATCCCTGCGTACTTAATACATGACTTTTGCTTAATGTTTGTGTACTCGATATCGTTCTCGGTATCCAATCGAATTGATCACGGTTAATGGTGGAATAGTTGGTAATGGTCACTAAAAGGGGGAGTTGATATTCTATTCTACTAGAAGGGTAAGTGCGAAACGTAATTAAAATAAGCTAAAAGCAAATCTAGAAAAACTGTCACTTTTTCTCTCTAAAATTAGAAAAACACTTGGTAAAAACAGAGATTTCGGGAAGCGTTCAATTTTTGGAAATTAAAACGAAAATCGAGAAATGATCGCAGTCAATGCGATCGTGGTCTTTGATCGTATCCTAGATCGCAATAAATGCGATCGTAACTAGTGATCGCACTCCACCACAATCGTGACTTCAGATCGTACTCCAGATCGCACTCAATGCGATCGTAACCAAAGGATCGTAGCCTACGATCGTAGCAATCGATCGCATCCTAGTGATCGTAGTAGGGGTGATCGCACTCAATGCGATCGTAACAAGTGATCGCAACCACAGATCGCACTCTTGATCGTACCCACGATCGCAACAAGTGATCGTGGTGAGGATTAATGAGTGTGATCGTAGTGAACGATCGTACTTGGTGATCGTAGTAATGGATCACAAGTAGAAACCCTAGGGGTTTATGCGATCACACTTACTTGATCGTAACTGGTAAAACCCTTAAGCATAATACGATGGAAATCAAAGAGCAAATAAGCCGAAAATGAATAAGCACAAATAAGCAAGACGAATAAGCACTTATCCAAATCTTAACCAAATGAAAACAAGCATAAATTAAAAAAATTTGAGACACGAAATAAGCAAACTTTATAAATCAAACTTTAAAAAGACCAAACTTTTAAGAAAACTTAAAAGACAATAAGCTAGATACTAAATAAGCCAAAAAGCATAACAAGCTTTAAGCTTAATCATATAAAGACTTATATAGGATTAAAAAGATAAACTTTTTAATCACATAAACATCAAATTTAAACAAGGTGCATTAAAATTTCGAATCAAAGATAAATCAAAATCAAGAAACGTAGAAGAAGATTAAAGATGAAAAGCTTGAACTTGAACTTGTAGATTAATGATTCCAAAATACAAGATTAAACTAAATCTTAAACATGAAAGAAAGAAAAGATGAAATTCTAGTGACAGAAAGTTAGCACTTTCTCTCTCTAAAAATTAAAACTACAAAAAGAAAATAAACTAGCTAACTTAACTAACACCCCCCTAATGTGTCATTAGGAGGGTATATATAGGAGGTGGGGAGTGCATGTGTTGCTTCCTTCTTTCTTTCTTCTCGTCTCGACTCGATTCAAATTCTTTGTCTTTCTCGACGTCGTCTCGGGATTTGTCGATATAAATTGAACTTGTCTTATAATTTCCTTCTTCTATTAGACTTGAGTTCTTCGACTTCATTAAACTTCCGTCTTTAGACTTTTTCTTCGATAAATCTTCAGAATAGGCCTTGGACTTCCCTTCTTTTTACACTCTTGACCTTTTGACTTCGTCTTTTCTCGTTTTCTTTGATAAAAGCCCGTGATAGCCCATGTTTTCTTCCTTTTTCATATTTTTATCCTGAAACACGATAAAAACACAAACCACGCATAATTCCGAATTTTACGACATAAAATACACGTTTTGGTCTTGTTATTATTTGAAATAAGTGGTAAAAAGATAAGTGTTTTCACACTTATTAATACTCATTTCATTTCCATGAATGTTGTAAGTAGATACGGAAACCCAACCTTTTGCCAAAAAAAATTCCTCCGCTGTTGTCCAATGTTGTTGTCGTTTTGGAGGTTCTTCGACCGCCTTCTTCTTTTGACGTCCCCTAGATAGTGTCTTTTTTGGTTTAGGTTTTTAGACCGTTGGTTGAGTTTCGGGAGCAGTTTCCAGCTCGGGAGACCCGGTTTGTTGATACGAAGCAAACCCTTAAGTTTCATATGAGTCTGAATACTGCGGGATGTAGCAATCTTGAGTTTTATAGGCGGGTTGTGATGAGGAACCACCCCTATGGCTTTGGTATTGGCTTGGGTTTTGGTTATGGTATTGACTTGGGTATTGGGTAGGGTATTGGGTAGGGTATTGAGTAGGGTATTGGGTTGAGTATTGACTTGGGTCTGGGCAACGGTAAGGTGTGTTTTGGTAAGGTTGTGGGTGATACAATGATGGTGGTCGTATGGTGATACCGGGTGACAGGTTTTCTAGGTCAAAAGTTCCTAGCGGTGTGGGTGGTGAATTTTGGGTATTTGGCCTACCTCGACGTTTGTTGGAGGTTCAGGGTGTGTTTTCTTAAGACATGATTTGGAGGAGATGAAGATGAGATGTTTGATTTTTTGTGTGTGAAAAATGAAGAAGATGATGGGGTATTTATTAGTAAATTTTAGGTTAAAAAAAAAATTTTATTTGAAAAAAAAAATGGATAGTTTTTAGTGGTGGGGCCCAGTGGTATAAACTCACCTGGGTGAGTTTGCCCTTTTTTTTTTCTTTCCTGTGAACAAGTCGCGCGCGGGTTGAATGGGGGGGGGGGGGGGGGCTGCGCGTGGCTTTGGCCAAGCAGCTCGTGGGTTTAACCCCACTCCCACCAGCTTAAAAGCTTTTTGTTTGAATAATCATTAAATGTGAACAAAAAATAACACACTAGAATAGAGCAAAAAGCTTTTGCTTAAAGACTTTTAGTTTGTCAAGTCTTTGAGTAAAAAGCTTTTATAAAATCATTAATCCAATGCAAAAAAGTGGTATAAATAATTTTTCAAATAGTGAAAAATCATTTTGCAAACCTTGCATTAGAGATGCTCTACCATTTCTTTCCCGTCACTTTCTTTTCTCTCTCCTTAAAAAAACTAAAGAACACAAAAAAATTATATCTTCCGCCTATTTCCTTTCTTTTCTTTCCTACAAAAATCTTAAGAACACAGTGTAAATCAATTCATCGAAGGTCTTCCTCAATGCAATGATGCAGTACAATGTCAAATCAGTGACACATACACATTATACTCTTCAATATATCAAGGCCTACAATCATTAAACACTAGAAAGTTAAATCTACTTTTGTACGTATTAGATTATATTTAAAATAATAATCAAATGAAGTACCATGTCAAAAAAATCATGTCTCCACGATATAAAAACAAATAAATTTCGTACATTAAGTAAATAGCATTATATTCTCTCATGGGTATTATACCTATATGTTAAGAAAAGAACTGCTATTCAATGTACGCATGAGCTGGCTGTTTTACAATGCATTGATCGGTCAAAGCATCAGTTGTACGTATGTCACGTGGCTCATTGGAGATGGCCTAATTCCTGGTTTAAACACAAATTAAGGAGCGTTTGTTACAGGTTTTGCTACCTTCTATCATTTGGGTTTTAAGCTTAATTTTCGGGTAAAGTGCAAATTTTGTGTTTGTACTTTTCGAAATTGGCAAATTTGTCACCGAGAACAAACTACACTCAATTTTGCCACTATACTTTTGTCACCGAGTTGACGATTTTTTACTTTTGCTAGCTTTTTCCGTTATCTTCCCCTCATGTGCCATGCACATGAGGGTATTTTCGTCATTTCAAATTAATCCCACTTCTTCTTCTCCACTCTGATTTTCCACCACCTTCGTCGTTAGCACAACAATCCTCCAATGATAGATAAACAAACATTTGTAGCAGATTACGCGATCAATTCAAACCAAATACTACCTCATCCCATATCTAGGAATTTCTTCTCAATTAAGAAAATGTGACCATAATTAATTCACATGTTTTAATACAGGACCAGGGTGCTCATCAATAGCATATGGTGCATCAGAAAAAATTGGACCATTCAAAATCAATAATACTGGGAGTATTCATGGAAAAAAGGTGATTAATATTTTTGCCTTAAATTTTTGTAAAATAACTAATGGGATTTCTAAGTATAGATTAACTCTAGTTTTTATGATTATACAGAGGAAAATATCCTCTTTCTCGAATCTCCGACTGGTGTTGGCTTTCCGTACACCAACAAGAGCTTGGACCTTAGAGACGCGGGTGACAAAAGAACCGGTAATTTGCATACTACTCGCTTTGAAATATCTATAGCGCCGGTTATATACTAGTTGCATTTATTGTGTTTGCTAATGCAGCAAGGGATGCACTCATGTTCCTAAAAAATGGATGTCAATATTTCCTCAATACAAATATAGTGATTTCTATAAATCTGAAGAGAGTTATACAGGTCATTATATTCCTCATTTAGCCAAGAAAATCCATGATTACAACAAGAATAACCCAAACCTTATCATAAATCTAAAAGGGTTCATTGTAAGTTACTTTCATGACCATATAGTCGAACAAGAACAATGCCGAAAATTACATATCATTAAATAGACTACCAAGTATATAAAATTTTGAATGCAGGTTGGAAATGCAGTAACAGATAACAAATATGATAACATTGAGACAATAGCGTATTGGTGGACTCATTAAATCATATCAGACAAAACTTATAAATTGATAATGAATTCGTGCACATTCACATCATCAAAATTCACCCAAAAATGTGATGATGCAATCAATTATGCATGGAGTAATGATTTTGGAGAGATTGTGTAAAATCCGCATATAAATGTCATGAACAGTACACTACGTAAACATACAAACCAATTAAAACTTTCTGTTATGTCATGTACACGTGTCACGAACATTAAATTCAGAAACTACGTACGTGTTAGAGCACGATAATTATTAAGTACGTGATAATAAACGATCATTATTACGTATAATAATAACAAGACGATTAGAACACGACATATACATACGTAGTATATATAACATGAATATTTAAAACACGAACTACACGGAAATTTGAAACAAGAATACATGTGTATAATAATTAAACACGAACAAAGCCCGGGAGACCCTTGTGGGCCCTTTGTATCCGCGGCAACCAAAAGAAAGGGGACCCAACCCAACTTGGTTTTTAACTAAAAAGGTAAAAAGGAAAACATAGAGTTTTCATAATAGAATGTTTACAAAAAAATTTGAAACCCTAGCTCCTCTCCTCCTTCTTGCCGCCGGCTACACAAGAACACCAAAGGGTGTTTGGTTGATTTTAATCTTTGATTTTGGGTTAATCGTGTTCGTGTTCTTAGTTCTTTTCCAATCACGCATTCTGTATCACCATAACCTTCATCTTTTATTTTTATTTTTCTTTTAATTATGTTCATGTGTTTAGATATAAAAACATAATTAAAAACATGATAAATTGATCCAAGAAACATGGAAAAGGGTTGCTTTGGTGGGTTTTGGTTCGGCCGACACACAACCGAGAGCCACCAAGCTCTCGGCTTGGTTTAACACACCACCAACCGAGACCTTAAGGTCTCGGATTGGGTTATGTGGCTCGATAGCCGGGACAAGGGAACCCCGACGCTTGTCGGGGTGATGTTTGGTTTTGGTTTAGTGCCAACTGAGACCCTACAAGGTCTCGGTGTGGGTCTCGGCGCAACAGCAAGCACCACCGGCCTAAGCCGGTGGATGTTTTGGTTCGAGCAGGGGAAAACGCAGCCAAGCAGGGGGAACCACCGGCGAACAGCCGGTGGGAAATTTACTCGGATAGTGGCAACCGGCTAGGCGGGGTAGCCACTGTCGGGGCTGTTTTGTTTCGGCTTATATTAAAACAAAGAAACGGGCACGAGATTATTTTTACAAGTTATATTTTTACAAGAATGATTAAATTAATTAAACATGATAAATAATTAATTTAATTTAAACATGGACTTAGGTTATATTATTTTTAATACATGTTTTAACTTAAGTATTTTACCATTTAATTTAGACTATAATTTATTAATTAATTAGTAAAACATGGACTTATAATTAATTAATAAAATCATGACTTAGGTTATAATTAATAAATTATTAACACATGATTAGCCTAAGTATTTTATATGTCTTAATTTAATTAAATCATGCTTTTATTTAACTAAATCATATAACCTATAGTTTATTAAATTATCATGACAGTTAATTAATAAACTATACTATACTATTAATTACATGACTTATGACTTTTAACCAATAAACATTAGCTTATATTATTAGCTTATTAATCCAGCTTATTTCTAAATATGGAAAGTTTCTATTTTAGGAAACTTACTATTTTTAGAAACTAATCTATTTTTAGAAACTGATCTATTTTTGAAAACTTTCTATTTTTGGAAACTTTCTATTTTTGGAAACCTGTTATTTTTAGAAAGTTACTTATTATTACACAACAAGTATAATAACACAAGAATACAAGATAATACTTAATCGGAAGTACATGAAATACATGAATAATACAGTATACCATTTAAAACAGTAAAATAAGACACGAACATATAAAACAAGCTAGAACATGCTATAAATAGTAACGTACTCAGTAATCAGAAGACTTATAGATGTCCCTTATTTACGTAGCATTATTGAGGTCGGAGTAGGACTATTCATCCTTTCATCTTTCCTCATTCACTGGACATAAGGTACGGATTTTCCGCCCTTCAGTATGGACATTCTTTCCTTATTAGGATTCCCTGTTTGCAGCCAACTGTTTTTCCAAGTATTTGTTTTATATGTTTTGATCTGATTATGTTAGTTTTAAATGCCTAAGCCATATACATGCATGACCATGCCACCTAGTTATGGAGGTACCATAACAATAACACTAGAGGCACCAGTGTTATGACTTTCCCACGGCGGAGTGATTTCTCGTGGCGTCCCTTTACAGTTTTGCCCTTATATTTATATTATCATGTGGGACATATGGGTGCATCCTAGTTACATGTTTTATAGGATTTTCCTGGTGAATGCTATATGTGCCTTGCATCCTTCACAAGGAGTTGTTCCCTCCTACCCAGACTAATTAATTAGAGGCAACCCCTCTAATTGCATGATGACGTCTCCCCTCCAATTATTCATACACGGTGGAACCTGATGACCTATATAGGCTATTGGCTAATTAATACAGTTTTCATATAAAAACATAAGTCTTTTCAAACTATAAAACAAGTTTTATGAACATGTTCCAGGTTATCTAGGACTTATACATTTCCGTTGCTATTAGTTTTATTATGCTTATGTCATTTCATGCTATACTTGTATATTTGTTCACTGGGCGTTATGCTCAGCCGTTTTCCTTTCATGTTCCCAAATGGTAGGTTCTCAAGGAAGCTCGTAGACTTTGAGAGTAGGTGCATACGGATGGAAGCTATCTAGCCTTCATTACTTTATGCATTTCCATACGTTACGTTACTTTATTTCTTTGGACATTGTTTAGTCCTTTTCCATTTCAGTACTTATATTCATGTGTGTGAGCTTATACTTGGACTACCGATGTTTGTTTCTAGTATTTCCATTCATGGTCATTTAATGTTTTTAGACATTTACCTTGCATGCTTTGATGACACGCCATATTACCTGTGATATTCCATTTACCAAAATGGGGTGTTACAATAATGGTATCAGAGCCAAGGCTTCGACCTGTAGGCTCTTAAAACATGACCTGTGATTAGTGGGTAATCATCATGGTCTTCCTAGAACTGAAAGTTGTTTTCATGCATTTATTCATGTATCACTGTTGCAGGAACTTTGACTAAGTAATGGTTGGGACAGGACTGACCATATCTAGTCGCATGTGCTTTTAATCGAATTATTTTGTTTTGATGAACCAACCGATAGGCGTACATCCTCGTCATGTCATTTTGTTTAGGTGAACCGACCCATAGGCGTTCACCGATGTCACACCCCCAATTTATCAGAGTAATACAACACAATGGGGTGCGACGGTCATGACTATCAAAAGACATAGATACAAAGAACGACTATTTAAAAGTCGTTTTAATTTAATTAAAAGCATAAAACTTGTTTCGGAAGCGAATTACACCAGATCATAATAAAACATTGTTTCAAAAGACATTAACATTGATCCAAATATCCATATATTAGTCACGACCATTTTCATTTAAAAATCTCCCATGCATAACCACGTCACTCCTCCGTCTTGATACCTGAGAAAAACATTGCTAAAGCGTCAACACAAAGGTTGGTGAGTTCATAGGTTTAAGTTTAAATAGTGTGATGAACCATAAGATTTTCCAAGGCAACCGGCATATAATCTTATAACAAATACAAGATTATAATCAAAAGTATACGTTTTAATCACCTACGTCTAAGCTCGTGACACCGAAGCGTTAACCTAAACCAACAAGATATAATAAGAGCCCGAGCAAATGCCTATCCCGAAGCATTTGTAAATCCTCAAATGTAAGTGTATCTAACTTTGGCCACACAACCAAATTAGATAGGGAGGTTAATCCCGATAGATCTATACATAACATTCGCGCTTACACAAAGTAATTAACGGTTCACGATAGTGGGCTAAAGCATCTAGGGATATCTCTACTTAGACATCATGTAGGCAAACGTATGAGTTTAAAGCACTTATGTTCATCCGTTAAAAACAAGCAATGTTCTCACCCCAAAATAGTTAAAGCAATTAAAAGTGGGGCTATGAAACTTACCTCGATGAAGCAGGTAAATATGATCAACAAGGATAGCACGGAATATCAGGGAACGCAAAAACAATGCGCAAACGATCTACTCGTAACCTAAGTAAAATATCCGTACTTAGGCTAAATACAAGAAATGATAATGTACAATGCACTTGGTTGATATTTCATACTTGCTCTTGATTTATAAAAATGTTTTCATACATTTTTCATGTTCAATCATTTTAGTCACGGGGTCGACTTTGGGCTTTAATAACTCGTCATTTATTAGTCCGAAAAATAATCGGGTTCTTGTTATAAAAACTAGGCCACAAGGCCTCCGATATTTGATAAATATCGTATTTTTATGAAGACTCTAAGTACGGTAAACAATTAGACCAAGTGGTTCACTCGCAATCAAAAATAATACGTAAAGCTTCAATTATTTCTAAGTGTCAAACAAGCATTTTTGAAAATTAATTGCGGGTTCGTTACTCAAATTCAAGACAAACGGAAAGTTGCGTTATAAACTTGGCCGTTCCAAGTTTACCAAGGTATTTTTATATTCCCAGGGCATGGTCCTTAAGCCGGTTAAAAATAGACACAAAGTAGGCTCTATGGGTCGAGGTTTATTGTTTTTGGAATGTATTTTCTTTCCTTATTCATAAGTTACACATGTATTGTTTCTATATTGACACCAAAAAGGACATGCCACATTTTAGCAGTTATCAATTCATACTCATATGTGCATATTTGAACAATGGTCCCAAAAGCCTTCTACCCTTTCAACAAACAGTGACCACTTTTCCTATTAATGGGTAGGGGAGTACTAGGAAGTGTTGGGTCCCTGTATACACACATATTGTAAACACGCAGCACTCTATTCCCTTCTTGACTTTTGAAAACATTAGTACAATATATTCTTTTGTTGTTCACGCTTGCACACATACCGTCATATTTTTATAAAAATTAGAGGGGGTTGTATTCGTTTATACATGGCAATTACATAACCCACATAGCATACAACTTATTCCTACAGTAAGTCCAAAGAAAGGAGAGGAAAAATGGGTGTCCACGGTTGCTAGCTATGTTCGCAGCAGGGTACTAAAAAAAAGGGGAATGGTGTTTACTAGTAGTACAAATTTTAACATACTTATTGTACACTCTTCTCATATAAGCAAATACATTACTACTATTAACTTTATATTATCATTTTTTTTTGACAACTGTCACACACACCTATCACACACACACACCACAACCACATGTGCTTAAACAGGAAGGAGTTTTTGTATCATCTTAGTATTCATGCATGCATTTTTGTACCTTACTTACATATTTTGGTTCCTGGTTTCCTGATGGTTCGAGCCATACTTACACGCACACCACAATTATAGTAAGAGGGTTAACAAGACACACTTTAATCGCCTATGTTCATGCATAAAATCATCATGTTAGTCCTACACATGGTATTAGTTAATCATGCAGTTTATCGCATCATTCATGTTTCTCTACCTAAAATTACAAGGCCTCTTCCCAAATTATGTGGTCATAAATTGGTATCAACTAGGATTGTGGTGCATACCATGTTACCATGGTAGCTTGGTCGTTGAACCAAATACCCATCATATATAACCCTTGCTCTCCATGAGCAGGGGCTGGTCTAGCGAGTATCACTACACCACCCTTGTCCGTCTTTAAGTGTTGGTTTCATTACATTAAGTTTTAGTAAGTACGTGTGTTTTCATAACCTTAGTCCTTGATGAGAAATGGTCAAGGCACCAAACAATATACCCAAACTTCACATAAAATCATGCGTATAGTCCTATAGATAAGCATAACAGTACAGTAGCACACAAGTGGTTTATTTGTTTTGGTTTCATGTTGTTGAAGTATACCTCACGAATCACACATACATATAAGGACTATACCTGCACTTATATTGCTTATAATGAAAAAGAGTTTCTTTTGTGATTTTTCCTACTTGTTTACATATTCACGACTCTCACACCAAACATGCATACATAAGCAATTGTCCACATAAGATCATATCTTGAGTTCATACAAAATGAGCTAGTATTGATCTACACATAATCATACATATATAGCTTGGTTTTTCAAGGGTCTAGGTCATTAGGTAACCTTCTAAGTCATGGTCTCATGTTATCATGATGGTAACTGGGACTCGGTTCGATTAAAAAAATACCCATCAACCAAAACCCGTGACTAGCTTTTGCTCATTTAGTATAGTTTTAGGTTTTCAAGTGTTTTAGCAGGTATAATATCAACCAAGATAGATATAAGCAAGTATTAATAACTTACAATGGTCCTAAGCTAGTTGATGAAAGAGATGGGATGAGAACTAGTGAATCTAAATCCGAATGAACACCCACTAGAAAACCAATCTTGATATTCCTAGCTAGTTCTTAGCACCCAAACTCCTTGCTTGTTTTACTCCCTGCCGTGACTTAACCTCAATGAGGTTTTTGTGTTTATCTTTGATGAGTTCAAGTGTTTGAGTGTGTGACTTTGGGGGGAGAGTAAGGTAGTATTTATAGAGAAGTGAGTGAGCTTTAGGGTTAGAATTGCTTAGTTAGGACTTAGTTAGGTGTTATGGTTTGAATGTAACTAGGACTTGGGCAAAGGAACTAACATAGGGAGTTGTATTGCTTTGGGGAAGAGCTCCATGTTTTGGGTTTCGGTTCTATGGCAGAAAAGAAGGAAAGTTTTGTACTTGTTTGACTTGTATTAAGGAAGGTTGGTGTAAGATTTAAGGTTGAAGGTAAAGCCTTGGTGATATGTGTTGATCCGTCGGATTTTCAAGAAAGGAGAGGGAGCACAAGTACCTTGCATTGAATGGGGGTATAGTACTAACAATATTAAAAATGTGAATTGTGGGCAAAGAATGAAAAACGTGGCTTATGGGAGAATAGAGGGGGGGGGACCGGTTTTGGTTTTTGAATGTGTAAGAATTGTAAGAGTTTTATTTTGTAACACCCCCACAAATGCTATACGCAGCGGAACTACAACATTTGGGTGCTACACAGTTATCATCGCACACAAGATATATCAAACGACTCAAAAGACGTAAAAGTCTTGACATAATTTAAACATAGTTAAAATGTACATGTCTACTGTTTTCCAAACCCCAAAAGAATACAATACAGAGTTTGCGTTTAGGTCCCCACTGAATCTCAACCCAAAAATACATTTTCATTCACATGACATAGTATAAAATTTTTAAGTGCAAAAAGGGATGAAAACAAAGTAGACCGCCAAGCCACCACAACTTCCATCCTCGCATGCTCCGCTGCTATCAATCTTGGTTACCTGAAACACATGCTTAAAATCGTCAACACAAAGGTTGAGCGAATCTATAGGTTTATCAAATCATAAGTTGAACATAAGTATTAAAAACTAATCATGATCATTCAATAGCATTGTCGTACTCACAATCTATTTTCAAGGTTATGACAATTGTGTTTAAGCTCATGACACTAATCCGTTAACTCAATCACCCGCGTAATAATTACCGGCGTGATTCAGATGAAACCAGTGCCCCTTCTAAAGGCATCAGTTGCAATTATACCTTATCTCTCATACAAGATAATCTATCGCAGAACTTACTCAACGTACAGCTTCTCGGCTAGCATTGGGTCGTTAGCCCCGTAGTACTACAAATTGTATAAGCGGCTATTTCCCCCTTCGCAAGGGCAAGACAATAGTTAATAGTTCATGAATTTAGGGACTTTTGCAACTAGGTACTCAACACAATTTCGAGGCAACATTCGGGTCCAACAATCAATCAAGACTTATGTTCATTTTCATTTAAATTAGCATGTATCCCCCTCACGGGTTAAAAACATTTGAATAAAGTAAAGAGCGAGGCTATAGACTCACCTTGCGTAGTAGTAGTAGTATTAGTAACTACGGCGTAAACGAAATCGATCACCGACGATGAGGATGCCCCGGGAAATCAAATACAACACCTAACGAATAAACACGTAATGAATCAACACATTCAAGTACCTTCAAGTACTATATGTACACAATTAAGAACAATCAAGGTTCATATAAACTCACGCCAAAAATCCATACAAGTGATATTTACTAGACACGAACCATTTTATACTTTATTAGAATTATCGCGCATTTTACAACTCTGCCGGTACATACCGAATGTACGGGCTATTTTACCCCACTTAGACCACTCCTAAAAATTTGAGAAATTTTGTAAAAATCACTTATAATCTGTAGAAACCACACAACAAATTTCATAAAAAGTTTTCACTTCCAAGACCCACTGCTCAACACATCTCTATACCTTAAAATTTCGGACAGATTTGCACCTTCCAAGTGCAACTCGACTTTGACTTATTTAGTCAACTCAACTTGAAACACCAACTCCTAAACTTGAAAATACACTCTTTTGTGCAGGTCTAGGACCAAAGAACAACTTCCAAACATTTTTAGAACTCTAGTTACAATCCTAGACATTCGACCTATATTTTGACAAAAACCCGTAACTTGTGATTTTCATCACCCGGTACGCCTCAAACTTTAAAATATCATAACTTTTGACTCGTTTTGAGTTAGAAGCTCTACCTTATACCGAATCGAAGCTAAAAAGAAGCTCTACAACAATATCCTATCTTCTCAACCTGGACTTAGACTTAAACCCACGAAAATAACCCTTAAACAATCTGATCTAAATTGACTCTTTCAAAATCATATTAAAACATCATTTTGACCAATTTCATCAACTCCTATACTCCTAACATCATCTACTAACCATCCTAATCAAACCAAAACACCCTAAATCACTTGTATGTTCATCCTTATTCAAAACCCACATCAAAAACTAAACATGCAATATAATTAAATATATATAAAATAATAATAACAAAGAAATAGAACCATACCCACAAGAAACAAGATCAAAACATCAAGAACACCCAAACCCCCCACATATTTCGTGGGTTTTGGGGCTGAAATCATCAAGGAAAATATTTTCCTAGCTCCAATAATTCAAATCCATGTTCCTAAACATATTTAAACACAAACCTACGAATTTAATTAGATCAAAACATAATATTTTTCAAAATAATTCAAAAATTAAATCTAAAAAAAAAGTTGTTGCATGTGTAATTTTATTGGTGGAATTCACTTACATGATGATTATAAACATGGGTCTTTGATTGGTTTTTCAAGAAAACAATTTTTGATGATGGATTAAGGTGGTGGTGGTGTTGCCGTGAGATAGAGAGAAGAAGGGAGGAGGGAGACAAAATTTTTAATGTGTTTTGTGTTGTGTGTGTGTTATGTTTCCATTTTGTAAAAGTGGGAGGTCCTTGGTTGCAATATTGGCATTCTTTTGGCCTTGTTTAAAAACGACCCAAATGTTTGCGGGAATGACTCATTAGTCAATTTGGAAAATTCACGGGAGTCGGGTTTCGCCCCGAACACTTGAAAATACTTTTAAATGGTTCAAACGCACACAAAACGAATATACACATGGTTCCGACTCGACTTAACACGTAATAAAAATAAAATCTCGAAAAACTCAAATATCGATCAATCAATAATAAAATGTAAGTTTTGGGCATCCGTCGGTATCGCAGTCGTTATCGGTTCTTCTTAAATCGTCAAACGTTAAATTACGACCGTAAACGTTGGTTTCAACTTAAACCGTCAACTAATTCCAAGATAAAAATTCTTAAAAATTTCAAAAATATACGTAAAATAGGATTAAATAAATGACGTTGGGCTCGGGATATCACATCCACAAGTGAGCCTCAACTTAAGAGAGATGCTCATACTGAACAGCTCTTGAGACAATAACTTAGCATCATACGGCACTTTCACGGGTGTTACATCCTCCCCTCCTTAAAGGAGCGACGTCCCGGCGCTCTCCGGTTCTTATACTCGCATTTGTACTACTAGCAAGATGATGGTACTACTTCCTAAAGAGGTCTCCACATTCCGACATGGACTTCGGTTCACGTCTCGGGTTCTATCACACCTTCACCATGGGTATTATGCCTTGCTTCAATCTCTTACCATCTTGATCCATGATCTCCACTTCAATTTCCCTAAATTCTTCCCACGGGTATCAACACATCTCTTTCCACAGCTTCTCGCGGTTAACATATAATTCTTAATCTACACCATTTCTTCCGTAGCCTCTCGAATCATTTCAGGTCCATTCAACTGACTTTTTCCTACTTCATTTCATCCAACTCGCGGTCTATATTTTCATCAACATAATTCTTCAAATGTCGCAGCTTCAAAGCTAATCAAGGTAAAAGTCGTGGTACAAAGATACTACCAATGGCATGTGTCGTTCTCAACAACTATCAAAATCAATCACACATGTTCGGAGTACGTTTTCCAACGTTCGAGTCGTCCTTTCACTTGGTTCATCATCTCATAAAAATAATTGCTCACAAAGAAAATCACACGGGTCGCACATCACCTCATAGAAAAACGTTCGAAATATAAAAGACGAAGTAATTAATACTATTCGTACAAAATCACCTTATCGCAATATTACGTACATACAACCCTACTTCGTCAAAAACGAATTCATCGATACGAAATCATTCGGCGTATACATAACTCTCTCGAAGACATCACAATCCAAACAAACACAAAAGCCATTATGAAACACATACCACCATATTACGACATGTTTGCAACATAGCCAAACCATGATAAACCAATCAGTTCAATCAGTTAACCCACGCTTGCTAATCAGCCAAGCCAAGATAAAACAAGAATATTTACATAATTCTCGGATGAGTCCAGTCAAAAGAAAATTGCAAGTTAAAGAAGGTTAAAGAGCTTGCTAGCTATGGATGCATATCCAAAAAGAAATAAAATACTTACATGTGTCATCGTGGGGTGCTCACACACGGATCCATACCCAAAAGATACTACAAGAACACCATCTTACTTCCGTCCCAAACGTGGTCAAAATCTCAATAAGCATCATCGTTCACAGTTAATAAAAAAAAATAAAAAAAAAATATTACATGGCACGTGTTCTCCATGATCGGACTTCATTGGACAATGTCATCTCGAGTTCCCACAACTTACGATCACTCGAGTAGATCACTTACCACATAAATACATAGAAGACAAGGGTTCACCATAAAAACTTCGACTATGAATATCTATCGTTTAACCATCGATAATCAAGGATGGTTGAGTCAAGCAAAGAGGATTCCTCACTTAAATAAACGAAAATGACAATGGAATTGTCTTCCAATTACTGATGCACAGTTGGTAAACTTCAACAGTTTATCGCGTGTCGTTAATCATATCAAAAGAACAAGAAAGAAAATATATAAGGTACGATACATTTGATGTAGGAGAAGTCTTCGTCATTTCCTCAGAGTTATTCGAACTCGGATTTCCTCTACTTTGGAAGTCTTCTATTTTTGTTAAAAACTCTTCTCAGTGTCGATACAAGCCCCTTTGGTATTTCATCAACACCCTCGTGCTTCCGATGAAATTTGCACATTACACACAACTCATAAAAACATTTTCCAAAAACTACTCGGTCACAGTGACTTACCAAGTCAACACCAAACGAAAGAAAAGATTTCAAGGAATACAAGAAAAATTCAAAAATTGTCTTTAGGAATCAAAGAAAATGCGATTACTTGCATAAGGATCCACCATTTTTAAAAACGTCCTCATCCAAACATTTATCAAAACACTACAAGTTTCAAGATGACCAATTTGTTTGACACGATAGTGCCCTTCCTAAACTATGCATAATTAGCTAGATCATGCATACTTGAGGATCAAGCAACAACAACCAACAAAACAGGACTCTTCCCGAATTATGCATAGTTAGCTAAGCTGTGCATAATTGAGGATCGAGTGACAACACAAACATTATTATTACATACCAAACACGACTATGGAAGTTTTCGACCTAGCCTTCAAAATAATTAAATCATTTGAAATGAAATTTGAAATGGGAAAATATTGCTACCATCGTTTTAAGAAACACATCAAACATTTTTCGTCCACTTTGGAAACATACATTACTTTGCCTATTATGAGAAATATGAATAAATAATTAAATAAAGAAATCGACACCATTTGCATTTGGTTCACCAAAACATTTCACACACTCATACATATTTTCAAAATAGACTACTCACAAAATAACGGTAAGGTGGTTCATGATTAAAGATCATTGCAAGCACAACAAGTAACAAAATCAAAAAGCAATGAGATCGAACGAGGTAAACGAGCAATATTATTGCCAGCTAGAATTTATTACATCAGAAACGAAAATACTTCAAATATATGACAAAAGTCTCGGGATAACAACAACGATCTACGAATACATAGAATAAAAATTGAATATCAACACAAGCGTCAAAAATAAAACAACGATCATAATTCCCATCGCCTCGAGTTCGCACACACATTCCACCAAGGGTATACGGGGAGAGAAGAATAACCACTTGGTTAACTAAAAACAATTTTCACCAGGAAGATCGAGTTCTTTCACCTCTACAATTTGGTAAAGCGGCTTCGCCTCCTCGCTTTTGTTCAATATAAATAAATAGCCAATTTAATGAAGATTTATAGCGTCATTCAAGTAAATACATAATTTTTGGTTCCATTAACCGAAGGAAGAAAAGTTACGGCGTCCATGAACAGGACAAAAATACACCGGGTGACATACCCTCATCATCAAGTACTAGCGAAATAGTAGTTTTAAAATAAATATAACAATAATGGTTTCATATCATGAAAATGTTAAAATGAACAGTCACATGACGACTCAAGTTCAGATACAGACTCACAAAATCAAAGAAGGGATGTCGGACGATCGAACCATCGTGACTCAAAACATTATATATACATCTTTATTAAATAATATACAAGTAGGCGTGTGTTGTGTAATCCAGTTGCGTATAATAATTAGTGTTACCTTGTACATTGTAAAACCGAACATTTACACATTTTTAATTTGTGTTACACCATTAAAGAATTTATACCTTTCATTTTCCAATCTTTACAACGCTTTCATTTCTGGAAAAATTTCAATCTCTCGGAAATTATTAACATTAGTAGATGCGGTGACTCGGTTATCATAATTGACAAATCATTAGGTTTGAAAATCTCCATACTTGTGTCAAAACCTCATTAATGTTCATATCTTAAGTACCAAAAACATACGTAGTAAGAATTTTCCAAGTTTTACGTTTTTATTATTACGACTTATATTATCACAAATATACACGTATCCAACATGACTCAAACTAGTCCAATTAACTCTTAAAATCAACCTTTGACTTTTATTACACACATGTTTTCCCCAAAACTGTTTTGTTAAATCATATTCGCGTAATTCGACTCAAATGATAAAGAGGTTTCACGTGGTATTATCTCGGATACTTACTGATTTTAGTCGAGACTTAAATCTCAATAATAATAATATAATAAACAATCAAAATGCTTATCTCAATAATTTTAAAATATATAAAATTCAACTTTTAATCCTTAGCCCATTATCAAATGATTTTAAAATTAACACATCTCGTCGCGGAATAAAACAAAAGATTTTTCAAACGATTTTAAACAAGCATCATCAAATTACACATATTGATTCTCTATAACGACAATTAAACAAACAAATGATTTCCAATGACGTTCCATCAATGTTTAAAATTTATTACAAGCGTTAGAATTTCTCACTTAAAGTGTACATTCCGATTTTATCCCAGTTTATTTACTACAACGAGTGACGAGTTCTAGTTTACACCAATGCATACGTGAACATAACCTTATGTTTAAAATAAACCAATTTTTACAAAGTTTCTACCTTCAAAATATATGACCAATTTTTCTACTTTATATTACAAATTATGCCAAAAGTTTGCTACATTGACCCGAAAATTAATTCATACTAAATCCGAAGCTACATATACTCAATAGTCATCTCGCAAATTTTATTATAACTCCTTTTTAAAATTATATTAAACAAATTCTTAACAAATCCATCACAATCTTTTAGTATCAAATTTTAATATATGAAAACAAGGATTTTACGAGTAATAATAATTACTTATTACGATTTACCAACCAAGGTTGAAGGAAAATAATTTCACAATGTCCGTTTATTCTCTACACGAATTTTATTGGTTACAAAACACATCATAAGCCATTTTTATCCAAAAGTTTCATCCGCCAAGTATTAAATATGTAAAACACTTTATCTTTAAGTCATTCGATCAACAAAGTTTAATGCTTTATTTAACTCGCACATATGCCGGACCTCGTCATATATTATCAAATTCAAAATAATGAAACAACAAAACAAAAATAAAATAAACGAAGCGAGAATACGTATGTCAACTAAATGTTGTTATCGGTCTCGGATGAGTCTCGAAATCGTACTCCACAAAATTAACACAAAAACCAACCAAATTCCAAGTTATCGCGCTTGATCACAACGCCAGTCTATTTTAAAACACATCTTTAAAATTCAAGTAGAATAGTAAACAACGATTAAATGGCAACACGCCTCAACCACGTTTCATAATATACACACATGATTCGCTGCCCCAATGTACGCATCGTCGATTATACTTCGTCTATGTTATAGTTACGTGAACTAACATATCAAACCCATTAGGAATAAAGGAAATAAAGTAATACGTAAGTAAATTACGTTTCAAAAGAAAATGTCCAAAATGACACATCACGGTGCGATAACGACAATCGAGATCGACCTAGTCGATATAAAATATGTTACGAAGCATCATTTACGTATCTAGGATATCAAACGAGGTTCATATTCGGTTATTCGAACAATAAATTAATTATCAAGATTGATAATTAGCGGTAAGGCCGAATTCTCAACAAAACCGCATTTTAATGTACGATAATTACTCAAGGACCATTGCTTCACGTGCAATGCCTTTAAATACCATAGTATATACATACTTATACATACAACCATTCCTACATACACGTAGGATTACAACGCGGTGTTGCCATGTAATGCAATGTAGCCCGTTATGCCAATTACATGCAACATATAAGATAATCTTACAAGAATTTATAAATTACGATGATAAGTACTCAACGTACAAAACAATATATCTCAATATATATCTCCAAGTATTTACTTACTAAATACTTAGGGAATTCATATCAATTTCGAGGGATACATCTAAAATATAAAGCAATGCTAAAGAATTCTTACCGGAGCCATGCAGGATAGTTGTGTGCTTGGACAATTTCTTACGACACCAAAAGTTATAGTTTAGGATTTTTCAAAATGACCTAGTTCTCTATAACTCATGGCTCTGATTACCAATCTGTAACACCCCCACAAATGCTATACGCAGCGGAACTACAACATTTGGGTGCTACACAGTTATCATCGCACACAAGATATATCAAACGACTCAAAAGACGTAAAAGTCTTGACATAATTTAAACATAGTTAAAATGTACATGTATACTGTTTTCCAAACCCCAAAAGAATACAATACAGAGTTTGCGTTTAGGTCCCCACTGAATCTCAACCCAAAAATACATTTTCATTCACATGACATAGTATAAAATTTTTAAGTGCAAAAAGGGATGAAAACAAAGTAGACCGCCAAGCCACCACAACTTCCATCCTCGCATGCTCCGCTGCTATCAATCTTGGTTACCTGAAACACATGCTTAAAATCGTCAACACAAAGGTTGAGCGAATCTATAGGTTTATCAAATCATAAGTTGAACATAAGTATTAAAAACTAATCATGATCATTCAATAGCATTGTCGTACTCACAATCTATTTTCAAGGTTATGACAATTGTGTTTAAGCTCATGACACTAATCCGTTAACTCAATCACCCGCGTAATAATTACCAGCGTGATTCAGATGAAACCAGTGCCCCTTCTAAATGCATCAGTTGCAATTATACCTTATCTCTCATACAAGATAATCTACCGCAGAACTTACTCAACGTACAGCTTCTCGGCTAGCATTGGGTCGTTAGCCCCGTAGTACTACAAATTGTATAAGCGGCTATTTCCCCCTTCGCAAGGGCAAGACAATAGTTAATAGTTCATGAATTTAGGGACTTTTGCAACTAGGTACTCAACACAATTTCGAGGCAACATTCGGGTCCAACAATCAATCAAGACTTATGTTCATTTTCATTTAAATTAGCATGTATCCCCCTCGCGGGTTAAAAACATTTGAATAAAGTAAAGAGCGAGGCTATAGACTCACCTTGCGTAGTAGTAGTAGTATTAGTAACTACGGCGTAAACGAAATCGATCACCGACGATGAGGATGCCCCGGGAAATCAAATACAACACCTAACGAATAAACACGTAATGAATCAACACATTCAAGTACCTTCAAGTACTATATGTACACAATTAAGAACAATCAAGGTTCATATAAACTCACGCCAAAAATCCATACAAGTGATATTTACTAGACACGAACCATTTTATACTTTATTAGAATTATCGCGCATTTTACAACTCTGCCGGTACATACCGAATGTACGGGCTGTTTTACCCCACTTAGACCACTCCTAAAAATTTGAGAAATTTTGTAAAAATCACTTATAATCTGTAGAAACCACACAACAAATTTCATAAAAAGTTTTCACTTCCAAGACCCACTGCTCAACACATCTCTATACCTTAAAATTTCGGACAGATTTGCACCTTCCAAGTGCAACTCGACTTTGACTTATTTAGTCAACTCAACTTGAAACACCAACTCCTAAACTTGAAAATACACTCTTTTGTGCAGGTCTAGGACCAAAGAACAACTTCCAAACATTTTTAGAACTCTAGTTACAATCCTAGACATTCGACCTATATTTTGACAAAAACCCGTAACTTGTGATTTTCATCACCCGGTACGCCTCAAACTTTAAAATATCATAACTTTTGACTCGTTTTGAGTTAGAAGCTCTACCTTATACCGAATCGAAGCTAAAAAGAAGCTCTACAACAATATCCTATCTTCTCAACCTGGACTTAGACTTAAACCCACGAAAATAACCCTTAAACAATCTGATCTAAATTGACTCTTTCAAAATCATATTAAAACATCATTTTGACCAATTTCATCAACTCCTATACTCCTAACATCATCTACTAACCATCCTAATCAAACCAAAACACCCTAAATCACTTGTATGTTCATCCTTATTCAAAACCCACATCAAAAACTAAACATGCAATATAATTAAATATATATAAAATAATAATAACAAAGAAATAGAACCATACCCACAAGAAACAAGATCAAAACATCAAGAACACCCAAACCCCCCACATATTTCGTGGGTTTTGGGGCTGAAATCATCAAGGAAAATATTTTCCTAGCTCCAATAATTCAAATCCATGTTCCTAAACATATTTAAACACAAACCTACGAATTTAATTAGATCAAAACATAATATTTTTCAAAATAATTCAAAAATTAAATCTAAAAAAAAAGTTGTTGCATGTGTAATTTTATTGGTGGAATTCACTTACATGATGATTATAAACATGGGTCTTTGATTGGTTTTTCAAGAAAACAATTTTTGATGATGGATTAAGGTGGTGGTGGTGTTGCCGTGAGATAGAGAGAAGAAGGGAGGAGGGAGACAAAATTTTTAATGTGTTTTGTGTTGTGTGTGTGTTATGTTTCCATTTTGTAAAAGTGGGAGGTCCTTGGTTGCAATATTGGCATTCTTTTGGCCTTGTTTAAAAACGACCCAAATGTTTGCGGGAATGACTCATTAGTCAATTTGGAAAATTCACGGGAGTCGGGTTTCGCCCCGAACACTTGAAAATACTTTTAAATGGTTCAAACGCACACAAAACGAATATACACATGGTTCCGACTCGACTTAACACGTAATAAAAATAAAATCTCGAAAAACTCAAATATCGATCAATCAATAATAAAATGTAAGTTTTGGGCATCCGTCGGTATCGCAGTCGTTATCGGTTCTTCTTAAATCGTCAAACGTTAAATTACGACCGTAAACGTTGGTTTCAACTTAAACCGTCAACTAATTCCAAGATAAAAATTCTTAAAAATTTCAAAAATATACGTAAAATAGGATTAAATAAATGACGTTGGGCTCGGGATATCACATCCACAAGTGAGCCTCAACTTAAGAGAGATGCTCATACTGAACAGCTCTTGAGACAATAACTTAGCATCATACGGCACTTTCACGGGTGTTACATATTTATTTTGTAGTGTATAGTAGTTTGAATAAATTTATATGTTTAGAGTTTAGTAGTAGTGGTGTTTTGTAAATATTTAGGTTTGAGGAGAAGAATACGGAAATCTCTAATGTGTATCAAGTGAGGTGTTTAATTAGTGTAAGGAAACTCTTAACCGGAATTACATTGATGTAAATGCATGTCGACTCATGATAATAGAAATTTCTAATACGTAATGTAAACGAATAGTGGTCATTCAAGTAATAATTTTCATGATTGTTATTCATAGAAAGTTTTAAATTCGTACAAAAACACGCGTAATCAATCGGGAACATCAATAGACATACAAGTCTAACCCGAACCATCGCATTTCACGTAAATTAAATAGATTCAAAATTCACGTTTGTGACATCCGTAATCCCTTAAGTTGAGTTTTGTCCTCAAAACTAGCATCTCGATGTCGTTATCAAAACAAGAGGTCAACTAAATTTTTATCTTCCTTTCATGGTGTTCAATGCGTTCGTTTTTCTTTAGTTTGTTGCTAAGATCGAATTACTATAATCTTGTGAGGATTAAAACAAACAAAAATTTCTTCCGACTTGTACATGGTCCTATAGCGTTCCCTAAGCCTTTTCTTGATTGTCAAATTTTCTCGACAACTTTGGTTCTTTTTAGTGAGTTTTCTCATTATTAACTTTCGCATCGTCCCGCGTATTACTTCCACTTTAAAGTGTCACGTATTGTCATTTTTCGCCTAGGTGACTATATATCGCACCTTTAAGAATCGTTCCACGTGGTTTGATTAATCCCGTTCACTTTGACCGTCTACTTGGTAGTGATAAGTAGCGTAAGCGTCAAGGTTTCTTGAATCGGTTTCCTAAAAATCTAGGACAATTGATCGTCCTAACACATGGTGGTTAAGACGTTTCTCCCTTTTATGTGACATTTAATTATTAGATAATTTCTTTAATTAATCAATTTAGTTTGTGTTCCTCCTCGTTTATCTCCTTTTTCATGGAGGGGAAAACGGGTGCACAATTTATTATATATTTAAATCACAGTTCGTTTGGATTCCTTCTATGAAGGAAATATATATATTTCTTAAGTCTGTGAGTATGGTGTGATGCTCAAACATCGTTAGGAAAATTAGATTTTTGTCCGAGTGGTTTCGGTATTCCAATTATATACAATAGCATGCTTATCTTGACCCAATTGTTCCTTAACATGGGTTAAGTCGCGACAATTTTTCAATATCTGTTTAAATTTTGAGTTTTACTCAAATGACTTTTCGTTCTTCTCATTATTATTTAAAATTGTTCCGGTTTTCCCAAATCTAATCTATTTGAGTTTATTGTCTTCAAAAACAAGTGGCGCTCTTAGTATTTGCGTGTCATATACGCTCTTGTACGTAATAGTGGCGAAGAAAATAATTGTACTAGGTTTACTCATATCGCCTACTTGACGCTTTTACTTAAGACGGTATATATAAAAAAAAGAATTGTTCGACGTTCATAGCACATAATCAATTTTTCTTTGACGAATAGGGAAACTTGAATATATTTTACTAGTACTAATATATTTCATTCTTAAGATGACTACTATGAGCATACTCGCGTTCGACCACGATCATACGTAGTTGATCAGGCTACGTACGTCTCGAGCCAACGGTTGCATCCTCCTTTTCATCATAATTTGACTCCTTGAGGTTGTAATTATATATTGGTAGTCCATAGTGTATTCCGTTCGTTAACGTTATTCACTTTAATAACCAACAAGTTAGTCCGTAGTGCATTTCATTTGTTATCAACACTCACTTTTCACAATCGACAAAATAATTCCCATGATTATTCGTACTAGTTCTCGTCAAGTTTATCAATAGTTTTTGTTCTCCACATCGAGTTGGTCACCAAACCAAGTTCCAAAACATTACATGGTAGTTCTTACCAAAAATATTTCGCTATTAGTTGCGGCGTTTGATTAATAATACCTTATCTAATCTTTCCACTTACATTATCACGATTGTTATTATTCCCACTAATAAGTGTTTCCGTTGGTGATTCCTAATAGTAAAAATAAATTTTGATATTTTCTAAAGAATATTTTTACAAAAGTATTTTAGCGAAGATTTATTTTATTTACTTTTCTTCAATAGGTAAAGAAAATATTGTAGAATAAAGTTCCTTCTTAGTAAAAGTTTTGGTGGATAAATTTTGCTCTGACACATGAAAATTAAAAATAAAAATTTTCTCGTCAATTAAACAAAATAGGCTTTAAAGATTAAATAAGACAATTTAATTGAAGGCTTGGAGTACGGTTACATAATTAAGTTTTATTGGTGGTGACATCGACGGACGTCGAGTCACTTGATTTGCATAAAAGTAAAATAGTTCATAATACATAAATTTTCACGCTCTATCCATGACGGGGGTAGAAACTCTTGGGTTGATACTTGAAGATTGTCGGCGCATCTTTCTTGAAAGACAAACGGTGTAAAACGTTGGTGGGGTATTGGACGCTCTTTGCCCTCGAGCTTCCTTCTTGGGCGATTTCAAGTATTTCTTGTCTTAAACGGCATTCCTCCATGTAGCGTTCCTTCATATTCTTCTCATAGGACATTACCACTCGACAATCACCCTCCAAGTGCCCAAATTCATCACAAAGCATGCAATGGTTCGTGCAACTACCTTTGTGGTGGTAGTCACACTTGCAGCAATATGGAAGGTTGCCGAGATACTTCTTATTCAAGATGGGAGTTGTTTTAGGAACATCCTCCCGGAAATTTGTCCTTCCACAACAAGTAGAGGGTGGTAAGGTTTTTCCTTGGTGAACGTGTGACGCTTTCCACGATTGATTCTTTGGTTTAGTCATAGGGTGAGGGTTAAACCTTCCGGCACCTTGCTTCATGGTGTTAAACCTTGAGTGATTCTTCAACATATAGCATCTCCTCTCATAAGGCCTTTTTTTCCACTAACGGTATGATTTACCTTAGTTTTTGAAAGGGTCTTTCGAGGTCCAAAAGTGTTAACCGGAGTAGCACTTGTTTCCTTAGCTTTTTCGTAAATACTAGGATCCATGGTTCGGTCAACCATGCGGATACTAGCTTTAAACGCATCAACGGCCCTAATGGCATTTTGGTATTGACGAGTGATGGCCTCTTTGAGGTCCTTGCAACCTTGTTCCGTCATTTCAATGTTTCTGTATATCATTATCGCACAAATGATGTATATTTTTGTTAGTTCTTTCATTGTTATCAATTCTTACGATTGTTCAAATTTGACCAAACTTTTCTCACATTTATTGTAATACAATTTTCAAGGGATCGGATCATAAAATTCGTACATTTCATTCTTGAACTACGTTCCATACATAGTTTTGGAGCTTAGAGTACAAAATTTCATTCAACTAATGAATGGCTTCTTTTAGTCTTGACAACATGTCATACATTTATTAAAAAACATCATACTTTTATTAGAAAGGCGAGAAAAACCTAAAGACCTAGATGGTGTAGGATTTCTTGAATTTGAGCATGATCCGCAGCTTGCCTAGCTTCGGCATCATTGTTCCTCATTTGTAAGATTGCGATCTCGGACTCAGCAGCCTCAAGAGACTCTCGTTACTCGGCTATCACTAAGTCCTTGTCCTCATCTTGCGCGGTAAGGAAATCCACATCGCCCTCTACATCCTCCAGACGGCCTATCAGGTGTTCTGCATCGAATCTGAGTGCTTCTGAAGTAGGCTCGTCTTCTGGGGAAAGAGCAACATTAGGTGGTGGTGATGAAGAACGGTTTCTTTTTCTAGAAGTTTCAGGCATTGTTGTAGGTATAAGAGTGGGGATTGGCATAGTGGTAGTAGTAGAAATATTTGGGATGATAGAAGGAAGTCCCGTAGTGACATTTGGCATCATGACTGGCGAATCTTGCTCATTATCCAAATTTATTGTGATTACGCTCCGGATGGGGGTAATTTCCTTGTCGGATTCAGATTGCAAAATGACAAACGAAATGAGAGGCAATTTTTCCTTTTTCGCCTGTCACCAAATGTAAAACGACGGTTGTTAGATAGGTAAGAGTAGAGTATTTTTCTAATGTTCGAAAAATAGAGGTGAGTAGTATGATGCTTCGTAATTTCTTTTATTTAGAGTAGGTTCTCGTACATCGATCCATAAGTCTACTTAAATGTCCAAGTAGTCCTTACATGGAAAACAATAAGTAAATCGTGGAATGTTAAAGTCCTCTAACATGCTCTTCCACATACTTATTATTTGTACGTTCTCTTAGTAGTGATTATGCACGGATGGATAAATACAATTATCCTTAATTAATTCTTTCATCAGTTTAGGTCTATTCTGACGTTTATTTTTGTGCAATTTCCTCTTGTTAAACGTCTATTACTTGCAACTCAGATGAGTAAGTATGTTTTGAGGTTTAGTCGGCTTATGGCTATTACGTAGCCCGTACTAGTTCTTGTTCATTCATAAGTCTTTCCTTAACTTAGTATTGCTAGTTCGTACACTTTCAACAATTTTTACACCTCGAAAAATTGTTAATTTGATTTAAACGAGTCGAGTACTAAAATTTTATGACAAAAATTTCATCACAAGAATTTTTCTGATTTTGGAATATGTTCCGTTATATCTTATATGTTTCGTTTATCTTGATCTCGTCTAGCGTTTTGCTCGCAATCTTAGATAGACTCTACAGTCATTGTTGTATATTTATACCTTGTATTTAAGATCTCAATATATGCCCATATTTCGTATCTGGGGTTCTCAAATATCGTGCAACGCGATAATCCCTTTGATGTAGAAATTGGCATAATTATTTAACCAAGGGTCAACCCTTTAATTTATATCCATATCGTAACTTCGAGATTTATAATAAAGTTATGATAATTTAGTCGCAACCAATGGACTAATAAAACTTTGATTTGTCTTTGCGTAATTTATTTCCAATAAAAATTTCTTTGATAACCATTTGACTTACGCGTCAGCGCATTTATGGATAGTTCATATATCGCGAAATTTATTCGTTCTTTGAATTGTAGTATTCTTTGGAGCATTACAGGAGTAATACTTGTACTGAGTGTTTTATCGTCATATGTCATTTTAAATAGTGACGTCATCGTCGTTCCTCGATCGCATTCAATTTCAATTTCGAAGCCGTTAATTAACGTAGGTCACCTTTCCTCAACCGAGTCTATTCTAAATGTTTAGTGGAGTAACAATTTACCGAACACAATAAATAGTTGCTCCTCTCGACATTTATAATAGTATCGCTTGATTCATGTATTACTACAAATTAACAAACTACCAAACACATGGTAAATAAACATATTCATATAGAATCGTGGCGGTATTTTTAATTTGGCGTACAGTGATATGAAACGCAAAACGTTTCGATAGTCGATAATAGTCTCGCGGACTATCTAAAATATGTTGAGCATAAGTATGCGTACGTTTAATCTCAAAGGAAAATATATATATATATATATATATATATATATATATATATATATATATATATATGGCACAAACCATTCAAATAAATATGACACAAACCATTTAAATAAAGATGGCACAAACCATTCAAACGAATATGGCACAAACCATTTGCGTATCCTAACAATCCATACAAGGATGTTAGGCATTTTATTTCAACTAAAAAAATCGTTTTATTACATATCCCTATGGGTATCATTCAAACATGGGAAGGGAATACCTAATGCTAATAACACGTAGCAATTAAATTCAAGACTTAGCATTGCAAAAATCATAAACTATCCAAGTCACAACTTACTTGTATCGAAGACGTGGAGTGAAGTGGTTCTTGGAGATTTTTGAGAGACAGTTATAGCCTAGAATTATTTTTCCGATAAATAAATTTTTGACTCACGTTTATAAAAATCATTTTGTAAAATATCCTAGTTCTCTATAACTACGTCTCTGATACCAATCTGTCACACCCCCAATTTATCAGAGTAATACAACACAATGGGGTGCGACGGTCATGACTATCAAAAGACATAGATACAAAGAACGACTATTTAAAAGTCGTTTGAATTTAATTAAAAGCATAAAACTTGTTTCGGAAGCGAATTACACCAGATCATAATAAAACAATGTTTCAAAAGACATTAACATTGATCCAAATATCCATATATTAGTCACGACCATTTTCATTTAAAAATCTCCCATGCATAACCACGTCACTCCTCCGTCTTGATACCTGAGAAAAACATTGCTAAAGCGTTAACACAAAGGTTTGTGAGTTCATAGGTTTAAGTTTAAATAGTGTGATGAACCATAAGATTTTCCAAGGCAACCGACATATAATCTTATAACAAATACAAGATTATAATCAAAAGTATACGTTTTAATCACCTACGTCTAAGCTCGTGACACCGAAGCGTTAACCTAAACCAACAAGATATAATAAGAGCCCGAGCAAATGCCTATCCCGAAGCATTTGTAAATCCTCAAATGTAAGTGTATCTAACTTTGGCCACACAACAAAATTAGATTGGGAGGTTAATCCCGATAGATCTATCCATAACATTCGCGCTTACACAAAGTAATTAACGGTTCACGATAGTGGGCTAAAGCATCTAGGGATATCGCTACTTAGACATCATGTAGGCAAACGTATGAGTTTAAAGCACTTATGTTCATCCGTTAAAAACAAGCAATGTTCTCACCCCAAAATAGTTAAAGCAATTAAAAGTGGGGCTATGAAACTTACCTCGATGAAGCAGATAAATATGATCAACAAGGATAGCACGGAATATCAGGGAACGCAAAAACAATGCGCAAACGATCTACTCGTAACCTAAGTAAAATATCCGTACTTAGGCTAAATACAAGAAATGATAATGTACAATGCACTTGGTTGATATTTCATACTTGCTCTTGATTTATAAAAATGTTTTCATACATTTTTCATGTTCAATCATTTTAGTCACGGGGTCGACTTTGGGCTTTAATAAATCGTCATTTCTTAGTCCGAAAAATAATCGGGTTCTTGTTATAAAAACTAGGCCACAAGGCCTCCGATATTTGATAAATATCGTATTTTTATGAAGACTCTAAGTACGGTAAACAATTAGACCAAGTGGTTCACTCGCAATCAAAAATAATATGTAAAGCTTCAATTATTTCTAAGTGTCAAACAAGCATTTTTGAAAATTAATTGCGGGTTCGTTACTCAAATTCAAGACAAACGGAAAGTTGCGTTATAAACTTGGCCGTTCTAAGTTTACCAAGGTATTTTTATATTCCCAGGGCATGGTCCTTAAGCCGGTTAAAAATAGTAGGCTCTATGGGTCGAGGTTTATTGTTTTTGGAATGTATTTTCTTTCCTTATTCATAAGTTACACATGTATTGTTTCTATATTGACACCAAAAAGGACATGCCACATTTTAGCAGTTATCAATTCATACTCATATGTGCGTATTTGAACAATGGTCCCAAAAGCCTTCTACCCTTTCAACAAAAAGTGACCACTTTTCCTATTAATGGGTAGGGGAGTACTAGGAAGTGTTGGGTCCCTGTATACACACATATTGTAAACACGCAGCACTCTATTCCCTTCTTGACTTTTGAAAACATTAGTACAATATATTCTTTTGTTGTTCACGCATGCACACATACCGTCATATTTTTATAAAAATTAGAGGGGGTTGTATTCGTTTATACATGGCAATTACATAACCCACATAGCATACAACTTATTCCTACAGTAAATGCAAAGAAAGGAGAGGAAAAATGGGTGTCCACGGTTGCTATCTATGTTCGCAGCAGGGTACTAAAAAAAAGGGGAATGGTGTTTACTAGTAGTACAAATTTTAACATACTTATTGTACACTCTTCTCATACAAGCAAATACATTACTACTATTAACTTTATATTATCATTTTTTTTGACAACAGTACACTTTGGTTCTTATTTGCACATGGCAGTCTGCACACACACACACACCTATCACACATACACGCCACAACCACATGTGCTTAAACAGGAAGGAGTTTTTGTATCATCTTAGTATTCATGCATGCATTTTTGTACCTTACTTACATATTTTGGTTCCTGGTTTCCTGATGGTTCGAGCCATACTTACACGCACACCACAATTATAGTAAGAGGGTTAACAAGACACACTTTCATCGCCTATGTTCATGCATAAAATCATCATGTTAGTCCTACACATGGTATTACTTAATCATGCAGTTTATCGCATCATTCATGTTTCTCTACCTAAAATTACAAGGCCTCTTCCCAAATTATGTGGTCATAAATTGGTATCAACTAGGATTGTGGTGCATACCATGTTACCATGGTAGCTTGGTCGTTGAACCAAATACCCATCATATATAACCCTTGCTCTCCATGAGCAGGGGCTGGTCTAGCGAGTATCACTACACCACCCTTGTCCGTCTTTAAGTGTTGGTTTCATTACATTAAGTTTTAGTAAGTACATGTGTTTTCATAACCTTAGTCCTTGATGAGAAATGGTCAAGGCACCAAACAATATACCCAAACTTCACATAAAATCATGCGTATAGTCCTATAGATAAGCATAACAGTACAGTAGCACACACAAGTGGTTTATTTGTTTTGGTTTCATGTTGTTGAAGTATACCTCACGAATCACACATACATATAAGGACTATACCTGCACTTATATTGCTTATAATGAAAAAGAGTTTCTTTTGTGATTTTTCCTACTTGTTTACATATTCACGACTCTCACACCAAACATGCATACATAAGCAATTGTCCACATAAGATCATATCTTGAGTTCATACAAAATGAGCTAGTATTGATCTACACACAATCATACATATATAGCTTGGTTTTTCAAGGGTCTAGGTCATTAGGTAACCTTCTAAGTCATGGTCTCATGTTATCATGATGGTAACTGGGACTCGGTTCGATTAAAAAATACCGATCAACCAAAACCCGTGACTAGCTTTTGCTCATTTAGTATAGTTTTAGGTTTTCAAGTGTTTTAGCAAGTATAATATCAACCAAGATAGATATAAGCAAGTATTAATAACTTACAATGGTCCTAAGCTAGTTGATGAAAGAGATGGGATGAGAACTAGTGAATCTAAATCCGAATGAACACCCACTAGAAAACCAATCTTGATATTCCTAGCTAGTTCTTAGCACCCAAACTCCTTGCTTGTTTTACTCCCTGCCGTGACTTAACCTCAATGAGGTTTTTGTGTTTATCTTTGATGAGTTCAAGTGTTTGAGTGTGTGACTTTGGGGGGAGAGTAAGGGTAGTATTTATAGAGAAGTGAGTGAGCTTTAGGGTTAGAATTGCTTAGTTAGGACTTAGTTAGTTGTTGTGGTTTGAATGTAACTAGGACTTGGCCAAAGGAACTAACATAGGGAGTTGTATTGCTTTGGGGAAGAGCTCCATGTTTTGGGTTTCGGTTCTATGGCAGAAAAGAAGGAAAGTTTTGTACTTGTTTGACTTGTATTAAGGAAGGTTGGTGTAAGATTTAAGGTTGAAGGTAAATCCTTGGTGATATGTGTTGATCCGTCGGATTTTCAAGAAAGGAGAGGGAGCACAAGTACCTTGCATTGAATGGGGGTATAGTACTAACAATATTAAAAATGTGAATTGTGGGCAAAGAATGAAAAACGTGGCTTATGGGAGAATAGGGGGGGGGGGGGACCGGTTTTGGTTTTTGAATGTGTAAGAATTGTAAGAGTTTTATTTATTTTGTAGTGTATAGTAGTTTGAATAAATTTATATGTTTAGAGTTTAGTAGTAGTGGTGTTTTGTAAATAGTTAGGTTTGAGGAGAAGAATACGGAAATCTCTAATGTGTATCAAGTGAGGTGTTTAATTAGTGTAAGGAAACTCTTAACCGGAATTACATTGATGTAAATGCATGTCGACTCATGATAATAGAAATTTCTAATACGTAATGTAAACGAATAGTGGTCATTCAAGTAATAATTTTCATGATTGTTATTCATAGAAAGTTTTAAATTCGTACAAAAAAACGCGTAATCAATCGGGAACATCAATAGACATACAAGTCTAACCCGAACCATCGCATTTCACGTAAATTAAATAGATTCAAAATTCACGTTTGTGACAACCGAAACCCATGTTATTTTCATTATCATGCATCTATACACTGTTTTCATGCATAATTTTTTTTCATGTTTATATGCATAATTTTTTTTTCATGTATATATATTATGTTTTAATCAGTTTAACCAATGAATTTTGTTTTATACTGTCAGATGGTTCTCATACGTGAACAAGAGGCAACTGAATGCAGCAGTTCAAGCTGCTATGTGGGCCATGCTTCCTCAACTGATGAATGAAATTCGGGCTGAGGTGCAAGCTGCCAACAATCAGCACCAACAACAACACCAGAATCCCCCTCCTCCACCTCCAGCTACCCTGATCACATGGCTGGAGCGATTCAATAAGTAGCGTCCGAAATCTTTCGAGCAGACTGACAACCCCGTTGAGGCTAAGAGCTGGATAACTCACATCGAGAAGATCTTTGACGCAATGGGATGCGACCCTGTCTTTAAGGCAAGGTTAGCTTGTTACAAATTTGAAGGTGTGAGACCCTCAAAATCTGACATGGAACAATTAGGCAACGAAGGGGTAACACGTCATAGTACAAGAAACAATGACTTACAGTTTATAACAAGCTGACGAAATAAAAACATGTACATTACATCATAAAAGGTCAGAGTTTTTAAACATAGGTCCCAGAGTTTTAGAAGCGGAAAGTTATATTATTTCGTCTCAATTTATAACATAAAGTTGCCCAAAAGATAGAATAAACTCCTATCAGTTTTTACTAAAAACAGTCTTTTTAAAGCATCACAGAAATCTCCAAGCTGCGATAATATCCTGCGGGCTCCCATCCAAGCAAAGCTAAGTAATAATACCTGAGATTTAACATGTAAAATCGTCAACACAAAGTTGAGTGATATTCATAGGTTTAGCAGTAAACGTGTGGAACACAATCGAATTTGTAAAACACGTAATGAGGGGGTTAATGATGTAGTTCTTTTGCAACCCTTTAGGAAAAGAGAGGCAAAGTAGTGGTAAGCGTTAAGTGTCGGTTTAGGAAAACCGAGCACTAATGACCAAACAAGTTCGTTTCCCAAGGAGGCTAGTGCGTTGTGTATTGAATTGATATTGATATGTGATTATAAGATTGAGAAAGAAATGGGATTAGAAGAGAAAGATGGTTACAAAGACGGATTAAACTAAGACGAAAAAGGCGAACACGTAAAATCGTAAAACTACAAAATTTAAAATTTTAACCTAAAAACTCCTAAAAATTACTAAAAATCCCCAATAATATTCTAAGAGTTTACAAAAAATCCAAACTTGCTAAAACCTTTTAATTAATTAGATAATGACTTTTTAATGCTAATTAAAGCCCTAAAAATCACTTTTAATTATTAAAAAGCCTTAAACAAGATCTAATAGTTTGTAAACCTAAAAAATATCCTAATTAAGCTAAAAACTATTTTTAAAATTTTTAAAACCAAATTAAACTATTTTTAAACACTTAAAATCTATTAAAATCTATTAAATCTTAAATTAATTCTAGAAATTAATTGAAAAGTCTAAAAAGTATTAGGAAAGTGAAAAAACTCTTAATTAAGAGTCCTTAACCTAGGAAAAATGTAAAAACTAAAAAAATAAAACTTCAATTTTTAATAATAAAATAATATTAAAATAATCAAAAAAAATTCAAAGTTCACTAAATAATTCTAAAAAATTACCAAAAATCCTAAATAATGTAACTAAAACAAAAATGCAATCCAAATTTTCTGAAACTTATTTAATAATTTTATATTAAATTTTAAAGTTGCTTAAAAACCCTAAAATCCTATAAAATAAAAAATAAGCTAAATTGAAAACCTAAATAGTTGTAAACCTCAAAAATATGATTAAAAACCTAGAAAAAACTATTTTTTCAGATTTTTAATATACCTTTTACTATTTTTTAATGACTTTTTAAAATTAAAACTAAAAATAATCCTAATAAATTAATTAATAGCGGGAAAAATATACTTTTTGGACTGAAAAGTCAAAAACCCTTATAAAAACCTAGGAAAAATGCTACACAGTGAAAACCTAAAAGAAATAAGCTAGAAATAGCTTATTTAAAAGCTGTTAATCAAATAAGCTACAAATCAAACAATACTTAAATAGAATTTGAAAAGAGAGACTAGCAGTCAAAGTCCCTAGGGCGCAATGGTTAACACGTTTGGTTGTGGGAGGAGTGGCGCAGGTTCGAGTCCTGGCCACGTCCTTTTTGATCTTTTTTTTTTTTTTAAACTTTAAAAACACAAGTCAGTAACTTAACTTAACTTAAAACTCACTTTTAAATCAAAAACAAACAAGAATCAGGCTTTTATGAATCAAAACGTGCCCAGTTTAGGCAATATGACTGATGAACACAAGTGGTATTTCATCACTTGTGAAAAATTGATCAAGAGGGCTTGATCTTGGTTTTGTGGTGTTGTTTTGTTGGACAATAGGCACCCCTACACTCAGTTGGAGTGTAGGGAGTCAATGAAGCTCAAATCAAACAAGCACTTAACACAATCACAAAGAGAAAAACTAAAGAAGGTTGCTGATGTACTTTGCCAGGTCTGGGGACTATTTGCTGGTTTTAAATGCACAAATGTGGATTTCAAAAGCTCAAGTTTTGCACATAAACCCACAAAATGACAATGAAGCTATAGCAAACCCTGCTTAGACCCTACTCCTAACAGGTAACAAGATTTGAGGCAAGAAATCTTACAAAAATCAGGCAGAATAAAGGATTGACAGATTTTGACCACTTAATCATTTTTTATCATGCAACCCTGTTTAAATCTATTCCAAACTGAAAACTTATCTAACTTACAATCCTATGATACCCTATTAAGTATTTCTAACAGGTTTTTAAACTCAAAATCTTTCAACATTGTTCCTTAAATCACCAATCCAAACACACCTTTAAAAACTGGGAATAATATTTAACACACCAAATCACTTTGAATCATACTCAAACTGATCTATATCATCTCTAACATGCATGATGATCCCTATAATCGTTCGACTCGATGGTTAAGAACCATTATATCTAGGTTGATCATCATTCATATGATAACATAGCGGAAAAGAACAATGATCATGACAAGGTGTTTAGGCACAATAGACACGAATTAAAACAAATAGGGATGTTCATTATATTAATAACAAACATCCACTAGACGTGTATACATTGAATCCCACGTCTAGTGCGACACACACTTTAGGTTTACATTGTGAATGATAATATATGAAACCTACGTCCTATGTTTTCTTTATATACTAGAAAACATAGCTTACAAAGAAAGCTAAAGTAATAAAAAGACTCCAACGGCTTGTTGTTTGTAACTTTGGCAAAAGTAGTCCTTGTCTTCTTATTTTGTTGTGTTTTGACTTATCAACTCAATAATTTGACCCAACAATCTTCCCCTAGTTGATGATGTCAAAACACTCCTCTTAAGCATGAATCCTTTGTATGTAGTACATGATCTCCAAGAAGCTTCCCCTTAAGTATAGCACATATTCTTCCCCTTTTTGACACATCAATAGGGAATATGTGAAAGTATGCAATCTTGTAGATTCTCCAAAAGTAGCTCTATGTAATGATCCTGAAGAAAAATAAATAAAGTAGTCTTGATGCAGAAGTAGAATACCACAAACCTATGTTCCATGTCTTGTTTATCCATGTGATGAAGAACTTATACCAGAGTGAGAAATATAAGTAGACCTCGATCCCTTGTCAATATTCTCATCCTTTGTGAGACACTGAGCACGATAATGTAACTCCTTCAAGTGTTTATGACAAGTCTTCATCACCAACTATGTAAGCACGAACAAGTTACCTTTAAAGTCAGTGGCTGGAAGTCCATGACTTTAAGATATGATAGAACACAAACTCGCGAAAATCTTCTTCAATCATCAAACTTCCCATAAGAATTCTTCCCCTTAAGCTAACACTTCTTCATGACGATTTTAATGGAATCACACCTTCATACCATATGTAAAAGTCCAATATGGATAACTCTTTCGCAAGGCTATCCCGATTACATAGTTTAAAATATCCATCAAATCCCACGAATAATTGCTAACTCGCATTAAAATCATTAATCCATTTAAATATATCCGAGCCATAAATATCAACTTGATATTCTGAATAAAACGGAGATTCCATGTACCTTTGTGTGTAAATAACTCCTTTTTGTGTGCTTAAAATGTACCAGTTTTCTCAAACAGCAGCAATCAGTGTGTTACCCGAGATCTTTCTTTGTCCAATAACCTTTCATGTGTATTGCCCGATATCGGACAACACGTATCAGCGTTTGAAGTACATATCTCGGACAACACTGTCAACCTATCAGCGTTGACTTATTCCTGTCAGCGTCGAAATCCTTCCTGTCAGCGCCTCAATTACAAACGTCAGCGCCAACCTTAAATCCTATCAGCGTTCATTCTTTTCAGCGTCAAAACTTTGTCAACGTTGCTCCAAGATTTTGACAACGTCAAAATAAGTCCCATCAGCGCTGAAAAATGGCCATGTGAACACAAGTATAGATCTCATGTCATGCTTGTACTCCTTTGATCGTGTAAACACACGAATCGAATTTGCAATATAATTCAACCAATAAGAACTTGCAAACCGTGTGAACACAAGATCTTCAACCAATAGGATTTGAAGGCTCACGAGAATACAGTGAATAACATGTAGATGATTAGCACCATGGAATAGTCGTGTGAACGCAAACTTAATTAGCCAATCAAAACATTCTCCTCGTGTGAACAGAAACCATATATAGCATTTTCTTGTCCGTGTGAACATAACGATTTCCACCAATCAGAATGAGGGACTCACGGTAATTTGTTGAACTAGCATGTAGAGGATCAAACTTATAACAAATTAGGGTTTAAGCCGTGGCCGTGTGAATGTAATGAATCAACCAATCAGAAATCATGGACCGTGTGAACATAGATCAAAAGGACCAATAGAAACCTTTGCATCATGTGAATAAATCAATCGTGTGAATGCATAAGTTGCTGTGATCGCTTTTGCTGAACCATCTTTTCTGATGAGAAACGATCTAGGGTTTAGTAATATATGCACCGAAACCCTAATTAGGGTTTGTTAATAATCCTAGCTCGATTCTTCCATCATAACAGCCACAAACTGCAATTCTTCCTGCTTTTAAGTAGATCTAGGGTTTGAAGAACCCTAGTTCATGATTTCATGTGAAAGCAGAAAACTGAAAATCTTCCATCAGCCAACTTCGACGCTTAATAACTTTTGCTTGGGGATAAAACTCGACAATCCCTCCGGTGGATGTTTAGATCTATGTATGTAGAACACACATCTAAAATTTCGTGACGATCCAACGGTTCAATCAAAAGTTATGACCTTCTGAATACTGCTGCGCACACAAAAACGTCCAGAAAAACTCAATACGAATTTTTCTTCTTCACGATACACGAACACCTCGTTGGACCTAGATATCACGAGCCTTAGGCTCTGATACCACTTGTTGATCCCAAACTTAGATCGATTAGCTTTGTGTATACGAGATTAGATCAAGTATAACACGTAGAGAAACTTTTGATATGTATGAAGTAATCTAAGTGTTATGCGGAATTTAACACTTAGAACAATGAACAAAACAAAGTAAAGCAAACTTTCACTTTGATTAATAATATCAATGAATGATTACAATGAAAGTGTTATGAGATATGTGGAAGAGGTGTATGTGAGATGTGTTTTATGTCTAACCCTAAGGCCTCCTTTTATAGGTTTAAGGAGCCTTGTACAAAAAGCTAAGATCAACTATTTTAGGAAGAGACATAAGATAAACATACTCAAATAACTTATTGACTAAATCTTTTAAACATTTAAGAATATATTCTGAATTCTTATCTTCATATTTTGTCCACCAGCTTGAAGAATTCATCATTGGCAGATTTAGTCCTTGTCACTATGTTAAGATTCTTCTTGTCAACGCCTTAATAATTCTTATCAGCGTCTCACCTGTCAGCGCCTCGTTTACTCTTGTCAGCGTCCAAGTTCCTCTTGTCAGCGTCTATGAACTTGGTCAATTTTATTCCCAACAATCCTCCCCTAAACTTGATATCTACTCTAGTAATCAAGTTTTTTGAATAAAATAAAACATACAGAGAGGATTCTTAAAAACATACTTATCCCCAAATTTGAGTAATAATAAATCTCAAAAAGTCAATCACTCAAATCACTTGTATAGTCAGCCTTCACTTGGTCTTAATCATCTTCAGCACCTGTAGAGTCTTTGGAGCTTTCTATATTACTTTTGTCACTCAATTTCGATTGCTCCTCCCCTTTTTAAGACTCCTCTCCAAGATCAATATACAAGGACGGAACCAAGAACATCCTCCTTGCATCAACTTCCAAAATAACAATCCTTGACAATTTGTACCATTTATGTATTATGCTTTTACAAGCTAATACATATTTTCGTCAATTCCATTAATGTCAAAGGTTTCATACTGTCCTCATCCACATTCGGGAAATGAATCCTCAATGTTGATTCATAGGACATGGGGATGGACTTACTGATGATAAGACTGACTTGACCTGCATTAAAGCTAGTGCCAATAGTCTTAGCCATCTCCATAACACTATACACCCTTGTGAAAGTGATCTCTGCTGCTACTAGATGTCAATCACTAGGAAAAACATCTCAATGATCATTAGGCTTCCAGATATCCAAAAATTTGAAAAATGAAAGGGTGATAAAACATTTTGGGTCTTATAAAGAAGTTTATAAATGACACCGACTGAGATGTCATAGCATAAAATGGACTTGAGAATGGAAAACTTTAGTTAGAACATAAACAAAGGTAATAATCCTAAGGAAATTAACTAGTCTCTAATAAGCAAGAGTGACAAACACTGTTCATGCATACACTCATGAAAAAACATGATAGACACACATGAACTCTAGAGTCCTTTGTTCACAAATGCCCCAAAGAGAAAGTTAACTCATATAAAACCTTTGCAACTCCCCAAGTAAGCCCAAAAACAATAACTACCCCAAGTCACCCATACGACCACACCCAATTCTAGGTCAAAAGTCTTGGCAGCGTGCAAAGTATATCAACTTTGCATGCTACAGTGCCTCACGGTTTAGAAAACTAACCCGTACTCACCAGTGGACACAATCTAGAATTGTGATAAGAGCATTCTAAGAATACCCAAAAACCTAGAGGTTTACCTCCCCTTAACAGAAGCATACAAATCATTATATGTGAAGAAGCAAAAATTTATCTCAAGATAGGAATGTAAACACTCCAACCATCATAAATAAATTTTGCAACTTTGTATCCATCCAAATGTAGCTCCATTTTCCTGCATAGTTAGATAAAAACCACAAAAACACACCAACAGAGGCTACCCTTTCCCATAACAATGGGTAGAGATAACATGTTAATGGATAAAAATAATATTAGTGGAAAGACCAACAATGCATGTTCCTTGAGCATCCACTATCCCAATATCCTTGATCATTAACCTGCTGTTGGATAGGCTGCTCAAAAAGAAAACAAATTAGTTTTCTTTGGAGATCCAAGCCTTATCAGACTTGGATCTGTCTAGTTGTTCAACTAGAGTGGTCTTATTCTTTACCCCAAATCCCTGTTCATCCCTTTGGGACCTAATCACCCAATTTGTTCCAATGAGTCTAGTAATGACCTTCTCAAGATATTTAAGTCTATCGCAACTCATTGAGATACCATTAAAATTGGAGTTTTGTTCTTGTTTAGGTTTCCATGTTAACTGGGATGATGCCCTAGACCCTTGACCCTTACTAACCAAGTATCTTTGTTTATATGGTCTAAAATAAGGTCTCATACCAAATTTGGAGCTGTCAGCGCTGCATTTGTTCCTGTCAGCGTTGAACTTGTTCCTGTCAGCGCTGAATTTGTTCTTGACAGCGCTGAATTTGTTCCTATCAGCGCCCAAATTAGGGTTTGCTACAGGAACATACTGTCTGTTTGACCAAGTGTTAGTCTTTTGAAAGGGCCTTTGTCCATGTGTATTAGCTGCCTTAGAGAAGAAAGGAGCTGGTCTAGTAGCTTGTGGTCTAGTGTGGACAAAAGATCTATGGTTGACATTAGATGACCTATTGTCAGCGAATGAGTTGTATCCACTGACGCAATTATAGGCCAAATGAGAAAAGCTCCCACATGTATAACAAGCCTTTTTAGACACAAACTTAGGCTTAGACTGGTAAAACCCTGTCCCATTAACACTTGCTTGGCTTTGGGGTGACCTAGGTTTCCTATACATCTCTGCATACTTGACACTAGGTTTCTTAACAGTGTGTGAGCCAAGGTCAACAGTCTTGCCAGTGGTTGGGTTTGTTATCTTGATAGGGGTAGGTTCTTGTGTTGTGATAGGGGTAGGGTCATTTGGACTTTCACACAACAAACCTCCCTTAATAAACAAAGTATGGTTGGCCTTCTTCCACTCTTCTAAATCTGTTAGTTTCTGCTTGTACTCCTCTACTGGGGTAAGAACTCTAGGTGGAGGAATAAATTCCTCTTCTTGGAGTTCTGGAATACCAGTCCAAGACAAGTCCTTTCTTTGGACACCATAAAAGTCCCCAGCAGGTGGTGGAGTAGCAGTATAATCTTTCAACCCAATCCCAGACATATCCTTAGAATCCCTTTGTTTACCTACACACTCTCCTAGGGTTTGTGTGGCCTTATCAAATCTCTGAATTTTAAGACTCACATTATCTTTATTCTTGTTAGCCTCATCTAACTTAGCTATTAAATCAAGATTGACCCTATTCGTGATATCTATGATATCCTTACTTTGATTTAACTCATGTTTTAAGATATTTATTTTATCTTTTAAATCAAATTCCATTTTCATATACTCAGAAACTGTCTTTTCAGTTTCAGTGAGAGCAATTTGATAGTTAGACAACTTGCATCTTTCAATGCTCATATCATCTAACAATTTTGCAATCTCTTTATTAAGTTTCTCAGTATTTAAACGACAAGAAGAGTTATCACATACCTCATTATCAGAACATGAAGAAGAATTGGAACTTGAAGTAGACGTGGCCTTAACTGAAAACATCATCAGATTCTTCTTCACCTTCTTCCTTAGCCTGGTTTACCTCACGATATTGGATCTCGTTCTTCAAATCAAAGTTCCTCAACAAGCTTTGATACCACTTGTTGATCCCTATAATCGTTCGACTCGATGGTTAAGAACCATTATATCTAGGTTGATCATCATTCATATGATAACATAGCGGAAAAGAACAATGATCATGACAAGGTGTTTAGGCACAATAGACACGAATTAAAACAAATAGGGATGTTCATTATATTAATAACAAACATCCACTAGACGTGTATACATTGAATCCCACGTCTAGTGCGACACACACTTTAGGTTTACATTGTGAATGATAATATATGAAACCTACGTCCTATGTTTTCTTTATATACCAGAAAACATAGCTTACAAAGAAAGCTAAAGTAATAAAAAGACTCCAACGGCTTGTTGTTTGTAACTTTGGCAAAAGTAGTCCTTGTCTTCTTATTTTGTTGTGTTTTGACTTATCAACTCAATAATTTGACCCAACAATGCATACCATACTAAACAAACTAACATCAAACCATTTAAACTAACTTTTAACACTTTTCAAGAAAATTCACTCAAATCACATAAATGAAAATGAAAACAAGGGATTTTTACCTTGAGGGACTTACATCCAAGTCCCTTAGTGGTTGATTAACCACCTCCATATAGGTTGGGGCCTATGCAGAACACTTGAACAACAAACACCAATGAAACCTGCAAAAAGGAATGAAGAACAAGCACCAAATGCAGAAATCTGATTTTGTGAAATCTTTTTAAACCTTTTCAAAAGTCTCTCAGATGTTTTCCTTTCAAATAACCTTAACCAATTGAACTTACAAACCTGCTAAATGAAACTTTGAAACAAGGTTTAACCAAAAACCAAATTTTCAGAAACTTTGAACAAAACTGAAATTTTTTTAAAAAAAACTTAAATAAATAAACTTGTAACACAATCTAAACAACAGAAATGTAAAGGAGGATCCTGGTATCTTTTCATCAACAACACTTAACCAATTTCATTTATTAATCAAATGGGATTTACAAGCTTGTGATCTAGGAAAAAATTCAGGAACAATGATACTTGTGACATACCACAAGTATTTATACAACTGAATAGAATAAACTAGAAGCTAAAACCCTAATAGACAAATTTCCATGAATGCCCTTGGTCTTCTTGGGGAATCTTGGTCAATTTTTGGTCTCATGTGATCTTGTACTAGATGACAGCTTGATAAAATGATCTTGGACCCTTCATTTGTGCTTGGGGAACAAGTAGAGGTATATGGGACGTTGATTTAGTCAAGGCCATGTGATGGGTGTAGCAGGGGAGGGGACAAAAGGATGAGAGGTCGTTTTCTGGGTTGGGGGTTGTGTTGGGAGTGGGGTAGGGAGTAAAAACCCTAATCTTAATTAGGATTAAGATTAGAAATTAAGGTGATTAGAACTGGATTATTTTAGGGTTTGTGGGGATGAAGGTGGCTAAATAGTGTAGTTTGATTCGTTTTGTGATTTAAAAGTGTGTTTCCCACACTTAATTTTTTTATTAAACCGATTTAAAAAAATCAGTTAATCATTTAACTAAGTGGGAAAGTGATGTGGAGGATCTGGGTGTGGTGACTGGTTGAGGAGGGTTGAGTGGATGACGTGTCGTGTGGTGAGTGGGAGGGTTAAGTTTCAGTGTCTGGCCCATATAACCCCTCAAGTTTCACATTTTCTTCATTTTGTTTTAAACAACCAACAACTTCTAAACTCTTTATAACAACTTTGCAAGAGTTGTCACTTTTGGCACAAGATTTGTCACAACTTTAAACAAGGGCTTTAAATGCAATTTCTTCATTTTCCAAGGGCTTCTCTTGACATATCTTCATACTTTAAGGCTTTGACTTGTTGTTTACTTCTTGGAGGACCATTATTGACAATTTAGTTTTGTTGAGGGACTAAATTTGCCAATTCTTCAAAGTTAAGGGTCCTTTTTGTAATTTTGACAAACTTTAGGGACCAAACTTGTAATTATGAAGATACAAGGGTATAAAGTGTCAATTCTTCAAACTTGGAGGACCAATCTTCATAATTCTTCAAATCTTCAAGGGTTGACTTTGGAAAATTCTTCATTAGGGCTTGGTTCATCGTGCGACTTCGTTTCCCGTGTTCGTTTTTGATTGATTCTTGTGATCTTTTGTCATTTTCTCAATATCCGTACCTAAAATACACAAGAAACAAACACAATCATATATTTGGGTATTTTGATGATATTTAATGCATTTTAAGCCTGATTTGGACGATGAGACTATGTATAAAAGCAGTCTCATCACTCCCCTATACTAAACCATTGCCGTGCCCTCACGCAATGCTAGAATAAAGTATCGTAGCACCTCCAAAATTCATTTTATTCACTTTATTGAATGATAAACTAGCTATACTACTACTATTGCTACTACTTGTGTTATAGACATAATGTATGATTTTCATCGCAAAATGGGACGTTTAGGTTCATAGAATAAGAACACGTGAATGCTTCGTTAGAAATAATTTCATCGTCCTCGATTTTCACTCCAATTCCATGCTAAGCGTGTAACGAGATCATTGTCATTATAAGTTAGTAATGCTAACACTACTCATATGCCCTAATCACGTACTTATTCTCCCATTATTCCTAAGTTGTATCTCTTATATTTTATTTTGTCTTGAATGTTTCACGAGGATACATTGTTTGACTTATGCGATAATAGAGATTTAGGTCTAAAAATAGAGTCCTAACGGTGTAACTAAAACCATCAAATCAATAACCCCTCCTAATAGACAACGATGTTAAAAAATTAAGTTGACAAGAAGAATCGATAAACACGGTTTTATAACGGTTTTGAACATGAGACTTATTACCAAGACTTTTATACGCCCCCTAACGGAAGGGCCTTATTATCTTTGGTTTACCTCCATCTTTTATTCAACTTCGCCATGAAGCTTTTATTATGACTTTGGTCTTGCCTTGCCTTTTATTATCCGCCTCATCGGTGGTTTTATTAGCCAAAGACGTATATCCTCACGCTAAAGCGAATTTTGGATCTTTAAAGCTTCGAAGATTAAGGCTTGATTCACTTTCAATTTTGCATAGATTTTAGGCCTTGTGGGGCTTCAAATTGTTTGCTAGATTTAGGTGAGCACTTGAAATCTTATTATTGGGTGAAGCTTTCGATTATTTGGGTGCCAATACTTCAAAACCGTGACGCTGGCGATACCTTAATGTCTTCCCAATTTAATTACACGGAAGCTACTAGAAAAGACTAGAAACCCAACAATCCTAACTAAACTGCTAAGTCAATATTTATTAAGCAAAAAATATATACATGCGAAGGGAGAATAAGCAAACAACGAGAACACATGAGTTTTTGAAAGAATACGAGTACTCTACGTTAAGCATAGTAACTTATAATTAACTCTATCATTTCTCGTCCTCATTTAAGAGACTTAGCCTAATGTGTAGTTAAGGAATCAAAGTTAAGTGCTCAACACGCACGGTCGAGTCAAAAATTACTCTTATTCTCGCCATCGGAAAACCTACATTCGTGTCTTCAAACACTTCTAAAACATGAGAAATTTTTTAAAATTTGGCCATTTTTAGCCTTATTTTGCAACAAAAACAATAAACAAAAAGATAAACTTTGGAAAGCGTGAAGGTTTGGCAAGGCAAGTACCTATTCACCCCCCCATAGTAAAGTTAAACATTGTCCTCAATGTTTCGAGTCTAGGGGTGCAAACACCCCCATACTAGAGACGTAGTCGAATGCCTAATCTAGCATGGAAAGGGTGTAACCAATAAATTAATAGCCGTTTATGAAGTGTGCTATAAACCTAAGGTTAGAACATCAAAAGGATATATCATGGATATTGAGAAATGTCTCCAAAGCAAACGATCGAGTGCTCCCATAAAACGAACACGAGAGGCTCCAATCGTGAAGATCATGATCTAAAATCCACAATTCACAAATAACCACGGAACAAAGGTTGGAAGGGCACAAATACCCACACGTAAGCTACATTAGAAAGAGATAATATGTACATAGGATAAGCATGGGACTCCCCCACGAGGCACCTCGTTTTTGATTACCGAGTCATGAGCTCGACTCGATCCCCTCAATACTAATTATCATTATGGAAGGTGACTTGGTCGAGGTAGTTCAAGGATGGAACTTCCCCGCCAAATTAGTGCTTCAACCTATGTCCATTCACCTTGAAGTTAGGACCATCATCTTGAGCTAGCTCGATGGTCCCATACGGAAACACTTGAGTCACGGTGAATGGACCGGACCAACGGGATTTCAATTTACCTGAAAAGATTTTCAATCTTGAGTTAAAAAGCAAAACTTGATCCCCAATGTTAAAAACCCGGTTTCTAATTTTAGAATCATGCAACTTTTTAGTTTTCTCTTTATAAATCAATGAATTTTCATAAGCAATGTCTCTCAATTCATCCAATTCATTTAATTGCATTTTCCGGTGTTTTCCCGCGGTCTCCATATCATCATTACAATGCTTTAGGGCCGAATAAGCCTTGTGTTCTAACTCGATAGGCAAATGACAATTCTTTCCATACACAAGCTTATAGGGAGTGCACCCAATGGGCGTCTTATGAGCGGTCCTAAAGGCCCATAAAGCATCGTCTAACTTATCCGACCATGATTGTCGGTTTTCCCCAACGGATCTCTCCAAGATCCTCTTCAAAGCTCGGTTTGAAACCTCGACTTGCCCACTCGTTTGTGGGTGATAAGCCGTAGAAAGACGATGTGTAACCCCATATTTCCTTAGAACCCTTTCAAATTGGTCGTTACAAAAATGGGTTCCACGATCGCTTATGATAGCACGAGGGGTTCCAAACCGAGAAAACAATTGCTTCAAAAACTTGACTACCACACGAGCATCATTGGTGGGCAAGGCCTTGGCCTCCACCCACTTAGAAAGGTAGTCAACCGCAACAAGGATGTACTTATTACCACGAGATGATGGGAACGGCCCCATAAAGTTTATACCCCAAACGTCAAAGATCTCACATACTCGGATGATATTTTGTGGCATTTCATCTTTTTGTGAGGCTTTTCCTTGTCGTTGGCATGCATCACACGACTTCACAAGATCTTGTACATCTCGGTAAATAGTAGGCCAAAAGAAGCCGGCATCAAACACCTTCTGAGCCGTGAGATTAGCACCGTGGTGACCACCCGTGGGTCCCTCATGGCAAGCTCTAAGGATGTTAGAAGCTTTGGTGCCAAAAACACAACGTCGAATGATTTGATCCGCACAAGTTCGAAACAAGTAAGGGTCGTTCCAAAAGTAGAACTTGACGTCACGAAATAATTTTTGTTTTTGTTGAGTCGTCATACCCTTAATGATGAAGTTGCCCGCATGGTAATTTGCAAAGTCCGCAAACCATGGGGTAGAAGAATCAAGCTTAGAATTCACTACACCAAGTGTCTCGAGCGGAAATGTTTCGGTGATCTCCTTGGGCTCGTAAACACTTTGGTGAGGATCTTCCAAACGAGAGAGATGATCGGCCGCTAGATTCTCGGCTCCTTTTTTATCAACTATGGTGTGATCAAATTATTGAAGGAGGAGAATCCAACGAAGTAATCTCGGCTTAGCATCTTGCTTTGCCATGAGATACTTAATAGCCGAATGGTCCGTATACACTATGCATTTCGTCAAGACGAGGTAAGGTCGGAATTTCTCAAATGCATACACCACGGCAAGGAACTCCTTTTCCGTTGTAGTGTATTTTAGTTGAGCCTCGGTCATCGTCTTGCTAGCATAGTGAATAGGCAAGAAGTGCTTATTATGACGTTGCCCTAAAACGGCCCCAATAGCGTAATCACTAGCATCACACATAAGCTCAAAGGGGAGGTTCCAATTGGGAGCAACAAGAATGGGAGCTTCGGTAAGTTTCCTCTTAAGGATTTCAAAGGCTCGTACACAATCTTCGTCAAAGACAAAACGTGCCTCTTTTTCAAGAAGATGTGTAATAGGTCGAGAAATCTTTAAAAAATCCTTGATGAATCGACGATAAAAGCCCGCGTGGCCTAGGAAACTCCTAACTCCCTTGACGGTTTTGGGGTGAGGTAATTTGGCGATGACGTCTACCTTAGCTTGATCTACCTCAATCCCCGCTTTTGAGACCTTGTGCCCTAAGACGATTCCACTCTTAACCATAAAATGACATTTTTCCCAATTGAGCACAAGGTTGGTTTCCTCACAACGTTTTAACATTCTTTCAAGGTTTGACAAACACGAAGTGAACAAATTACCAAACACGGAAAAGTCATCCATGAAGACTTCCATCGTCTTCTCGATCATATCATGAAAAATAGCCATCATGCACCTTTGAAAGGTTCCCGGTGCATTGCAAAGTCCGAATGGCATTCTACGATAGGCAAACGTTCCATATGGACACGTAAACGTAGTTTTTTCTTGATCACGAGGATCGATGGGAATTTGGAAGTAACCGGAAAAACCATCTAGAAAGCAATAGAAATCGTTTCCCGCAAGACGCTCCAACATTTGGTCCATGAAGGGCAAGGGAAAATGGTCTTTTCGAGTGGCTTCATTCAACTTTCGATAGTCAATGCACACTCTCCATCCGGTCACGAGTCTAGTGGGAATTAACTCGTTGGCATCATTTGGCACAACGGTCATTCCTCCCTTTTTAGGGACACAATGAATAGGACTCACCCAAGGGCTATCGGAAATAGGGTAAATCATTCCCGCGTCAAGGAGTTTAAGGACCTCCTTTTTGATGACATCGTGAATTTTGGGGTTCACCCTCCTTTGACTTTGGATTGTGGGCTTGAAATCCTCCTCCAGTAAGATTTTGTGGGTACAAAACTTGGGATCGATTCCCTTAATGTCGGATAACTTCCACGCAATCGCCCCTTTGTGATCCTTTAGAACATCGACAAGTGCAGTTTTTTCATCATTCGAAAGATCCTTCGCAATAATAACCAGCAACTTGTCGTCCTCCTCCAAATAGACATATTCGAGGTGAGGAGGTAAATCTTTCAACTCGAGGATAGGTGGTTCCTCAAGTGAAGATTTGGGCTCGATACTCATAACCCCCTCGGGTGGAGGAAATGGGAAATCGTTGAGAAAATCCTTGATAATCGAGATGTCCTCATCGTTGTCGAGGTCTTCGTCACAAGTACGTGGAACATTGCATTCTTCCAACGTAAAACCACCACCTTCAAATGGAGTGAAGGTTGGTGTCGAATTATCAAGAATTGGATCTAACATAGTGGGATTGCCACTAGTTTCTTCATCACCAAACCCTAAAACTTCTTGTGAAAATTCCTCGCAAACCACGTCGATCATATCAACGAGGTTTATGGTAGCAACGAAATAAACATGAGAAAGTTGAGAATTTTGAGTTGCGTTTATAACAAGTTCCTCGTCGTTGAAACGTAAGGTGATCTTTCTAGCATGCACATCAATTAAAGCCATAGACGTATCTAAAAACGAACGACCTAAAATAAGAGGAACTTGAGGATCCGTGGGGATATCAACAACGATAAAGTCTACGGGATAGTAGAACTTCCCCACTTTCACAAAAACGTCTTCCGCCAAACCACATGCGAGAATCGTGGAATGGTCGGCCAACTCAATAGACATTCGTGAAGGAGTAAGATTAGGAAGATTGAGCGAATTGAAGATTGCAAGTGGCATCCAATTAATGCTAGCACCAAGATCGGCCAAGGCATAGCATACTTCCATATCTTGAATTGCACAAGGGATCAAAAATTTACCGGGATCACCGACTTTTTGAGGTATGCGATTAAGATAAACCGACGAACAACTAGACATTTGGTGCAATTTCTCCTTGTTGTTCAACATACTCTTAAAGTTAGCGGCAAATCGAGGCATCATGACCAAAGCATCGGCGAAACTCACATTAAGGTGCAACTCACGAAACATTTTCATAAAAAGCTCAAATTGGTAGTTGTCGCGCTCTTGTCGTTTCTCCTTCCTAAGTCTCGATGGGTAAGGCAAGGGTGGTGTGGGTTGGGGCGTAGGCATAGCCTTTGGAATCTCGGGTTCCAATGTTGGTAAAGGGTCGACCGTAGGTGTGGCATGAGCGGTACTTTGTGGGCTTGAAATATGCTCCTTTTCGACCACCACCTCGGGTTCTTCCTCAATTTCCTCCACCGTTGGAGTAATTGGTTGAGGAGTCGGTTCTTTAAGTGTCTTACCACTTCGTGTGGTAATCACTTTCATCTCTCCCTTCGGGTTTGAAATGGTGTTACTAGGAAGACCATTCGAAGTAGAGGCTTTGTTCCCCATGACGGCTTCTAAAATTGCATTAAGCTTAACATCTTGACTATTAAACTTCAAATCTTGACTAGCGGCTTTTTGGTCAATTCTTTGTTCAAGCCTAGCATGACTTTGTTCAATCTTATTGTTTTGACCTCTAATTTGATTAGCAAAATCATTTTTCAACTCATTTCTCATGTTAAGATTTTCCTTCACAAAATTTGCTAACTCCTTAGTGTTTTTAGCCGTGTCCCTAGCTTGACTAGCCAATTGCTCTTGAATGTTTTCCAAAATCTTATCATTTACCGTGGCGTAATTCAAAAAGTCCATTGGAAGTTCTTTAGTGTAAACATTTTGAAGACCTTGACTTGTGTGTTGAAAATTACGGTTTTGATTTTGATTTTGCAATTGGCTACTAGTTCCTTGATTCCCATAGTTGTTATTACCCTTAAAATTGTTCCTTTGATTGCTTTGGTAACCAACTTGATTGTTTCGATAATTGTTAGCATTTTCATTTGGTGGAAAACCCGGTGGAGTCAATTGATTAGTGCGAGGAACTTGACCGTTTTGGTTATAAGTTCCCGCGGCCGCGAAGGCACTCGAAGTGTTACCACCGTTGGTAATGCACTCGGAATAATCGTGAGCTCCACCACAATACATACAAGAAACCTCAACCGCTTTAATCGTAGCGGGAGTGGGTTGTTCACCAACTTTAATTTCAATTAACAATCCTTTCAACTTATCAAAAATTTTGTTCTCCAAATTAGCCTCGATTTGGCAAGCATCAATGGTATGTGACAATGAAGGCGAAGGTGTAGACGAAGTCTTATGAACACTCGACGTGCTATGAGGACTATAGACCTTAGACCTATTCAAAATGATTAACAATGCTTCCTTGACCGTCTTACACAAAAAATTACCACCCGCGGCGGCATTAAGATAATCACGCTCATGATCGTTCAAGCCATTGTAAAATGTGTCAATTTGATGCAAGTCGGAAAAACCATGATGAGGACATTCGTGCAACATTTCCTTAAACCTATACCAAGCCGTTGAAAAACTCTCATTATATTCTTGCGAAAACTTTGAAATCTCGTTTTTCAAGTGCGTAGTCTTAGAGGGCGGAAAAAATTGGTTCACGAATTTTGAAACGAGATCCTTCCACGTCAATATAGAATTGGGTGGCTCTTTCTCTAACCAAATTTTTGCGGGCCCCGCTAAGGAATATGGAAAAAGCATCATCTTAATCGAGTCGTTTGAGACGTCTTTAAACTTGCAAGTGGCGGTGAGACGATTAAATTGGCGAATGTGGTTATGAGGGTTGTCCTTTTCGTCACCTTGAAACTTGTTGTTTTGAATCATGGACAACAAACCCGTCTTAACCTTAAAATTCTCCGCAAGGATAGCGGGAATCACAATCGCTTCTCCATAACCCTCGGTGGGTGCTTGAAGCAACTCCATCATAGTTCGATTAGCCATGGGTGCTTCTTTCACTACAATGGGTTCGTCAATAGGAGACTCCTCACTAGAAGGAGTGATTGATTTGTTTCTTCGTTTACGAGCACGTCTTGCTTTAGAGCGAGTTTGCATAAACGTCACGTACAACGAGAAGGCGAGCAAAGAAGATTCTTTTTGGTGTTTTTACTTTTTCAATTTTTTTGTTTTTTTGATTGTTTTTACCTTTTTTTGGATTTTTGGAATGTATTAGGTAGACACAAATCTACAAATCTCCTCCTTAATCAAATCTCTCGATTAAAGAAGCCTCAAGGAGTGAAAACGATCACGTGAAGTGAACGCCTTCGATGACTTTAGAACGATGGTGGAACACCAAATCGTTCAAGAGGGTTTAATCAAATGAAACCAAGAAAATATATATGATACTTAGTAATACTTTGGGCGGCAAAACCCTCGATTAGTTTTCAAAATCAAAATACGCACAAGAAAGCGGAGGAAACGAGGCGGCGCGAAGCACTTAAGAGCCTTTTTCCTTTAGGTCGTGAAATACAACCGCCTTATACCCACCTTATAGTTTGTATTTTTCAAAAACGAGCTTCACGAAAGTATTTATCTATTTTTGCCTTTTCTTTGGTTTGAGATTCGAATACAATGATTGGGTAATGACCTCCCAAGTCAAGGTTGTGATTTCTCACGTATTTGGAGTACTTGTAAATTTATTGTTATACGTATACAATATAGTAATAATATTCACAAAAAACGAAAAACCGATAATACGTATTAGTAGAGTGCTACTAATACAATTAGCTATTTATGGCTATATAAAAACAACAATTGTTCAAACAAAACACAACACGCCTCCCCGGCAGCGGCGCCAAAAATTGATGTAGTTCTTTTGCAACCCTTTAGGAAAAGAGAGGCAAAGTAGTGGTAAACGTTAAGTGTCGGTTTAGGAAAACCGAGCACTAATGACCAAACAAGTTCGTTTCCCAAGGAGGCTAGTGCGTTGTGTATTGAATTGATATTGATTTGTGATTATAAGATTGAGAAAGAAATGGGATTAGAAGAGAAAGATGGTTACAAAGACGGATTAAACTAAGACGAAAAAGGCGAACACGTAAAATCGTAAAACTACAAAATTTAAAATTTTAACCTAAAAATTCCTAAAAATTACTAAAAATCCCCAATAATATTCTAAGAGTTTACAAAAAATCCAAACTTCCTAAAACCTTTTAATTAATTAGATAATGACTTTTTAATGCTAATTAAAGCCCTAAAAATCACTTTTAATTATTAAAAAGCCTTAAACAAGATCTAATAGTTTTGTAAACCTCAAAAATATCCTAATTAAGCTAAAAAAAATTTTAAAAAATTTTAAAACCAAATTAAACTATTTTTAAACACTTAAAAACTATTAAAATCTATTAAATATTAAATTAATTCTAGAAATTAATTGAAAAGTCTAAAAAATATTAGGAAAGTGACAAAACTCCTAATTAAGAGTCCTTAACCTAGGAAAAATGTAAAAAATAAAAAAATAAAACTTCAATTTTTAATAATAAAATAATATTAAAATAATCAAAAAAATTCAAAGTTCACTAAATAATTCTAAAAAATTACCAAAAATCCTAAATAATGTAACTAAAACAAAATGCAATCCAAATTTTCTGAAACCTATTTAATAATTTTATATTAAATTTTAAATTTGCTTAAAAACCCTAAAATCCTATAAAATCAAAAATAAGCTAAATTGAAAACCTAAATAGCTGTAAACCTCAAAAATACGATTAAAAACCTAAAAAACTATTTTTTCAGATTTTTAATATACCTTTTACTATTTTTTAATGACTTTTTAAAATTAAAACTAAAAATAATCCTAATAAATTAATTAATAGCGGGAAAAATATACTTCTTGGACTTAAAAGTCAAAAACCCTTATAAAAACCTAGGAAAAATGCTAAACAGTGAAAACCTAAAAGAAATAAGCTAGAAATAGCTTATTTAAAAGCTGTTAATCAAAGAAGCTACAAATCAAACAATACTTAAATAGAATTTGAAAAGAGAGACTAGCAGTCAAAGTCCCTAGGGCGCAATGGTTAACACGTTTGGTTGTGGGAGGAGTGGCGCAGGTTCGAGTCCTGGCCACGTCCTTTTTGATCTTTTTTTTTTAAACTTTAAAAACAGAAGTCAGTAACTTAACTTAACTTAAAACTCACTTTTAAATCAAAAACAAACAAGAATCAGGATTTTATGAATCAAAACGTGCCCAGTTTAGGCAATATGACTGATGAACACAAGTGGTATTTCATCACTTGTGAAAAATTGATCAAGAGGGCTTGATCTTGGTTTTGTGGTGTTGTTTTGTTGGACAATAGGCACCCCTACACTCAGTTGGAGTGTAGGGAGTCAATGAAGCTCAAATCAAACAAGCACTTAACACAATCACAAAGAGAAAAACCAAAGAAGGTTGTTGATGTACTTTGCCAGGTCTGGGGACTATTTGCTGGTTTTAAATGCACAAATGTGGATTTCAAAAGCTCAAGTTTTGCCCATAAACTCACAAAATGACAATAAAGCTATAGCAAACCCTGCTTAGACCCTACTCCTAACAGGTAACAAGATTTGAGGCAAGAAATCTTACAAAAATCAGGCAGAATAAAGGATTGACAGATTTTGACCACTTAATCAATTTTTATCATGCAACCCTGTTTAAATCTATTCCAAACTGAAAACTTATCTAACTTACAATCCTATGATACCCTATTAAGTATTTCTAACAGGTTTTTAAACTCAAAATCTTTCAACATTGTTCCTTAAATCACCAATCCAAACACACCTTTAAAAACTGGGAATAAGTTTTAACACACCAAATCACTTTGAATCATACTCAAACTGATCTATATCATCTCTAACATGCATACCATACTAAACAAACTAACATCAAACCATTTAAACTAACTTTTAACACTTTTCAAGAAAATTCATTCAAATCACATAAATGAAAATGAAAACAAGGGATTTTTACCTTGAGGGACTTACATCCAAGTCCCTCAGTGGTTGATTAACCACCTCCATATAGGCTGGGGCCTATGCAGAACACTTGAACAACAAACACCAATGAAACCTGCAAAAAGGAATGAAGAACAAGCACCAAATGCAGAAATCTGATTTTGTGAAATCTTTTTAAACCTTTTCAAAAGTCTCTCAGATGTTTTCCTTTCAAATAACCTTAACCAATTGAACTTACAAACCTGCTAAATCAAACTTTGAAACAAGGTTTAACCAAAAACCAAATTTTCAGAAACTTTGAACAAAACCGAAATTTTAAAAAAAAACTTAAATAAATAAACTTGTAACATAATCTAAACAACAGAAATGTAAAGGAGGATCCTGGAATCTTTTCATCAACAACACTTAACCAATTTCATTCATTAATCAAATGGGATTTACAAGCTTGTGATCTAGGAAGAAATTCAGGAACAATGATACTTGTGACATACCACAAGTATTTATACAACTGAATAGAATAAACTAGAAGCTAAAACCCTAATGGACGAATTTCCATGAATGCCCTTGGTATTCTTGGGGAATCTTGGTCAATTTTTGGTCTCATGTGATCTTGTACTAGATGACAGCTTGATAAAATGATCTTGGACCCTTCATTTGTGCTTGGGGAACAAGTAGAGGTATATGGGACGTTGATTTAGTCAAGGCCATGTGATGGGTGTAGTAGGGGAGGGGACAAAAGGATGAGAGGTCGTTTTCTGGGTTGGGGGTTGTGTTGGGAGTGGGGTAGGGAGTAAAAACCCTAATCTTAATTAGGATTAAGATTAGAAATTAAGGTGATTAGAACTGGATTATTTTAGGGTTTGTGGGGATGAAGGTGGCTAAATAGTGTAGTTTGATTCGTTTTGTGATTTAAAAGTGTGTTTCCCACACTTAATTTTTTTATTAAACCGATTTAAAAAAATCAGTTAATCATTTAACTAAGTGGGAAAGTGATGTGGAGGATCTGGGTGTGGTGATTGGTTGAGGAGGGTTGAGTGGATGACGTGTCGTGTGGTGAGTGGGAGGGTTAAGTTTCAGTGTCTGGCCCATATAACCCCTCAAGTTTCACATTTTCTTCATTTTGTTTTAAACAGCCAACAACTTCTAAACTCTTTATAACAACTTTGCAAGAGTTGTCACTTTTGGCACAAGATTTGTCACAACTTTAAACAAGGGCTTTAAATGCAATTTCTTCATTTTCCAAGGGCTTCTCTTGACATATCTTCATACTTTAAGGCTTTGACTTGTTGTTGACTTCTTGGAGGACCATTATTGACAATTTAGTTTTGTTGAGGGACTAAATTTGCCAATTCTTCAAAGTTAAGGGTCCTTTTTGTAATTTTGACAAACTTCAGGGACCAAACTTGTAATTATGAAGATACAAGGGTATAAAGTGTCAATTCTTCAAACTTGGAGGACCAATCTTCATAATTCTTCAAATATTCAAGGGTTGACTTTGGAAAATTCTTCATTAGGGTTTGGTTCATCGTGCGGCTTCGTTTCCCGTGTTCGTTTTTGATTGATTCTTGTGATCTTTTGTCATTTTCTCAATATCCATACCTAAAATACACAAGCAACAAACACAAGCATATATTTGGGTATGTTGATGATATTTAATGCATTTTAAGCCTGATTTGGACGATGAGACTATGTATAAAAGCAGTCTCATCAGTTAACTATGTACATTGTACGTAGTCACGATGCATATTATTGCTGTTTAGTCTCACGAACCGAAGCTTAACTCAAATGTAAGTTCCTCAAGGGAGTATTCAGCCTAAATACTCAAGTATAAACGAATATTAGTGCGTCAAAGTAATCGGGACGGGGATTGTCAATCCCGATGGATCCACCCACAACATTCGCGCTTAGCGCAAAGCATACGGGACAATTAACGGTTCATGATAGGAGAGGAAACTCAAGGCTAACGTCTAAAAGCAATAATACCACTGAAATCATTTGTAAAGCATACACGTTCTGGATAGCATACAAGTAATGGATAGCAATACAGTTTTTAATTTAGTTGTGTTCCACCATGTAAAATCTCACCCGTTGTTTAGAAACCATGTACAAGTAAAAAGGGGCTATGAAATCACCTTTGCCACGAGGTAAGTCAATCACGGTACTCAGCAATTGAGTAGAAACGGTAGTGGTAGACGATCACCGACGATATGGATGCCCGGGGAAACACGAAAACCGCAACCTATCAAAATAAGGCGCGCGTTAAGACTCAAACTCGAATATCGATATGTACCAAATATATTATGACTCAAATTTTTTCAAAGTATACACGTTTCAAAACCATTGACACGAATCAAATGAATACATTTATCCAACGTTACACGTTAAAACACTTGAGCACTTGAAAATGACCCGTTATACGACGCCAATCAATGCAAGTCAAACTATTATTTACCCTTATTCGGACCAGTAGCTAAGTCATTTATATAATTACTAAGCACTTGAGTAAGTCACCATGTTCGATGGTGAATACTCAAACTCACGCAACACAAACATTGAACTAAGTGTCCAAAATAAAAATCAGCAAGTACACCCTGAATGTACACACCGATCTACCCTATCTAGACTTGTCCGTTTTAGATGAAAATTGGTGTCAAGGTCACTTATAACCTGTATAAGACCTCACCAAAATTTGAGCCAAAGTTCACATTTTAAAATCCATCAGCTCAACACTTTACTCGACTCCAAATTTGGGACAGATTTGTACACTTGTTTTGTAAAACCGTTTGGACCACTTTAAAATTACTAACTCGACCAACCGTCTTTTGAAATCACTACTAGACTCATCAAAATCAGTTTGTAAACTTTGAAAATCAGTAGTATCAACTATCTAACCAAGCCTAAAGTCCCCGAGAGTCGACCCAAAATCAGTCACAATTTCGGATTGTGCCGACTTGCGTCTCTCGGTACACAAAAATTAAAACTAGCATAACGTTTGACTCGTAATGACTTAGAAACTATATCTTATACCAAAACGACCGTCTCGGAAAATTCTACAACAATATCTAATAATCTTAGCCTTTCACAGACCTTAAACCCACGAAACAGTCTGTTTAAAGCTGCTGTCCCAAATTAGCCTTTTAGAAAACAAGTCAAATCCATTTTTTAACCAAAACCACTCATTCCCATACCTCTAGGATCACTATACCATCATTCCTATCAACCAAAATCTCCTAAAAACACTTGTATGAAAAATCTAACAAAAATAAAAGATTAAAACAAGAGTTTTTATGATCAAAATAACATAATCTTACCAAAAATGACACATGCATGATGATTAAAACATCATACAACCATGAAATCATAAGTTTATAAAAACTTGATGCATGTGGGTGATTTTGGTATCAATAGAATCACCATAAAAATCTAAGATGTGGTCTTTAAATTGTTTTGATTAAATCATGGTGAAATGAGGGTGTTTTGTGGTGGTGGAGTGGCGGCAAAATGGAAGGAGGAGGAGGGTGTGGTGTTTTTTTTATAAAAGTGATTTGTATGTGTAAGTTGGTGGAAGTAAAATGCATTTTATATGGTGGTTTAAGTGGAGGGACCATTGTTGCCAAGTTTGAAACTTCTGGACTTAAAAACAGTTAATAGTTTTAAAGGGTAGAAAATGGTTATTGGTAAATATTGAAAATATTTACGGTGCTCGAGTTTCGTAAAAATATTTTTCAAAAGTTACAATGCATCGTAAAAATGATTATGCGATTTCCCGACACGACTTAATACATATTTAAAACGAAATCGTCGAAAGTATTAATTATCGAAACAATTGATAAATAAACGTAATATTTTGGTCATCCATCGGTATCGCGATCACTAGGAATTCTCGTTGTACATTGTTTTTGAATAAACTCGTTGTAAAACGCACGCAAGTGATTTTAAATCAAAAACTTTGATTTAAATTAAATATGGAAAAATAAAATAAACATTTTTATAATTCCATACAAAGTATTTCCAATGATCAAAAAATACTTAAAAGTATAATTTATTAAAATTTATCATGATCTCAGGATTTACATATAAAAATACAAGAAAATGAAATACGTTGGAAAATTCAGAAACACGAATAAAATAATAAAATAATGATGGGAAAGTACGAGTTCTCACAGTCTTCCCCCCTAAAGGAACTCTGGTCCTCAGAGTTCTCCCAAAAATAGTAGAAGACGCAACAAGAGGAGGTACAAAGTGTAGAACAAAATTCATTGCTTCCCAGCTAATTTTCCGCACCACGACGAATCTTAACGGTTAGAATTCGCTATGCTTCAGTTTCTTAGCTCCTTTTCGTATAACTTTTCAGTCTTGGATTAGAATAACGATCTTTCAATATGGAGATACATCAAGAGATAGAGTTATTGGAAATACGTGCGATAAACTATCGAGAATGAACACAAGAATCGCTTAAACAGGCAAAGTACGATAAAATGAACCAAGATTGTAAATAAACAAGGGGTCGCAAATCGTGCAACTGTAAAACGTGACAATCTTAAAACGTAATAATCCAGTTACAAAAGAACTAGAAGGGAAAAATGAATAACATATGATCATTCAAAATATAGGCTGTCAAAATCAGTTGTCTAGTATTTTAGTATTACTTTAAAACTTAGTTTTAAATATTTTCTTTATTAAAAGAAAATTTTACTAGGTGTAGTGATTAAAAATCAAACTCTATATAAAATGAGTGGGGAAACAGTTGTTAAATCTTTTTCTTGATCAGAATTTTCAAAGCAGAAGTAGAACAGTTCAAAATAGTTATCCTGATCGGCTTAAGAACTTTTAGGTGACTACATGAAATTATCGTTAAAACTCATGTTTTTATCGTTACCATTAGAGAAAATCAGATTTTCCAGGTTATTTAGAATCATTGTTAGAAATTATAAGTTAATTTAATAATTTCATTATATTGACAGTAAAGTACAACATAATCAAATACTTTAAAAGATACAACTTGATATCCTTTTTAAATACTAGTTATAAATTTACCAAAGAGAATATATATATCTGGTAGTTAACTTTAAACAGTTATTTTGGTAATTTAAACATTTGATAAAATGTATAACACGTTCTTAAAAATTAATAATAATTTTTAGAAATTCAAGAAAGTGTTTAAGATATCAAACGATAAACACGTAACAGTTTCTGGTTTTCAGAAAGAGACAAAATAGCAAACGATTATGAAACGAATATCGATCAACAATTAGTTTACAAGCAATAGCACGAGGGAATAAAACGGAAGTCATATCAATTCTTAACAACGTGATAGAATAGATGCGTCGATGATAAAAATAAGAAACAAAGGATTATAGAAAGATTAATTCACGAGTGCGGTTGGCGTCACCAATAACGGCTTATTAAGTTCTCATTGGTCGATACACAATCGAAAGAGAAAAGCCACACAATAATTTTTTTTTCGAATTACAGAAAATCATTAAGAAGTTACTTGATAGTAATTCCAGTAAGATGAACAACATTCACAATGAGAGGCGAAATCAACACATGGTTCACACGAACGAATTTCAAGACGGTAAAGTCTAATACACATCACATGGAAAATACACGTAACCATCGTTCACGTCCACTCATAAATCAATAATCGCGTCCAGAGACGTATCGTAGTTCTACCAAGATAGATAAAGATGGTCGATCATAGAAGCATAACAACGTTGAAACTTCCAAGTCAGGTATCAATGGTAAGAAATTAGACAAGCAGTAACAAGAACGGTATCATGAAGGAAAATGAGGTAACAAGTATAACAAAGGTTTTTGAGTAAGGAAATAGGTGCTTGAGGCACGCACTTTGTTCAAGAAAAGATGAGGGTTCTTATGTGTAAGTCACGAATTGTTGTTACTCGCATAATATGTAAATGTTTTCTAAACTTTATTTTATCAAACCTTTTAAGGAACATAATTAAAAAGTTGATTGTTGGTCAAATATTTAAGGCGACTACTATTTGGCCTTGCATGGCTCCTTCTAAATTAGGCATAGGTGATCAGGCCATGCATAATTTAGGACTAGCAATGCGATGCTCAGCTTCGTCAAACTAGTATTACAGGTCATATTGTTTAAAATATGTATATAATGCCATTTGTAAAAACAGAAATCAAAATAGTTTATGAAACTATTCGCCAATAAGTTACTGGCTAGATATTTAATTCAACAATTGAAATGTTACAAGATTCTTTACAAGACCCAAGGTAGAACAATTTGTGAGAATACATTGTAAAATTAATATAAATTAATTTTATAAGATAGCATTCAATTATTTAAGAAAGCCCAAATGAAACCTTTTGTAAAATGATTTACAAACAATATCTGTTTGAGTTATATGGTAACATGACAATAGTTTATAAAATAGCGAGTGGGTTACAAGAGGGAAATAAGGAGTAGTCCAAGACAGTCAACGAAATGGTTACAAGGTGATAGGGTTCCAAGAGGTTTAGCAGGAATCGTCAGGAGTCACGTGCCAAGATGATAACGAACGATAAAAATAAGAACTTCAACCTCGGTCCAAAAACAGTGGTACGATATAAACAAAGAAAAGGCGATGTAGAATGACGAATAAGTCATAAATAAAAGAAAGGATAAAGGAATCCGTATGTGTACACATCGTGATTAATTTGATAATAATATACTTTTAAGAAAGTAGGGTATCAGTTAACAAATAGTACAATCACTCCGAAAAGTTTCTATATTAGGAAGTTACAGAATTTCAAAAGTTCAAGATCTATGTATATGTATGACCGAACTCAAAGTTGCTATTTTATACTTGTTCAAACGCAATCATCGTTTTTAGTTTGCAAAATATCATCAGTTAAAGTTTTACGAGCTCAAACGAACTCAAAAACGCTTCAATCCATATTTTTAAAGTCTATCAGTTTTGACTTTTGGGTTTGACTAGACAAATTAACTCACTAAACGATATTCTAAGACTCAAAGTCTAATGCGTTTCGATGTAAAACAATGTTTTGAACAACTTTCTAGTTTTACCCGAGACTTGAAACGGAATAAAAATGGATGAAAATGCCCTTGCATTAAATCTGTCAACAAAATAATATTCTAGCATTATTCAGAAAATAACTTCTTAGATTTTACAATCTCAAATGAGCGTAACTTGCTCGATTTTAAAGTTTACTGGTCAAATTTTATGTCCTAAACGGACGTCTCAACAAGTAGAAATATATATTTTTATGTCTAAATTTATAAAAATATTTTCTCGACACTGTTAAACTTCCTGTAAAGTTTCTATACAAAGTATATTTTTCGACACAGCTTGAAATTAAATCCAAATTTAATAATGCCTCAGAATTAATGTACACACAAGACTTGTGGATTCCATAAAGACGAAAGAGAATAAACTGTATAATTAGTCATGTAAGGAAAACACAGTATAGAAATGGTTCAAGAATGCCAATGATAATCTGAGAGATCAAGAACGTCACATATCATCCGTGTCTTCGGCTGCAAGATGCAATGCAGGAAGGTCTCCTGGCGGCGTGATTTTTCCAAGATCACAAGACATACCGAGAAAGAAACAAAATATTAACAAGTCACACTCCTGAGGCGTGGAGGTTTAATGAAAAAGGGAGGATACAAGTAGGATCGTATTCCAAACAATTGTCACATAATAAATGACGATCATGTGTTCAAGGTACAACAGATGTTGTAAGTCGAAGTCGAAACGTAGAATGGTCAATGAAATAAGATGTAATCCATGTACAAGTGTCGTGTAAAACGGTGGCGTAAAGGTAAATCAAGATTATGAAAACCCACGATATTATTCAATACTGATTCAACGAATTCTTCGAGATGTGTGACTCACACGATGTCTTTTAGTTTTTTCCGGAGACAGCTTGAGCTACACCATGGTCTATAGACTAGACATTCAATTACGAATGGCCGGAAGGAAAATCTCTGTATCTAAATAGATATTTTAAAGGAAATAAACAAGGAGAGCAATACGTACGGTAGTAGAATGAAAATCAGAAGTTCATCGAAAACAACACTTCTTCAATCCCGAACAATGGTATCACGAGAGTATGCACAACATGTAACAGTGAGTCGAGAAAAACAGACGGTTCAAAACGAACGCGCATATGAAGTCAGTCGTATCCCGCATAAACAAGGTAGCAATAGTACTCAGAAAAATGAGCAATGAAAAGTCGGCAGCATACGCGCTCTGAATACAAGTACGTAACGTCATAACGATAAAAAATCATTGTAATAAGATCAAGTCACAAGAATAAGAATTCAAGAAATACAGTATAGGCGGATGTAATCACAGTAATATCGAATGATAATCCATGAAGCACAAGGCTTTGAAAAGACACAGTAATTATCGTCATCAGGGTAACGTAATATTTCAACATGTAATCTAGAGATGAAATACTATAACGATAACTAAACGTAAATAATAAGGATTAGAGAGTTACCCGCGCAGATATCGAACAACATTGGCAGATTCTGTGGTTGACACTTAAAACATGAAATATTTGAACTTTCGGTTATAGACTAAGTTTTTGAAAAATGACTCAGTTCCCTATAACCATCGCTCTGATACCAATCTGTAAGACCCCTAAAATCTGACATGGAACAATTAGGCAACGAGGGGGTAACACGTCATAGTACAAGAAACAATGAATTACAGTTTATAACAAGCTGACGAAATAAAAACATGTACATTACATCATAAAAGGTCAGAGTTTTTAAACATAGGTCCCAGAGTTTTAGAAGCGGAAAATTATATTATTTCGTCTCAATTTATAACATAAAGTTGCCCAAAAGATAGAGTAAACTCCTGACAGTTTTTACTAAAAACAGTCTTTTTAAAGCAACACAGAAATCTCCAAGTTGCGATAATATCCTGCGGGCTCCCATCCAAGCAAAGCTAAGTAATAATACCTGAGATTAAACATGTAACATCGTCAATACAAAGTTGAGTGATATTCATAGGTTTAGCTAGTAAACGTGTGGAACACAATAGAATTCGTAAAACACGTAATGGGGGGTTAACTATGTACATTGTACGTAGTCACGATGCATATTATTGCTGTTTAGTCTCATGAACCGAAGCTTAACTCAAATGTAAGTTCCTCTAGGGAGTATTAAGCCTAAATACTCAAGTATAAACGAATATTAGTGCGTCAAAGTAATCGGGACGAGGATTGTCAATCCCGATGGATCCACCCACAACATTCGCGCTTAGCGCAAAGCATACGGGACAATTAACGGTTCATGATAGGAGAGGAAACTCAAGGCTAACGTCTAAAAGCAATAATACCATTGAAATCATATGTAAAGCATACACGTTTTGGATAGCATACAAGTTATGGATAGCAATACAGTTTTTAATTTAGTTGTGTTCCACCATGTAAAATCTCACCCGTTGTTTAGAAACCATGTACAAGTAAAAAGGGGCTATGAACTCACCTTAGCCACGAGGTAAGTCAATCACGGTACTCAGCAACTAAGTAGAAACGGTAGTGGTAGACGATCACCGACGATATGGATGCCCGGGGAAACACGAAAACCGCAACCTATCATAATAAGGCGCGCGTTAAGACTCGAACTCGAATATCGATATGTACCAAATATATTATGACTCAAATGTTTTCAAAGTATACACGTTTCAAAACCATTGACACGAATCAAATGAATACATTTATCCAATGTTACACGTTAAAACACTTGAACACTTGAAAATGACCCGTTATACGACGCCAAGTCAACGCAAGTAAAACTATTATTTACCCTTATTCGGACCAGTAGCTAAGTCATTTATATAATGAATAAGCACTTGAGTAAGTCACCATGTCCGATGGTGAATACTCAAACTCACGCAACACAAACATTGAACTAAGTGTCCAAAATAAAAATCAGCAAGTACACCCCGAATGTACACACCGATCTACCCTATCTAGACTTGTCCGTTTTAGATGAAAATTGGTGTCAAGGTCACTTATAACCTGTATAAGACCTCACCAAAATTTGAGCCAAAGTTCACACTTTAAAATCCATCAGCTCGACACTTTACTCGACTCCAAATTTGGGACAGATTTGTACACTTGTTTTGTAAAACCGTTTGGACCACTTTAAAAGTACTAACTCGACTAACCGTCTTTTGAAATCACTACTAGACTCATCAAACTCAGTTTGTAAACTTTGAAAATCAGTAGTATCAACTATCTAACCAAGCCTAAAGTCCCCGAGAGTCGACCCAAAATCAGTCACAATTTCGGATTGTGCCGACTTGCGTCTCCCGGTACACCAAAATTAAAACTAGCATAACTTTTGACTCGTAATGAATTAGAAGCTCTACCTTATACCAAAACGACCGTCTCGGAAAAATCTACAACAATATCTAATAACCTTAGCCTTTCATAGTCCTTAAACCCACAAAACAATCTGTTTAAAGCTGCTGTCCCAAATTAGCCTTTTAGAAAACAAGTCAAATCCATTTTTTAACCAAAACCACTCATTCCATACCTCTAAGATCACTATACCATCATTACTATCAACCAAACACTCTTAAAAAAACTTGTATGAAAAATGTAACAAAAATCAAAGATTAAAAACAAGACCTTTTTATGATCAAAACAACATAATCTTACAAAAAATGACACATGCATGATGATTAAAACATCATACAACCATGAAATCATAAGTTTATAAAAATTTGATGCATGTGGCTGATTTTGGTATCAATAGAATCACCATAAAAATCTAAGATGTAGTCTTTAAATTGTTTTGATTAAATCATGGTGGATGATGGTGAAATGAGGGTGTTTTGTGGTGATGGAGTGGCGGCAAAATGGAAGGAGGAGGAGGGTGTGGTGTTTTTTATAAAAGTGATTTGTATGTGTAAGTTGGTGGAAGTAAAATGCATTTTATATGGTGGTTTAAGTTGAGGGACCATTGTTGCCAAGTTTGAAACTTGTGGACTTAAAAACAATTAATAGTTTTAAAGGGTAGAAAATGGTTATTGGTAAATACTAAAAATATTTACGGGGCTCGAGTTTCATAAAAATATTTTTCAAAAGTTACAATGCATCGTAAAAATGATTATACGATTTCCCGACACGAATTAATACGTATTTAAAACGAAATCGTCGAAAGTATTAATTATCGAAATAATCGATAAATAAACGTAATATTTTGGGCATCCATCGGTATCACGATCACTAGGAATTCTCGTTGTACATTGTTTTTAAATAAACTCGTTGTAAAACGCACGCGGGTGATTTTAAATCAAAAACTTTGATTTAAATTAAATATGGAAAAATAAAGTAAACATTTTTATAATTCCATACAAAGTATTTTCAATGATCAAAAAATACTTAAAAGTATAATTTAAAAAATTTATCATGATCTCAGGGTTTACATATAAAAATACAAGAAAATGAAATACGTTGGAAAATTCAAAAACACGAATAAAATAATAAAATAATGATGGGAAAGTACGGGTTCTCACAGAAGGGAACATGCTTGCATGGTGGAAGGCACTGAAGCTGTCGAATGGAAGCGACGACTGAGTGATTGGATTGACTTGGGCATAGTTTAAGGAACTGGTTATGGGGCAGTTCTTCCCAAAAGCTGAGAAGGATAAGTTCAAGAGGGAGTATCATGGGATCAGGCAGAGAGCTGGGGAAAACAACAATGAGTTCATGTAGAGGTTTCTTCGACTGGCTGGATTCCTTGGCGCAGCAGCCGGGACTGCAGAGGAGCAGGCGTATCACTTTAGTTGGGCTCTTCGCACATCTATCGCCAATAACTTGGTGTTTGCTACATTTAATACGGTGGCACAAGTAGCAGATGCAGCCATCTAGTTGGAGCTGTTGCAAGAGAGGGATGAGTTTAGAGAGGTAGAGAGACCTGACAAGAGGTACATTTCGTCATCAACTGTGATCATTTCATTTCTTTCAATAGTATCCAAATATATATCTTTCTCTATACAACTGCATCTTTCAGGCAGAAGACTAGGGACTGGTCCCAACCGTAACTCAGCAGCAGAGTCAGCACAAGAGTAACGGTCAGACCCAAGACCGTTCTGCTTCGGATAGGGGTGACGGTAATGATAATTACCGTAACAACGCCAATAAATCCAACAACAGTAGGTCCCTAACTACTTATTTCCTATGTTATATACTTTATGATTCATAATTCTGACACTTCAACATCTACTACCATGAATAATGGCAACGGAAGGAGCAGGACCGCAGAGGTTCACAACCTAACCATGCAGCTACATCTGGTATTACGTCTTATGATTTTCTACATTGTCCTATTTGTACCCATTAATCATGTCTCACATATACTTTTCTAAACAGGCTCCCAGCCAGCTAGGGAACATGTTGGAGGGTATACTAACCCTCTTTGCACTACGTGCAACCGCAAGCACCCAGGGTCGTGTCTCCATGATAGCGATGCTTGCTTCAAGTGTGGCCAGCCAGGCCATCGCATGAAGGATTGCCGTAAGGGTGAGATCGAGGGCACTTCTGGACATGCCTACTCCAAGCCACCTCCTACTGTTGGACGGGTGTGCAGGATCTCGCGTGATCAGGCCAACATGTCAACATGTACCATCACTAGAATCTTGTATATGTATGGTCAAGCTGCATGCGTATTATTTGACACGGGTGCTACTCATTCGGTCATATCTACTGTTTATGCCAAGAGTGTTAGGATATCCCCTATGCCACTAGAAAATGTCTTAAACATTTCCACGCCCTTAAGAGACTCTGTACGCATCACACATGGGTACAGAGATCTTCCCCTTGAGTTTGACGACAAAATTTGTCAAGTTGACGTACTTCCATTGGACATGTGCAATTTCGACATGATATTAGGCATGGACTGGCTATCCAAACACCACACCACCATAGACTGCCATCTATATCAGGTCATTTTCGGTGATGTAAACGCACCAGAGTACATTCACAACGGTTTTATACCCGGAAGGTCTGTACAAATAATTTCAACCTTACAAGCACGTGCATTACTGTCACATGGTTACGAGGGATACTTAGCTACTATTCATGATATGGAGGCTGAATCTCCATCCATCCAGAATCAGCCAATCGTGTCAGAATTTCCAGACGTGTTTCCTGAAGAACTTCCAGGAATACCACCTGCTCGTGAGGTAGAGTTTAATATTGAGCTCATCCCAGAATCTAAGCCTATTTCCAAGGATCCTTACCGCATGGCTCCCATAGAGCTTAAGGAGTTAAAGGAACAACTACAGGAACTTTTGGAACGAGGTTTCATCCGCCCTAGTGCATCTCCATGGGTTGCACCGGTTTTATTCGTAAAGAAGAAGGACGACAAAATGCGTCTCTGCATTGATTATCGTGAGCTTAATAATATCACCATCAGGAATCGATATCCTTTGCCACGCATTAATGATTTGTTTGACCAACTCCAAGGGGCCAAACATTTCTCCAAGATTGATCTGAGGTCGGGCTATCATCAGTTACGGGTGAAAGAGCAGGACATCGCTAAGACTGCTTTCCGTACACATTATGGGCACTACGAATTTGTAGTCATGTCATTTGGCCTTCCCAATGCTCCAGCAGTTTTCATGGATTTGACGAACCGTATCTTCCATGAGTTTCTAGAAAAGTTCGTCATTGTCTTCATTGACGATATTCTGATTTTCTCTAAGTCAAAGGAGGAACACGAAGACCATCTTCGTACAGTATTACAAATACTTCGCCAAAAGCAGCTGTATGCCAAGTTCTCCAAATGCAAATTCTGGTTGAGTAAAGTGGCGTTCCTAGGCCACATAGTATCCATAGAGGGAATAACCATGGATCCTGCGAAGGCTGAGGCTATTACCAAGTGGCCAAGACCGACATCAGCAAATGAAGTTCACAGCTTTCTAGGCTTAGCTCGTTACTACCGTAGGTTCGTAGAGAACTTTTCCCGCTTAGCACTGCCATTGACCAAACTGATGCGGAAAGGGGAGAAATTCGTCTGGACTGAAGAAAGAGAGAAGATATTTGAAGACCTAAAGTAGAGGCTGGTATCTGCACCGATTCTTACTCTCCCATCTGGTACAGGTGGATTTCAGATCTATAGTGATGCTTCAGGGAAGGGACTTGGCTGTGTTCTCATGCAACATGGGAAAGTGATTGCTTACACATCACGACAGCTTAAGCCTTATGAGGAGAACTACCCTACACGTGACTTGGAACTTGCAGTAGTCGTGTTTGTACTGAAGATATGGAGGCACTACTTGTATGGCGAATCATGTAATATCTTCACATATCACAAGAGCCTGAAATACATCTTCACTCAGCGTGAACTGAACATGAGGCAGAGAAGGTGGTTCGAGCTGTTGAAGGATTATGACATTAATATGCAGTATCATCCCGGCAAGGCGAATGTAGTGGCAGATGCTCTTAGTAGGAAGTCGGGTATGATCAATGACATTAAGACAAAGGAAGAGATTATACGAGACTTGGAGCGACTGGATATTGAGATCATGGTACGTGGACAACATGGCTACTGGGCTAATCTTAGAGTGGAACCTGAATTACTCTCTAGGATCAAGCAAGCTCAGAAGGATGATGGTGAAATCTGGGAAATTATTCAAAACTTAGAGCAGCAGATGGGGTTTTGGTTAGATGACGACGATATCTTATGGCATGGCACTAGACTTTGTGTTCCTGATGATCTTACACTCAGGGAAGCGTTATTGGCTAAAGCTCATAGCTCCCCATTCTCCATTCATCCTGGTTCAACCAAGATGTACCACGACATCAAGCAATATTTCTGGTGGAGTGGTATGAAACAGGATGTTGTTACATATGTCTCCAAATGTCTTACCTGCCAGCAGGTCAAGATCGAGCATCAACGATCTAGTGGTCTACTACAACCATTAGACATTCCAGAGTGGAAGTGGGACAAGATCACCATGGATTTTTTCACCAGAATTCCGCAGACTGATAGTTGATTTTTTTTACGTCTTTTAGGAAAAAGAGCGTAATTAGGGTAACTACACAAGTGATTTAGGAAAACCACGAGTTATGACCCAAAGTGGGGATCGTTCTCAAGGAGGCTAGTGTGTTGTGTAGAGAGATGATTAACTATGTGATTATATGAATATGATGAAAGAAAATAGAAATGAGATACGAAGAGAATGACGGTTACGATGACGAATTACACTAAGACGAAAAGGTCGTACACGTAAAACCGTAAAAAGTACCAAATTTAAAAATTTACCCTAAAAGTTCCTAGAAAATTTCAATAAATCCTAAATAATGTAATTAGAATTTACAAAAAATCAAAAATCACAAAAACCTTTTATTTAATTAAATAATGATTTTTAATGCTAATTAAAGCCCTAAAAATCAATTTAATTAACAAAAAGCCCAAAATGAGATTTTTTCAATTGTAAACCTCTAAAATGACCTAACTTAATTAAAAACTATTTTTGAAAATTTTAAAATTAATAAAAACTATTTAAAAACAATTAAAAACTATTAAAACTTAAAATAATTATAAAAACTAATCTAAGGACAATAAAAATATTCTAAAAGTTGTAAAATTCCTAACTTAATGTATTTAACCAAAAAAAATATAAAAACTTGAAAAATCTAAATTTTAATTTTTAATAATAAAATAATATTAAAAATCCAAAATTTATAAAAAACTATAAAAACTTGCAGAACCAGCTTAATTTAACCTAAATAAACAGAAATTGAAGTTGAAATTACAAAAATACCCCTAATGGGCCTCCAAATGGGCCAAAAGTCCAAACAGTCACTTTAATGGGCTTATTAAGGCCCAATAAGAAAAATGTTGTCCAATTAAGCCTAAAAACTCCTATCTGACTCAAATTTGATTCTGAACACAATTTTTCAGAGGCCCAAAAGGTGAAAATGTGAAATAAGCTGACTTATATCAAACAGCTTATTCTTAATGGGCTTTTTGGCCCATTAAGCTATAAGCTGGTGCCATAAGCTCAAATTTGACACACAAGCTTCTTTTGAGTTTCTTAAGACTTTTGTAAAATGAAATTTGAAAAAAGTCCAAGGAATAAGCCTGAAAATGCAATAAGCAATCTACAGAAAACGACAAAATAGTCGTTTTTGAGTTCTAGGCTATCCCAAGAGCTGATTCAAGTTTCAAAAGCTTTTAAATGACTTAACTAAGCTTAATCAACAAAAAGTTTTCAAATAAGTTCACTCAATAAGCTGAAATAAACAAATAAGCACTTATGAAAAAGTCAAATGAGTTGGTTTTCTAGCAAAAAGTCAAAGTCAAAGTCTAATAAGCTCCAGTTCAAACAAATGGGTCAAATGAGGAAGATTGATCACAAAAAATAAGTTGTTGCAGGTCTTGATAAGCCAATATGGATTATTAATAAGCTGAATGCAAATTAACACTAGCAGGGGCTAGTTTTGGTGTCTGAGCAGTGGGAAAAGTTTCCACTGCTTGACTTGTTTGACTTTTTGTCTTTAGTGACTTTTTTGGAGATTCAAGTTTCACAAAGGCACCCAAATGATCAGTGGATCATAAGGAGTCAATAACAATCAAGAAATCACAATCACTAACAGCCAATTAGTATAGTTTAATCAAAACATCACCAGATATGCACCAGACATGAACAAGTAAGCAGTTATGGTTCAATAGGCACTTATAACACAATTCAGCCAGCCAAACTTAACCAAATGCATACACAAGCAATAATAAACTTAAATAAGCAAGTCTAAACAGGTTTCATGCACTGATTCAAAGTATAGGTCAAGATTCAAGCACTTAAAGTTACTGATGAACTATGAACATACAGTTATGAACACTTGCTGATGCAATTGACCACCAAGCCAAATTCAAACCTCCAAATCTTGTTAAAGGGTTATAAGAACTATGTTTAAACACTATTTAGCCCTACGCATGCATACACTCTAGGTGATCCCAAAGTCTTAAGTAAAAAACAGTCAAAACTAGCAATATATAGCACAATCTTTGATTTTGTGTTTCAATGTTGAAAACTTGCTGCAAATAGCACTCAAACAAGTTAATAACAGATACAACGCACAAAATACACTTTACACAAACACAATAACCACTTATGATCTATAACAGGTAATCCCAAACACCCCTTTAAATTTTCAAATCCAAAATTTTCAAATCAAAAGGGTTATCCAAGACCACCCAAGCCCAAATAAGTACAATAACAGATATATTAAGCAGATTAGAGCAAGGCTAGACCATAAAATCAGCAAGAACACAAGTCATACACAAAATCACCAAAAATCCAAAGTTTTAACAGATTTTGGGTAAGATGATGTGTACCTCATGGATGTACATCCACACCCACGGATTTTGAGCTTATGTACTATCAAGAACAAGTACAAGCTTCCACAAACAACCCTACTAAGAATCAACAAGGTTAAGAGCACAAATATCAAAACAGAAAGATGAAAAATTCTTGATTAATGCAACCTTAGTTCCTCACACTTGATTATCCCCAAGTTATAGGCTTCACCACACCTTGATAACTTAATATCAGGATGCTATGATCAGCTTTATAGCCCAAGAATTACAAGGTTTGAACTAGACTTAGCAAAATATCAAGAAAAGTGGAAAATGTGCAAACTTTTGCACACTCCTTTTGAAAACAGGTTTAGGATTCAAGAACTAGTAAACATCAACAATAATAAACAGATTATAAAAGTGGAACTGTAACACCCCATTTTGATAATGGAAATGTCACATGCAATTATGGCGTGTCATCAAAGCATACAAGTAAAAATGTCTAAACATTACTTGACCATAAAAGGAAAATACCGGAATCAAACATTGGTAGTCCAAAAGTAAAGCTCATCACACACAAACATAGTATAGTAAAGGAAAGGACTAAACAATGTACATAGCAAATGTATCGTAAGAAAGGAAATGCATAAAGTAAAGAAGGCTAGATGGCTTCCAGTCCATATGCACATACTCTTAGTGTCTACGAGCGTCCCTGAGTACCTGTCGTTTTGGGAACATAGAAAAGGAAAACGGCTGAGCAAATACGCTCAGTGCACGGATGTACAATAAAGCATGAATAGGATAAGCATATAACATATAACATCGGAAGAAAACTAAGTCCCGAGTAACCTGGTTTAGTCTTGATAAAACTAGTTTAATAGTTTGAAAGTCTTATGTTTATCTTATAAAAACTGTTTGTCATATTTTACCATTAGCCAATATAGGTCATGAAAATCCACCGTGCATGAATACTTGGAGGGGTGACCTTATCATGCAAATTAGAGGGGCTGCCTCTAATTTAATATACTGGTTTTTGGGTAGGAGGGATCAGCTCCTTGTGAAGGATGCAAGGCACACACCACATTCACCATGAAATCCTGAATAAAAACATGTAACTAGGATGCGCCCATACGCCCCACATGATAAATATAATATAAATGGCCAAAAGCTGAAGGGACGCCACGAGCAATCACTCCGCCGTGGTGAAGTCATAACATTAGTGCCTCTAATGTTATGGTTATGGTACCTCCATAACTAGGTGAAACTGGTCATGCATGTATATGGCTATAGGTAATCTTAATTAAACATAAGCAATCAAACACGTAACTTATACTACGGGAAAACAGTTGGCTGCATACGGGGAATCCTAATAAGGAAAGAATGTCCATACTGAAAGGACGGGAATCCGTACCTTATGTCCAGTGAACGAAGAAGATGAACTGAGAGAAATCCTACTTCCGAATCACTAGTGCTACATAAATACATACATGAATAAGTATCTGCTTACTAAATACGTAGCTGGTTTTATGTCATGTCTTAGCTTATTTTATGTGTTCTTACCATGTTTACTGTTTTAAAGCCTTAAACTGTGTTTATCTTATATTCTGTTTAATCTGATTAAGTATTTCTGGTATTTCATGTATTATTATACTTACTGTGTAATAAAAAGTAACTTTCCAAAAATAGCAGGTTTCCTAAAATAGAAAGTTTCCAAAAATAGAAAGTTTCCAAAAATAGAAAGTTTCCAAAAATAGAAAGTTACCAAAAATAGAAAGTTTCCAAAAAAAGAAAGTTTCCAAAAATAGAAAGTTTCCAAAAATAGAAAGTTTCCAAAAATAGAAAGTTTCCAAAATAGATTTACTGCTTAAAATAGATAAGTTTCTAAAAATAGAAAGTTTCCATAAATAGATCAACTGCCTTAATTAAATAAGTTTCCATAAATAGATTAGCTGCCTGAAATAAATAAGTTTCTAAAAATAGAAGGTTTCCATAATTAGAAATAAGATGGTTAAATAAGCTAAGGGTATAAGCCTAAGTGTTTTCATGATTATTTTATAAGTCATATGATATAATGTATAGTTTAATAATTATTTCATGTAATTAAATTAAACTATAGGTTAAAATATTTAATTAAAGTATAACATGTTTTTAATTAAATATAGTTAAATACTTAGGTTAAAACATGTATTATGATATATTAATAATATAACCTAAGTCATGTTAATTAATTAATTATAGTCATGGTTTTTAAATAATTAATTAATTATAAGTCTAAAATATAAAATACTTAGGTTAGTTAATTTCATGATTATTAATAATTAAATAACCTAAGTCATGTTATTAAATTAATCATATCATTTTATTAATTTAATTTTTAACATAAGATCATAAAACATAAAAAAAACTAAACATACACCATGAACCATATCTAAACTAAAAACAATGAACCGGACATGAAATCGACACCGTACCCCGAACCAAATCGGGGTACCCCGTGTCTTGAGGCTGCCGTGGGACACACACCAACCAACCAAGACCATATGGTCTTGGTGGTGGTCGGTTGGCCTAACCGAAACCCCTTCGGGTTCGGTGCAGCCTGCGGCCAAAACAAACACCCCTTAAAAACATACTTTTGATTTTATTAAACCCCAAATCATGTTAGATCCATGTTTATTTATTAGGTTTTTGTAAAAACATAACATGTTCTTGATTTATAAAAAGATCAAATCAAAAGAAAAGGTTTAAAAAGGATTTACCGAATTCGTGGATCAAAAGGATGAAGAACAAACACGATCACCAACTAAATTTCCATGATCCAAGATCACAAACCACCTCCTTGTGGTGTTTGTAGGGTGGCGGCACAAAAAGAACAAGGGAAGAGGGTTTTAGGTTTTTTCTAAAATCTTCTGTAAAACTAAAAATGAGTAGTGAAAAATCCTTTTTCCCTTTTAGTAAAATTTGACAAATGGGCTTGGCCCATTGTCCTTGTAACCGCGGGTAGGGGGGCCCCACTTGGGGTACCCGTACCTTTTTCCGTGTCTCGATGTTTAGTTACACGTTCGTGATTATTTGTGTTCGCGTTTTAAGTGTTCTCGTTACGTAAATATCATGATCTAATATATTTAATTACGCTCGTAATAACTATATATACGTAATTAATAATAATTCGTGTTTTAATTACGTTCGTAATTTCATGATCGCATGCTCGTAATTAATTATCGTCAAATAATTATTACGTGATCGTGCGTAGTAAATACTTATCGTGTTCTAACACGTACGTAATACGTAAAATCCTAACACGTAATCGTAATCATGCTATATTAGGAAAGTTTTAATCTAGTATATACGATCTTAAGGGTACTATTCATGGTAAAAGCATGCGGGTTTTACAACTCTTCCCCCCTAAAAAGAATAATTCGTCCCCGAATTATAGATAAAGTAAACTGGAAAAGAAGAACATACCCGAATTCAAAATATGAAATGAGAGTAAGAAGCCCGGATAGACTCCTCTGTTTCCCAAGTGGCTTCCCGCTCGGTATGATCCCTCCATAGAATTTTGACGAATGGAATCGTCTTCTTTCTCATGACTCGTTCTTGTCTGTCAAGAACTCGTTCGGGTTCTTCTATAAAAGTGAGATCTTCACGTATCTGTTCTAGTGGATACTGAACCATGTGAAGGGGATGATACTGGTACCCTCTGAGTAAGGACACATGAAACACATTGTGCACATGCGAAAGCTGCGGAGGTAACGCCAATCGGTAAGATACTTCACCGACTCGTTCAATGATATCAAACGGTCCGATGAAACAAGGACTGAGCTTCCCTTTAATCCCGAAGCGTCTAACACCACGTGCCGGAGAAACCTTAAGGAAGACGTGATCTCCTACGTTAAAGTGTATATTCCTACGATTCTTATCGGCGTAACTCTTCTGACGTGACCGTGCCTCCTGAATTTTCTGCTTAGCTACTGCGATCTTCTCATTGGTCATCTCTATGATTTCCGGTCCTTCAAGTGTTCGCTCACCAACCTGATCCCAACAGATTGGGGCGCGACACTTTCTGCCATACAACATCTCAAATGGAGCACACTTGATACTTGCGGGCCAACTGTTGTTGTATGCAAATTCCACCAAACAGATGTAATCGTCCCAATCACCCGTCCATTCCAACGCACAAGACCTCAACATATCCTCCAATGTCTGAATGGTTCGCTCTGACTGTCCGTCTGTTTGAGGATGAAAAGCCGTGCTAAGATTAAGTTGTGTACCCCAAGCTTTCTGCAGACTTTTCCAAAAGCGCGAAGTGAATCGAGGATCTCTGTCTGAGACGATGCTGGATGGTGCACCATGGAGTCTCATGATCTCTCTTCTGTACGTATCTGCGAGTTTACTTACCGAATCTTCCTTGCGGATCGGTAAGAAATGAGCTGATTTGGTAAGTCGATCTACGATAACCCAAATTGCATCGTGCTTCCTCTTGGTAGGCGGAAGACCAGTAACAAAATCCATGGTGATTTTGTCCCACTTCCACTCTGGGATATCTAACGGTTGAAGGAGACTGCTAGATCGCTGATGCTCGATCTTAACCTGCTGGCAGGTATGACATTTGGAGACGTAAGTGGCCACATCCTGTTTCATACCACTCCACCAAAAGTACTGCTTGATGTCATGGTACATCTTAGTCGAACCAGGATGTATAGAGAATGGGGAGCTATGAGCTTCAGCTAACAAAGCTTCCCGGAGTTGTTGGTCATCAGGAACACAAAGTCTCGTGCCCTGCCATACGATACCATCTGCATCTACTCTGAATTCTGTCTGCTTCTCCAAATTCTGTACTATCGCCCAGATTTCTCCGTCATCCTTCTGAGCTTCCTTGATCTTAGATAGCAACTCGGGTTCTACTCTAAGATTAGCCCAGTAACCGTGCTGTCCACGTACCATGATATCGATGTCTAGTCGCTCCAAGTCTCTGATGATTTCCTCTTCGATTTTAATGTCGTTGATCATTCCGGACTTCCTGCTAAGAGCATCTGCTACTACATTTGCCTTTCCGGGATGATACTGTAGATTAATGTCATAATCTTTCAACAGCTCTAACCATCTCCTCTGCCTCATGTTCAATTCACGCTGAGTGAAGATATACTTCAAGCTCTTGTGGTCCGTGAAAATGTCACATGATTCTCCATATAAGTAGTGCCTCCATATCTTCAATGCAAACACAACTGCAGCAAGTTCCAGGTCGTGCGTGGGGTAATTTTCTTCATAAGGCTTAAGCTGCCGTGAAACGTACGCGATCACTTTCCCATGTTGCATGAGAACACAGCCAAGTCCCTTCCCTGATGCATCGATGTATATTTGAAATCCACCCGTACTAGATGGTAGAGTAAGAATAGGTGCAGATACTAGCTTCTGCTTCAGGTCTTCAAAGCTCTTCTCTCGATCTTCAGTCCAGACGAGTTTCTCCCCTTTCTGCACCAGTTTGGTCAATGGTAGTGCTAGGCGGGAAAAGTTCTCCACGAACCTACGGTAATAGCCAGCTAAGCCTAAGAAACTGCGGACTTCCGTCGCTAATGTCGGCCTTGGCCACTTAGTAATGGCCTCAACCTTCACTAGATCCATAGTGATTCCTTCTGCTGATACAATGTGACCTAAGAATGCCACCTTGTCTAACCAGAACTCACACTTGGAGAATTTAGCATACAACTGCTTCTGGCGAAGAATCTGTAGTACTGTACGAAGATGGTCTTCGTGTTCCTCCTTGGACTTTGAGAAAATCAGGATGTCATCGATGAAGACAATGACGAACTTGTCCAGAAATTCATGAAAGATTCTGTTCATCAAATCCATGAACACTGCTGGAGCATTTGTCAGTCCAAATGGCATAACTACAAACTCGTAGTGGCCATAACGGGTACGAAAGACAGTCTTAGAGATGTCCTGCTCCTTGACCCGTAGCTGATGATAGCCTGACCTAAGATCAATCTTGGAGAAGTGTTTGGCCCCTTGGAGTTGGTCAAACAGACCGTCAATGCGTGGTAGTGGATACCTATTCCGAATGGTAATCTTGTTGAGCTCGCGATAGTCTATACAAAGACGTATACTGCCGTCCTTCCTCTTAAGAAACAAGACTGGTGCGCCCCATGGAGATGCGCTTGGTCGAATGAAACCTCGTTCAAGAAGTTCTTGCAGTTGATCCTTCAGCTCTATAGGAGCCATGCGATAAGGAGCCTTGGAGATTGGTTCAGCTCCTGGAACCAACTCGATACTGAATTCCACTTCTCGTGCATGTGGTATGCCCGGAAGTTCTGCTGGAAAAACATCTTGGAATTCCGACACTATAGGTTGATCCTGAATTGATGGGGATTCAACATCCATGTCGTGAACCGTAGCTAGATAACCCTCGCAGCCATGTGACAGTAGTGCACGCGCTTGCAGGGTAGATATGACTTGTACAGACCGTCCGGGTATGAACCCATTATGAATGTACTCTGGTGCATTAACATCACCGAAGATAACTCGATATGAATGGCAGTCTATGGTAGCATGATGCTTGGATAGCCAATCCATGCCCAAAATCATGTCGAAGTCATTCATGTCCAGCGGAAGTACGTCGACAGGTCGAACCTTATCGTCAAACTCTAGGGGAAGACTCTTGTATACATGGGTGATTAATACAGAGTCCCTCAAAGGCGTGGAAATAGTAATCCTATTTTCTAGTGGCAAGTGAGGCATCCTAATGTTCTTAGCATAAGCAGTAGAAATAACCGAGTGAGTAGCACCCGTATCGAAAAGAACACATGCAGCTTGACCATACATATACAAGATTCCAGTGATGGTACCTGTAGACGTGTTGGCCTGGTCTCGAGATGTCGTGTAGACACGCCCGGCAGTAGGAGGCGGCTTGGTATCAGCATGTCCCGATGTACCCTCCATCTCGCCCTTAAGGCAATCCTTCATAATATGGCCAGGAAGACCACACTTGAAGCACACATCAGTATTACGGCGACATGGTCCTGGGTGCCTACGGTGGCAAGTAGAGCAAAGAGGATGAGTGTATCCTCCAGCAGGTGCTCTGGCTGGCTGAGAACCTGATAAAACTTTTTACATAAGACATGGTAATTGGGTACAAAGGACAAAGCGGATAATTGTAAGATTGAATACTAGTGATAGCTGGACGGCTAGGCTGCGAACCTCTCTAGTTCTGGTCCCTGCCGTTTCCATGGTTCCTGGTAGAAGTTTTGCTAAAGTGTCAGAATATGAGTTATAACATGAAAACATAAGAAATGCGTAAGTATTAGGACCTGCTGCTGTTGGAGTGCCCAACGTTGTTAGGGTAATTATCATTACCACCACGCCTATCCGTAGCAGAACGGTCGTTAGTCTGACCGTTTCCCTTGGGCTGATGAGGTTGCTGCTGAGTAGCCGGCTGAGACCGGTCCCCAGTTTTCTGCCTGGAAGATACATTTAAGAGATGAATAATTGACATATGGAAAGTATACGGATTGGTCACCGCTTGAATATGAATGTTTACCTCTTGTCGGGTCTTTCAGCTTCCCCGAACTCATCTCTCTCCTGCAGCATCTCTAGTTTTCATGCTGCATCGGCCACTTGTGCTACAGTGTTGAACGTAGCACACACCAGATTGTTTGCGACCGATGTGCGAAGAGCCCATCTAAAGTGATGTGCCTGCTCTTCAGGAGTACCTGCTGCCGCACCAAGGAAACCAGCTAAGCGAAGAAAGCGCTGCATAAACTCGTTGCTATTCTCCCCAACTCTCTGTCGGATCCCATGGTACTCTCTCTTGAGCTTGTCCTGCTCAGCCTTGGGAAAGAACTGCTCCATCACCCTGTCCTTGAACTGAGCCCAAGTCAAACCAGCAACCCACTCATCACCACTTCCAGACTGCATTAAGGCTAACCACCAGTTGAGTACATCGCCTTCGAACCGATAGCATGCCAACCTCGCCTTGTATGCGGGGTCACAACCCATAGCGTTGAAAATCTTCTCGATGTGTGCCAACCAGCTTTGAGCATCGCTGGGGCTATCTGTCTTCTCAAAAGCTCGAGGGCAGAGCTTGTTGAATCTCTCCAGCCATACTGCTAATGTCACAGGAGGAGGAGGAGGAGGTGCCTGATTATGCTGCTGATTGTTGGCAGCTTGAACTTCAGCCCTGATGTCATTCCTCAGTGGAGGAAGCAAAGCTTGCATGGCAGCCTGAATTGCAGCATTGAGCTGCTCCTGTTCGCGTGTGAGAACCATCTGACAGTATAACATAAAACATATGATTAAACAAATCAAAACATAAAAAATATATATATATATATACATGAAAAAAAATTTATACCAAAATTTCACGAGAATAATTTTATGCAAGAAAATTTTGTGTATGAATGCATGATGCAGTTTTATGAAAACTTTTGTATGCTCGAGAGTGAACGCCTCTGGTCAGTTCACCCAAAACAAAAGACATAGCGAGGGGACGCCTATGGGTCGGTCCCAAATCTAAAAGTTTCGATAAAACACATGCGACTAAATAGGGCCAGTCCTGTACCAACCATTACTTAGTCAAAAATCTGCGACAATGACATGTATATGTATGCTTAAAAATGATGAATGCATGAAAACAACTGTAAGTTCTAGGAAGACCGTAGTGACTACCCACTAATCACAGGTCATATTTGAGAGCCTACAGGTCGAAGCCTTGTCTCTGATACCATAATTGTAACACCCCATTTTGATAATGGAAATGTCACATGCAATTATGGTGTGTCATCAAAGCATACAAGGAAAAATGTCTAAACATTACTTGACCATAAAAGGAAAATACCGGAATCAAACATCGGTAGTCCAAAAGTAAAGCTCATCACACACAAACATTGTATAGTAAAGGAAAGGACTAAACAATGTCCATAGCAAATGTATCGTAAGAAAGGAAATGCATAAAGTAAAGAAGGCTAGATGGCTTCCAGTCTATATGCACGTACTCTTAGTGTCTACGAGCGTCCCTGAGTACCTTCCGTTTTGGGAACATAGAAAAGGAAAACGGCTGAGCAAATACGCTCAGTGCACGGATGTACAATAAAGCATGAATAGGATAAGCATATAACATATAACAGCGGAAGAAAACTAAGTCCCGAGTAACCTGGTTAAGTCTTGATAAAACTGGTTTAATAGTTTGAAAGTCTTATGTTTATCTTATAAAAACTGTTTGTCATATTTTACCATTAGCCAATATAGGTCATGAAAATCCACCGTGCATGAATACTTGGAGGGGTGACCTCATCATGCAAATTAGAGGGGCTGCCTCTAATTTAATATATTGGTTTTTGAGTAGGAGGGATCAGCTCCTTGTGAAGAATGCAAGGCACACACCACATTCACCATGAAATCCTGAATAAAAACATGTATCTAGGATGCACCCATATGCGCCACATGATAAATATAATATAAATAGCCAAAAGCTGAAGGGACGCCACGAGCAATCACTCCACCGTGGTGAAGTCATAACATCAGTGCCTCTAATGTTATGGTTATGGTACCTCCATAACTAGGTGAAACTGGTCATGCATGTATATGGCTATAGGTAATCTTAATTAAACATAAGCAATCAAACACGTAACTTATACTACGGGAAAACAGTTGGCTGCATACGGGGAATCCTAATAAGGAAAGAATGTCTATACTGAAAGGACGGGAATCCGTACCTTATGTCCAGTGAACGAAGAAGATGAACTGAGAGAAATCCTACTTCCGAATAACTAGTGCTACATAAATACATACATGAATAAGTATCTGCTTACTAAATACGTAGCTGGTTTTATGTCATGTCTTAGCTTATTTTATATGTTCTTACCATGTTTTACTGTTTTAAAGCCTTAAACTGTGTTTATCTTATATTCTGTTTAATCTGATTAAGTATTTCTGGTATTTCATGTATTATTATACTTACTGTGTAATAATAAGTAACTTTCCAAAAATAGCAAGTTTCCAAAAATAGAAAGTTTCCCAAAATAGAAAGTTTCCAAAAATAGAAAGTTTCCAAAAATAGAAAGTTTCAAAAAATAGAAAGTTTCCAAAAATAGAAAGTTTCTAAAAATATAAAGTTTCCAAAATAGATTTACTGCTTAAAATAGATAAGTTTCTAAAAATAGAAAGTTTCCATAAATTGATCAGTTGCCTTAATTAAATAAGTTTCCATAAATAGATTAGCTGCCTGAAATAAATAAGTTTCTAAAAATAGAAGGTTTCCATAATTAGAAATAAGTTGGTTAAATAAGCTAAGTATATAAGCCTAAGTGTTTTCATGATTATTTTCTAAGTCATATGGTATAATGTATAGTTTAATAATTATTTCATGTAATTAAATTAAACTATAGGTTAAAATATTTAATTAAAGTATAACATGTTTTTAATTAAATATAGTTAAATACTTAGGTTAAAACATGTATTATGATATATTAATAATATAACCTAAGTCATGTTAATTAATTAATTATAGTCATGGTTTTTAAATAATTAATTAATTATAAGTCTAAAATATAAAATACTTAGGTTAGTTAATTTCATGATTATTAATAATTAAATAACCTAAGTTATGTTATTAAATTAATCATATCATTTTATTAATTTAATTTTTAACATAAGATCATAAAACATAAAAAAAACTAAACATACACCATGAACCGGATCTAAACTAAAAACAATGAACCGGACATGAAATCGACACCGTACCCCGAACCAAATCGGGGTACCCCGTGTCTTGAGGCTGCCGTGGGACCCACACCAACCAACCAAGACCATATGGTCTTGGTGGTGGTCGGTTGGCCTAACCGAAACCCCTTCGGGTTCGGTGCAGCCTGCGGCCAAAACAAACACCCCTTAAAAACATACTTTTGATTTTATTAAACCCCAAATCATGTTAGATCCATGTTTATTTATTAGGTTTTTGTAAAAACATAACATGTTCTTGATTTATAAAAAGATCAAATCAAAAGAAAAGGTTTAAAAATGATTTACCGAATTCGTGGATCAAAAGGATGAAGAACAAACACGATCACCAACTAAATTTCCAAGATCCAAGATCACCAACCACCTCCTTGTGGTGTTTGTAGGGTGGCGGCACAAAAAGAACAAGGGAAGAGGGTTTTAGGTTTTTTCTAAAATCTTCTGTAAAACTAAAAATGAGTAGTGAAAAATCCTTTTTCCCTTTTAGTAAAATTTGACAAATGGGCTTGGCCCATTGTCCTTGTAGCCGCGGGTAGGGGGGCCCCACTTGGGGTACCCGTACCTTTTTCCGTGTCTCGATGTTAAGCTACACGTTCGTGATTATTTGTGTTCGCGTTTTAAGTGTTCTCGTTACGTAAATATCGTGATCTAATATATTTAATTACGCTCGTAATAAATATATATACGTAATTAATAATAATTCGTGTTTTAATTACGTTCGTAGTTTAATGATCGCATGCTCGTGATTAATTATCGTCAAATAATTATTACGTGATCGTGCGTAGTAAATACTTATCGTGTTCTAACACGTACGTAATACGTAAAATCCTAACACGTAATCGTAATCATGCTATATTAGGAAATTTTTAATCTAGTACGTACGATCTTAAGGGTACTATTCATGGTAAAAGCATGCGGGTTTTACAGGCACTTGAGCTTTCTTCACCAAATTCAAACACATTTCATTAATATGAATATATGATTTACAGATTTGTGAATAAGGAAAATTCAAGAGCAAAATACAAATGATGCACCCTAAGGCCTTTATATAGGCATACAAGTTAACTATGAAAGCTGAAAAATGTGTAACCTAGCTTATGAAGTTCCAGATTTTCCCTTTGAGTAGTTTGAACTTTGAAGATCATGTGACATTTTCTTGGCGTCTTGTTGTAGCTGGCATGTGAAAAGTTGATCAAAGGGTGTATATCAAGCTTAAAATCCAAGCTTTGTTGTGGGACGTTGGATGACTGTCCAAAATTTGGCAGTATGCACAAAGGTGAAAAGCAGGGAATCTTGTGTGGGTGTGGGGTGAAGTAGCATGTGTTTTTAAGGTTGGGTTATGATTAAGGGATGCTTAATTATTAATCTGGACATTCTTAGGGTTTAATTTCAACAGGATTAAGAAAACCCAAAATTGTTCTTGAGGTGAATAGTGGAGGTTTTGATCCGCATTAGGGGTGATTAAGTTTAAATGTTGTGTTAAGGCGCCAAGGTTAAATAAATATTTAACCAGGTTTAGTGGATGGGTGAGGTGGAGTAATGGTGAACTCTGATTGGTTGTGGGGTGTTAGTGGGGCACGTGTCGAGCCCTCATAGGTCTAGGTAACAATTGTTGTCTGCCAAGATTAGCCCCTTAACTTCCTTTTTCCTTTCACTTTGTAAATAAACTCAATAAATCCGGATTCCTTTGTTAGCAAACTTTTCATTTTCACACTTTTGCCCCAAATACTTTTCCAAAGTATTTTCAGGGGTATTTCTTGCCATTTCTTGATTCTTGAAGGACTGATTTGGTATTTTCTTCAAGGATTATGGTCTTGACTTGTATGATTGACATTTTTGAGGACTAATAAGGACAAGTCTTCATTTCTGAGGGACCATTCTTGCCAAGTCTTTAAAGTCAAGGGTCCTTTTGGTAATTTTGATATTTTCAAAGGACCAAATTTGTAATTCTTGTAACTTGAAGTTCTTTATGGTATGTTTGACTTTGATAAGGACTAATATTGACATTATAGTTTTGTTGAGGGACTAAAATTGCCAATTCTTCAAAGTGGAGGGCCCTTTTTACAATTTTGACAAACTTTAGGGACCAATCTTGTAATTATGAAGATACAAGGGTATAAAGTGTCAATTCTTTAATATTGGAGGACCCTTCTTCATAAATCTTCAAATCTTCAAGGGTTTTCTTTGGAAAATTTTTCATTAGGGCTTGGTTCAATGTGCGGCTTCGTTTCCCGTGTTCGTTTTTGTATGATTCTTGTGATCTTTTGTCATTTTCTCATTGTCCGTACCTAAAATACACAAGCAACAAATACAAGCATATATTTGGGTATTTTCATGATATTTTATGCATTTAAAGCCCTTTTTGGACGATGAGACTATGTATAAAAGCAGTCTCATCACTCCCCCATACTAAACCATTGCCGTGACCTCACGTAATGCTAGAATAAAGTATCGTAGCACCTCCAAAATTTATTTTTATTCACTTTATTGAACGATAAACTAGCTACACTACCACTATTGCTACTACTTACGTTTTAGACATAATGTATGATTTTCATCGCAAAATGGGACGTTTAGGTTCATAGAATAAGAACACGTGAATGCTTCGTTAGAAATAATTTCATCGTCCTCGATTTTCACCCTAATTCCATGCCAAGCGTGCAACGAGATCATTGTCATTATAAGTTAGTAATGCTAACACTACTCATATGCCTTAATCACGTACTTATCCTCCCAATTTCCTAAGTTGTATCTCTTATATTTTATTATGTCTTGAATGTTTAACTATACATTGTTTGACTTATGCGATAATAGAGATTTAGGTCTAAAAATAGAGTCCTAACGGTGTAACCAAGACCATCAAATCAATAACCTCTCCTAATAGACAACGATGTCAAAAAATTAAGTCAACAAGAAGGATTGATAAACACGGTTTTATAACGGTTTTGAACATGAGACTTATTACCAAGAATTTTATACACCCCCTAACGGAAGGGCCTTATTATCTTTGGTTTACCTCCATCTTTTATTCAACTTCGCCATGAAGCTTTTATTATGACTTCGGTCTTGCCTTGCCTTTTATTATCCTCCTAATCGGTGGTTTTATCAGCCAAAGACGTATATCCTCACGCTAAGGCGAATTTTGGATCTTTAAAGCTTCAAAGATTAAGGCTTGATTCACTTTCAATTTTGCATATATTTTTCGGCCTTGTGAGCTTCAATTTGTTTGCTTGATTTAGGTGAGCACTTGAAATCTTATTATTGGGTGAAGCTTTTGATTATTGGGGTGCCAATATTTCAAAACCGTGACGCTGGCGATACCTTAATGTCTTCCCAATTTAATTACACGGAAGCTAATAGAAAAGACTAGAAACCCAACAATCAAGACTAAACCGCTAAGTCAATATTTATTAAGCAAAAAAAAATAATATTTACAAGCGAAGGGAGAATAAGAAAACAACGAGAACACATGAGTTTTTGAAAGAATACGAGTACTCTACGTTTAGCATAGTAACTTATAATTAACCCTATTATTTCTCGTCCTCATTTAAGAGACTTAGCCTAATGTAAAGTTAAGGAATCAAAGCTAAGTGCTCAACACGCACGGTCGAGTAAAAAATTACTCTTATTCTCGCCATCAGAAAACCTACATTCGTGTCTTCAAACACTTATAAAACATGAGAAATTTTTTAAAATTTGGCCATTTTTAGCCTTATTTTGCAACAAAACGGTAAACAAAAAGATAAACTTTGGAAAGCGTGAAGGTTTGGCAAGGCAAGTATCTACTCACCCCCCATACTAAAGTTAAACATTGTCCTCAATGTTTCGAGTCTAGGGGTGCAAAACACCCCCATACTAGAGACGTAGTCGAATGCCTAATCTAGCATGGAAAGGGTGTAACCGTTAAATTTAAAGCCGTTTATGAAGTGTCCTATAAACCTAAGGTTAGAACATCAAAGGATATATCATGGATATTCAGAAATTCTTCAAAGCAAACGATCGAGTGCTCCCATAAAACAAATACGAGAGGCTCCAATCGTGAAGATAATGATCATCTAAAAACCACAATTCACAAACAACCACGGAACAAAGGTTGGAAGGGCACAAATCCCCACACGTTACTACATTAGAAAGCGATAATATGTACATAGGATAAGCATGGGACTCCCCCACGAGGCACCTCGTTTTTTATTACCGAGTCAATGAGCTCGACTCGATCCCCTCAATACTAATTATCATTGGGAAAGGTGATTTGGTCGAGGTAGTTCAAGGATGGAACTTCCCCGCCAAAGTAGTGCTTCAACCTATGTCCATTCACCTTGAAATTGGGGCAATCATTTTAAGCTAGCTCGATGGTCCCATAAGGAAAAACTTGAGTTACGGTGAATGGACCGGACCAACGGGATTTCAACTTACCGGAAAAGATTTTCAAACGAGAATTAAAAAGCAAAACTTGATCCCCAATGTTAAAAACCCGGTTTTTAATTTTTGAATCATGCAACTTTTTAGTCTTTTCTTTATAAATCAATGAATTTTCATAAGCAATATCCCTCATATCATCCAGTTCATTTAATTGCATTTTCCGGTGTTTTCCCGTGGTCTCCATGTCATCATTACAATGCTTTAGGGCCCAATAAGCCTTGTGTTTGAGTTCAATTGGCAAGTGACAATTCTTCCCATACACTAGCTTATAAGGAGTGCACCCAATGGGCGTCTTATGAGCGGTCCTAAAAGCCTATAAAGTATCGTCCAACTTATCCGACCAAGATTGTCGGTTTTCCCCTACGGATCTCTCCAAGATCCTCTTTAACGCTCGGTTTGAAACCTCGACTTGCCCACTCGTTTGTGGGTGATAAGTCGTAGAAAGCCAATGTGTAACCCCATATTTCCTTAGGACCCTTTCGAATTGGTCGTTACAAAAATGGGTTCCACGATCGCTTATGATCGCACGAGGGGTTCCAAACCGAGAAAACAAGCTTTTCAAAAACTTGACTACCACACGAGCATCATTGGTGGGCAAAGCCTTAGCTTCCACCCACTTAGATAGGTAGTCAACCGCGACAAGAATGTACTTATTACCACGAGATGATGGGAACGACCCCATGAAGTCGATGCCCCAAACGTCAAAGATCTCACACACTTGGATGATATTTTATGGCATTTCATCTTTTTGTGAGGCTTTTCCTTGCCGTTGGCATGAGTCACACGACTTTACAAGCTCATGTGCATCTCGGTAAATAGTAGGCCAAAAGAAACCGACATCAAAGACATTCTTAGCAGTGAGATTAGCACCGTGGTGACCACCCGTGGGTCCCTCGTGACAAGCTCTAAGGATGTTAGAAGCTTCGGTACCAAAGACACAACGTCGAATAATTTGATTCGCACAAGTTCGAAACAAGTAAGGGTAGTTCCAAAAGTATAACTTGACGTCACGAAAGAATTTTCGTTTTTCTTGAGTCGTCATACCCTTAATGATTAAGTTGCCCGCATGGTAATTTGCGATGTCCGCAAACCATGGGGCAGAGAATCAAGCTTAGAATTCACTACACCAAGTGTCTCGAGCGGAAATGTTTCGGTGATTTCCTTGGGCTCGTAAACACTTTGGTGAGGATCTTCCAAACGAGAGAGTTGATCGGCCGCTAGATTCTCGGCTCCTTTTTTGTCAACAATTTTGTGATCAAATTATTGAAGGAGGAGAATCCAACGAAGTAATCTTGGCTTAGCATCTTGTTTAGCCATAAGACACTTGATAGCCGAATGATCCGTATGCGCTATGCATTTCGTCAAGACGAGATAAGGTCGAAATTTCTCAAATGCATACACCACCGCAAGGAACTCCTTCTCCGTTGTAGTGTATTTTAGTTGAGCCTCGGTCATCCTCTTGCTAGCATAGTGAATAGGCAATAAGTGCTTTTCATGACGTTGCCCCAATACAGCCCCAATAGCGTAGTCACTAGCATCACACATGAGCTCAAAGGGAGGTTCCAATTGGGAGCAACAAGAATGGGAGCTTCTGTAAGTTTCCTCTTAAGGATTTCAAAGGCTCGTACATAATCTTCGTCAAAGACAAAACGTGCCTCTTTATCAAGGAGATGTGTAATAGGTCGAGAGATCTTTGAAAAATCCTTGATGAATCGATGATAAAAGCCCACGTGGCCTAGGAAACTCCTAACTCCCTTAATGGTTTTGGGATGAGGTAATTTGGCGATGATGTCTACCTTAGCTTGATCTACCTCAATCCCCGCTTTCGAAACCTTGTGCCCTAAGACAATTCCACTTTTAACCATAAAATGACATTTTCCCAATTGAGCACAAGGTTGGTTTCCTCACAACGCTTTAACATTCTCTCAAGATTCGACAAACACGAAGTGAACGAACAACCAAACACGGAAAAGTCATCCATGAAGACTTCCATCGTCTTCTCGATCATATCATGAAAAATAGCCATCATTCACCTTTGAAAGGTTCCCGGTGCATTGCAAAGTCCGAATGGCATTCTACGACAGGCAAACGTTCCATATGGACATGTAAACGTAGTTTTTTCTTGATCACGAGGATCGATGGGGATTTGGAAGTAACCGGAAAAACCATCTAAAAAGCAATAGAAATCGTTTCCCGCAAGACGCTCCAACATTTGGTCCATGAAGGGCAAGGGAAAATGGTCTTTACGAGTGGCTTCATTCAACTTACGATAGTTAATGCACACTCTCCATACGGTCACGAGTCTAGTGGGAAGTAACTCGTTGGCACCATTTGGCACAACGGTCATTCCTCCTTTCTTAGGGACACAATGAATAGGACTCACCCAAGGGCTATCGGAAATAGGGTAAATCATTCCCGTGTCAAAGAGTTTTAGGACTTCCTTTTTGATGACGTCGTGAATTTTGGGGTTTACCCTCCTATGACATTGGATTGCAGGCTTGTAATCCTCCTCCATTAAGATTTTGTGGGTACAAAATTTGGGATCGATCCCCTTAATGTCGGATAACTTCCATGCAATTGCCCCTTTGTGATCCTTTAGAACATCGACAAGTGTGGTTTTCTCATCATCCAAAAGTTCTTTCGCAATAATAACCGGCAACTTGTCGCCCTCCTCCAAAAAGACATATTCGAGATGAAGAAGTAAATCTTTCAACTCGAGGATAGGTGGTTCCTCAATTGAAGATTTGGGCTCGATACTCATAACCTCCTCGGGTGGAGGAAATGGGAAATCGTTAAGAAAATTCTTTGATAATTGAGAAGTCCTCATCATTGTCGAGGTCTTCATTACAAGTACGTGGAACATCGAATTCTTCCAACGTAAAACCACCACCTTCAAATGGAGTGAAGGTTGGTGTCGAGTTATCAAGGATGTGATCTAACATAGTGGGATTGCCACTATTTTCATCATCACCAAAACCTAGAACTTCTTGTGAAAATTCCTCGCAAAAAACGTCGATCATATCAACGAGGTTTATGGTTGCAACGGAATAAACATGAGAAATTTGAGAGTTTTGAGTTGCGTTTATAACAAGTTCCTCGTCGTTGAAACGTAAGGTGATCTTTCTAGCATGCACATCAATCAAAGCCACAGGCGTATCTAAAAACGAACGACCTAAAATGAGAGGAACTTGAGGATCCGTGGGAATATCGACAACGATAAAGTCTACCGGATAATAGAACTTTCCCACTTTCACAAAAACTTCTTCCGCCAATCCACATGCGGGAATCGTGGAATGGTCGGCCAACTCGATAGACATTAGTGAAGGATTAAGATTAGGAAGATTGAGCGACTTGAAGATTGCAAGTGGCATCAAGTTAATGCTAGCACCAAGATCGGCCAAGGCAAAGCATTCTTCCATATCTTGGATTTCACAAGGGATCAAGAATTTACCGGGATCACCGACTTTTTGAGGTATGCGATTAAGATAAACCGATGAACAACTAGACAATTGATGCAATTTCTCCTTTTTGTTCAACATACTCTTAAAGTTAGCGGCAAATCGAGGCATCATGACCAAAGCATCAGCGAAACTCACATTAAAGTGCAAATCACGAAACATTTTCATAAAAAGCTCAAATTGGTAATTGTCGCGCTCTTGACGTTTCTCCTTTCTAAGTCTCGATGGATAGGGAAAAGGTGGTGTGGGTTGAGGCATAGGCATATCCTTTGGAATCTCGGGTTCCAATGTTGGTAATGGGTCAACCGTAGGTGTGGCATGAGCGGTACTTCGTGGGATTTTGACATGCTCTTTTTCGACCACCACCTCAGGTTCTTACTCTATTGCATCCTTCGTAGGAGCAATTGGTTGAGGAGTCGGTTCCTTAAGTGTCTTACCACTACGTGTGGTAATCACTTTCATCTCATCCTTAGGGTTTGATATGGTGTTACTTGGAAGACTACTCGAAGACGGTTTTCACATAATTGCCTCAAACATAGATGGAATTTTGTCCTCAAACATGGATTGCCTCTTCTCGGCTTTAATCATTTCTTGCTTAATTTCATGTTGCCCTTGTTCCATTGTTTTTGGTTTTGTTGTAACCTAGTTAAATTTCCTTCCATTTTGTTTGTATGGATTTTAAGCTCATTTGCTAACTCATTTTTCAACTCTTTCTTCAAGTCGTTCTTAAACTCGGATCTTAGGCTAATGATTTCTCTTTGAATGTTGTCAAACCTAGCATCGTTCCCATTAGCGTATTCAACAAATTCATTTGAAAGATCTTTCAAAGTTTGCAAACTTTTGTAGTTGTTTTGAAAATCATTTTGATTTTTGTTTGAAACTTGATTATTAGCCCCTTGATTACCATAGTTTCCCTTGTTGTAATTGTTTTTGAAACCAACTTGATTGTTGCGATAGTTGTTGTTAGCATTTTGATTTGAACCAAAACCCGGTGGAGTCAATTGATTAGAGCGGGTAACTTGACCGTTTTGGTTGTAAGTTCCCGTGGCCGCGTAGGCACTCGAAGTGTTACCACCGTTGGTAATGCACTCGGAGAAATCATGACCTCCACCACAATACATACATGAAGCCTCAACCGCTTTAGCCGTAGCGGGAGCACTTGGTTCTCCAACTTTGAACTCAATTAGAAGACCTTTAAGCTTATCAAAGATTTTGTTTTCCAAGTTCGCCTCAATTTGGCAAGCATCGATGGTATTAGACAAAGAAGGTGAAGCCAAAGACGAAGGCTTACGAACACTCGATGTGTTACGAGGACTATACACCTTAGATCTATTCTCAATTATCACCAAAGCTTCCTCAACCGTTTTACACAAAAAATTACCACCCGCGACGGCATTAAGATAATCCCTTTCATGATCATTAAGTCCATTGTAAAACGTGTCAATTTGATGCAAGTCGGAAAAACCATGATGAGGACACTCATGTAACATTTCCTTAAACCTATTCCAAGCCGTTGAAAAACTCTCATTAAATTCTTGTGAAAATTTTGAAATCTCGTTTTTCAAATGCGTATTCTTAGAGGGCGGAAAAAATTGGTTCACAAACTTAGAAACGAGATCCTTCCACTTCAATATAGAATTGGGTGGCTCTTTCTTTAACCAAATTTTAGCGGGCCCCGCTAAGGAATACGGAAAAATCATCATCTTAATCGAGTCATTAGCAACATCCTTAAATTTGCAAGTGGCGGTAAGACGATTGAATTGGCGGATATGGTTGTGCGGGTTGCCCTTTTCATCACCACCGAATTTCTTGTTTTGGATCACCGACAACAAACCCGTTTTCACCTCAAAATTCTCCGCAAAGATAGCGGGAATTACAACAGCCTCTCCATAACCCTTGGTGGGTGCTTGAAGTAACTCCATCATAGTTCGATTCTCCATGGTTGGTTCCTCTCTTACAATGGGTTCGTCAATAGGAGACTCCTCACTAGAAAGATTAGGAGTAGATGTTAACTACTTTCGGTTTTTTCGTTTACGCGCACGTCTTGCTTGGTTGCGGGTTTGCATAAACGTCACATACAACGAGGGGATGAGCAAAGAAGATTCTTTTTGGTGTTTTTTATTTTTCCAATTTTTTTTGTGGTTTTTGATTGTTTTTACTTTTTTTTGGATTTTGTGATTGTATTAAGTAGACCAAAATCTAAAAATCTACTCCTTAATCAAATCTCTTGATTAAAGAAGCCTCAAGAAATGAAAATGATCACGTGAAGTGAACGCCTTCGATGACTTTAGAACGTTGGTGGAACACCAAAACGTTCAAGAGGGTTTAACCAAATAAAACCAAGAAAGTATATATGATACTTAATAATACTTTGGGCGGCAAAACCCTCGATTAGCTCTCAAAATCAAATACTCACAAGCAAGCGGGGAAACGAGGCGGTGCGAAGCACTTAAGAGCCTTTTTCCTTAGGGTATATTTTATAATACCCGCCTTATACCCACCTTATAGTTTGTATTTTTCAAAATCGAGCTTCACGAAAGTATTTATCTATTTTTGTCTTTTCTTTCTTGTTTGAGATTCGAATACAATGATTGGGTAATGACCTCCCAAGTCAAGGTTGTGTTTTCACACTTTTTGGAGTACTTGTGAATTTATTGTTCTACGTATACAATATATTAATAATATTCACACAAAAAACGAATAACCGATAGTACGTATTAGTAGAGTGCTACTAATACAAATAGATATTATGGCTATATATAAAAATAACAATTGCCAAATCAAAACACAACACGCCTCCCCGGCGGCGGCGCCAAAATGATAGTTAATTTTTTTACGTCTTTTAGGAAAAAGAGCGTAATTAGGGTAAGTACACAAGTGATTTAGGAAAACCACGAGTTATGACCCAAAGTGGGGATCGTTCTCAAGGAGGCTAGTGTGTTGTGTAGAGAGATGATTAATTATGTGATTATATGATTATGATGAAAGAAAATAGAAATGAGATAAGAAGAGAATAACGGTTACGATGACGAATTACACTAAGACGAAAAGGTCGTACACGTAAAACCGTAAAAAGTACCAAATTTAAAAATTTACCCTAAAAATTCCTAGAAAATTGCAATAAATCCTAAATAATGTAATTAGAGTTTACAAAAAATCAAAAATCACCCAAACCTTTTATTTAATTTAATAGCGATTTTTAATGCTAATTAAAGCCCTAAAAATCAACTTAATTAACAAAAAGCCCAAAATGAGATTTTTTCAATTGTAAACCTCTAAAATGACCTAACTTAATTTAAAACTATTTTTGAAAATTTTAAAATTAATAAAAACTATTTAAAAACAATTAAAAACTATTAAAACTTAAAATAATTATAAAAATTAATCTAAGGACAATAAAAATATTCTAAAAGTTGTAAAATTCCTAACTTAATGTATTTAACCTAAGAAAAATATAAAAACTTGAAAAATCTAAATTTTAATTTTTAATAATAAAATAATAATAAAATAATATTAAAAATCCAAAATTTATAAAAAATTCTAAAAACTTGCAAACTAGCTTAATTTAACCTAAATAAACAGAAAATGAAGTTGAAATTACAAAAATACCCCTAATGGGCCTCCAAATGGGCCAAAAGTCCAAACAGTCACCTTAATGGGCTTATTAAGGCCCAATAAGAAAAATATTGTCCAATTAAGCCCAAAAACTCCTATCTGACTGAAAATTTGATTTTGAACACAATTTTTCAAAGGCCCAAAAGCTAAAAATGTGAAATAAGCTGACTTATATCAAACAGCTTATTCTTAATGGGCTTTTTGGCCAATTAAGCTATAAGCTGATGCCATAAGCTCAAATTAGACACACAAGCTTCTTTTGAGTTGCTTAAGACTTCTGTAAAAAGAAATTTGAAAAAATTCCAAGGAATAAGCCTGAAAATGCAATAAGCAATCTATAGAAAACGACAAAATAGTCGAATTTTTAAGGCTATCCCAAGAGCTGATTCAAGTTTCAAAAGCTTTTAAATGACTTAACTAAGCTTAATCAACAAAAAGTATTCAAATAAGTTCACTCAATAAGCTGAAATAAGCAAATAAGCATTTATGAAAAAGTCAAATGAGTTGGTTTTCTAGCAAAAAGTGAAAGTCAAAGTCTAATAAGCTCCAGTTCAAACAAATGGGTCAAATGAGGAAGATTGGTCACAAAAATAAGTTGTTGCAGGTCTGGATAAGCCAATATGGCTTGTTAATAAGCTTAATGCAAATTAATACTAGCAGGGGCTAGTTTGGTTGTCTGAGCAGTGGGAAAAGTTTTCACTGCTTGACTTGTTTGACTTTTTGTCTTTAGTGACCTTTTTGGAGATTCAAGTTTCACAAAGGAACCCAAATGATCAGTGGATCATTAGGAGTCAATAACAATCAAGAAATCATAATCACTAACAGCCAATTAGTACAGTTTAATCAAAACATCACCAGATATGCACCAGACATGAACAAGTAAGCAGTTATGGTTCAATAAGCACTTATAGCATAATTCAGCCAGCCAAACTTAACCAAATGCATACACAAGCAATAATAAACTTAAATAAGCAAGTCTAAATAGGTTTCATGCACTGATTCAAAGAATAGGTCAAGATTCAAGCACTTAAAGTTACTGATGAACTATGAACATGCAGTTATGAACACTTGCTGATGCAATTGACCACCAAGCCAAATTCAAACCTCCAAATCTTGTTAACAGGTTATAAGAACTATGTTTAAACACTATTTAGCCCTAAGCATGCATACACTCTAGGTGTTCCCAAAGTCTTAGGTCAAAAACAGTCAAAACTAGCAATCTATAGCACAATCTTTGATTTGGTGTTTCAATGTTGAAAACTTGCAGCAAATAGCACTCAAACAAGTCAATAACAGATACAAAGCACAAAATACACTTTCCACAAACACAATAACCACTTATGATCTATAACAGGTAATCCCAAACACCCCTTTAAATTTTCAAATCCAAAATTTTCATATCAAAAGTGTTATCCAAGTCCACCAAGCCCAAATAAGCACAATAACAGATATATTAAGTAGATTAGAGCAAGGTTAGACCATAAAATCAGAAAGAACACAAGTCATACACTAAATCACCAAAAATCCAAAGTTTTAACAGATTTTGGGTAAGATGATGTGTACCTCATGGATGAAGGAATATGTACACGTAAATAATATATGTCCGAAAGTCGTCCCGAGCCTAAGGAGACGCACACGTTAATACGTAAAACAATTATACGTTAATATATTATCGTAATATATTAATTAGTGATAAGCTATGACGAACGTTAATTAATTAGTTAATTAAGGGGATTTTACAAACAATAGGTAAACGTTAATTATAAAAGTTTGTATACAAAACAATAAAGGGAAGTTTGCAAATTAATTCTTTTTGTTTAAGTTATATTTAGTTTTCCTAATACTAACAGAACTACCGACTAAATTGTGTATATATAATGACCTTGGTCATTATTGATATACATGGTATAACTTACGATAACCAAACATAAAGCGATCTTGCAATTCCTTGTTTTGATTTTCATGCGATCAACAGTTGGTTGCTTTTATGAATATTTGTTTTAACAAATATTAATAGGCTTTATCACGATTAGTACTAGCATACTTAATTGTTTGCTATAACGTATTGTGTGCGTATTCTTAGAGAGATCATTGTTTGATCTTTGGGTTTTCGTTTATATCGGTGGTTCGATAAAGGTGTTTATTCTATTGCTAAAAGGTACGCAATTCTTTATCGTTTATGTTAATTACTTGTCTATACGTGATCCTTTATTCCGCTGCGTACTCGTGATTATTAATGTGTTAATATGGTAAAAGTTTTTTGTATAAATTCTAACAATGGCATCACGAGCCGTTCGTATAGCTTTTAATTACATTAAAAATAACGAAAGAGATAAAATTGTGTAAACTTACTATGATGGCGTTTGAATTATTTTATTTGATGATTAGTTTTTCATAAACCCTAATTATGGTTAATAAAATTAGTTAGACAAACCCTAAGTTGTATGCAATTTTTGTTGATAAATATGTTGTTAGTTGTTAATTAGTCGTTATTTATCACGTTGTTAATTGTTAAATTTATGTTTCGATCCATGGGAATCATGCAAGTTTTCCATGGATCATGTGTTCTTAATTAATTGATTTAATTGAAGTCATGATAGATGTGGTATGCATGAAGTATGTGATTAATTGTTAATTGGGTATATGTTTTAGGTTAATGTTTATTTGTTTTGCTTTTGATTATAATTGTTATATATCATGGTTCAAGCAAAGGGTTTTCCGAAAAATAAAAATAAACCAGACTAAAACTATATGAAATTTGATTTATTATAATCTTGTTCTTGCACGATCATATGTGGCAACAAATGAGTCGCCCTTACATGGTTTTAAATCTAACTCACGCCGTGATTAGCAAGAATCAAGTTTATAATTTGTTTTCTATTTTAAAGTTGTAAAATTTTTTTAATGACGTAATTCGCAAAAGTACTATCTAGTTGCAAGGCTAAGGTTCGGGAAGACTCATCACGACTTCGGTCTTGTAGATACCATTGACCTATAATACCTGACTACTTGTAGTCTCCTTATCTTGCATACTTTTTAGAAAGCTGCGAATGGTCTAGGGTTTGAATGATTTTAATCATTCTTTAATCTTTTCCCGTGATAAAATTAAACTTCTTTATATATAATACATGTTGAATCGTCAATTTTTATGATATCACTATTTATACAATTGAATTGTAAGTTACATAAGTGATGTATATAATTAACGAATTGAGTAAATTTGTTAAATTATCATGATACAAAGATGTTGCATGCTTCTTTGTACATGTTTTGAAATTGTCAAAATTTATACCCTTTGAGTAAGTTTATTTGCCATCCAACGTGTAAAAGCACTTGCACTTACTCTTTTACCATACGTGAGACTGTGGTGATTTTGTAACCCAAGGTGATATAATACACTTGATTGTGAGGCGTCGGTGCTATATAATCACGGTTTTTGATTGGACGACTTAAGCAAGTTAAGATAGGTGAGACCTTAACTCGTGGCAATAGATGGGATAAACATGCTCGCTTTTTCACTTTTGAATTGTCACAAGTGATGTATATAAAGTTGAGTCCATAATTCTAGAAGTTGTATTAGATGCAATTATTGAACGTCAATTACCCCTTGAATATCATCATCACTAGCAGATCAACTGATGCGGTGGCGATATTTCTTGGTGGATTCTAGCTTTTAGAAAATTAGTTGTTTATTTTTAAACATGGGTATTTAATTTTCTATAAAGATAATATTATCGAAAATACTAAAATTAGATTTTGTGATTCTTTTAAACGTATTATTGCAACAAAGTTCCATAAACTATTGCTTGTTTGACAAACAAAGTCTCGTTTTCTTGTAAAAAAGAAAAAGACATATACCTATCCTTTTTCGGTGCAAGGAAAAGCTATTAATAGGTGCGATTGGATTATTGTAATTATCAATCTTTAAGTGAACTTAAATGGTTAAGTAGATTTGTGCAACTTATTGTTTCAGGTAGATCTCATTAATCTTTTGAGCATCTTTCAAACTAATAAGTCTCTTAGAAATCTCTAGGCAAGCAATACTTCTTTTGTTCTTTACATGTCGATCCCCTTAAGGCTATAACCGATAGAACAAAACAAGTTTTTTGTTTGTTTATTGTGATTATAATAACTAGCTTTATTTATCCTAGTTATTATGTTTTAACCCAACGTAGGCACTAAATACCCTTATTGAATGGTAGGCCTAATATGGAGGAAATTGCATGCCAGTTTTCAAGTTAATGAAAGCATGATAGATAGTCTCTCATTTACATGGTAGAAATTCATACACTCTCTATAATACATAAGTAATTGTTACTTATGGGCATTTAAAGCGAGTAGGGAAGTAAATAAATCGTTATCTGCTATTTACTGGTGAAGTAACATTTGTAATGTTGTCAAATCCAGTGGGAGCGTTGCGAAATACATTAATGTAATGTTGTCTAATTCAGTGGAAGCTACAAGCTTGTTTACCTTCGTAGTAATCCATATTATTTCTAGTTTGACTTGAAATAATAATTTATTTTCAGAATATGAAGAACCATAGTTTTAAGGATAAATGCATCTTATTTTATATGATTATCACTTTTAAAGTATTTTTCATATAATAATTATGCAAAAATTTTTATAAAACTATATGGTTGACATTCTACTAGTTATTCAAATATACATGACATTATCATATTGTTCAAATAAATAATTGCGTTTCGTGGTTGTTTATATGTGTACATGATGTTGTGCATGCACAAGTGGGAGAAATATTTATTGTGTGCAAGGTACAACATATAACAATATGTCGATGGTTTATTGACCGTGAGATATGAATCTAATATTCTATTATGACTTATACATTTAATTGTCAATGAATGTTGTCTTGTTTAGAAAATGTCATGATAAGAACAAGCTACTTCAACTAAATTGTTTATATTTATTGGAATGTTTCTTGGAATGCACAATAGTATAAATGAAGTAATCAGTTAACTTGAAATAACTATTGAAGTTGTTCATAGTTACTTTATGAATGTTAATGTCTCTTGTAAAACATAAGCATATAGTCTCTAATTGTTAAAAGACTTATAACATAAAGTAAATAGTTTACTTGTTATGTCTTCTTGTTAATGAACATGAAGTCTTTAAATTATTCAAAGGATAAATAATGTATATAAAGTTATTGAACTATTTAAAAATATATACATTAGAGCATGCACTAGGTTTTATATATTATATAATTTTAATTTTGTTTTGACATAATTGATAAGTATTTAACCTAAGGAGTCTTAAGTTATTTAGGAATTGTGATATTTGTCTCACAATTTCAAATACTCATAGAATGTCTTGAGTGATGAATCAAATTCTTTAGAATTATTTGATGTTGATAACTTGAAATAATTTACCTCCAAAAGTTGTCAAGGTTTCGAAATTGAGTATAAAAAGTATATACTTAAATATTACTCCGACCTAGAAGGAAACTAAGACACCATCAAGCCATGGAATGTGATGAATCACATTGAGTCTTTAAAATTGAAGTTCTGAATTTGTCAAGAACTATCAAGGTATTTTGTGAGGTGTCCAAAAGATAACAATTTGTTGTTGCCCAACATGCTAAGTATTTGAAGAATAGTCTATGATTACTAATAGCAAGTGGGAGGACTCATAGATCTTTAATAGATAAATAACAAAATATGCAACCTTCTAAATATACTAGCGAATTTCATAATGATGGTGAACATTAAGTGTTGAACATCGAGATGATAGAACTCACATTCATAGATCCGCAAGGATGTCTTTAGTACTTGAATGATATATTGATATGTCAATACTAAGGAATGTATATTAGAGGATCATGGTGACCCTATTAACTATATAGATGTATTATTGAATCTTGAATGTCATTATTGAATAAAACTATGAATGAGTAGATGCAAGTCCATAGAAGATAATCAATTTTTGGACACTTGATTAATATTTAACCAATTGGTTAGACCATGAGTTGGATATAAGTTTCTTTAGTGAAAGACTCATATGGACAATATTGTACACATGATTAATGCACAATATGTGAGAGAAAAGTTTTACATGCATTAATAAAGATGATATACTATCATGATAGTTTTTATAATGATAGTTATGACAATGTAATATTTAAACTCTTTTGTACGATTACATTAACGAGGACAGTTGTGATCAAAGTGTTTATAAATTACAATAATCTTTGTGTAGTGTACATGATGCAAGAATCCATGTATGGATTAATGCATGCATCTACGGGATATATATCAAGTCTAATTATTAAATCCATGTTTTGATTTTTAATTAGATCTAAGATAACTTGTGAGTACATCTAAAAGCTAGTGGGAGTATTATATTTATTTTCCAAATCACATATGATGTATAACATATGGAAAGTAATATTCCATGTAATCTAGATGTTAAACCTTAGCTTGGAATAAGGTTTCATATGAAAGGGTTTAGAAATTAAACGTATGACCTTGATATGTATGTTTATTGTAATAAACATTTGTGGTTAATGAAATCCAACACAACATGAAATATAATTTAGAAAGTCTCAATGAATATACCTCATTTGATGAGAGTTGACATAAGATGAAAACTTAAGGGATTCATCATGTAAATCATATTGTGTGTATGGATAGTTGTAAAACTTGTATAAGTACAAGAAGATTTGACAACAACGATTGCTTAAAGAGAAAATCATTTAGATGATTAGTACAAATGTTATGATAAGATTTGTTTGGGATAGAATGATTATTACTAACTTGAATTGTTCCAAGTAATGAATATTCTATATGATAATAAGATGTAATTATCATTGTCACAAACTTAGAGTTTAGAAAGACACCAAATATTATCATAGTATTAATTTATAGTTTATGGATTATAATATATCATAGTGATGTTTCTAGACATGGATGATAGATTGATTGAGATAACACTCAATACTAATCATGGTACGATTTCATCTTTGATGATGACCATGTGGATTAGTTATGTTCAATTGAGCATAATGTTGCAATACATATTAAAAGAATAAAGAATACTTTATAGTTTAAGAAGCTATTAAAGAAGATTGTTTTCAATAAGGTGTTTTGTTGGACTCATATACCTTATAGGATGTACAACAATGATACTCCCATTTTGTTGTGTTCATATGTAGAAATGTGTATAATAACAATCATTATATATGTTTAGAGATTTTCACAATTGTGAATTTGAAATAAGTATTCTCAAAATTCCAAAGATCAAACCTAGTAGAGTTTTATGAAATATATGCCTTGACAACAAGTATGATCGTCATATCTTGAGGCATGATTTTTCAACTAAGGTTATCATGCATTGATATTTTAGTATTTGGATAAAGGATATTGTTAAACAATAATTATTTTATGAATTGAAGTATTGGATATATTTGTTTTCTTTAATATTTATTGGTCCTATTTTTGCATGTTTAAATCCTTGAATAATATGTTATTCTAAATTGTCTATGTCGATTGATTATATGGGAATATAATTGAATTAAGACATATATGAAAGATGGTAATATTTGTAGAATATGTAAGAACGGTTCACCAACTCATACGATATCCAAAAGTTGTATATCGGACATCTCCTACTAACAAGTCAATCACTTTATGGATCGGTGTCTTTAAGTGAAACTTGTAAATGATTTACATTACTAAATCCTTTGACTTGAGATGCAAGCAGGTCTTATATATGTGGATGGTACTTTTTGCTATAGTTCTAACGCTATCCTGAATAAGGTAGTAATAAAGACTATAATCATTTGTATCTTGAACCATGTAAGAGGCACGTGTAGTCAAGATAGAATTTGTTCATTCAACTAGGATTGAAGAATAATGCTACTGGGCCCCTCGTTAATTAATTAGATGTTTCTATGGCCATACCCAATGGTAATCTAGATTTGTCTCGATTAGATTGGTAATCTATATTAATTATGTAATGCGAGAAACAAAATAGTTTAAATGGAATGACATTGATCCATATCCATTATTAACATGGCATTTGAGAAACAAAGAGATTGTAAATGTTTAAGTCATTTAAATGTACTTTATGGAAAACTACACTCGAGACTTTCCGGGAGCATTGATGTGTTGCTAGACGCTAACCAATGTTATTATATTATATTATTGTACATGTCCAAGTGGGAGCTGAAGGAATATGTACACGTAAATAATATATGTCCGGAAGTCGTTCCGAGCCTAAGAAGACACACACGTTAATACGTAAAACAATTATACGTTAATATATTATCGTAATATATTAATTAGTGAACGCTATGACGAACGTTAATTAATTAGTTAATTAAGGGGATTTTACAAACAATAGTTAAACGTTAATTATAAAAGTTTGTATACAAAACAATAAAGGGAAGTTTGCAAATTAATTCTTTTTGTTTAAGTTATATTTAGTTTTCCTAATACTAACAGAACTACCGACTAAATTGTGTATATATATAATGACCTTGGTCATTATTGATATACATGGTATAACTTACGATAACCAAACATAAGGCGATCTTGCAATTCCTTATTCTGATTTTCATGCGATCAACAGTTGGTTGCTTTTATGAATATTTGTTTTAACAAATATTAATTGGCTTTATCACGATTAGTACTAGCATACTTAATTGTTTGCTATAACGTATAGTGTGCGTATTCTTAGAGAGATCATTGTTTGATCTTTGGGTTTTCGTTTATATCTGTGGTTCGATAAAGGTGTTTAATCCATTGCTAAAAGGTACGCAATTCTTTATCGTTTATGTTAATTACTTGTCTATACGTGATCCTTTATTTCACTGCGTACTCGTGATTATTAATGTGTTAATATGGTAAAAGTTTTTTTTATAAATTCTAACAATGGATGTACATCCACACCCACGGATTTTGAGCTTATGTACTAGCAAGAACAAGTACAAGCTTCCACAAACAACCCTGCTAAGAATCAACAAGGTTAAGAGCACAAATATCAAAACAGAAAGATGAAAAATTCTTGATTAATGCAACCTTAGTTCCCCACACTTGATTATACCCAAGTTATAGGCTTCACCACACCTTGATAACTTAATATCAGGATGCTATGATCAGCTTTATAGACCAAGAATTCCAAGGTTTGAACTAGATTTAGCAAAATATCAAAAAAAGTGGAAAATGTGCAAACTTTTGCACTCCTTTTGAAAAAAGGTTTAGGATTCAAGAACTAGTAAACATCAACAATAATAAACAGATTATAAGAGTGGCACTTGAGCTTTCTTCACCAAATTCAAACACATTTCATTAATATGAATATATGATTTATAGATTTGTGAACTAAGGAAAATTCAAGAGCAAAATACAAATGATGCACCCTAAGGCCTTTATATAGGCATACAAGTTAACTATGAAAGCTGAAAAACGTGTAACCCTAGCTTATGAAGCTTCAGATTTGCCCTTTGAGTTGTTTGAACTTTGAAGATCATGTGACATTTTCTTGGCGTCTTGTTGTAGCTGGCATGTGAAAAGTTGATCAAAGGGTGTATATCAAGCTTAAAATACAAGCTTTGTTGTGGGACGTTGGATGACTGTCAAAAATTTGGCAGTATGTACAAAGGTGAAAAGCAGGGAATCTTGTGTGGGGTGTGGGGTGAAGTAGCATGTGTTTTTAAGGTTGGGTTATGATTAAGGGATGCTTAATCATTAATCTGGACAATATTAGGGTTTAATTTCAACAGGATTAAGAAAACCCAATATTGTTCTTGAGGTGAATAGTGGGGGTTTTGATCCGGATTAGGGGTGATTAAGTTTAAATGTTGTGTTAAGGCGCCAAGGTTAAATAATTATTTAACCAGGTTTAGCGGATGGGTGAGGTGGAGTAATGGTGAACTCTGATTGGTTGTGGGGTGTTAGTGGGGCACGTGTCGAGCCGTCATAGGTCTAGGTAACAATTGTTGTCTGCCAAGATTAGCCCCTTAACTTCCTTTTTCCTTTCACTTTATAAATAAACTCAATAAATCCGGATTCCTTTGTTAGCAAACTTTTCATTTTCACACTTTTGCCCCAAATACTTTTCCAAAGTATTTTCAGGGGTATTTCTTGCCATTTCTTGATTCTTGAAGGACTAATTTGGTATTTTCTTCAAGGATTATGGTCTTGACTTGTATTATTGACATTTTGGAGGACTAAAAATGACAAGTCTTCATTTTTGAGGGACCATTCTTGCCAAGTCTTTAAAGTCAAGGGTCCTTTTGGTAATTTTGATATTTTCAAAGGACCAAATTTGTAATTCTTGTAACTTGAAGTTCTTTATGGTATGTTTGACTTTGAGAAGGACAAATATTGACATTATAGTTTTGTTGAGGGACTAAAATTGCCAATTCTTCAAAGTAGAGGGCCCTTTTTACAATTTTGACAAACTTTAGGGACCAATCTTGTAATTATGAAGATACAAGGGTATAAAGTGTCAATTATTCAATATTGGAGGACCCTTCTTCATATATCTTCAAATCTTCAAGGGTTTTCTTTGGAAAATTCTTCATTAGGGCTTGGTTCAATGTGCGGCTTCGTTTCCCGTGTTCGTTTTTGTATGATTCTTGTGATCTTTTGTCATTTTCTCAATATCTGTACCTAAAATACACAAGCAACAAATACAAGCATATATTTGGGTATTTTTGTTGGGTCCACTAGATGTGGATCTTGCAGCCTGTCAGGAATGGTGAACGACTTCTTTAATCACAAGTCTATTCACTGAGAGACTCTATACACAATATAAATGCATAATACAAATATAATAAAGAAGAACAGAATAAATATAAAGACTTGATCCTTTCTAAGGATTTCTAATATTGATAATGACTAGAACTACGTTTTATGAAGGTGTGTCTAACCCTTCTGCCTAAGGTTCCTTTTATACTACAAGGAAACCCTAATACAGCGTTAAACAAAACATGTAAAACTGATATGCATATCCTTTCCTAACATATCTCATGCATATCCTAACAGAATAATAAATAAATAAAAAAGTTTGACTTTGACTAGGACCAGGAGCACGACTTGCTCCTACTACTACTAGGACCAGGAGGAACTACATACCTCCTAGTCTACCTATTACATTTAACTATTCCAATGATCCTAACAATCCTCCCCTAAACTTGAATTTGACCTGTTGAGTTCAAGTTTCCCGGTAAAATGTGCAATAATGCTCGAGGATTGAATCAGCAAAAGAAATAGCAGCATCAGCAAGATAAGTAACAGAAGAACCGCCGCAGCATGGAACACTAGAAGCTTCTCCAAAGCTTGAAACAAATCAGCATCGTGTTGAATCTTTACAGCAACATGAGCAGAATTGATGAGCCTTTGCCAAGTAGCTGCTCGCTCTTGGGCTAGCAAGTCTTTTTGGTGGAATAAGCATCACCCTGGGAGACCAGAACCCAGCCCAACTCTTAGAACGTGAATCAATGGTGAGTTGGGGTACCCTGATGATTTTAGGCAAACCATCATAGCCGTCAACGGATTTGATATGTCTTTACCAGAAGTCGTACCCCTCTGGACTCGCCAACTCTTAACAATGAAGCATCGGTGAGTTGAAAACCCTATAGCTTTAAGCAAGCTACTACAGCTATAAACGAATTTGATAAAATCTTTACCAAGAGCCATACCCCATTGGATTAGCCACTTTTCAGTCTAGGACCATGGCAAGTGAAAACCATCCAGTTATGGGTAACCTGGCAACCATCAACGGATTTGAGAATCACACTAGGAGCCGTACCCTCCAGGTGAATCAACCATTTCTTGTCGGTTAGACATGGTGAGTTGAGGACCATTTGTTGTGAGGACCAAGTCCAACACCAGATGAAACCAGTAACCAGCACAAGTACAACTCAACAACCAGAACCCAAAGTGTGAAGCAACAAATGGTATTATATTCACAAGTGTAAAATCCATGATGTGTTAAAAGTATAAGCAGATATTATATAAAAAGTATACTTTTCGTTTTTTTAACTATAAGGAATGAATGTCACCAATCACTTTACATATTGGTGAAAAGATTTGCAATATTAATAAATAATAAAAAACACAAAACACTTACAAACTAACGATATCAGAGACCAGAAGCAGCCATCTTATCAGCTTTCAAACGAGCTTGGATCCCTTCCACCAATGCAGTTGCCATAGAAGACTCATTCCTGGAGGGGGCATTAGAAATCTGCAAGTGACAAGCCAACATAGCCTCCATCAAAGCAATCGTCAACGGATAATCCAAGTCTGTGAGCATGAATACCATATGACCAGATTCCAACTCTAACATATGCACACCACAGCCCACATATAACTTCCATCGCTAAATAACCCATTGCAGCTGATCCTTCCAGACACCAGAAATAGGAGCATGGGGAGGGGCATCAAGCATCATCTTTAAATCAGCCCATACTCGTAGACCAGGCCAGGAAGACACAACATTTGGATCAACAGGCATGCCGGTATCCACAAACCCATATAAATCCATAAGATCCTTACGATCCGCCTAAGACAAAATACCCTGCAGAACCGAAGCAAACCTAACAGACCCATCACTAAGAGTAATCCTATGAGATACCGTACCAGGAAGAGTCATGGAACGCGCAACCGTCCAACCAGTAATATATCCATTACCCAAAGGCAAATCAGAGTCACTATCAGAAGCTGCATCAATAAGATTTTCGGGAGCACGCTTCTCATAGGGAACAGTCTTGCCACGGCGAACACGTCGAGCCGATTTCTTGCGAAGCGAACGGCGAGGTGTGGGATCACTAGGCGAGGGTTCAACCTTTACCTTTACCTGAGCAGCAGAAGTGGGAGCAGTAGAAGTAAAATCAATAGTTTGCCCACCCAAAGGATCAACAGGAGCTGCACTAGAAGAAGGAATAGGTTGAGAACCAGGCACTGGTGGTGATGGTGATGCCATAGCAGGTGTAGAAGTAGTGGTGGTTGTGGTAGCAAAGGTGGTGGTGGTAGCATGTGTGGTGGTGGTAGCATGTGTGGTGGTGGTAGCAGGACCTGAAGAAGAAACCGGAGGAGCAACCAAAGGAGTCGGGTGGTACCAACTGTAGAAGCAACAAAAACCGATGGAATAGCAGCAGAACCAGGAGTAGTATCAGATGTAGGACCAGTAGTAACAGCAGGTGAAGAACTGGTCACCACACGGGGAGAAGGATGATAAATGAATCGTTCCGGAATTGGGGTGCTCTGATGCTTGAGCATACGTTCATAGAGCGCCTTAAGCTCATCAAAAGACAAAGCCCGAACCCTGTCCTACTTCCAACTAGTAGTGAAATAGGAAGCCGACTGATACTTCACATAGCGCTGCATCTGCTTTCGTTCCTCAGCTCTCGACAAAGGTCTGTTTTTACGCTTCTCACGAAGCTGTGCAGCAAGCGCCAATTGATGCTTGCGCATTAACACCATGGCTCGAGGAATACAGTTATGCTCATCCACATCCGAGCCCAAAAGATCAGTGAACTGGGAATAATCCTTGGTAATAATAGTCAACACCTGCATCCAATCGCTATCATTCCAATGCATAGCATCATGCTGCACTTGTTCACGTCTCTACTGTGAAGCGCTTCCTCCTCAGCCCGAGCAGCTTGATCAATTTCGGCTTGCATCCTTTGAGCAGCCTCCTCACCCAACCTATCCTCCTCAAGCTGTCTGCATGTACGCTTGCGAGGTGGTGAGGGAGCATCAGTCATTGGGGCCTTCCCCTTTGGATCATGAGATGGACCAGCATTGGAACCAGCAGTAGGACCAGAAGCACCTTCCATTGGTGTGGGAACAGCAGCAGGAGAAGGAACACTGGAGGAAGTCGGAGGAATCGACAAATCATCATACAATTTATCAGCAAAGGCAGCCTTTGCCAACAAAGTCAAACCATCCTCAACACGATCCTTAACCTCCTCATCAGAATCAGAGTGAACCACATGCTTCTTTCGTCGTCTTTGCTGAGTCTCCAAGGCTTTGATGCGATCAGCCATGGGAAGAACAAATTCCCTAGTAAGCTTCCGGTGTTGATTCAAATCTGCTTCCAAGGAAAGAATCCGTGCATGATACCTGTGCATAAGATCAAGTAAATAAATAAGTTTAATAGGCTCCTCCGCTTGCCCACCAAGCGGACTTGGGTCAGGGAAGGCGTCATTGGAGCCAGAAGCAACAGATGGGTCAACATTAGTAGCACTAGCACCAAAAGGCTTATCAGAAGAGTGTGGAGCAGGACTAGGAGGAGGAGTCTCCACAAAGGGAGACGAATGTGGAAATGAAGAAGGAGCAGCCTTGGAAGTGGATGGCCTTTCAACCACCACCTCCTCAACCGGATCTTCCTCAACCACATGAGGTGCACCACCAGCATGATCCTCCTCCTCCATCGGGTCATCACTTAATTGAGGTTCCTCCTCGGGTTGTTCAACCGGAGGAACCACAACATCAGGAGGACCCTGAGCCAGCCCCAACATAGCCTCAGTAAGGGGCCTTCACTCCCTGCTAAACCCATGGACCATATTATAATACACTTTGGCAGTAAGCTTAGAAGGCACATGTTCAGCCCTATCACGAGGTATACAAACAAGTATCTGTTGTAAAAACCTAGGATACATCAGAAACTTCTTCCTAGAACCAGCACTAGACAGATTGCTAACCATCCCCTCAAACAAATAACGAGAGAAATTAAAAACCCTACCCTATGCTAAGCAAATGAGACCAGTAGCCAAAGGAGTAGGGAAAGCATCCCAACTCCCAGACTTGGGACTTAAACAATGAATCAGAAAATGCACTAGAAGCTTCCATTGGGGGGGAGAACCAATTCTTTTGGAAGTTAAACTTCCCCCCATGATTATACCCAAGTGCAGCCATCCCCTCCAACACCTCCGTATTGGGGATGGAAACAACACCACCTTCATCTTGAAGATGAAGGGAAATTCGAATAGAAGCCTCAGAAACCACGTATGAACGTCCATCTATGGTAGCATGGAGTTCACGAGGACGACCAACCACAGCCACAAGACGAGCAGAAGCCCAAAACTGACGAATGACACTATCATAAATAGTGGGACATACAGCAAAAGCATACCTGAGGTTTGAAGCCTCAATGAAGTCCAGAATGTCAGTGAAATCATCACGGTGTGGACCATCTCCTAGATAGGCGACCTTGTTGTGAGCAGGTTGGTATACCAGGGCAGCCATGGATCTTGATTAAAAAGGAATGGAAGATGATTTTTGTTAGGGTTGAGAGAGTAGGATCGGTTGTGTGTGTGTTATGAGTGAGATGAATGAGTCAAGGGGGGGGTTAATTGACCATAAATAATGGTGGGAGTAACTGTTCATTGACCCCTAATAATGGGGGGTTGCCCTTTCAAATTAGACAGTTATTGCAAAGTAACCACTTGCCCCTTTTAACATTATTTCCAAATTCCCATTTACCAAAGTTAAATAAGAGTATAAATACCAGAATTTGAATGCGTTAACTAAAAGTCAAAGCGCACAATGGTCAATACTAGAAGCAAAATGTGGTCAACAAAAGTCATTAAGATGAACAGTGTCCCAGACCAGTACCAGAAGCCAACCATCACTTGATAAAGAAGGATTTTTATCCACCAGAAGCCAACCAATAATGACTAGAAGCTAACCAATGAGGACTAGAAGCCAGTCATGAAAGAATATAACCACCAGAAGTGAGCAAAATCCTCCACCAGGAGTAACACACACCACCAGAACCAATGCAATATGTTGTTAAAATCTACCAATATGTTAGTCTGTGCAAAGAACTATGTACACAAAGCCTCCCCTTAGGCTTAGCCTCCCCTCAATCCTAGACCTCAAGGATTGACCATCCCAATGTGAACCACCAAGTGGTTGAACCGAGGACCATCAAAGGCCTTTGTCAACAAATCAGCAACATTATCATCCGTATGAACTTTAAGAACCTGTATCAACTTCTTCTCATTGGCATCCCGTATAAAATGGTGCCGAATTTCAATATGCTTTATACGTTGATGAAAAACAGGATTCTTCACAATGCAGATAGTACTTTGATTGTCAATGAAAATTTTGGTGTTCATAAAATTGAACCCATAATCCAACATCTGGTTTTGGATCCACAATACTTGTCCACAACAGCTAGCAGCAGCAACGTATTCAGCTTCTGTTGAAGAAGTAGCTACTATAGTCTGTTTCTTGCATTGCCATGAAATAAGTCGTTGATAGGTGTGTAAACACCCATCCTTTTACCACTTAATTCTGGCTAAAGCAAGACCAAAACACGTATTTAATATCATTTGTTTGGAATTATGCGTGGTTTTTGTGTTTATTGTGTTTTCAGAGCTAACCGGATGAATATTAAAGAAAACATGGGATTGCACGGGTTTAATCAAGGAAAAAGACTAAAGACGAAGTCTATTGTCCAAGAGATGCAAAAGATTTGAAGTCAATGGGCCTATTTGAAGATTTATCGAAGAAAAGGACCAAAGATGGAAGATTTACATATGTCGAAGAAACTCAAGTCTATTTAACGAAGAAATTAAAAGACGAGTTGAATTTAATCGACGACAAATCCCGAATCAGAATCGAAAACGTCAACTTTTCTGAAAAGACGAGAAGACAAGAAGAAAGAGGGAAAGCCCACTCACCAACCAACCACTAGGACTATAAATAGATTTTCCCTTCACATTTTAGGGAGGAGCTTTTTATTTTTCTTTTTCCAGTTTCTTAGGATCGGTTCATCACAAACACCATTAGGGTGTTTGGTGATTTTCATCTTTTTCTTTCAATCTTGTAACTCTTAATCATTACTCTTGTTACTTTTACATTATTCTATCAATTCCATCTTTTCATTCATCTTGTTCATCTCCATTTTTATTGCAAGTTCTTAAGTTTTTATTTGATTCAAGTTTGATCTTAAAAAGTTGTTGATTTAGTGTTTTTATTGGTGGGATTTGTTTCTTATGGTGCTTAAATGATTTGTGTTTAATTTGGTAAAACCTTTTTGAGTATTTGAGTTAGATTGGATTTAAATTCGTGTCCCCTGTTCTTCTGTTACTGTATCTGTTCTTGATTCCCAGATCTTTTCGAACAAGACAAATATTCCGAATAGGCGAGTTTCTGTTTGCCTTATTCGGAATCTTTCCAACATTCCGCATAGCTTTTTGGTTTCGTCTCTTATTCGGAATATTTTATATATTCCGAATAGACTTAATTTTCCGCATAGCCTTAGCTTTCCGCATAGAGCAGATTTTTCCGCATAGAACACATTTTCCGAATAGCATCATTTTTCCGCATGGGCTTGAGATATTCCGAATAGTGCCTTTCTTTCCGCATAGAGGTTATTTTCCGAATAGGGCAAAGTTTTCCGAATAGATATGTTTTCCGAATAGTGGCATTTTTCCGCATAGGCTTGTTTGACTTTCCGAATAGCAACATTCCGAATAGAGGAACTTTCCGAATGGCATTATATTCCGTATAGACATGCACTCCGCATAGGTCATTTTCAGTAAGGGTGTTTTTCCAGATTTAATTCAAGTATTACTTTTTCATTATTGATTGTTTCAAGTTTATATCATTATCATTTTATTCATTTCCCTGTTCAGTAGTTTAAGAAAACTAAACCCCCTTTTTGTCACCAAGAACAAATCTTTTCACGTTAAACTGAGATCAATTCGAGAAGATTCCGAGAAATATTTTGAACCCATACAAAAGCCTTGTATCAAATGGCGCCGCTGCCGGCTCCTCTCGTTAAGATCAAAAGTTTTTGTGAGAACTTGGATTTTGGGATCCGTTCCCCGTGAACGTTACTTTTTCACAAAAAAAATTTCAAAAACACTAAAAAATATAAAATTTTCAAAAATCCTAAAAAGTAAAAAACCATAAAAAAACCAAAAATATTTTTGTATTGTTTTTGCCTTGTTAGTTCTTTTGCAGGTGTATGCGCACTCGATCCACGTCATATCAAGAGCCCGAGCCTCTCGATCACTTAGACATGGCCGGTGTACCACCTCCAAACAATAATAACAACAACAACCCGCCTTTCAACAACATGAACAATAACAACAACAATGAGCCCCTTCCGGATAATCGCCCGATGATTGAACTGCTGCAAGCTCATGTAGATGGCAACACGGACCCAATTGTCATACCTCCAATTGCCGCCAACAATTTCGAGCTAAAATCAGGCTTTATCCAGATGGTCTCTGCTCAACCATTCTTGGGACGAACCATTGATGATCCACACGACCATATCAAAAGATTTTTGCAACTCACCAACACGGTCAAGTTCAATGGTGTTCCACAAGAGGTTATAAGGTTACAACTTTTTCCCTTTTCTTTAGAGGGACAAGCCCGGCATTGGCTTGCTAAGGAACCGCCACAGAGTATTCTCTCGTGGACGGATTTGGAAACAAAGTTTATCAACTACTTTTTTCCACCCTCTCGTACTACCGCTTTGCGGAATGAAATCATAAATTTTGAACAAAAGTACGATGAGTCGTTCAGTGAATCTTGGGATCGTTTCAAAGATCTTTTAAGAAAATGCCCACAACATGGTTTTACCAAAGTACATCAAATCAATACTTTTTACAATGGTTTAAGCATGAGTGACCAAGATTCACTGAACAGTGCCTCGGGGGGTAATCTATTGGCTAAGACTTCCAATGCTGCTTGGGACATCATTGAGAACAAATCTCGTGTGCAAACCAAGAGTGTTCGGACCAATGTCGCTAGTGCTAGCACAAGTGACAGCGACAAGCGATTAGACAAAATCACTACGCTTCTTGAATCGCTTGTCACCCACACCGTCAGCAACAACAACAGCAACAACGCCAAAAACGCACAAGTGAACGCTGTCAGCCAACCTTGTGAGATATGCGGTGGTCCTCATTCTTACACCACTTGTACCGCCACCCAAGATTACCCTGCAGAGAATGTGAACGCAGCATATGGCACCTATACTCAACCTGCTTATCAAGCAAAACCTCAAGGTGACCGCAACTTGCTTAGCTACCGTTCCAACAACTATATCTCACCACCTGGTTTTAATCCTAACAACCAAAACCAACAAAAAAACCTTAACCGCCCTCCTCAACAACAACAACAACCTTGAAAACCATACATCCCACCTCACAAGCAACAACAACCACCTCAACGTAACAACCAAGTTTTCCAACAACCTGCTTACCAACCACCTGCATACAATACTCCTCCCAACCAAACCACCACTGCATTACACCAAGAGGTTACAACCTACATGAGGACCAATGATGTGATTGTGGGAAATCTCCGAGAGGAAGTGCGCAATTTGAAAGCAGACTTGGTAAAGCAAGGAAATGATTTGAGAGCCAACATGAGAAATACGTTGGATAGCCAGACGAATGATCTGAGGAACATGATGGCTAGTTTCTTCCAAGGTAGTCAACCCTCTTCTTCGGGTACTCTTCCGAGTAACACCGTTGCGAACCCAAGAGGGGAGATGAAAGCAATCACTACTCGAAGTGGCAAAGGTACCAAGGAACCCGAGCTTCCTATACCTCCACCGGTGGTTGTGACTAAAAAGAACGAGTCACCTGCTCCTATTCCTCATCCTTCTCCTTCCCCAATTTCTCCACCTCTTTCTTCTACCCCTCCTCCGCCCGTGGTTGTGAGTGATCCTATTCTCCCAAAGCCTTCATCTTCTTCCAATATACCTTATCCATCAAGGTTGAGGAAAGAGAAGCAAAAGAGCAAGGATGATATTCAGGTTTCGAATTTCCTTAAAATGTTCAAACAACTGAATTTCAATATCTCCTTCGCTGAGGCTCTTGCTCACATGCCCAAGTATGCAAAAATGTTTAAAGATCTTTTGAGCGACAAGGAAAAGCTCCTCGATATTGCCAACACCCAACTTAATGAGAATTGCTCTGCATTGCTCTTAAGGAAATTGCCAACTAAGCTTGGTGATCCGGGTCGTTTTCTTATCCCTTGCAATTTCCCGGGAGTAGAGAATTGCATGGCCCTAGCCGATCTAGGTGCCAGTATTAATCTCATGCCTCTAAGTGTTTGGAAGCAATTATCTCTCCTAGAGCTTGTCCCCACAAAAATGACTTTGGAATTGGCCAACCGTACGGTTGCTTATCCAGTGGGGATAGCCGAAGACGTCATTGTAGGAGTCTACAAATTCACCTTCCCTGCTGATTTTGTTGTCGTCGACTACGAGATGGACCCCCGTGTGCCACTCATTGTTGGTCGTCCATTCTTTAGGACCGGTCGCACTCTCATCGATGTTGAAGCTGGTGAGCTTATTATGAGAGTGGGTGACGATAAAGTAGTCTTCAACATGGGAAAGCTTTCTAAACAGCCTTATTCTTACGAGAGTGTTATTTGTATTGACGTTCTTGATGAGGCTTATGAAGAACACTTCAAGGATGCTTGTAAAAATATCCCTACCTCTCTTCCCAATGTTGAGACCGTTTCCTCTATCGACTCATCACTATCTCTATTTCGAGAAAGTGATTTCCTTTGGAAAGATTTGGAAACCACCATGGGAGATGTGCATTTAGACAATGACGATTCTACCACCAATTGGGATGAAGATCTCAGTTTCATTGCAAACCTCCTCAAAGAAGACAATCCTTCCCCTCCATCTCCCACTGTCATTGCTATCGATACTCCGACTTCAAATACGCCTCCCGTCGACAATCCTCCGGATCTAGAACTTAAGGAGTTGCCGCCCCATCTTGAGTATGTATTCCTCGAAGAAGAGAAGAAGTCGCCAGTCATCATTGCTAAGGATTTGAAGGATGAAGAGAAAGCCCGACTTGTCGCCGTGTTGAAAGATCATAAGAAGGCTATCGCTTGGAAGATTTCTGATATTCGTGGAATTGATCCTCACTTCTGCACGCACAAAATTCTCATGGAGGACGACTATAAGCCCACAATTCAAAGCCAACGAAGGGTGAATCCCAAAATCCATGAAGTCATCAAAATAGAGGTTCTCAAACTTCTTGATGCGGGTATGATTTACCCTATTTCGGATTCACCATGGGTTAGTCCAATCCATTGTGTGCCCAAGAAGGGCGGAATAACCGTTGTTCCCAATGAACACAACGAGTTGATTCCCACTCGTCTCGTTACTGGGTGGAGAGTTTGTATAGACTACCGCAAACTCAATGATGCCACGAGAAAGGATCATTTCCCTCTACCTTTTATGGACCAAATGCTTGAACGACTAGCTGGTAATGAATATTACTGCTTTCTTGATGGTTTCTCGGGTTATTTTCAAATACCCATCGATCCCCAAGATCAAGAGAAGACTACATTCACTTGTCCCTATGGCACTTTTGCTTACAAAAGAATGCCTTTTGGCTTATGTAATGCGCCCGGGACTTTCCAAAGGTGTATGTTAGCTATCTTCCATGACATGGTTGAACAAACCATGTAAGTCTTCATGGATGATTTCTCGGTCTTCGGGGATTCATTCTCTTCTTGCCTTGCCAATTTAGAACGTATGCTCAAGCGGTGCGAAGACACTCGCCTTGTTCTAAATTGGGAAAAATGCCATTTCATGGTAAAAGAAGGCGTCGTGCTTGGACATAAGATCTCGAAAGCCGGTCTTGAAGTTGACCGTGCTAAAGTCGATGTTATCGCAAAGTTGCCTCCACCTTCAACCGTGAAGGGTGTGAGAAGTTTCCTGGGTCATGCGGGCTTCTACCGTCGATTCATCAAAGATTTTTCTCAAATCGCTCGCCCGATGACCCACCTCTTGGAAAAAGATACCCCTTTTATCTTCTCCAAAGAGTGTCTTGAAGCCTTCAACTCGCTTAAGGATAAGCTCACTAAGGCACCCGTCTTAGTTACCCCTAATTGGGAGCTGCCCTTTGAGTTGATGTGCGATGCTAGTGATTTTGCTATTGGAGCGGTTCTTGGACAACGAGTGAACAAACACTTCCAACCGATCCATTACGCTAGCAAGACAATGACGGGGGCACAATTGCATTATACGACAACCGAAAAAGAGCTTTTAGCCGTTGTCTATGCTTTTGAAAAATTCCGCCCCTATCTTGTCCTTTCCACCACCATCGTGTATACCGATCATTCCGCGTTGAAGTACTTGTTGACAAAGCAAGATTCCAAACCAAGACTTCTTCGCTGGGTTTTGCTGCTCCAGGAATTTAAAATCGAAATTCGCGATAAAAAAGGAGCTGAAAACCTAGCCGCGGACCTTCTCAGCAGACTTGAGGATCCTTACCAAGGGGATCATCCGACCAAAGAAATCAACGATTCTTTTCCCTTGGAGACCTTAATGTCTATAAACTCGAAGCCGAATGAAACCCCGTGGTTTGCGGACTTTGCAAACTACTTGGCGGGTGGAATTCTCAAGGAAGGGTTGACGTCTCAACAAAAGAAGAAGTTTTTCACCGACATTAAGACTTACTTTTGGGACGACCCTTACCTATTCAAACAATGTGCCGACCTGATTATTCGCTGATGTGTTGATGGACCGACAGCGTCTGAAATCCTTGATGCTTGCCACAAAGGACCCACCGGTGGTCACTTTGGTCCCAACTACACCGCCAAAAAAGTGTTTGACTCGAATTTTATTGGCCCTCCATATATCGTGACGCTCACGATATGGTCAAACGATGTGATGCTTGCCAGAAACAAGGCAAGATCACACATAAAGACGAGATGCCTCAGAATTTCATTCAAGAGTGTGAAATCTTTGATGTTTGGGGTATCGACTTTATGGGGCCATTCCCTTCTTCTAAAGGAAACAAATACATCCTTGTAGCCGTTGACTACGTTTCAAAGTGGGTTGAAGCCAAAGCTTTACCTACTAATGACGCAAGGGTGGTTTGTAACTTTTTGAAAGCTCTATTCGCTAGATTCGGTGTGCCTCGCGCCATTATTAGTGATCGTGGGACTCATTTCTGCAATGACCAATTTGCTAGAGTCATGGCTAAGTACGGTGTAAACCATCGTCTTTCCACAGCCTACCACCCACAAACTAATGGCCAGGCTGAAATATCCAACCGAGGACTGAAGCGAATTCTTGAAAGGTTCGTGGGAGAGCATCGTGCCGCATGGGCTGATAAACTTGATGATGCTTTGTGGGCTTTCCGTACTGCTTACAAGACCCCGATCGGCTGTACGCCTTATCGTCTTGTGTACGGGAAAGCGTGCCACCTCCCCATTGAGTTGGAGCACAAGGCTTACTGGGCCTTGAAGTGGGCTAATTTTGATATCAACAAAGCCGGTGACCTACGCAAGATCCAAATCAATGAGCTGAATGAACTCCGTAATGAGGCTTATGAAAATTCTTTGATCTATAAGGAAAAAACTAAGCTCATTCACGACTCTAAGATCAAAAACCGAGAGTTCCATGTTGGAGACAAAGTCTTACTTTTTAACTCTCGGTTGAAAATCTTTTCGGGCAAGCTCAAATCTCGTTGGTCCGGCCCATTCACCATAGCCCAAATTTTTCCATATGGTACTCTCGAGCTCGCTCAACCTAATGGACCTAATTTTAAGGTGAATGGCCAACGAGTGAAGTTGTACTTTGGTGAGGACACCTCTCAGGAGGTGATTCCATCCCTCACCACGTTCCCCATGAACTAATTTTGGGTCGAGTCACGCTCGTGACTCGGTTATCAAAAACAAGCGCTCCTCGGGAGGCAGCCCGAGTATCTATCCCTTTAATCCCCTAAGTGTAGGGGAGGACCTATTTTGGTCGTTTGTGTTTGTGTGGTGATGTGATTACAGGGATAACTGCACTCTTGGAATCTTTGAAGCACCGTGCTCCCGTGTTATCCGAAATCCGGTTCTATCTCTCAACTATCGTGATTCAATTTTCTTCATACTCACATCTGAAATTGATCACTTTAGTCGTCTCTTCCTTAACTTGAGTTAACCAACGTGCCCAATGTCATAAGTGTAGGGGAGATTTTCCCACATGCTTAAACATCGAGGACAATGTTTATCTTAAGTGTAGGGGGACTTCTATCGAAGTTTTAAGTGGATTTTTCCATGAAAATGCCTTCAATTAACCGGAAAATCATATTTTTCAACATTTTTCAAATTTTTTATTAACTTTGGCCATTTAGTCGTAATTTTTAAATTTTTATCGTTGCTTTCATATGTATATATCCCGCAATAAAGTCAAAATTTTTAATAAAGTGGTGTAGCTAGTTTAGAAGTCTTTGACATATTAGGTCCGTTGCGTTTATTTTGACTCAACCCGAATAGACTTATCCAAGTTTATTCTAGCTAGTATCCTTAACCATATAGACCTTAATTGGTTTATTAGGCTAAGTGTCCACGAGTCTCATTACTTGAGATTTTAAATTGTGGAGGACGAGAAATGATAGAGTCAATTATAAGTCGGTATTCTTGCGCAAGCTCACTTGGTGTAATTATTTGCCTATTCTCCCATCACTTGCTAATAATTTATCTGCAATAAGTAAGGTCGTACGATTTGAGAAGTTACTTAGCTTCTAGCCCAAGATCGTTTAAAAGTTGCTCGGTAATGATAAGAGTTCATAGCCAAGGCATAACTTATGAAGCGGGGCGTGAAGATTGGCGAGTCCGAAAAGGCCCTAACAAGGCATGAGGATTCCATTTTATTGCTGAAGATCCAAAGTGATGTGAAAAGCATTATTCCCAAAATCAATATGAAGGATCAAGACTCACGACGAAAAGCAATCAACTCCCATAAAGATCATGGAGAAGTCTATCCGAAAAGACCCTAACAAGGTATGAGGATAAATAGATCCAAGTCCGAAAAGGAGGCGGATCGTTGTATCTCAAAATCCCAATTAGAGATTGAAGAAATAATCATGAAGTCGAGGTCAACAAAGTTGGAGTACCCCTCAAAAGTCTCCAAGTGAAGACACTCTATTATGATGAGAAGACCATTATCTCAAGAACGTCTCTCGAAGATATGAAGTATGAAGTACCTGCCAAATATCGGCCCGAGAAAGGTCTCAAATCGCGAACCAAGTTATGCCAAGATATGAACTTTTTGATATCCCGAGAAGCAGTTTTAAGAGATTTTGAACTATTGATCAAATCGTTCTACTTTGCTTTCAGCCTAAATAAACTATCGAAATAAGTCCAAAAATGCATCTTCATGATCATTCTAAGACAAAAATAAAATATAAGAGATACAACTAGGAATAAGGGAGTTTAAGCATTTAATTAAACCATGTGTGTAAGTGTTTGAATTGCTAACTTATAATAACAATGATCTCGTTTTTAAGCTTAGTTTGGGGAACGTGAAACTTGAGGGTGATAAATCTTCGCAGCACCAAAGCCCTAATGTAAGTCCTTGATCTCTTGGCAAGTTATTTCCATATAGCTATTTTCAAGTGAAAATGGTTTTCTATCCTTTTGTTTATTTTAAAGTTTTAATTTCTCTTAGTATTTTAATTTTTTATTTATTTAGTAGTATTTGAATAAGGCCAAGGTTGATTGATTATGAGAAAAATGTAAATTTGCTTTATCACTAAGCATTGCATGAGGGCATGGCAATGGTTAAGTGTAGGGGATTTGATAGGTGTGTAAACACCCATCCTTTTACCACTTAATTCTGGCTAAAACAAGACCAAAACACGTATTTAATATCATTTGTTTGGAATTATGCGTGGTTTTTGTGTTTATTGTGTTTTCAGAGCTAACCGGATGAATATTAAAGAAAACATGGGATTGCACGGGTTTAATCAAGGAAAAAGACTAAAGACGAAGTCTATTGTCCAAGAGATGCAAAAGATTTGAAGTCAATGGGCCTATTTGAAGATTTATCGAAGAAAAGGACCAAAGATGGAAGATTTACATATGTCGAAGAAACTCAAGTCTATTTAACGAAGAAATTAAAAGACGAGTTGAATTTAATCGACGACAAATCCCGAATCAGAATCGAAAACGTCACCTTTTCTGAAAAGACGAGAAGACAAGAAGAAAGAGGGAAAGCCCACTCACCAACCAACCACTAGGACTATAAATAGATTTTCCCTTCACATTTTAGGGAGGAGCTTTTCATTTTTCTTTTTCCAGTTTCTTAGGATCGGTTCATCACAAACACCATTAGGGTGTTTGGTGATTTTCATCTTTTTCTTTCAATCTTGTAACTCTTAATCATTACTCTTGTTACTTTTACATTAATCTATCAATTCCATCTTTTCATTCATCTTGTTCATCTCCATTTTTATTACAAGTTCTTAAGTTTTTATTTGATTCAAGTTTGATCTTAAAAAGTTGTTGATTTAGTGTTTTTATTGGTGGGATTTGTTTCTTATGGTGCTTAAATGATTTGTGTTTAATTTGGTAAAACCTTTTTGAGTATTTGAGTTAGTTTGGATTTAAATTCGTGTCCCCTGTTCTTCTGTTACTGTATCTGTTCTTGATTCCCAGATCTTTCCGAACAAGACAAATATTCCGAATAGGCGAGTTTCTGTTTGCCTTATTCGGAATCTTTCCAACATTCCGCATAGCTTTTTGGTTTCGTCTCTTATTCGGAATATTTTATATATTCCGAATAGACTTAATTTTCCGCATAGCCTTAGCTTTCCGCATAGAGCAGATTTTTCCGCATAGAACACATTTTCCGAATAGCATCATTTTTCCGCATGGGCTTGAGATATTCCGAATAGTGCCTTTCTTTCCACATAGAGGTTATTTTCCGAATAGGGCAAAGTTTTCCGAATAGAGATGTTTTTCGAATAGTGGCATTTTTCCGCATAGGCTTGTTTGACTTTCCGAATAGCAACATTCTGAATAGAGGAACTTTCCGAATGGCATTATATTCCGTATAGACATGCACTCCGCATAGGTCATTTTCAGTAAGGGTGTTTTTCCAGATTTAATTCAAGTATTACTTTTTCATTATTGATTGTTTCAAGTTTATATCATTATCATTTTATTCATTTCCCTGTTCAATAGTTTAAGAAAACTAAACCCCCTTTTTGTCACCAAGAACAAATCTTTTCACGTTAAACTGAGATCAATTCGAGAGGATTCCGAGAAATATTTTGAACCCATACAAAAGCCTTGTATCAGTCGTCGACCCAAAAATTGACAACCACCAGTAGTAGATTTTCTGTCATTATTAGCACCTGCATAGTCACTATCACTATATGCTTCAAGAACAAAAGGTGATTCTTTAGGATACCACAAGCCCAGTTTAGGTTGAGCCTTGATATACTTGAAAATCTTCTGAACCACATTCAAGTTAGAAACCGTTGGAGCCACCTGATGTCTAGAACAAGCACTTACTACAAACATGATATCCGGACGTGATGCAGTCAAATACATGAGTGAGCCAATCATAGACCTGTACATGTGAACATTGACCGGGGGATCTGGCTCATTCTTGAGTTTGACTTTACAAACTTCATAAGGAGTTGCTGCTGGTCTAAGAGGATCCATGTCAAACTTCTGAAGGATCTCATGAACATATTTATCTTGACTGATGAAGATCCCATCCGACTGTTGCTTGACTTGAAGACCAAAAAAGAAAGAAAGCTCTCCCATAGCACTCATCTGAAATTCGCCTTTCATCAAGTGTTCAAACTCATCACACCATTCCTTCTTAATAGAACCAAAGATAATGTCGTCCACATAAACCTGAACAAGGATAATGTCCTTGGTATTCCTCTTAGGAAATAGTGTTTTGTCAATAGTACCTCGTCTATAGCCATTCTTTAACAAGAAAGTTGAAAGACGCTCATACCAAGCTCTAGGAGCCTGATGTAATCCATAATGAGCCTTGACCACCTTGTAAACTTTCTTGGGATGAAGTGGATCTACAAAGCCCTTAGGTTGAGTGACATACACTTCCTCATCAATCTTGCCATAGAGAAATGCACTCTTGACATCCATCTGAAACACCGTAAAGCCCACATAAGAAGCAAAAGCCAAAAACAGACGAATAGCCTCAATCCTTGCAACCGGAGCAAAAATTTCAGTGTAGTCAATGCCCTCAATTTGAGTGTGGCCCTGTGCGACAAGCCTAGCTTTATTCCTCATGACAATTCCCCGTGCATCCTTCTTGTTCTTGAGAATCCATTTGGTATTGATTGCTGTCTTTCCATCTGGTAAGTCAACTAGAACCCAAACATTCTGAAACAAGAATTGTTGCATTTCCTCCTGCATAGCCTCCACCCAACTTTGATCCTCAAGAGCATGAGTGACCGATCTAGGTTCCACCTGTGAAAGAAAACAAGCAAACAAACAGTGTTGAAAGTCCGTATGATTATTACGCTTTTGATCTTCAATATAGCTCACAAGAGCATGATGATCAGACGTGGCCTTCTTATGCATTCTGCGTGTCTTGATAGTAGAACCAGGATCTCCAATGATTTGAGTGGTAGGGTGATCTTTGTGGGATTGCAACACTGGATTGGAAGCTACCTAAAGTTCTGGCGCCAAGTTATTGAGATCCCCAACAAATTCAGCATCATATGAAGCAGTGTTGAAAATGCCATCTATTGGTTGTTTATGAATATCATCCAGCTTGGTAGAAGACTTCCTTTGATGGTTCCCCAAATCAGAAGGACTTGAGAATCGAGTATGTGAAGCAGACTCACTAGCTGGAATACCAATAGGTGATAAGCTAGCACTAGGAGTAGAAGCTGGGGCACTAGGAGCAGCTTTGTAAGTAGGCGTATTCAAGGGAAACTCAAAGCCACCTTGAGCAGCTGCTGAAGTAGCTTCTTATTGTTGTTTGAAGAGGGTTTCAAGAGCTACTTGTGAATCCAAAACATCCAATGGAGTTGCATCACCAGGAGGAGTAGGAGAGACGGTGGTGGAATAGGATGGAACCACAAAAATATCATCCTCGTCATCTGAGTCAGAAAGACTAGAAGAAACACCTGTACTAGAAGTTGCAAACACTTTTGGACCTGCATCATGGTTAGTTTTGAAACGAAAATATCCTAATGAATCACTAAGATAGTCAAGATCAAAGTACCATTCAGGACCCTTGCCTTGTATGTTTGACTTCTCTTCAAAATACCTGAGATTTATAGTTTCAATGACCCGCTTGGCTTAGATATTGTAGACACGATAAGCCCGAGAGTGAGCTGAATATCCCACAATGTATCCTTCATCTGCCTTGCCATCAAACTTCCCCAAATAGTCACTAGTATTCAGAATGGTGACAGGACACCCAAACGGCTTCAAATGAGCAATATTTGGAAATTTGGCCGTTAGGAGCTCATAAGGAGTCTTCTTGTGAGGATTGGTAATAGAAACCCTATTCAAAACATAACTTGCAGTATTAACAGCTTCTGTCCAGAACATGGTTGGAAGCTTGGAATCGGCAAGCATTGTTCTTGCTGCTTCTATTAGAGTCCTGTTCTTTCTTTCTGCCACGCCATTCTGTTGAGGAGTTCTTGCTGCACTATAATCTCTTTTGATGCCCTTAGCATTACAAAGTGCTATGAGGTCTTTATTTTTGAACTCGGTTCCATTATCACAACGAATACCTTTAACCTTCTTGGACAACTGGTTCTCTATAAGGGTAAGAAAATCTCTCAGAATTGAGTAGGTCTCACTCTTGGCAGCCATGAAGAACACCCACGTGAACCTGCTATATCCATCAGTTACCACCAGACAGAATTGTTTGTGGTCAATGCTCCTTATGGAGGTAGGACCAAATAAATCCATGTGTAGTAGCTGCAATGGTTCAGTAATAAGACTAAGAGCAGTAATGGCCTTGAAGGATGCTTTATGCTGTTTTCCTTTGCTGCAAGCAATACAATTTATATCATTTCTAAATGACTTGGGAGGTAAACCAGAGACCAGATTCAGATTTGCTAGTTTGTGAATGGTCTTGAAGTTCACATGCCCCATCCTTCTGTGCCATTGAGTGGCTTCATCTTCTGAGGCTTTAGCAACCAAACATGCTAGTTGACCAGTAGGGTTGACTTCATTCAGCTTGATGTTATAGAGATTGTGTCTTCTAGGGATTCTGAGTAGAACCTGTGAGTCATCCGGAAGTTTAAAGTCTTTGGAGAGCACAAGTGCATCAGTATCCGTAAAGAGAACAAACTGCTTCTTGTCACAAATCTGAGAGACAGATATCAAGTTGAAGTGCTGAAGTGCTTCCACATAGTAGACCTGCTCAAAATTTAGATTAGGCGTCTGAATTGTTCCTTTGCCAGTGATCCTGCCTTCACCTCCACCAAAATAGACCTTGCCGCCTTGAAATGGTACAAAGTTAGAGAGAAGACTTTTATTTCCTGTCATGCTCCTAAAGCAACCACTATCAACAATTCCTAGACTAGGATCTTGGTATGGAGTAACCTACAACAACAAGATAAAAATGCAAACGTTAGTGTCTTAAGGGGACCCAAACCTTTTCAGGTTTGAGCCTGCCTTGTGGATCTTTAGTAGAGAGCCAAGAAGATTGATGAGATCCACCGTTGTTCCTTGGTTGCCTATGCATCATATGGGTATTATTGTTTGACCAAGAACAACCTGCTGAGGGCTTAACAGCAGTTCCCAAACTTCCCAAACCAAAATACATGTGGTCAAAATTATGTGGATAAATTGGATTAAAATTTTGAAAATAGTTACTGGTGGTTCTATTTGTTGTTAATCCAATGTTTCTCCAATGATTAGAAGCTGATGGAGAGGACCTTCTAGAAGAAGAAAACGATTGAGCACTAGGATTGAGTCTTCTAGAAGTATATGGAGCAACTCCTGGTGGACCATGAGTAGGAAATGCTTGATGAGCAGAAGCATGTGTGTCATAAAAATCACAATCTTTAATCAAATGAAATGCACTTCCACAAACAAAACATGTTTTAATCGACCTTTTATTAGAATGACATTGTTTCATACTGCTAACATTATTACACACAAGTCTAGGAGAATCAATCTGCCTAGGACTCAATAAACCAGGACCAGACACAGTTGACTTAAAAGTAACTTTCTCTTCACACTTCCTAGCACTAGTAGAAGCATGATCATTCTTCTTGGAACTTGTAGGTCTTGACTCTTCACTTGAAGCACTTGATGCAGAGTCACTGGCTTTGTCACTGAAAGTACATGAGACAAAGTCATTAGAATTAGTAGAACTTTTTGGGGACTCATGCATCTGTGATCCATCCAAGTCTGTTAGCCTTAAAATGTGTGCGACTAACGGAATTACATTAGTTTCATAGCCGGGACTTGCAGGGACTAATATTGTCATATGTAAAGTCCAAGTCCCGTGCTATATAAACCCCTCCATACTTCCATGGAGGGGTGAGGCTTTTCATTTCTTATCTTACCCTTCTCTCTCTAGAATAAAACACACTTTTATTCTCTCTTGTTTCTCTCACTAAAATGGCTAAACACCTCTATCACCCTCCCCGACCTCCGGATCATGAACCCACGTTCTTAGTGAATCCATGTTTAACAATTGGCATCAGAGCTAACCGGGGGTGTTTCGTGTTTTTGTTTTGTTCGTGTTTGTGTTTGATGCGTTCTCGGTTTGATTTCTTTTTCATTCTCTAAATCTGTCAAATTTTTCATGTCTTTTGTCCTATCTGATTTTCTCAAAGATCAGTTATCACTCTCAATTCCATTTACTGTTTCATTTATAATCATTTTTTAAGTTACTTTGTCCATTTCCTCGTTTACTGTTTTTTTTTTACCATTTTATTGGTAAAAGGACAAGAAACTCTAACAGATTCGTTTTATGGGAAAAGGACAGAAAAACAAAGTTAACAGATTCATTTTCTTTGTCGGTTGTAAAACCCCCTTATTGCGATGAGCTTTTCAGACGGATATCATGATGCTTTTTCAGATGTACTTATTGCGATGGCTTCTTTTCCAGATTTATTCCGATGGGGTATTTTTTTTTACACATTCCGATGGACTAGGCTGAATCTATTGCGATGCGACTCAATAAGATGGGTCTCATTGCGATGGGTGGCTTGATCCATCGCAATGGCATTCATGTCGTCATGCTGTTGGATTTTTTGAAACATTGAGATGGGTGTTTGAACAATATTGCGATGGAATGTGAGTTAAATATTGTGACAGATGGTAAATATTCAGATGACTCATATTCATCACAACATCACACCGAGTCAACTCGGTAATTACCGAGTTGACCGGGTTAACTCAACTGAGTCCACATCAAATAAAACATCAAATCAGTTGCCTCGATTGAAAATATCACCCAACTATATCTTCGACTCCATATAATCAGACACAAAAACATTGAAAAGATCTCAGTTTGGTATGATCTTTAACTAGATCTATACCTAAAACCCATCATAGATCTTGACTCTAACATAAACAAAAAACAACATGCATGCCTAGATCAATTGTTAAAGCTTTGCTTTCCTTGATTTTCGGAATATACAAGAAAGATCAAGAACAAGTGTGTCAATAATCTTTCTTCATTCCGTTAATTAAATCAAATCCAATTCAAGATCTAATCACCTACCTGAGACCCTTTGTATTCAGATGTTGAAGTTATCTTGCTTTTCTTCGTGGGTTAGAGCTGTGATGTTTAAATAATGCAAAGATGCTGTGCTTTAATTTAGATTAATTAAGTGGGGACAAGATTTGCATGCTGTGAGATTGTATGGATCTGATTCGTTTATGGAGATACAAGGTTGGAGGTGACAAGTTGAGAGATGAGGATGGGGGCGGAGTATACTAGAAAGAGATTAGGTTTAATGTATGAGAATTATTAGGGTAAAATACATGCTTTATATCCTAATTGTTAGGCTAACTCTTTCATGGGCCTCAATGTTCAGAGTTGACTATGCACCCGAGTATCATTTTCACTATTGAGGGATAATGGGATTTAGTTATAATATCTCATGGACCGGATATAACTTTGGCAGGCTGGATGTTTACTAATGGCCCAAAAATTGTTAACATATCGATACAATATTGCTTTTGGGCCTTGTCATCCGTAGTTTTATCCTAGTAATGAGTTTGAGTTATGGTGCTACTATTAGAATTTTTAGTAGGTCGGGAATACTAAATGTTGGTGGGATGAATATTGCTTTCGGTATTTGGATACTATATTGCTTGGGATTGGTTACTAAATGAAAGTTGGATAATGATATATGGTGATTTAGCATTCATTTCGACCACAGAAACTCGCTTTTTGAAACCTCAATTTTCTTAAATTTTTTCGACGACCTCACAGCGGAGGTCGATCCGCGCACCAGTTGGGCATGTGATTGATTTTGGGCTTCAAAGTAAAGTTAGCTAAACGACGTTGACGACTTCTCATTCTCTTGTCTCGTTGGTTCCCTAGTTAACGACAATCACTCAAACACATCAACACACAAAACAAACACGAAGACAAAAACAAACAAACACCAAATCGATCCTTTAAGATTCACTAAAATTGTTAAAAAGGCTAGTATTCGGGCAAAGTAATGTCAAGTGATTACGAAGTGGATTTGGTATTTATTATTTGAAGGTGAAGTGGAATATCACGAAGGCGTCTACTCAATTCATCATCGAGCCTTTTCACCCCCTCTATCGTTTGATGATTCGCTTCAGCATTTATGATTGAGACTTGATTTATCTAGTTTCCACTGTCAAGGGGTGGATGGTCGACGACATGGACAACTATCACTTAAGGAGTTACGTTGTAGTGCTCAGTGTCACACTCACCTGTAGTTGTGGATACTTCAAGAGGTGTTTTACATCTTATACTTCTCTCTTCTTTTATGTATAAGGTACTAAGAGACGTTTCTCTGCACCGTTCGTCAATCAACAACAGTGCTAAGCGTAAGTAACAAATTTGGGAGATTGTACTTCAGTTTCAAGTTTGGAATATCAGATTTACTTCACCAGTGGTCACTACAGATAGCCGAAAGAATACGAGGTCGGTAAGTTCAGCCAGAGAGTACAAGAGTAGAGATGTGATCAGCAAACAATTCTCACGAGCAACTTGAGCTACAAAATGTCAACAAAGATTTCCACTTCAGAAACGAACATCTCACGATTCTGATTGTACTTGTCAAATGATGCTCCCGAGTGTTCTTAACCACCATACTTTTGACAAGAACATCTCACGATTCTGTGCGTACACGACAGATGATGCTTTCGAGTGTTCTTAACATTCTTACTCCTGATAAGAACATCTCGTGATTCTGAGCGTACACGTCAGATGATGCTTCTGAGTGTTCGTCACCATCATACTTTCGACAAGAACATCTCGCGATTTTGACCGTACACGTCAGATGATGCTTCTGAGAGTTCGTAACCATCATGGGGGAAGAACGTGTACTTTTGGGTACTTAGATCAACTTCTAGGGGGAAGTATTCTACAAGCGTGAGAAGATTTGTTGCTGATTTCTTACATGTTCCCCCAAACACATAATCATGAAGACCAAAAATGTCAAGGTAGCAGTTACTTGGTGGGGTTTACTTCTTCGTCTACAAAATTCCGTTGTGCACTTTAAATGTCAAAGATAGAAGATTGCTCAAGCTACAGGTTCTGCTCAAGACAGGGATATTGGTTTGGGGGGAAGCTGATTCAGAAGCTTCGTCAAAAAGAAGTCTATGAAGAAAGCTTTTCAAGACATGTGGTATGAATTGGGGGGAAGTTAATCCAGTTCATACATAATACAATGGTTCCTCAACAAGCAAAGACAAAGAGGATTCAAACTGGGGTAAAAGTTTTTCTAGAAGACTTGAAGACAACCGTGTCATCCTCAGCATTGGAAGAAAACTTAATACTGTCATATTTTTGTTGTATTTGCATTTGTTAGGAACATTGTAAGTAATTCCGTATGTCACCACATTGGGGGAAGATTGTTAGCCTTAAAATGTGTGCGACTAACGGAATTACATTAGTTTCATAGCCGGGACTTGCAGGGACTAATATTGTCATATGTAAAGTCCAAGTCCCGTGCTATATAAACCCCTCCATACTTCCATGGAGGGGTGAGGCTTTTCATTTCTTATCTTACCCTTCTCTCTCTAGAATAAAACACACTTTTATTCTCTCTTGTTTCTCTCACTAAAATGGCTAAACACCTCTATCACCCTCCCCGACCTCCGGATCATGAACCCGCGTTCTTAGTGAATCCATGTTTAACAAAGTCATTATGCCTAGAGGTGGGCATGAAAGTTCCAGTAAGAGGAGGAGGGACAGCATGCATTTCTGCTGCTGGTTTAAACCTATTGTAACTAGGTTCTCCCTCTTCCTCTTTGTCGGCATCAAATACACTTGAAAAAGATAAATCAAACACATCTTCTGAGTCAATATATTTATCAAATCCAAACCCTCTTTTAGTCCTACCAGACATGCTACTATCGATTAATTTAGAAAGATTTTTAGGTGCCTTTTGCCATTTTTAAAATCTTAACATTGTAGCATCTAATCTTTCTTGCATCTCCTGTTTTTCTTTGATACTGGCATCTTTTACCTTTTCTGTATATTTAAGCATGTTTGTCGTGTTTTCTAAATCGATGCTCAGTATCCTAATTTTATCCTCATACTCACGTTGAGTATCTTGTAGCCACCTCTTTTGTTGTTCCAATGTGTTTAAAGAAGCCCTATAGGCTTGAACCTCTAAAAAATACTTATCATTCTAATCATTTACTTCATTAAATTGGGACAACAATTCTGAATATTTATCATGACAACCAAGAGGACAATGTTGTACCTGAGGTGAGATGCCCATAAGAGCAAACTCGTCTGCTTCTTCTGCATCAGATAGATTCCTAGCAATCATTGCAAACACGTCAGTCGAGGACTCAGCCGATACCAAAGTGGTAGTCTGATGATCATTCTAGTTGACCATAGAGTCAACAAATACCAATGCCTTCTTGTCATCTTTTACCTCCTGAACCTTAAAAGCTGAGTACCTGCTCTCTCCTGGTCATTCTTGCTAGGGCATTCCCTTGCAAAGTGACCTTGCAGCTGGCAGTTATAGCATCGAACCTTGCTTCTGTCGAATCTTGCTGGCTCCCTTGGATTTTAATTAAATTTTCGACCTGCTTTCTTCTCAAACTTGTGAACCCTAAGAGTGAGCATGGCCATCTGCCATTTAAGATCCATTTCATCCAGGTCAAGTTTATCGACCTGTTTGAAATCATCAAAAGCAAGTTGTTGTTGAGCATCAACATCAGCCACAAAAGAATGAAGAACGGCTTCTACCATACTACCAGACTTGGCTGTAGGATCAGGAGCAGAAGTATGCTGAAAAGTATGTTGAGAAGACACAGTATTGCTTGGGCTACTAGCATACGACATGGGACTTGATGCCATAGAACTCACAAAGGCAGAATTAGCAGGAGTGGGAAAAGAATCACTTGAATATCCTCTCACATGAGGTTCAAAAGTTTTGAGATTATGAAATAGATCATCAAAATTGAGATAGTCAAGCCCACCTTTTGCTTTGAGAGAGATTACCACCTGATTCCATGAGTAGGGTAAGGCTCTAAGAAACCTTGCATTAATATCACCATCGTCAGGCTTTGAACGAAGTTGATTCAATTGGCTCAATATCTTTTAGAACTTGTCATACCCTTGATGTAAACCTTCAGTTTCTAAGATTTTGAATTCTGTGAATTCATCTCTCAGCATGGATCTTCGCATTTTCTTTGACTCCTTATTCCCACCAAACCTTGCTTTTATTCCATTCCAGATCTCTCTAGCATCATCCAAATGGTAGAAATCACCCATGTGATCATCAGGAAGAGATTGAAGCAAAATAGTTTTTGCTTTGACCTCCTTCTGAATGGCTATGATTTCTTCATGAGTTTTAGGGTCAAGAAGAGTAATATTACCATTCTTGTCTCTTCCAGTTAGCTTCCTGCTGTTCCCATTCAGAATAACCTTCCAAAGGTCTTGATCAGTATTGGTGATCCACCATTCCATCTTCATTGCCCAACTTTCATACTCGTCCTTTTTCAGAAGAGGGATTTTACCATTCGTGTTGGAAACCGTAGCAACGATCTGCTGAGGTTGCACAGTTTTAGGAGTGCTGTCTTCTCCAGTTTGAGTAGAAGTTGAGGCAGACATGATAAAACAAAAATGTCAGTAATAAGAAAACTTGATTCTTCTTGTACAGAGACCCTCCCAGGCTCTGATACCACTTGTTGGGTCCACTAGATGTGGATCTTGCAGCCTGTCAGGAACGGTGAACGACTTCTGTAATCACAAGTCTATTCACTGAGAGACTCTATACACAATATAAATGCAGAATACAAATATAATAAAGAAGAACAAAATAACTATAAATACTTGATCATTTCTAAGGATTTCTAATATTGATAATGACTAGAACTACGTTTTATGAAGGTGTGTCTAACCCTTCTGCCTAAGGTTCATTTTATACTACAAGGAAACCCTAATACAGCATTAAACAAAACGTGTAAAACTGATATGCATATCCTTTCCTAACATATCTCATGCATATCCTAACAGAATAATAAATAAATAATAAAGTTTGACTTTGACTAGGACCAGGAGCACGACTTGCTCCTACTACTACTAGGACCAGGAGGAACTACATACCTCCTAGTCTACCTATTACATTTAACTATTCCAATGGTCCTAACAATTTTCATGATATTTTATGCATTTAAAGCCCTTTTTGGACGATGAGACTATGTATAAAAGTTGTCGCATCACAGACCAAGAGGAAGCATGATGCAATTTGGGTTATCGTTGACTGACTTACCAAGTCAGCTCATTTCTCACAGGTCCGCAAGGATGATCCAGTGAGAAAATTGGCTGACTCATATAAGAAGGAGATCATGAGACTTCATGGTGCTCCATCCAGTATCATCTCGGACAGAGATCCTCGGTTTACTTCGCGATTTTGGAGGAGTCTGCAGAAAGCTTGGGGTACCAAACTTAAGCGTAGCACGGCTTTCATCCTTAAACAGACGGGCAGTCGGAGCGTACCATTCAGACATTAGAAGACATGCTTCAAGCGTGTGCTTTAGAATGGACAGGAAGCTGGGACGATTATATCTGCTTGGTAGAATTTGCATACAACAACAGTTGCCACGCCAGCATCAAGTGTGCACCGTTTGAGATGTTGTATGGCAGGAAGCGTCGCGCCCCAATCTGCTGGGATCAGGTTGGTGAGCGAAGACTTGAAGTTCCGGAGATGATAGAGTTAACCAACGAGAAAGTCTCTGTAGCTAGGGCGAAATTACAAGAAGCTCGTGCACGTCAAAAGAGCTATGCCGACAAGCATCATAGGGATTTTCATTTCAATGTCGGAGATCATGTATTTCTTATGGTATCACCGGCACGTGGTGTTAGAGGTTTTGGAATCAAAGGAAAACTCTGTTGGGAATAAATTAAGGTCAGATCACTTGAGCGCTGACAAGAACAAAACAAGAGTTGACAGGAACAAAGCAAGCGCTGACAGCTCAAGCGTTGACAAGTTAAAGTCAAGCGTTGAAAGATTGAAGACAAGCACTGATAGAAGATATAAGTTACACGTTTATTATATTCTAGAATACTTCTAGAAAGGATAGAAACGACAATGTATTTTCTATGTTTATCTTTACCTAGAATAGTTGATACGTAGCTTATTGTACAAGGCTTCTTAGTCTATAAAAGAAGGCCTTTAGGTTAATGTTTAGTATCAAGTTTTATATAAGTTTTCATTCGTAAACATCTTTCATTGTAAGCAAGGTCGACATTCATAATCAAAGTGAAAGTTTTGTTTACATCTTGTGTTCTTGTTTAAGTGTTAAATTCCGCATAACACTTAGATTCACAAAGCATATAACAAAGGTTTCTCTACGTGTTATACTTGATCTAATCTCGTATACACAAAGCTAACCGATCTAAGTTTGGGATCAACAAGTGGTATCAGAGCTTGTTGAGGAACTTTTGATCTTTGAAGAACACCAGAACGATACACGAACACCAAAACCCTAATTTTCTCAAAAACCCTAACAACATCATGTCTGAAGTAATAACCACCTCCAATTCACCCTTACCAAACATCAAGATTCCCATGCTTGATGCAACCAACTTTGACTTATGGAAGTTCAACTTTGAACAATATCTAGGGATCTATGATTACACACTCTGGGAGATTATTGAATATGGAAACTCATTCAATAAGGCTCAAAAGATTCAGGATGCCATTACTCAAAGATCAGCTGTTGAAGGATGTCCTGATGAAGATAAGAGAGAAAAACCTGGAGATGGTAGAGCTGTAGGTGCTGAAGATATTGCAAAGAAAAGGGTTGACATGAAAGCCCTAAATATTCTGAAAGTCTCTTTGGGACAAGAAAACCAGCACAAATATAGAGGCTATGAATCTGCTAAGGATCTTTGGGAAGCTATTGAAGTTGCATATGGTGGCAATGCAGACACTAAGGAAGAAAAGAAAAAGCAACTTCTGCATGATTATGCTGTCTTCAAAGCTCAACCCAATGAGAAACTGAGTAGTGTGAGAAGCAGATTGCTTGACATCACAAGCAAGTTGTCTTTCATGGGGACACAAGTTGGTGATGTTGACACCAATGCTACCTTTCTTAAAAGTCTTGGTGAGGCATGGAAGATTGAGGCAAGATCTATTCTTGCCAATAATACTTACAAGAGCTCCTCGTTTGATGACATCTACAACAAACTTAGACTGTTGGAAGATGAAACTCTTTCAGCACATGGAAGCAAACCTAGCACCAGCAACATGGCCTTCTTCTCTCATAGTGAAGGTCAATTCAATCAGAAGGACTCTTTTATGCATCCAGTTACTGGATCATCATTTGTCAGCGCTGGAACAAGTCCTGTCAATGTCTCCTTTTCAGACGCTGACACATTCATGAATGACTGCCCAAGAGTTAAACCTGCTGGTTTGGATTTGGATACTGTGTGTGCTTACATTGCTTCTTTGCCCAATGGTTCAGTGATTACATATGAGGACCTTAAGCAGATAAGTGATGAACACTTGGAAGAGATGGACATCAAGTGGAACATGGCTCTTGCTAGTATAAGAGCAAATAGGTGGAATAGAAGGTTCAAGAAGAAGATGAACTTCAATGCTAAAGACACTGCTAGATTTGATAAATCCAAAGTTGAATGCTAAAACTGTCATCGTATGGGGCACTTCATGAGGGAATGCAGATCTCCTAGAAGATCTGATGCTGGAAAACCCTCAAGTCAGGTTGTTAAAGCTCAGGATTCCAAAGCCATGGTTGCAGTTCAAGGAATTGATGGTACTGGATGGGATTGGAGCTATCTAGCTAAGAATGCTGAAGAGGACAAAGCTTTGGTTGCTGATATTCAAGAAGAAGAGCATGTTGAATATGCTCTCATGGCACACTCCTCCTCTTCATCTGACAATGAGGTATATGATGATGCTTTTTGTAGCAAAGGTTGTAGGTTAAACACTGATAGACTTAACAAAGAGGTGTTAAAACTAAAAGATGATATGAGCACTGAAAGGTGTAAATTGTCCAATTACCAACTGGCTCTTACTGAAACTGAGAAAACCATTTCTGAATACAAGAAAATGGAATTTGATTTAAAAGATAAGATAAATATCTTAAAACATGAGCTAGAGGGTAGTATGGATATTAGAAATATCATGACAAAGGTCAATAGAGACCTACAGGCTAAGTTAGATGAGGCCATTAAGAATAAAGATAATGTTGACCTCAAGATTCAAAGATTTGATAGAGCCACCCAAACCCTAGGAGACTGTGTAGCTAAACAAAGGGATCCTAAGGACATGACTTGGATTGGGATGAATGATTACTCTCTGGTTCCACCACCAGCTGGTGACTTCTATGGTGTCCTTAGAAAGGATTTAGCTTGGACTGGTATCCCAGAATGCCAAGAAGAGGAGTTCTCTCCTCCACCAAGAGTTGTCACTCCAGTGGAAGAGTATCAACAAAAACTGACTGACCTAAATGAGTGGAAGAAAGCTAACCCTACTTTTTTTGTTAAGGGAGGTTTGCTATGTGAAAGTCCCAATGAATCACCACCCATTAAGGTTACTCATCCAGTCACTGGTAAAGCTGTTGACCTAGGCTCCAACACTGTTAGAAGACCTACCATTAAATATGCAGAGATGTATAGGAATAATAGGTCACCCAAGAGCCAAGTTAACAATCATGGAACAGGTTTCTTCTCTTCTAGACCTAAGAGTGTGTCTAAGAAAGCCTGTTATACTTGTGGTAGCTTTTCACATTTGGCATACAAGTGTGTCAACGCTCCCAAAGCCAGCGCTGATAGGAACAATTTCAGCGCTGATAGGAAGAAAGTCAACGTTGTTAGGAAGTCAAACGTTGTCAGACCCAAGCCTTGTGTGCAGCAAAGTCCACAAGTGATTAGACCTGCCCCATTCTTCTCTAGAAGGTCTAACACTCATGGACAAAGACCTTTTCAAAAGACAAACACCTGGTCTAATAGGCAATGGGTTCCTGTAGCAAACCCTAGGTTCAACGATGACAAGGGTAATTTCAGCGTTGACAGGACTAAATCCAACGCTGATAGAAACGTGACCAGACCAAAATATATGCAGCCACAAGGTAAGGGGTCTAAAGCTTCTTCAAGCTTAACATGGAGACCCAAGAAAGATCAAAACCCTAATAATAATGGAATTTCAATGACTTGCAATAGATTTAATTACATTTCTAAGGTCATTACAAAACCAATTGGGGTTAACTGGGTATTTCATCCTAAAAGGGATGAGAATGGGGTTGTTGTGAGAACTAAGTCTGTTCTTATTGAACAACTAGATGAATCCAAGTCTTCTGAGACTTGGGTTCCCAAAGAAAACTAATTTGTTTTCTTTATGTGCAGGGCATTCAAAGACAGATCAATGACTATGGATATTGGGATAGTGGATGCTCAAGGCACATGACAGGAAAGGAAGACTATCTGACGAACTTCACTCCTATTAAAGATGGTGATAAGGTATACTTTGGAGGGGGCTATGGCACCATTACAGGCAAAGGAACCCTTCTCACCAATAATCTGCGTTTTGAGAACGTCTTCCTGGTAAAAGAACTGGATTATAATCTGTTTAGTGTATCACAAGTGTGTGATAACAAAAATAAGGTTCTTTTCACTGATATTGAGTGTTTGGTGTTAAGCAAGGATTTTAAGATCCCTGATGAGAAGTATATTGAGTATAGAACACCTAGGCATAAGGACATATATAATGTGAATTTAAATGGGATTAAAGTGAATACAAATATATCTTGTTTTTATGCTAAGGCCTCAGTAGATGAAAGTAATTTGTGGCACAGGAGACTAGGGCACATAAATTTTAAAAATATAAATAGACTTGTGAGGCTTGGTTTAGTTGATGGTTTGCCTGAGAAGGCCTTCCATAATGACCACTCTTGTGTTGCATGTCTTAAAGGCAAGCAGCACAAGGTCTCATTCAAGTCCAAACAGGTGCATACTAGTTCCAGACCTCTTCATATGCTACACATGGACCTCTTTGGTCCAACAAATATAGAGAGTTTGAATGGCAAGTCATATTGTTTTGTTGTCACTGATGACTTTTCTAGGTTTACTTGGACATTCTTTCTAGCTATGAAGAGTGACACAGCTGATGTTCTTATTGAATTTATCACTCAAATTGAGAAAAGGTCTGGCAATGAGGTTAAAATGCTTAGGAGTGATAATGGTGGAGAATTTAGGAACAAGAAGCTAGATGATTTTTGTGCCAGGAAGGGAATTACTAGGCAATTCAGTATTGCTAGAACCCCACAACAAAATGGGGTTGCTGAAAGGAAGAATAGAACCCTAATTGAAGCAGCCAGAACAATGTTGGCTGATGCTCACTTTCCTATAGCCTTTTGGGTTGAGGCTGTTAATACAGCATGCTATGTGCAAAATAGAGCATTGGTTAACAAAATTCAGAACAAAACACCTTATGAGTTACTTTGGGGTAGAAAACCTAATATTGGTTTTCTCAGACCTTTTGGATGTCATGTAGTAGTATTGGACACTAGTGATGCCTTAGGGAAATTTAGTGCAAAAGGTGATGAAGGTTACTTCATGGGGTATTCAGTCCAGAGCAAGGGTTATAGGGTTTATCTTAAAGAGGACAAACGGATAGTTGAGAGAGTACATGTTAGGTTCTTAGAGAATAAACCTAGTGATCCTGAGAGTGGTCCTAATTGGTTGTTTGATTTGGAATCCTTATCTAGAACTTTAAATTATATGCCTGTCACTAATCCAGACATTGTGAAGGTAACTTCAAATGTTGTGGAGGAACAAATTGTTGATGTTTCAGGTACACAGGTTAATGAGAGGGTTGGATCACAAGCAGAAAAGGCATCTCCTACATTTGAATATGTCACAATTCCCATTTGGACAGATGCTTTTGCTGCTGCTGCTGCTGCTGGACAAGATAATGGTGGTCTTCAAATACCACCAGATACAAACATGCATGGCTCTTCAGGCGCTGACAAAGGCAAATCTAGCGCTGACAAGACCAATTCAGACGTTGACAATAATATTTCAAGCACTATTAGCCCAGACGCTGACAACCAAGATTCAAACGTTGACAACACTTATGGGCATCTTTTCTCTTCCAGTTTTGAACAAGGTGGACCTTCTAATGTTCATGAAGAGATTCCTGTTGCTCAAAGAGAGTCTGATGAAGAAGATATTGGCAACATGGAGCATGAGGTTGAGGACACCAGACTTTTTGAAGGAGGGGTTCTCACCTCCACAATGAAGAATCACCCCACATCTCAGATCATTGGTGATGTTATGACTTCAGTTCAGACAAGAAGATCTCATCAAGGACTTGGTGGGTTTATTGCCAATATACACAAGAAGGTTGATACCCCTCTTGTGCAAGCATGTTTGTTTGCATGTTTTTTATCACAAGAAGAACCCAAGAAGATATTTGATGCTCTTAAAGAACCAAGTTGGGTGGAAGCAATGCAGGATGAGCTTCACCAATTTGCAATTCAGGATGTTTGGGAGTTGGTTGATTGTCCTAGATATGTCAGACCTATAGGGACAAGATGGGTTCTCAGGAACAAAAGAGAAGAAAGAGTTATTATGGTCAGAAACAAGGCAAGGTTAGTGGCTCAAGGTTATACACAAGAGGAGGGGATAGACTATGAGGAAGTCTTTGCACCAGTTGCAAGGATTGAAGCTATTAGGATTTTTCTAGCCTATGCATCTTGCATGGGCTTCACAGTCTATCAAATGGATGTCAAAAGTGCATTCTTGTATGGCACCATTGTTGAGGAAGTTTATGTCATGCAACCTCCTGGTTTTGGGGATCCAGAGCATCCAGATAAAGTGTATAGAGTCAAAAAGGCTATGTATGGTCTTCATCAAGCCCCTAGAGCATGGTATGGTACTTTGTCTACCTATTTGGTGGACAATGGATTCAAAAGGGGCACCATAGATCAGACACTATTTACAAAGAAGAAAGGCAAAGATGTGTTGCTTGTGCAGGTCTATGTTGATGATATCATTTTTGGGTCTAGTGATCCAAAGATGAGTGAGGATTTCTCCAAGCTTATGACAGACAAATTCAAGATGAGTGCTATGGGGGAGATGAACTTCATTCTTGGTTTACAAGTTCAGCAGAAAGAAGATGGTATCTTCATCTCTCAGGACAAATATGTTGCTGAAATCTTGAAGAAGTTTGGCTTTTCTCCACATGAAAAGAGGGCTACTACTCCTATGGATAGAGAACACCCTTGGGGAAAGATTGGAGATGGGAAAGATGTTGATGTCAGGCATTATAGATCCATGATTGGATCCTTGATGTATCTTACTGCTTCCAGACCTAATATCATGTTTGTTGTGTGTGCTTGTGCACGCCATCAAGTGACTCCCAAAGAATGTCACCTTTATGCTGTGAAGAGGATCTTTAGGTACCTAAGATGCTTCCCAAGTCTTGGTTTGTGGTACCCAAAGGATTCACCATTGGAGCTAATTGCATATTCAGATAGTGATTATGGAGGTGATAAGTTTGATAGGAAATCCACAACTGGTGGATGTCAATTTCTTGGGAGCAGATTAATATCTTGGCAATGCAAGAAACAAACAGTGGTGGCTAATTCTACAACTGAAGCAGAGTATGTGGCTGCAGCAGCATGTTGTGGTCAAGTGTTGAGGATTCAGAACCAGCTGTTGGACTATGGGTATAACTTCATGCATACTAAGATATTTGTTGACAATAATAGTACTTTATGCATCATTAAGAATCCTGTACATCATTCTAAAACTAAACACATAGAAATTAGACACCATTTTATAAGAGATTGCTTTGAGAAAGGTTTAATACAACCAGATAGGGTTGACACTGAGGAAAATGTGTCAGATTTACTAACTAAACCTTTTGATACTGGAAGATTTCAATACTTGGTAACAAGTATTGGAATGGTTAATCTCACTTAATATGTGTTTTGGATTCTTTTTGTAAAAGTATGTACAGGATGATGCATTATTATTATTGGTCTTATTGATGATTTAGATTTTCCACTATATTTTTCTAACACTGACAAAGCTTGTTTGAACACTGATAAGTGTTTTTGCAACGTTGTCAGCAATATAATTGTCTAACGCTGACAAAGCTTCCTTCAACGCTGTTATGTGTTATCGGGGCGTTGTCAGCAACAATGTTAGTTTTGTGGTTTTCAATCTAAATGTGCAGATGGTGTTAGCAGTATACCATTGGATACAGAGTTGCTTACGGATCAAAGGAGAAGCATTTGGACAAGTTTTTATTTATGGATGATGGTTGGAATGTTTCATTCCTATCTTGACATAAATTTTTTATGTTCATGCATGGTTTTAGCAAACTTTTTGTATCATAGTTTAAGGGGAGGTTTTAGGAACCTTTAGGATTTTTGGGTATCCATATGATACTCTTATCACAATTCTAGATTGTGTCCACAGGTGAGTATGGGTTAGTTTTACTAAACCATGAGGCACTGTAGCATGTATAGTATATCAACTTTGCATGCTGCCAAGACATTTTTAGCCTAGAATTGGTTGTGGTCTGTTGGGAGACTTGGGAATGATTTTGATATGGGATTTACCTGGGAGTAACAAGGATTTTATAAGGTAACTTGGTTGTTAAGAATTTTGGTTAGCAAGGGACACTAGAGGACTGTTATGTCTATCTTGCTTATGCAAGTGTGCATAACTGGACAGTGCTTGCCGCCCTATAATAATTATCAGCTTTTGGTTATTTTCTCTAGGATAAATTACTTGTTAAGGTCATTTTTCACTTTTTAAAACAATTTTATTTTTGGACGCTGACAAAATTTTTCCAAGCGTTGTTGTGACCAAATTGGACGCTGACATGGCTTTAGGCGAACGTTGACAAGATTATAGCCGTTGGGCGTTGATGGGTAATCTTTGACCGTTGACACTCAATGGGACCTACCCAGTTGTTACTTTTTGACATATTTTCAAGCCGTAATTTTAGGAGTTGTTACTTTCATTAAATGCATGAGACAACTTATAACTTTTTCAATATTTTCATGCTTAGTTTTTGAAAATCTTTGCCTATTTTTGGGCCAATCACATGCATTCTTTATCTCCTATAAATTTGGCTCCTATTTTAAAACAGGGTATCTATAATTCTTGTCTAACACTTTTCTCTTATCAACCTTCATCTTCTACACTTCAAATTAACAGCTTTCATCAATGGCACCAAAGTTTAACTCAGCAGAATTGGATTTGGGGTTCAAGTCTCAACACAACATGATTGCTTATCTTGTTGCTGATAATGATTTGTTTCCTCAATACACACAAATGGTGGCGTATTTGAACGCATCCCCCTTAAGGTATGCTCTTTCTCATGCACCACTCATTCCACTCACACACATTAAGCAGTTTTGGAACACTGTTAGTTCCTCAACAGTTAATGGAGTGACCACATTGACTTCTATTGTTCATGGGAGATCTTGGGTGGTTACTGAGGCCTTGGTACGCCAGGCCTTGCATCTTGATGATGCTGATGGTATAAACATCCTTCCCATAAATGAAATAGAACAAGGGCTTAGGGCTTTGGGATATCCTATTCCTGATGAAGGTACTCTTAATAAGTATCATAAGCAGGAATTTCCCACAGCCTGGAAGTACCTCATTCACATTCTCCTTCAATGTTTGAGTCCCAAATGTACTACACACAATGAGATCAATAGATCCATTGCCAGTGCTATTGTGTGCATTGCAACAAGGCAAAAATATAACTATTCTAAAATGATTTTTGAAGGAATGTGTAAAAACAAGGGGACAAAAATGACTTTAGCTTATCCCCGTTTTCTGCAAATGATTTTTGATGATCAAGGTTATTATTCAAGGGATCACAATGATTTTTATAAGATCCCTGAACAAAAGAAAGCTATTTTTACGAAGATGGATTCACCACCTCATAGAGACTTACCTTTAACCCCAGCCATGCTTGCTGTTATTGCAGCAGCACAACCCCAACCAGACCCCCACCCTCAAATTGACCCTAAACCACAACTTGGACCTATTCCTGAACCTTTACCCTCACCTGAACAAATGCAACTTGACCAAGAACCCTTTGACGCTGACACATCTAATGTTGGCGTTGATGTGCCTATTTCCAACGCTGACACACAACCATCACAATCCCAAACACCCCTTAACCAACCTACATCTACCCATTCTTCCACACCATCTTCCACACCACCTGAATATAGGTTGATAAAACGCCAAAGGACTACTCGAGTGTTCTCCTCTGGTGGTCCTAGCCATGAAACAGAGAGAACCACCACCACAAGTGTGGCTGGTGACCTGGATGAGGCTGGGACTATTGGTTCTGGCTTAGATGCTGGCCAAGGCAGTCCCACCATCATTAAGTCCTCATCCTTGCCCAATGAACCTGACTTGGGAGGTCAAATCCCCATTTCAGAAGAGGGCAGTCTGGAACCAATGACTCTTTTGGAATTGACGGCAGTCTGCATTAGCTTGCAAAAGCAAAATGCAGACTTAGTACAAATTGTCAGCTCACAAGGCCTTGAAATCAAGCAATTGAGGGAGAGGATTGTTGTTTTGGAGAGTGATCATGCTAGGAGGGGTATGGAGGAGTCTTCCAAAGGGGAGGAAGATCAAAGAAATCTGAGTGATAAGGGCAGCCAAGATGGTCAATCAATGGATGTTGCTGAAGCCCTTACAACCTTGAAGGAACAAACAGGTTTTGATACGTCCTTAATCTCTCCAACCAATCTAAATTTATCATTTACAGCTATGTTGAGAGAGGTTACATAAGGCGCTGAGGGAAAATATTTGAGCGTTGACAAGACAAATTTGGACGCTGATAGAAGTATTTTGGGCGCTGATAGAGGAAATTTGGGCGTTGACAGACCTGCACATGAAGGTGATGTATTCCAGTCATCATCTATCATCAAAGAAGTTTCTACTCAGGTATTACCATCTACCTTACCAACTATTGCACCATCAGATAAGGGTAAGGGTAAATTGGTAGAAGAAATTGTTCCAAAGAATGCAGCCCAAGTTGAATTTGATAGAAGATTGGCTGAACAAATGATGGAACAAGGTGAAAAGGAAAAGTCACCATTTGTTGTGACTTCTGAAGAAGAAAGTGATGGAGCTAGCTCAGACTCAAGTGTGATGATTATAGAACCAGAAAGACTTGAGTATGGTGATGAGCTTGCTAGGGAAAAGTTGAGAGACTTAAAATTGCAGGTTGACTTTGACATGCCAGAGGTGGTTCAGATGTACAATTCTTGGGAAGAAAGCTGCATAGATAATCCAGACTTGACCATTTCAGATCAAATATGGGGTTTGGAGCTTCTTCTTAGAGTTCAGAAGGATTGTAAGGTGATTTTGAAGCACAAGGCAAGCAATATTCTCTCTGAGTTAAAAAGGGATAGAAGGGAGCTCTATTTTATGTTGCTCAGATGTCATGGAGTTGGATGGACACATCAGAAGTTGAAGGCTTTGACATTTGATGAGTTGGAACATAGGGCTTATCCTATTTGGGTGAAAGTGCAGGAAGAAAACACTTTCAGACTTCTTTCAGATGAAAGAAAGGAGCAACTTGCAGAAGAGATGGAAATCAAGAAAGCTATGATAGTTCCCAGGCCAGTGAAGAAGGGATTTACACTTGAGTTTCCAAAAGATATGAATCCACTATATCCAAGTGAAGCAGTTATAAGAAAGAGCCTCAAGCTCTCCCCATTAGAAGCTTCAGATATGGTGCAGGTGTTACCATTAGATTCCAGGAATCCAATTGTGAGTTATGATGAGGATGAATGTGGATTCTGGAAGATTGGCAGATTTGGCAAGGAGGTACACACTTTTACCACTCTTATATATTTATTTGCAAGTTGTGATAGAGAAGACTTGGTGGACCTTTGGAGGTTGCTGGAGACCAAGTATGAGGCTGAAGCACCAACTTCAGCTAATGGAATAAAACTTTGGACCACATTCAAAAGAATGTGTGGGACAAATGAGGAAGATCCTGAAATATGGAAGGATCTTGAAGATGACCTCAGTGGTCTTCAATGGAGGTTATATTCAGCTGCTGGTGTATACCATTTGAGTTCTACAAAGTTTGCTGAGTATCTACTTGTGGATGCTCAATATTTCATATCCAAGGCTGTTTTAGAAAAGATGAAGGACACCCAGTTGGAGATAGATTATTCAAGTGACGTGGCAAAGAATTTGATCAGATTTATTCATTACCAATATGAGAAGGTTTGTCAGACTCCTCCAAGTTCTTAATGCTTATTCAGAAACTTGATCATAAGAGTGGATATCAAGTTTAGGGGAGGATTGTTGGGAATAAATTAAGGTCAGATCACTTGAGCGCTGACAAGAACAAAACAAGAGTTGACAGGAACAAAGCAAGCACTGACAGCTCAAGCGTTGACAAGTTAAAGTCAAGCGTTGACAGATTGAAGACAAGCACTGATGGAAGATATAAGTTACACGTTTATTATATTCTAGAATACTTCTAGTAAGGATAGAAACGACAATGTATTTTCTATGTTTATCTTTACCTAGAATAGTTGATACGTAGCTTATTGTACAAGGCTTCTTAGTCTATAAAAGAAGGCCTTTAGGTTAATGTTTAGTAACAAGTTTTATATAAGTTTTCATTCGTAAACATCTTTCATTGTAAGCAAGGTCGACATTCATAATCAAAGTGAAAGTTTTGTTTACATCTTGTGTTCTTGTTTAAGTGTTAAATTCCGCATAACACTTAGATTCACAAAGCATATAACAAAGGTTTCTCTACGTGTTATACGTGATCTAATCTCGTATACACAAAGCTAATCGATCTAAGTTTGGGATCAACAAACTCAGTCCTTGATTCATTGGACCGTTTGATATCATTGAGCGAGTCAGTGAAGTATCGTACCGTTTAGTGTTACCTCCGCAGCTTTCTCACGTTCATGACGTTTTCCATGTGTCCTTACTCAGAGGGTACAAGTATCATCCCCTTCACATGGTTCAGTATCCACTTGAACATATTCGTGAAGATCTTATCTTCATCGAGGAACCCGAACGAGTTCTTGATCGACAGGAACGAGTCATGAGGAAGAAGACAATTCCATTCGTCAAAATCCTTTGGAGGGATCATACCAAGCGGGAAGCAACTTGGGAGACAGAGGAGTCTATCCAGACTTCTTACCCTCATTTCAAGCTTTGATTCAGGTATGTTCCTCTTTCAGTTTACGTTATCTATAATTCGGGGATGAATTATTCTTTTTATGGGGGAAGAGTTGTAAAACCCGCATATAAATGCCATAAACAGTACCCTACGTAAACATACGAACCAATTAAAACTTTCTGTTATGTCATGTACACGTGTCACAAACATTAAATTCAGAAAATACGTACGTGTTTGTGCACGATAATTATTAAGTACGTGATATACACGATAATTATTAAGTATAATAATTATAATCACGAACATATGATCACGAACATTTATGAACATGATAATTATTATGTATGAAAATAACACGACGATTAGAACACGACATATACATACGTAGTATATATAACATGAATATTTAAAACACGAACTACACGAACATTTGAAACAAGAATACACGTGTATAATATTTAAACACGAACAAAACCCGGGAGACCCTTGTGGGCCCTTGGTATCCGCGGCAACCAAAAGAAAGGGGGCCCAGCCCAACTTGGTTTTTAACTAAAAAGGTAAAAAGGAAAACATAGAGTTTTCATAACAGAATTTTTACAAAAAAGTTAGAAACCCTAGCCCCTCTCCTCCTTCTTGCCGCCGGCTACACAAGAACACCAAAGGCTGTTTGGTTTATTTTGATCTTTGATTTTGGGTTAATCATGTTCGTGTTCTTAGTATATGTTCCTCTTTCAGTCCACGTTATCTATAATTCGGGGACGAATTTTTCTTTTTAGTGGTGAAGAGTTGTAAAACCCGCATATAAATGCCATGAACAGTACACTACGTAAACATACGAACCAATTAAAACTTTCTGTTATGTCATGTACACGTGTCACGAACATTAAATTCAGAAACTACGTACGTGTTAGTGCACGATAATTATTAAGTATGTGATAATACACGATAATGATTAAGTATAATATTTATAATCACGAACATATGATCACAAAGATTTATGAACATGATAATTATTACGTATAATAATAACACGACGATTAGAACACGACATATACATACGTAGTTATAATATGAATATTTAAAACACGAACTACACGAACATTTGAAACAAGAATACACGCGTATAATAATTAAACACGAACAAAGCCCGGGAGACCCTTGTGGGCCCTTGGTATCCGCGGCAACCAAAAGAAAGGGGGCCCAACCCAACTTGTTTTTTAACTACAAAGGTAAAAAGGAAAACACAGAGTTTTCATAACAGATTTTTTACAAAAAAAATTAGAAACCCTAGCCCCTCTCCTCCTTCTTGCCACCGGCTATACAAGAACACCAAAGGGTGTTTGGTTGATTTTGATATTTGATTTTGGGTTAATCGTGTTTGTGTTATTATTTCTTTTCCAATCACGCATTCGGTATCACCATAACCTTCATCTTTTATTTTTATTTTTCTTTTAATTATGTTCATGTGTTTAGAATATAAAAACATGATAAATTGATCCAAGAAACATGGAAAAGGGTTGGTTTGGTGGGTTTTGGTTCGGCCGACACACAACCGAGAGCCACCAATCTCTCGGCTTGGTTTATCACACCACCAACCGAGACTTTAAGGTCTCGGTGTTGTCCCATTATTTGTGATGATTAAGCAATGAAGAAAGAGAGAAAATAGATGAAGAAGAGATGAATTCCTAGAGAGAGAAAGTAGTGAGAGAAAGTAGAGAGGAGATGATTAACTTGGTGAGATTAGATTGAGAAAAGAAGTTACAAATGACCATCCACCCTCCTAACATGCTAGGAGGGTAGTATATATAGTCCACCCACATGCGGGCTTTAATGGACTATATATTGGGTCGGGCTTGACTTTTGGACTTTAATTAGTTTAAATCCAAGCCCGTGAATCACGACTAAATAACTACTTATTACAACGTTCTAATAAATATTACAATAGAAACCTATGACCGAACATTCTTGTTTGACTCAATATTTTGAGGCTAACAATCTCCCCCAATGTGAGGTCATTCCTCTTTGATATTTGGATTCCAATGGAGATTTATGAATTTCGTCATAAAGGAGTCTTGAACGTGTAACAGTAGTTTTGTTCCTTCATGCTATGATCTTTGAGCCTTTGTCGTTGTCTTTCGACTTTGTCTTTATTCTTGAGATCTTCAAATCATCCTTGACTTGTCATTGCCATCTTGCGATCTTGTGTCTTTGTCCACATGCTCACACTATCAATTGTTGGATAAGTCTTTGGGCATGAATATGTGGTTGTGAATCTTTGACTTTGCTGAGTACACCGTGACGCCACCTTTTCGAGACAAAACATAGACACGGACTGAATGGCTTTGACATTCGTCCTAAATCGGTAGCGTTTTACCTCCGGTCGGTGAAGACCGTTATACGATATTAAATATCGTACCTGTGATCAGGTAGATTCAATTAAGAATCTCCTTGACAGGGTTTCGCGGCGATACTAGCCGTTCTCTTTACTCGACCGTCTCAAAGCAAGACTGCGAACATAAAGAGTGAATCAATTGGATAAATATCCGCTTGATTAAAGTCGTCAATTCAAATTCCTGGAACAAGTTTGATTCATTAAGAATCTTACCATTGTTGCTTTCCAGTTGACACAAGTTTGATTCATGAGAATCTCACAAGTCACCTACCGTAGCGCTGTTTGATGTTGACGCTAGAAGGATTTCCATTCGTCACTGTGAATATTAATAAAAATCACTCTGAATGTTCTGGCAAGACCATAAAGATATTGCGTAGAAACCTGAAACGAGTTTGAATCAATTCAGAATCAAACCACTGTTGCTTTTCAGTTTTACATATGTTCAATTCATAAAGAATCTTGCATATGACCTACCGCAGTGCTGTTTGATGTTAACACTGGAAGGATTTCCACTCATCATTGTGAATACTAAGTAGTATCACTCTGAGTGTTCTAGCAATATCGCAAGGATATAGCGTAGGACTCTCTTGATCTTCATCCGTGTGTCCTAACGAGATTTGATTGATCTCTTGGCTCTAGACTCGATTTGTGCACTTTTAGTGGTCGGAGGCTGGAGCAGATGCCACCTATTCAATATCAACAATCTCGGAGTGAGAAAGTCAATAGAAGTCGTGTTGATCTCCGTGACAATAAAACAAACTTCTTTTGAGAGAAGCCTGAGTAGCTAGGAAAGGGTTGTGCTTCACATCACTGGGTCCATGATGAGTTTGTCTTCATGATGGGTTGACCCGGTTTCTGCCTAAGTTGTATGGAGGGCTTCTTTCTTTAGACCCTTTATCCTTACATTTCTTTTTCATTCTTCAACCCCTTCAATGCTTACCAAGACATCATTAATAGCACCTTGTTGTGATTGTTCCAGTGCTATCATCAGTACTTAGTCGGCATTCAGCTACGTTCACATTCTACTCCATCTTTCCTAAGGACTTCTAATAATCTATTGGATTGTCCCTGGGAAGATCCCTCCGGTTCTGGTTGGATCATAGGACTTAAACCTAACCACCCTTTTGACACCAATAACGTCGTGAATTAAAGATGTTGTGGGTATTTGATCGTAACCATGAAAACCACTTTAAATTCTAACAAAGTGTTTGAAAAACATTTAACACCTTGCTAGTTTTGTCGTTTCAGAAATGCTCCCCCTTCACATGTGCATCGATAATCGAAAGTGTTTCGCACATGTAGGTAAGAGTTAAAGTGCTTGAGTCTTATATTAGATCACATTTTAATCACATTTTCTCCCCCTATCTCTAATATATAAAATCTTTTGATATTAGAGATACCAAATTTGATTAAAATATATTTTGAAAAAAATAGTCTTGAAATCTCTGGGAGAAAGATGTGTTAATCTTTTGCATGAAGTTAAAATGCTCCCCCTCAAAAATTGATCCAATTGAATTGTCATTGTGAGGATATGATCCACATTTCGCTTTTTGAGGATGGGAGTTGTTGAACACACAATTTTTGAAAGATTTTGAATAATCATTGAGAAATTCTTGAAAAAATTGTGTTCAACGCTTTTTGAAAAATCCTATTTCTTTTTGTCGAAGAGGTTTTTCTAAAGCATAAACTTGAGTTCATAGACTTTGAATGTCTTGACGAATCCACTCAAGTGTAAGAAGATTTAACTTCTTTTGCTAAGGGTAAGAGTACAAAAGCGTACACTCCCCCGTGAATTTAGATCCGGGTTGCAATCTGAAAGTGATTACAAGCCATTGTGTTGAGCTCAAAACGTTGAATGTTTTGTGACAGGCTCAACCCGAGATAGATTGCTCTACCCGTTGTTGGAAGTATTGTCCAAAATAGACAATTTCCTTTTGAAAATATAGAAATGACATGTTTTGAAAAATATGTACAACTTTCATTCGAGCTTTATGTACACACCCGTGTCGTTATTGAGCGACATTTCTAGGTATGTCCATATTATCGATACAGAAAGACATGTCGAGAAGAATATTTTTGGATTATCAAAGATTTTTTAATTTTGTATTTTGCTTTTTGATTAATATTTACAGGTAGATGTTTGATAGATGAATCAAGCAGGCTTCTTTGCCAGAACCTCCAGTTCTGCTGGAGTCAAACATCTCATACCAATTTGCCTAACTAGATACGCAAACCTCTCTTTCGAAAGAGCTTTTGTAAACAAGTCAGCTAATTGGTAATCAGTTCCAACAAAGTATAATTCAACAATACCTCTTTCAACTTGTTCCTTAATGAAGTGATATCGGACATCGATGTGCTTCGTGCGGGAATGCTGTACCGGGTTGCAGGAGATGGCTATGGCCGACTTTGAGTCACAGTACATAGGTACTTTATCAAAATGGAAGCCATAATCCGTGAGTTGTGTTCTCATCCAAAGAACTTGAGCACAACACGCAGATAGAGACACATACTCTGCTTCGGCTGATGAAAGTGACGTGCAATCCTGCTTCTTGGAAGACCATCCCACAAGCTTGTCTTGACCTAGAAATTGTGCACCACCAGAAGTACTTTTACGTGTATCAAGACACCCTGCATGATCAGAATCTGAATAGGCCGTTAGAAAGAAACCGGTTTCCCTCGGATACCAGAGTCCCATGTGAATGGTATTCTTAAGGTACCGAAAGATCCGTTTAACCTCCTTGAGGTGCTTTTCAGTGGGTCATGCTTGATATCGTGCACAATAGCATGTAGCATGATGTATATCAGGTCTGCTCGCTGTCAAGTACATGAGGGACCCGATCATGGAACGATATCTCGTTTAATCTATGGGTAATCCCTCCAAATCAGCATCTAGGGATGTGGTTGATAATGGTGTACCAACGGGGTCACATGATGTCATACCATGCTTTTTGATTATCTCTTGACAATACTTAGCTTGGTTAATGAAGATACCACTTGGGGATTGGTGAACTTGAATTCCTAGAAAGAATTTTAGTTCGCCCATCATAGACATTTCAAATCTGCTGTGCATTACTTTTTCAAACCATTTTGAAAGTTTTGGGTTTGTAGACCCGAAAATAATGTCATCAACATAAATTTGCACAAGCAGAATGTCATCCCCATATTTATAAGTGAACAAAGTTAAATCAATGGAACCTTTTGAGAAACCTTTGGAGACCAGAAATTTCGAGAGCTCGTCGTACCACGCCCTTGGAGCTTGCTTGAGTCCATATAGTGCTTTGTGGAGACGATACACCTTGTCAGGATAATGAGGATTGACGAATCCTTCCGGCTGCGTGACATAAACTTCTTCCTTCAAAGGACCGTTAAGAAACGCCGTCTTTACGTCCATTTGATAAACGATGAATCCCTTATGTGCAGCATAAGCAAGAAAAATCCTGACCGCTTCCATTCGAGCTACTGGTGCAAATGATTCTTCGAAATCAATACCCTCTTTCTGTCCATACCCTTTAGCCACTAGCCTAGATTTATTCTTGATGATCGTGTTCTCTTCATCCATCTTGTTTTTCCAGATCCATCGAAGATTTAATGGTGTTACATCGTATGGTCTGTCAACAAGTTCCCAGACTTTAAGTCTTTCAAATTGTTGAAGTTCATCCGTCATCGATTCAATCCAAGCATGATCAGCTAATGCTTCTTTGATGTTTTTCGGTTCAGCTGAACTCACGGCGAGTGCGAACATACAAACATCGGCATCGGTGTTAAGCTGTCGTCTTGTGCGAACGGGCTGTGAAGGGTTTCCAATGACATGAACCAAAGGATGATCTCGGGTCCAATGATGTGTTGAAGGATGTCGTTGATAGAAAGTATGCATATTTGACGGATCAACATGGCGAGTAGAAGACTCTCCAGTTTCGTGTACCGGTGTACCGAATGGGTTGATAAATTCGTCTTCGTCAGATAATGCATTGTCTGCTTGATTTGTGTTCTCTGGAGCAATGACAGTAGTTGTGGATGTTGTAGGATCGATTGTTGAAGTGATATTCTGAGGAGGTAAATCTGCAACAACCCGTGTTGAAGTAGATGAAGTTGTATCCATTTGTTGACGATGATCGGTATCATCATTCTTATCATGAGTGACAGCGGAAGACTTCGATACAACTTGTTTCTCCCCCGTGAAATATTCATCATACATTGGTCCATATAACATTTCCAACTCTTCAATGGTCGTGTCGATTGTCATATCAGCTCTAGGAACATTTTCTGGAACCAGCGTTGAACTTGACGGTTCATTGTTGTGGTCTTTAGTTTCGAGTTCCGTGCGGTTGTGAACGGAAGTCGTTTGTCTTTGTGGGTCGGGACTTAAACTGTTTTGTTCAAGTGCCATCTCTTGAGATTCATCAAATCGGATGTGAATTGTCTCGACAATCAATTTTGTTCTTTTGTTGAACACTCTATATCCCTTAGACTGAGTTGCATATCCCACAAGAATACATGCATCACCTTTTTCTTTCATCTTATCCAAATTTTCACCATCTCGGATAATGTAACAAGTACATCCAAAAACATGAAGGTGTTTGAGTGAAGGTTTTCGATCATGAATTATGTGATATGGTGTCTTTTCGTGTCTTGGGATAATTAAGGAGCGGTTTTGTGTGTAGCATGCGGTTGACACGGCTTCGGCCCAAAAGTATAGTGGAAGTTTTGAAGCGGATAATAATGTTCGAGCAGCTTCAACCAAAGTACGGTTTCGTCTTTCAACAACGCCGTTTTGTTCGGGTGTTCGAGCAATAGATGTTTCATGTTCAATCCCTTCGGCTTCAAAATACTTTCTCAGATTTGAATTCAAAAATTTTGTACCTCTGTCAGTACGAACCACTTTAACTTGAGCCTGAAGACCACGTTGTATCAATTTAAGGAAGTTGATGAGAACGTCGGGTGTTTCATCCTTGGACCTCAAGAAGTGAGTCCATGTGTACCTTGAGTAATCATCGACAATTACCAGAATATGTTTCTTTCCATTGATACTCTGAACACGCATGGGACCACACAGATCCATGTGAAGAAGATCTAACCGTCCTTTAGAGCTTGGTGTGGTCTTTGTTTTGAAGCTACTTCGTTTAGCTTTACAAAGTTCACAAGAAGAACAAAGATGATCTTTGATGAATTTCAAGCTTGGAAGGCCTCTCACAATATCTTTCTTGGAAAGCAAGTTAATGGTATCAAAGTTGAGATGAGAAAGACGTTGATGCCATAACCATGCCTGAGTCGTTGAAGCTTTAGCCATGAAGCAAATTGGAGTTGATGAAGTTGTGTCTTGAAGTGAAATTGTGTAAAGATCAGTACCCCGTGTACCGGTAAGTAAGTCATTCCCATCATAATCACGAACAAAACATGTCTTCTTTCTGAAAGCAACTTCCAAATCCGCATCACAGAATTGACCAACCGAGAAAAGATTGTGATTGAGCCCTTCGACTTAGTATACCCTTTTAATTGTGATATTCCCCTGAACCAAATCTCCATATCCTAGGATCGGTGCAAATTGATCATTTCCGAATCGGACCGTACCCAGGAACTTTTCCACGAAGTTAATTAGAAGCTTGAGATTCCCCGTCATGTGCTTCGTGCATCCGGAGTCCATTATGAAGAGAATTATTTGTATCACCTGCAGAAGAATTAGAACACGATGGAGCATTTGCTAAATTGGATACCACAGTAGTTGTGATAGTAGAATCATTAGTGTTCTTATCAACATTTAAAGGCAAACTAACACTCGTTTTCACATTTTCTGTCCTAACTTTAGGCATCCATTTGTATCCGGGAGGACATTGATTAGCAAACCACCATTTCCAAGACTTACTGGCAGACTCATATAATTCCTTAATTTTGCTTCTAGGATTCTTAGTGGTGGAGTCTGATGCATTACTTTTCTTAGTGGGGGTTGCACCAGAATTGTTCACTTTGCGTTTGGGTTTACTAGCTCTAATAGGCATTGAAACTTGCTTCTTAGTTCTAGTATCTACGCCTTTGACTTTATTTATAGCACACATAGAATGATTAGCATTAGCACACTTGCCACATTTGACACAAACAAATTTCACATTCATAGCATTCAAAGTCGAATCATTCAAATCGTCATGACACGCGATTACAGACGTTTTATTCTTAGAAACATTGAAAATCCTAGGGTGTTCTTCTACTTGCTTCATCTTCCCTTGATTCTTGTGTTTCCAGACCTTATCATTCACTAGAGTGCTCTTAAGCTGAGGCCGGCTAACACTAGTAGTGGAGACTATTCCTGTAGTAGAAGACACATGAATATTAGTGTTTCTAGAAGTCTGAGGCAAGTGAGTATCTTTGTTTGTGGGCTTAGTGGACATTCTATACATCCCTGGTTTAATGACATTATTGTGCTTAACGCTTGGTGCTATAGGATTCCTTATAGGTTGAGCTTGTGGTAACCTTTCCTTTTCATCCATCTTGGGGGCAAACACAGGTTTAGCAAACGAGGAATTAGATAAAGCAGATGGTTTTCCCAAGATAGAGGATCTATTCTCTTTAGAGGCATTGGGTTGTCTAACAACATTTTTCTTAATGCTAGGTTCCACAATTTTCCCACCCATTTTAGCAATGAGTTTCTGCAACTCAGCTATCGCTCTGTCCCTGTCTTGTAATTGAGCTTTCAACCCTTTAATTTCCAAATTCTGTTCATTCATTTCTCGAAATGTTTGGGAAAGTTTTTCTTGCAATTTATTATCATGTGGAAAACGACCAACATCTTTTTGCAAAGCAAGTTCAAGTGAATGACAATGTTTTTGAAGGAAATCAGTTTTGTGTTGAAGTAACTCAAAAGCCTTTTTGTCAACATTTTCTTTACGTTTCGAAAGCTCAATTTCAAGACGTTCACATTCTTTGATCTTATCAAGATATTGGCATGCAACTTCAGAATATTCATCAATATCAGCACAAGATGTAAAATAAGCACACATAACATCTTTAGAAACGCATTCTTGCAAGAGTAAATCATATTCATCTGAGAAATCAGACTTCTCCATTTGAAGATCATCAATGTGTTTCTCAATAGATTCAACATATTTTAAATCATCAAACATTTCAGTCCGAATGAACTCTTCAAGTTGAAGAACAGTTTCTTTAATCAACGCCGTGTTTGGAATTAAGAGTTCTTTGACAAGCAAGGTAATATCTTGAGGAATCGGACGTGTCCACTCAGCATTTTCACGTTTTGCCCAGTCTCTTTCAACAATAGATTTGACATTATCTATGTGGTGTTTAAGAATACCTAATGTTTTCCTACTCTTGCTTTTAGATTCATCTAGAGGGAGGTAGTTTATGTATTTGTAAACATTAGATTTCTTAGGGGCAAATGCTTTCTTCCATTGAATTCTCTTTTGTTTGCATTCTAGGAACACTTCCTCACGAGTTTTCTGAGTTTGTTTGTTGAACAGGCCATAAAGACTATTCTCATAAGCATAATTATATGGTTTCACAAACTCCTTATTAACAAGTGGTTGACTATCATCGTCCCAAAGGGCAGTCTCTTCACTATCGGCACTAACAGGCATGCAATCAAGATCTGTCCTTTCAGTCTCATCAAGATAAAGACACGGGTTCGCAGCTTGAGCTTTGGCAAGGTACTCAGGACTTGCAAAGCTAGCTTGACCCTTAAACATCGATGGAGGTGCTAGCATTCTTACGGATTGAATAGAATCATGCGTTTTATAAACAACGTTCTTCAAAAAGTCGACTTGTGCTTCTAGTTTCGTAACTTTTTCGGTTTCTTTATCATATCTACTTTTGAAGTCTTGTTTTAACGCATCTACCTCTTGTTTCTTATCCTCTAGAATTTTAGCAGAATCAGTGGTGGTCATAGAGAGCTTTTGTTCAAGTTCATTAACTTTGGTATTGGCAAGGTATGTTTTTTGACGTTCATCCATTAAGAAAACATTATATTGACGCTTCTCTTTAGCTAATAACTCAAGAGTTGTATTATATTTGTTTTCAAAATCGTCCTTTTGACTTTTTAACGCACTTCCCTTGTACCCCTCAAGCTGTTTGGTTTTCTGAAGGAGCTCATCTCTATAGCTTTCAGTCATCTCAGTAGATTTGATAAGAGCAGCTTTACATTCTTCAAAACTTTGAGTGAGCGTAGCGTTTGCCTTCTTTAATTGCTTTTGACTCTTTTTATTTTTCAGTGACATCTTTTTGTAAAGTAGCAATTAAATTAGCAAGCGCAATACGTTCCTCTTCATCATATTCATTTGCATGTTGATCATCCTCAGACTCATTATTGCACATGTCTGATGAATCGGGTGTGGTATTGCTATCAACCGTTTCCATCATACACGTGTCATTAATGGCATTGGGTAGATCACTATGCTCAGGAATATCACCAAACACATTATATTCATCAGTAGTGTGTACCTTATCGATTGGCTCAGTGTCAAAGATAGGACCATTGTCATCTTTAGTGACTTTGAGAACTTCTTCAACCTTTGCCATGTACGAGTAATGTGCATCAAGCTCTTGATCAGAATCTTCATCATCAGTATCATCAAGCATCGCTCCTTCCTCAGCTGACAATTTAACCCCTGCTTCCATCTTTTTGCATAGCAACATCTTTTCCTTGTGATAGCTGGAGTCTCTAACCCTTTTCGGCTTCCTGCATTCCTTTGCCATATGCCCATATCCTTGGCAATTAAAACATTGAATCCCGCCCTGCTGAACCACTTGACTTCCAACCGTTTCCCTATTCCCAGTAGCAGCAGCAATTCTCTGAGCATCATACTTAGCAGTTTGTCGATCATATCTTGCAGAACCCTCAACATGTGTTGGATTATGTCGATCATACCTAGAAGGACTTTCACCACGTCGACGTGTGTCATACCTTGGAGGACTCTCAACATATCGGTTCTTTGTGTTCGATGATGTGCGAAGATTGTTGTTGGTGGGTTTGTAGATTTTCTTGTAAGTCTTCATTATGTAAGCAATTTGTTGTTTCATCTCTCGGTTCTTTTGAGCTTGGTCTTCATCACTATCTTCTTCAGATGAGGACTCAGATGGTGGTGATGGTGCTCTTGGCGCTTTACCTCGAGATTTTATGGAAGATGAAGACTTAGATGATGTGGAATATCGTGGTGAAGATGATGTATTGGAGTATGGCTTAGGAGCACGAGAGTGAGGATCTTGAACATGTTGAGTGGTAGTCAGTAAAGCAAGTGGATTAGCCGTCTTGGCAACACGTTCAACTCGAATCTCATTTGCTTCATTCTGAAATTGCTTCAAGATATCAAAGAGTCGATGATATGAGACTTCGTCTAGCTTTTCTTGTTGTTTCACCAAAGTGACAAACCGTGTCCACTCGGGTTGAAGTTGTTGAAGAAATTGAACATTGACTTGCATGGTGGAGACTTGCAGATTATTTCTTGTCATGTCATTCATCATCTTATAAAACCTGGAGTAGTAGGAGTCAATTGATTCTCCATCCCTTGAAGTAAACTTGCCAAAATTCCAAAACAAGTTTGTTTTGACATCTTGTTTGTTGAGTGATTCTCCTTGTTGCAAGCGTTCAATAGCAGTCCACATTTCATGTGCTGTTGGGCATGCATCAACCGTGGAATAAATGTCATCTCCAATCCCACTTAGAACCATATAGATGGCTTCCTTCTCCGCATCATGCCAAGCACAATTTTCAGGTGTGAGATCAGCTCTTGTTTCATCACGTTCACTTGCAGGTATTGGATCAGTAGTATCTGTGGCTGCTCTTGGAGGAATTGAGATCTTCTTGAATATATATGGTCCATGAGTAATACATTTCCTCAAGGCATCACCATTAGGTCTTGTGTCAAGGTATCGTATGAAACGTGATTGCCATTGAGCATACCGACCAGATACAAGCATTGGTGGTCTCTCTTTGTTACCCGCCACCATTATGTTGTTGTTCGTCACACGATATTCGGCAGTAGAATCCATCTCAATATTCTCTGAAATGATGAAGTGAATATGGATCTTAAGTAGATTTGTTGTGATTGTTGTTGTGGTTTAAATTCCGAAAATTGCAATTTTTCTCCAGGCCGACAATAAATTCTCCAGTCCGACTAAAACGGTAGTCCAAAAATTTTGTAATCGCCAAAATTTGAAATCGAGCTAGAAATGTCCTAAAACTAGTATGGAAAAAATTTGAATTTACTTGACGAAAAAATTTTAAATTTTAAATTTTTTTTTTTTTTTATTTTTTTTTTATTTTTTTTTTTTGATCTTCGTGGAAACGATATTCTGAAACTAGTCTAGATGGTGGCTAAGTCTAAAAAATACTCAAACAAAATTTAGCAAAAACACATCATCGGAATAACCAATCGGAATGATATCGGAATGCATCAATCGGAATGTTATCTGAATACACCAATCGGAATGTTATCTGAATACACCAATCGGAATGTTATCTGAATACACCAATCGGAATGTTATCTGAATACACCAATCGGAATGTTATCTGAATACACCAATCGGAATGATATCGGAATGCACCAATCGGAATGTATGATTGGAATGTATGATCGGAATGAGGAATCGGAATATACCAATCGGAATATATGTTGGAAGTCCAATCGGAATGTTGATCTGAATCCCAATCGGAATCTATAAACCCTTTTCAGATTGCAGCAATCGGAATGTATCCCCCTTTTCTCGGACAAAACTCAACCAATACGTGATTTTAAGCCAAAAAATGATCAAAAAACCCAAAAATTTTGTGTTTTTAGCCAAAGTAAATATACCAAATCACTACTACAACTATGTATAAGATGTAGATGATTAAGCAAAGCACGGAAAACACAAAAAAAAAAATTGAAACCGAGATGATTTATGGATTAAATCATTCGAATCAAATATAATAACACCAACCAATCACAAATCTACCCCGTGGCGATTGATACCAAATGTTGTCCCATTATTTGTGATGATTAAGCAATGAAGAAAGAGAGAAAATAGATGAAGAAGAGATGAATTCCTAGAGAGAGAAAGTAGTGAGAGAAAGTAGAGAGGAGATGATTAACTTGGTGAGATTAGATTGAGAAAAGAAGTTACAAATGACCATCCACCCTCCTAACATGCTAGGAGGGTAGTATATATAGTCCACCCACATGCGGGCTTTAATGGACTATATATTGGGCCGGGCTTGACTTTTGGACTTTAATTAGTTTAAATCCAAGCCCGTGAATCACGACTAAATAACTACTTATTACAACGTTCTAATAAATATTACAATAGAAACCTATGACCGAACATTCTTGTTTGACTCAATATTTTGAGGCTAACACTCGGCGTGGGTTGTGTGACTCGATCGCATGGACAAGGGAACCCCGACGCATGTCGAGGTGATGTTTGGTTTTGGTTTAGTGCCAACCGAGACCCTACAAGGTCTCGGTGTGGGTCTCGGCGCAGCAGCAAGCACCACCGGCCTAAGTCGGTGGCTGTTTTTGTTCAAGCAGGGGGAAACGCAGCCAAGCAAGGGGAACCACCGACTAACAGCCGGTGGGAAATTTACTCGGATAGTGGCAACCAGCTAGGCCGGGTAGCCACTGTCGGGGCTGTTTTGTTTCGGCGTATATTAAAACACGGAAACGGGCACGGGATTATTTTTACAAGTTATATTTTACAAGAATGATTAAATTAATTAAACATGATTAATAATTAATTTAATTTAAATATGGACTTAGGTTATATTATTTTTAATACATGTTTTAACCTAAGTATTTTACCATTTAATTTAGACTATAGTTCATTAATTAATTAGTAAAACATAGACTTATAATTAACTAATAAATTATGACTTAGGTTATAATTAATATATTATTAACACATGATTAACCTAAGTATTTTATATGTCTTAATTTAATTAAATCATGCTTTTATTTAATTAAATCATATAACGTATAGTTTATTAAATTACCATGACATTTAATTAATAAACTATACTATTAATTACATGACTTATAACTTTTAACCAGTAAACATTAGCTTATACTATTAGCTTATTAATCCATCTTCTTTCTAAATTGGAAACTTTCTATTTCAGGAAACTTACTATTTTTAGAAACTGATCTATTTTTAGAAACTAATCTATTTTTGGAAACTTTCTATTTTTGGAAACTTTTTATTTTTGGAAACTTTCTATTTTTGGAAACCTGTTATTTTTAGAAAGTTACTTATTACTACACAACAAGTATAATAACACAAGTATACAAGATAATACTTAATCAAAAATACATGAAATACATGAATAATACAGTATACCGTTTAAAATAGTAAAATAAGACAAGAACATTTAAAACAAGCTAGAACATGCTATAACCAGTAACGTACTCAGTAATCAAAAGACTTATACATGTCCCTTATTTATGTAGCATTAGTGAGGTCGGAGTAGGACTATTCATCCTTTCATCTTTCCTCGTTCACTAAGGTACGGATTTTCCGTCCTTCAGTATGGACATTCTTTTCTTATTAGGATTCTCTGTTTGCAGCCAACTGTTTTCCCAAGTATTTGTTTTATATGTTTTGAGCTGCTTATGTTACTTTTAAATGCCTAAGACATATACATGCATGACCATGTCACCTAGTTATGGAGGTACCATAACCATTACACTAGAGGCACTAGTGTTATGACTTCCCCACGGTGGACTAATTGCTCGTGGCGTCTCTTTACAGTTTTGGCCTTATATTTATATTATCATGTGGGGCATATGGGTGCATCCTAGTTACATGTTTTACAGAATTTTCATGGTGAATGCGATGTGTGCCTTGCATCCTTCACAAGGAGTTGATCCCTCCTACCCAGACTAATTAATTAGAGGCAACCCCTCTAATTGCATGATAAGGTCTCCCCTCCAAGTATTCATACACGGTGGAACCTCATGACCTATATAGGCTATTGTCTAATTAATACAATTTTCATATAAAAACATAAGTCTTTTCAAACTATAAAACCAGTTTTATGAACATGTTCTAGGTTATCTAGGACTTATACATTTCCGCTGCTATTAGTCTTATTATGCTTATTTCATTTCATGTTATACTTATATATCCTTTCATTGGGCGTTATGCTCAGCCGTTTTCCTATTATGTTCCCAAACGGCAGGTACTAAAGGACGCTCGTAGACTTTGAGAGTAGGTGCATACGGATGGAAGCTATCTAGCCTTCATTACTTTAAGCATTTTCATACATTACATTACTTTATTTCTTTGGACATTGTTTAGTCCTTTTCCTTTTCAGTACTTATATTCATGTGTGTGAGCTTATATTTGGACTACCGATGTTTGTTTCTGGTATTTCCATTTAACTGTTTGGTAGATATAACTATGAAGAAGGGATAATTTATTCTATTTACAAATCAAAGACAGATGGGTTTACCACTCATATCTATCGTTTGAAAGCTCTTGTTGTTAACCATTCTTTTCAGGACAGCGACTCTGACATAGAAGAAGATACAAGAAGCAGTCAAGAATTTCTTGATGAATATCATGCATAATTCCATGACAAGGCTCTTCTTGCTGATCAAAAGAGATACTAAAAGAGATCAGGCAGAGTCGGAGCAGCTAAAGCTGACAAGTCCAAAGTGATTTGCTACATATGTGGTAAAGCTGGTCACTTTTAAAAGGACTTCTAGTCAAACAAGACTTCCTCTACAAGCTTTCCCTCATCCAGTAATAATCACAGCAGCAAGACAAAGTTTGTTCCATCTCCCTTCAAGCAGACTTCTCACTCTAACTCTAAGGGAAAGAAGGATTACAAGGTCAAATATAAAGCACTGAAAGTTGAGTTGGTGAAACTCAATGAAAAGGCTGATGAAACAACAAAGAAAAAGATAGCAAAAAGACTAAAAAGGGTCTTATCGCTGCCTCCTTCGATTGGGATGATGAACCTCTTACATCATAGGACGAAGTAACCACTACTGTCAGAGCTTTTATGGCTGTCGCTGATGAGGAACTAGCTGTTGGTAAAAGCGAAGCAAGATCTGGACAATGGGTAGATATTGCCATGAAAAAGGTATAGAGATTGCTTACTATGCCTTAAGGTCCTGATAGAGACCATGTCAGTGACTACACCTTGGTTGACCTCCATTTTATGGAAGAACAAAGAAAGAAATTGTTAAACAAATTTCATAATCTTAAAACTGAGTTAAATCTTTGTCAATCTGAGTTAACAAATCTCAAAACTTTTGTGAATCTTGCAAATCAACTTCAAAATGAAGTAAGCAAAATTTCCATTGAAAATGAATCTTTAACTGATGAAAATGCTGAACTCAGAAGAACATTGAAAAATGGAACATAGGTCAATACACTATGGAAGAATTGGTTGCTGAAGCCATTCCAGGGGATGTGGTTCAAGCAATAGGGGGTAAGGGTATGTTAAAAACCATATACCAATGGCCAAAGTAAAAATTTTCCCCTCAGAGGATCCTTCTCCTATTTCCACCTCTTTGGATGAGAATGACTCTGATAAGGAATTAGATGTTTCCAGACCATCACCAGCCTTACCCAAACTCGTTGGTGCTGATCCATCTGATTCCTTACTTGGCCCAAAACCTTCCATCAAAACCTCCGGGACATCTAATCTCGGAGTTGCTAAGAAAGCACACAAAAAGTTTTTTGTGGCCAAAGAACTTGTCAAACCCATTCCTACCACTGAAGAGCTTTCACCCACTAAGAAACTTCTCCTCACCCTTATGGAAGAAGTAAAAGGTTTGAAAGAACACATCAAACCTCGGGTAGACAGTCCATCTGTTAGTTATCTTGGTAAAGGATCCAACAGCTCAAAGGGGAGAGATTTGTTCAAGCCTTGCAAACATTGTGGGTTTAAATATCATTTGTCCAAAAATTGTTCAAAGAAACCCAAATGTATCACATGCGAGTCCACTGAACACACCTCCAAAGAACACGAGGAAACCATAGCTGTCCAAAAGATTAGAACATAATTAAGGTCAAAAACTCCTTACAAGTCCTCTAGGAGACCATAACCCAAACCCAGAGACACTCCTCAGAGTTTCAGACAATTACCTCCTTGCAAGTACTGTGGATTCTATGATCATCACTCTGATGAGTGTGAACACTATCCCGGATGTGACATCTGTGGAAGTATGCGTCATGAAACCAGAGACTGCAACCAAGAGGGGAAGAAAGGAACCAAAGAAGACCCAATGTCGCTGGTCAGCGACAACATGGACCCACTGGAAAGTGGGTTCATCATCGAAACTAATTTGGTTTTATTATATCTATGAAGGAATACTTGAAGAATTCTGTTTGGTATCTGGATAGTGGATGCTCAAGACACATGACAGGGGTTAAACAATATCTGCATAGATATAAGAAGGAGTATGGTCCAAAGGTAGTTTTTGGAGATTGTTAATGCAATGATGCCTAAAAATGTTACTTGCATTTTTCGATCTCGCTTTGTTTTGATTACGACAATATGTAAAAACAAGCATTTACAAAAACAACAAAAAACGAATTCTTGAGTTCAAGTATTTTTCATTTCAACCATTATCACTTAAGGTATGTACAAACAAGTACTCATCCTAATTAAGTGATCAAGGATTTAATCTTTTCTTAAAACTCGCTTTTTATTAAGTGTGACAGGTTTTTATTAAACTTTATTTTAAGAAAATGTTTTATTAAATTTAATATTTGAAAATTTGAAAATGGCATATTCTATCTATGTTTTCAATATCCTTTCAGGATATTCTAATCACCAGATTCGAACCATACCACTAAAAGACAAAAAAGAGCAGAGTCTACTCCGGTGGTTCCTTAAGTGGCTATGCGGTTCCTTATCGATAAGGAACCGCGGACTACTATAAAGAACCGCGGGCAGATATAGCCATTGGAGCCTTGTCTTATAAATAGTGGACCATTCTTAGATTTTCTCTTCACCTCTTTTGCACATATAATTCCAGATTCTTTCATACTTCTAAAATCACTCAAATCCTTGATCATTTGGTTGATTACTGCTTGTTTAGAAGTGAATCTTTCTTCTCCCATCTCTTCCTCTCGAAGTTCATGAAAGGTACCTCCATTAAATTGGAAAAGTTTATGAAATGTATTAGTGCTCTTGATGATATGTTAAACAAATAAATTCATTCTAAGGGAAGACTTGGGTTGGGTTATAACACTAATGAAGCATCTACTAGTGAACCTAAACAAGTAAGGTTATTAGAAAAAACGAACCACTGTACGCGGTACGCCAGTATATGGCGCGGTTCCCTATTGCTATGGAACCGCGGGTACTAATAACGAACAGCGGATAGAGGATGGTTTTTGTGAAAATCCTGAACTTTCTGAAAAGTCTATTTTAGGTGAAGGGCCAAAACATATTCTTATTAACAAGGTCAAAGTACCTATTCTTCAAAAGCCTCATCTAGATAAATTCTACAAGCCCTTGAGTAAACCTCTAATGGGATCTAGAAACTTATGTAGATAAACATCTACTCCTACAAGAGTACGAAATGAATCAAAACCTAGAAGTAGAACACCTACACCAAAAAGGAATGATCAAGCTAAGTCACGACCCAAAAGTAAAATTCCAACACCTAGAAGAAATAACAATAATTCTAGATCAAGATCAAAGACACCTAGGAGAAACAATGGACAACAAAATGGCCATATGAATTGGAACAATTACCAACAATAATATTTTCTCCATGGGGAATGTCTCCTCCATTCATGCATCCCAACCAAATGCAAGGGATGTTTGGAACTAACAACTTTGGACCCATGAGATATTGGGGACGAAATGTTTGATCTTGTGTGTCGTTACCTATATATGCTTGGGAATCGATTTAGAGCCCGACGAATGGATCAAGGATAGTGGATGTTCTAAACACATGACGGGTAATTAAAGATTGTTATTGCACTACAAAGCATATGATGGAGGTAACATTACATTCACAAGTAATCTACGTGGTAATATCATTGGCAAAGGTACGATTTCTTTTGACTCTATGACCATAGAAAATGTGGAGCACGTAGATAACTTAGGTTTTAACCTTCTAAGTATAGGTCAAATTTGTGACAATAAGTGTAAGGTCATCTTTTCAGAATATGACAGTGAAATCATAAAAGATGGAAAGGTCATTGGAAAAGGTGTTAGAAAGCATGGGCTTTATGTCATGAAGGTCAATAGGAAGTCAAAGGACAACTTATGTCTAGTGAATTTAGATGATAGTTCTACTCTTTGGCATAGGAGATTAGGTCACGCTAATATGAGTTTAATTGAATCTTTAGTCTCTAAGGAGTTGGTAAGACATCTCCCCAAGATGAAGTTTGATAGTAACTTTTGTGATGCTTGCAAAGTTGGGAAGCAAGTTCACTCAAGTCACAAAGCTAAGAATTTGGTTTCGACCTCTCGGTTAGAGCTCCTACATATGGATCTCTTTGGACCTTCCGCCATACAGAGTTATAGAGGTAACCTTTATACCCTAGTCATAGTTGACAACTATTCTAGATTCACTTGGACTAGATTTTTGGCGTCTAAGAATGAGGCTTTCGATCACTTCGAAATCTTTGCTCGAAGAATCCAAAATTAACTAGGATGTTCAATTGTCTCTATTAGGACGGATCATGATAGGGAATTTGATAATGAAGTGCAATTCGGTGCCTTTTGTGAAGATCATGGTATTACCCATAACTTCTCGGCTTCTCGCACTCCTCAATCAAATGGGGTAGTTGAAAGGAAGAATAGGACCCTCCAAGAGATGAGTAGGACGATGTTAAATGAGCAATATTTGCCTCAAAATATTTGGTGCAATTCCATGGACACATCGACCTATGTTCTTAATCGAATTCTTATTCGACCTTTTCTAGAAATGACCCCCTGTGATATTCTTAAAGGTAAGAAGCCCTCATTAGAATAATTTAGGGTGTTTGGGAGCAAGTGCTTCATTCTCAACACCAATTATTACCTTACTATGTTCGACCCAAAGTCGTACGAAGGTATCTTTTTAGGTTATTCCCAAACTAGCAAAGCCTACATAGTCCTCAATAGAACCTCAGGTGTAATTGAAGAATCACTTAATATGACATTCAATGAAACCCCTCCTTCATATAAGACATTACCTTTGGTAGATGATGAATTGGATGAAATAGACATAGTCAAAGCCAAAGATGTTAGAAACATAGGAGTTGAAGACCTTAATGTTGAAAAGGGAGTAAACATTAAGGAGTCAAAGGATCATGCTCTCGACAATGTCATAGGTGAATTAAATCAAAGGACCCTAAGATCTCAAGTCCGAAATCAATGTAACTTCTTTTGTTTCGTCTCCTTGATTGAACCAAAGAATGTTAAAGAAGCTTTGATGGACGAGAGTTGGGTTATCACCATGCAAGAAGAATTGAATCATTTCATTACTAATGAAGTTTGGGAACTTTTTCCTCCACCTAGAAGTTCGACCATTATAGGAACCAAATGGGTATATAGGAATAAGTTAGATAAGAATGGTGTTGTGTCTCATAACAAATCTAGACTTGTAGCTCAAGGCTATAATCAACAAGAAGGTATTGATTATGACGAGACATACATACCCGTAGCAAGATTAGAATCCATTAGAATCCTTTTAGCCTACGCTTGTGCCTTATACTTTAAGCTTCAAAAAATGGATGTAAAGAGTGCGTTTCTTAACGGTTTGATCAATGAGGAGGTATATGTGGCTCAAACTCCCGGCTTTATTGATTTTGAGAAACCGGATCATGTTTACAAGCTTAAGAAAGCTCTTTACAGTCTCAAACAAGCACCCAAAGCTTGGTATGATAGACTTAAAACATTTCTTGTAAAACATGAGTATACCATGGGGATGGTAGACAATACACTCTTTACAAAGAAGAAAGGTTCTCACCTCATTATCGTACAAATATATGTTGATGACATTATATTTGGTTCAACTTGTCAATCATTGTGTGATGACTTTGCCAAAATTATGCACGACGAGTTTAAAATGAGTATGATGGGAGAACTTAACTTCTTTTTAGGACTCTAAATTAAACAAATGGACGATGGTATTTTCTTTAATCAATCCAAGTATGTTAAAGAAATGCTAAAGAAATTTGGATTAGAAGACTCTAGACCGATGAAGACCCCTATGCCCTCGGATACTAGACTCACCGTAGATGATGATTGTGAGTCGGTAGACATCACCAAATATAGAGGTATGATTGGTAGTTTGTTGTACCTAACGGCAAGTTGACCGGATATTATGTTTAGTGTTTGCCTTTGTGCTCGCTTCCAAGAGGCTCCCAAAACCTCTCACCTTGAAGGGGTTAAGCGTATCCTCTGATACATTAATGGCACTATACATTTAGGATTATGGTATCCTAAAGGGACGCCGTAGAAACCATTGTCTACACAGACTCGAATCATACGGGAGACTATGTGGACCGGAAAAGCACTAGTGGAGTTTGTACCTTCATGGGTTGTTGTTTAACTTCTTGGTTCTCCAAGAAACAAACTGTTCTTGCTATATCCACCATGGAAGCCGAGTATATGAGTGCCGGTAAAGCTTGTCAACAAGCTCTATGGATGAAGCAAGCGCTTGTTGATTACGGGATTTCTCTTGATGATGTTCCCATCATGTGCGATAATAAGGGTGCAATAGACCTTAGCAAGAATCCCGTGCAACATTCGCGAACGAAGCACATAGAGATTCGCCACCATCTCCTTTGGGATAATGTTCAAAAGGGGAACATTTCGATTGAGAAGGTGCCCTCGGTAGAAAACTTAGCTGATATCTTCACTAAGCCACTTAAGAGGGAACCTTTTAATTATTTGCGTCTAGGTCTAGGCTTAATGGAACATGTTCCTTAATTGCGCATTTTATTAATCGAGTCTTTTTCTCTTTTGAGTCTTTTCTTTCTTTGAGTCACTGAGTCTTGTAAAATCTTTTTGGAAAACCTCTCTTCTTTTTTTCAAAATTCTCAAAGTTATTTCGAAAATGGTCGAGATATGTTTTTGCATTGTTAATACAATCTAAAAACGTTTTTCATAGCTTCTTGCTATTAATATTGAGCTTACATAATTCATATGTATGTGTCTCTCAAGTATAGCAAGAACAAAAATGAACTATGGAGGATCATTGTGTCATGACTTAGTGTCTAGTTCTACACACCCCCAACATCGATTTTCTTTAAAATCCATGTACTTTGGTCAAAACCTTGTTTGGTGAGTTCTTGTGTGTTTTCTTTGTCTATCTTTGCTTCTTAGCATATCTCTATGATTAGTTAGACTTGAAAAATAGGATTCGCTAAATTAGAAAATCCTCCTTCATCACCAAAATCAACCTACTGTGGGCGATTCTTTATTGAGACCACGTCTCCATATCGATATGGAACCGTCGGTGGAGAAAAGGAACCGCGTATAGTGCTTCCTATTTTGGGTATTTCTGAAACTCCAAATTTGTTCCAACACTTTCTGGAATCTTTGTTTCAACCCTTTGACCACCCTCAAAATATCTTAAGCTTTCTCTATTTAACCCTAAGCATTTTGTATCCTTTCTCAAATCAAAATGTCTTATTCTCCAAATGAAAGCCTTGATTCTCCTCCATTTTCTCCAATTGCTTTCAATCCTAATTCACCCAAGAACACTCAAAATCACATTTCTTCTCCTTCTAATAATGTTGATTGTGGAACTTCTTTTCTTCCACCTCTACCATTTAGTGTTCTTCCTCCTTCACATGATAATCTCATGCATCATGGAACATATTGTCATTGTTGTCAATATCCACATCTTGCTATGGCTCATATCTATGAGGAGTTGAATTACATCAAAAGTCTCTTAGTCAAACCTCCTCTTCACTATGACTATGAGAGTGTTACCAAGCCACCACCACATCCTTCCGCCACTACCTTGTCTTTTTTCTAAGCATTAGTTGCTTATCTTCAAGACATCTAGTTCCAACAAATCTTAGAGTTCTAGTTTAACTAGGATTAAATTTATGCTTTTGGCTTGTTTTATTTTACATACATCTTTGTATGTTTTGTTTCCTTGTATCTTTTATTCATGTTTTCCCTTTAACATGACTTGTTAGCCACAAAGTATTGAGTCAAACAAGAATGTTCGGTCATAGGAAATATTGTAACACTTTTTAGAACGTTGCAATAGTTAGTTAAATAGTCGTGACATTACGGGCTTGATGGTTAGGTTAAAAGTCCTCTTTTAAGGTACTAAGCATTTTATTCATGTTCGGCCCATTAAACAATATAGTCCATTAAAGCTACATGTATGACCCCAACTATATATACCTCTCCTAGCATGTTAAGAGAGGTTAGAGTTTTCATTTTTCTTAATCTAATTTCACATAGTAATCATCTATCTCTCTCTAATTTCTCTCTCTACTTTCTCTCTCTAGAAATCATCTTCTTTCTTTCTTATTTCATAAATAATTAATCAAATCAACCATGGTGATGTGAATAAATATGGGAACAACAATTGGTATCAATCGCCACGGGGTAGATTAGTGATTGGTTGTTGTTATTTGATTTGGTTCGTGTGATTTAACTTCCTCAACTCCAATTTGCTTCATGGCTAAAGCTTCAACGACTCAGGCATGGTTATGGCATCAACGTCTATCTCATCTCAATTTTGATACCATCAACTTGCTTTCCAAGAAAGATATTGTGAGAGGCCTTCCAAGCTTGAAATTCATCAAGGATCATCTTTGTTCTTCTTGTGAGCTTTGTAAAGCTAAACGGAGTAGTTTTAAGACAAAAACTACACCAAGCTCTAAAGGACGGGTAGATCTTCTTCATATGGATTTGTGTGGTCCCATACGTGTTCGAAGTATCAATAGGAAGAAATACATTCTAGTAGTTCTCGTTGACTACTCAAGGTACACATGGACTCTTTTCTTGAGGTCTAAGGATGAAACACCCGAAGTTCTCATCAACTTCCTTAAGCAGATACAACGTGGTCTTCAAGCTCAAGTAAAAGTGGTTTGTACTGACAGAGGCACAGAGTTTTTGCATTCAACTCTAAAGAAATATTTTGAATAAGAAAGGATTGAACATGAAACATCTATTGCTCGAACACCCGAACAAAACGATGTTGTTGAAAGACGAAACCGTACTTTAGTAGAGGCTGATCGAACATTATTATCTTCTTCAAAACTTCCACTATTCTTTGGGCCGAAGTCGTGTCAACCGCATGCTACACAAAAAATCGATCCTTAATTATTCTAAGACACGAAAAGACACCATATCACATAATTCATGATCAAAAACCTTCACTCAAACACCTTCACGTTTTTGGATGTACTTGTTTCATTATACGAGATGGTGAAAATTTGGATAAGATGAAAGAGAAAGGTGATGCATGCATTCTAGTGGGATATGCAACTCAGTATAAGGGATATAGATTTTACAACAAGAGAACAAAATTAATAGTCAAGACTATTCATATCAGATTTGATGAATTACAAGAAATGGCACTTGCACGAAGCAGTTTAAGTCCCAATCCACAAAGACAAAAGACTTCTGTGCACAACTGCACGGAACTCAGAACTCAGAACTCGGAACTCAAGACCACAACAATGAACCGTCAAGTTCAAAGCTGGTTCAAGGAAATGTTCCAAGAGCAGATATGATAGTCGACACGACAATTGAAGAGTTGGAAATGTTATATGGACCAATGTATGATGAATATTTTACGGGGGAGAAACATGTTGTATCGAAGTCTTCCGTTGTCACTCATGATAAGAATGATGATACCGATCATCGCCAACAAAAGGATACAACTTCATCTACTTCAACACGGTTTGCTGCAGATTTACCTCCTCAGAATATCACATCAACAACCGCTCCTACAACATCCACAACTACTGTCATTACTCCAAAGAACACAAATCAAGATGACAATGCATTAAATGATGAAGACGACTTTATCAACCCATTGGGTACACCGGTACACGAAACTGGAGATTCCTCTACTCTCCATTTTAATCCATCAAATATGCATACATTTTACCAACGACATCCTTCAACACATCATTGGACCCGAGATCATCCTTTGGTTCAAGTAATTGAAAACCCTTCACAGTCTGTTCGTACCAGACGACAACTTGAAACTGATGGTGATGTTTGTATGTTCGCACTTGCCTTGAGTACAGTCGAACCAACAAATATCAAAGAAGCCTTGGCAGATCACACTTAGATTGAATCGATGACGGATGAACTTCAACAATTTGAAAGACTTAAAGTCTGGGAACTTGTTGACAGACCATACGATGTAACGCCATTAAATCTTCGATGGATCTGGAAAAACAGGATGGATGAAGAAAACACGATCATCAAGAATAAATCTAGGCTAGTGGCTAAAGGGTATGGCCAGAAAGAGGGTATTGATTTTGAAGAATCATTTACACCAGTAGCTCATATACAAGCGGTCAGGATTTTCCTTGCTTATGCTGCACATAAGGGATTCATTGTTTATCAAATGGATGTAAAGACGACGTTTCTTAACGGTCCTTTGAAGGAAGAAGTCTATGTCACACAACCGGAAGGATTCATCAATCCTCATTATCCTGATAAGGTGTATCGTCTCCACAAAGAACTTTATGGACTCAAAGCAAGCTCCAAGGGCGTGGTACGACGAGCTCTCGAAATTTCTGGTATCCAAAGGTTTCTCAAAAGGTTCCATTGATCTAACTTTGTTCACTTATAAATATGGGGATGACATTTTGCTTGTGCAGATTTATGTTGATGACATTATTTTCGAGTCTACAAACCCAAAACATTCAAAATGGTTTGAAAAAGTAATGCACAACAAATTTGAAATGTCAATGATGGGTGAACTAAAATTATTTCTAGGAATTCGAGTTCACCAATCCCCAAGTGGTATCTTAATTAACCAAGCTAAGTATTGCCAAGAGATAATCAAAAAACATGGTATGACCTCATGTGACCCCGTTGGGACACCATTATCAACCACATCCCTATATGCTGATTTGGAGGGAGTTGCCATTGATCAAAGGAAATATCGTTCCATGATCGGCTCCCTCGTGTACTTAACAGCAAGCCGACCAGATATATCACATGCTACGTGTTATTGTGCACGATATCAAGTACGACCCACTGAAAAGCACCTCATCGAGGTTAAACGGATCTTTCGGTGCCTCAAGAATACCATTCATTTGGGATTCTGGTATCCGAGGGAAACTGGTTTCTTTCTAACAGCCTATTCGGATTCTGATCATGCAGGGTGTCTTGATACACAAAAAGTACATCTGGTGGTGCATAATTTCTAGGTCAAGATAAGCTCATGGGATGGTCTTCTAAGAAGCAGGATTGCACGTCACTGTCATCAGCCGAAGCGGAGTATGTGTCTCTATCTACGTGTTGTGCTCAAGTTATTTGGATGAGAACACAACTCACGGATTATGGCTTCCACTTTGATAAAGTACCAATGTACTATGACTCAAAGTCCGCCATAGCCATCTCCTGCAATCCGGTACAACATTCCCGCACGAAGCACATTGATGTCAGATATCACTTCATTAAGGAACAAGTTGAAAGGTGTATCGTTGAACTATACTTTGTTGGAACTGATTACCAATTAGTTGACTTGTTTACAAAAGCTCTTTCGAAAGAGAGGTTTGCGTATCTAGTTAGGCAAATTGGTATGAGATGTTTGACTCCAGCCGAACTGGAGATTCTGGCAAAGAAGCCTGCTTGATTCATCTATCAAACATCTACATGTAAATATTAATGAAAAAGCAAAATACAAAATTAAAAATCTTTAAAATACAAAAATATTCTTCTCGACATGTCTTTCAGTGTCGATAATATGGACGTGCCTAGAAATGTTGCTCAATAACGACACGGGTGTGTACATAAAGCTCGAATTAAAGTTGTAAATATTTCTCAAAACATGTCATTTCTACTTTAATAAAGGAAAATGTATATTTTGGACAATTTTTCTAATGACGGGTAGAGAAATCTATCTTGGGTTGAGCTTGTCACAAAACATTCAACGTTTTGAGCTCAACACAAATGGCTTGTAATCACTTTTAGATCGCAACCAGGGTCGATATTCACAGGGGAGTGTACGCTTTAGTGCGCTTACCCTCAGCAAAAGAAGAGAAATCTTCTTACACTTGAGTGGATTCGTAAAGACATTCAAATTCTATGAACTCAAGTTAATGCTTTAGAAAAACCACTTCGCCAAAAAGAATGGATTTTTCAAAAAGCGTTGAACACAATTTTTTCAAGAATTTTTCAATGATATTCAAAATCTTTCAAAAATTATGTGTTCAACAAATCCTATCCTTAAAAGTTTAATGTGGATCATATCCTCGTAAGGACAAATCAATTGGATCAATTTTTGAGGGGGAGCTTTCCAAATTCATGCTAAGTAAGACACATTTTCCTCCCGAAGATTTTCAAGACTATCTTTTGCAATATATTTTAATCAAATTTGGTATATATTAGATTTAGGGGAGAAAATGTGATCTAAAGACTCAGGTACTTATGGTTACGATCAAATACCCACAACATCTTTAATTCACGACGTTATTGGTGTCAAAAGGGTGGTTAGGTTTAAGTCCTATGATGTAACACTCTTAATTTTCGTATCGGATCAGCGGAAGGGTCAATAGAGTGTTACGGGATATCACAGTAACTCAAATTATAGACAACGCATAAAAAGGGTTGTACAAAGTTTAACATACATTCATTCGAATACAAGTTTAAAGTTTACACAAGGTCCCCCAGTTTCACTGTCATAAAGTTTACAAAACATAGATCGAATGAATATTTTTATTATGTGGGCCATCAGAGTTGATCTCCATCCAAGTTACCTTCAAGCACCTGATATAAAACATGCGAAAAATATATCAGCGAATGCCGAGTGAATTCATAGAGTTTAATAAATCCGTTATATAAAACAGTTATAGAAAGTAGAACACAAGCATAATATCATAAGTGAGTCCTCGTATTGCTAGTCAGGCAATATATATTATAAATCAAGTTATACATCTTATACCGTCCATGAGACCGTAGTCTCAATATTACCATTATAGGTAACATTATTATCGTTATTTTTATTACATTGTATTGTATTGGATTATTACCAGCCGCATGACATTGCTACCTTACTATCATAAACAACGGGACGCGAAACCGACAAACAATTGCCCATCTAAATTAGCGTGTCGTCACAAAAATCACGCTATATAAATCTTCTCATACATAAATTCGCTTACCAATCAATGTGGCACGACGGGGATCAACCGTCAAGGCGTGAACTGGGTGATCTTCCCCAAATAGTACTATTATATGCATAAGCGTCTACCAAATTCCGGTAGTTCACAATTAATGCTAATGGGACTTTTAGTGACATAACCTAACTAATAATAATCCTTTTCATCTCATTCAATGGGTCATAACATTATTCGGGTCCATATCAATAAGCATACCATCAGGACTACTTGTGTTCAATTTTTTTTATCAAAACTAGCATGTTATCTCCCTCGCGGGTTTATAAAACATTTCATAAAACATCTAAAGACTGCGAGGCTATTAACTCACGTTGATTGGGAAAGGCGGGTTATCGGCGATTAGGATGTACGGTGCATGCTTCAATCACGGAAACCTAGACAAATAATACTCGGTCTTAGACTTTCGTCAAATGACTTTATAAAAGTAATGGTTATATATATGTGATGATATCATAAGTATGATGATGATCAAGTGAGATTTTATCTCCTCATACAATATTATAGTTGTTATGTGTTAGTCAATTTAGACTAGTTATACTAGTTTGAGCCCATTTACATATTAAGGCCCAATAAGCCTATTAAGAGTCCAATGCATTATGTTAGCCCATTTATACTTTTAATACCAGGCCTATACTCATATGTTGGGCCCAATTGGGTTAAACCCATGAGTAAGTCCATTAGTGTTTAGCCAAACTAGTTGGGCTAATGGTCCAATAAGGCTACTTTGGCCCATTATGGTCCATAAGTTATAAAGCTCGGGTTTATCGGTTTTTAATTGTCAAATGTGTTTACATATCAGTATATAAGTAATAAAAATGTTACATTAGACGGCTCCGTCCGTCTAAGTTTTATTTGGCGAAAACGTTAATCTTTCGGTTTTAGCCGAAAAGACGTAAAACATATATATAGTTTGTAGTTTTAGAAAACATTTGTGTTTTACTTTTATAAAATGTCATGTTTATTTATTTTTGTATACAAACTCATTTTATAATAGTTATTATTAGTTAGTGGCTTTTATATATTTATTTAAAATAATATTTACTTGAGTGCTCTTTTTATATTATATAGTTTATTTACAAATGTGATTACTAAAGTCAAGTCCACCATTTTTGCCATATCTTGAGTTATACAAGGAGATAGAAGCTCAAATTTGAACAGCATAAACTACATGTTGTGTGCTACAAATAACTCTTTCTAGCCACTTCTCAATAAGCCTCTAAGTATTTCTAATAATTCGTCCATAACAGACTATACAGATTTTTACCTCAATAGTATTCTGATCATAACTTGCTCATTTTAATGATTCCATTGAGTGGACAATTCACCACATATGTAAAAATTATAAATCTATCTGTATATTTAATAATCCAAGCCATTTAACCAAGTGATCATATTGATACTTACTGTTTTATACAGCCTATGTGTCTAACCATGATTTTAACATTTTTACTTGTTGATTTTAGTCTTTTTAACCTAATATATTAACACAAAATCCCTACACAATATTTTGATCATCATTTATCATCATATACATATACATTTATGAAGAAAATACATGAGTACATTTACAAAATAACAAGATGATACAAAGAAATGATCTTGTACCAACCAATATAGTGAAAGGTTAAGAACAAGACTTGGTTTTTGGTAACCAATCTTATGAAATATCAAGACCACTTTTGAGATCACCAATAATATGTAGACTCCTTGAGAAGTCAGCCCTAAACTCCTCTGAAAACTCCTTTTGAGTTGTTAAGATCACCTCAAATCATCATTTCTTCAATGGGTTATCATCATATGTAGATTATACATAAGATTTATGGCTAGATTTTTTTATCAATGGTGGTGTTTGTTGGTGTGTATGGGATGACAAAGGGAGAGCAAAGAGAGAGATTAAGAGTTTTTTTTTCTAGTTTTGCATGTAATAAATGAAAGGAAATGACTTTGGTTTAGCTAGTTTGGTGGTTTTGTAAGGCTCTGAGGACAAGTGTCCTTAGAGCTTATGAGAAGTTGACACCAAGGTGGTGTTTTTAGCTAGTCTTGCCGCCCATAGTGGGGCTGAGACAAGTGTATACTTGTTCATCCCCACTAATTTACGGGTACTCCTTGATTCTAGTTTCCTTGATTTACGTGCCCTCGGGTCGTTTTATGAAAAATGTTTTTATAAATTCTGAATCTATGGTACAAAACGATTCCAATAAAAATTGTCTCATTAAAAACGGAGTTTAAAAACATAAATACGTAAACCTAGGGTTCCCGATTTAGTCGTAAATGACGTTAAATTATGCACGTAAGCCCTAATTTCAACCCGTAAATTGTGAGTTCATAAACCAACACAAAAATAAGTTTCAAATAATATACGAGAAATAATTTACTACCTAAAAATGTTAGATTGTCACAACATTTCCTCCTAAAAGGGATCAACGTCCTCGTGATCCATTTCATTTCGATGCCCGTTTCTTATTGAAATCAAAGAGGTGTGGGTATTTCTTCCATATTTCATCCTCTCGTTCCCAGTTAAATTCTGGCCCATGCTTTGAATTCCACCGAACCTTAACGATAGGTATCCAACTTTGTTTAAGTTGCTTTACCTCACGATCCATAACCTCTACGGGTTCTTCGATAAAATGCAACTTCTCATCAATTCTGACCATATCCAACGAGATTTTCTCATCACACACTGCTAAAAATTTATTCAGATTAGATACATGGAATGTGTTGCGAACACCATGAAGTTCTTGGGGTAACTCTAATTTGTAAGCCACCAGACCTATTCTAGATAAAATCTTAAATGGTCCAATATAGCAGGGATTCAATTTCCCTTTCTTTCCAAATCTTATGACGCCTTTCCATGGAGACACTTTCAACAATACATGATCACCCACTTCAAACTCCATCGGTTTCTGCCGCACATCCGCGTATCTTTTCTGTCTACTTCGGGCTGTCAACAGCCGTTTCTTAATCTGAACTATCATCTCTGTAGTCTCCCGGATCAATTCCGTCCTATGAGCCTGGGTATCCCCAACTTCACTTCAACATACATGAGATCTACACTTTCTACCATACAAAGCTTCAAACGGTGCAGCCTTAATGCTAGCATGATAACTATTGTTATATGAAAATTCTGCTAAAGGAAAATGTTTATCCCAATTCTTACCAAAATCTATCACACAAGCTCTTAACATATCTTCCATTGTCTGTGTCTTCCTTTCACTCTGCCCATCAGTTTAGGGGTGATAAGGAGTGCTCATGTCAAGATTCGTTCGCAAAGATCTTTGGAGGGATTTCTAAAAATTCGATGCGAATCTAGGTCCTCGATCAGAAATAATCGATACAGGCACTCCATGCTTACATACAACATTCTCAAGATAAATACGAGTCAGCTTCTCCAATGAGAAATGCTCTTTAACAAGAATAAAGTGAGCTAATTTGGTTAGTCTATCGACAATGACCCAAATCGAGTTATTTCCAGAAGATGTTCTAGGAAGCTTAGTGATAAAATCCATCGTGATTCGCTCCCACTTCCATTCAGGAATTTCTGGTTATTGAAGTAGTCCTGATGGATTTTGATGTTCAGATTTGACTCTTGCACAAGTCAAACATTGAAGAACATACATAGCAATATCAGCTTTCATATTCGGCCACTAGTATAACTTCTTCAAATCATGATACATTTTATCAGAACCAGGATGAATGGAATATTTGGATTTATGAGATTCCAACATGATTATATCTCTTAAGCCTCCAAACTTAGGTATCCATATACGATCTCTTAAGCATTTCACTCCATCAGCTCTAATCTCTAAAGGATCTCCTTCACCTCGAAACCCTTCATTATCAAAATTTTCTTTCTTACAGGCTTCTATTTGCGCATTTCTAATTTGTTCAGGCAAATTATTGTGCACAGTCAGAACGAGAGAACGTACCCTGATAGGCTCTCTATCCTTTCTACTTAATGCATCGGAAACAACATTTGCTTTTCCCGGTGATATTTTATATCACAATCATAATCACTTAACAGTTCTATCCATCTTCGTTGCCTCATATTAAATTCCTTTTGATCGAGAATATACTGTAGGTTTTTATGATCGGTGAATACCGTACATTTGGTGCCATACAGATAATGTCTCCACAACCTAAGAGCAAAGACTACAGCTCCTAAGTCAAGGTCATAACTAGTATAATTCTACTCATTCTTCCTTAACTGCCTAGAAGTATAAGCTATCACCTTTTCTCGCTGCATCAAGACAACTCCATAACCTCTAAGAGATGCATCACAAAATACTACAAAATCTTCACTTCCGTCGGGTAATGATAGAATTTGTGCACTACATAATTTTTGCTTCAATATCTGAAATGCTCCATCTTCTTCACTTCCCCAAACGAAAGGTTTATTATTCAAAGTTAGCTTGGTTAGGGGTTTAGCTATTAAAGAAAATTCTTTAATGAATCGTCTATAATAGCCATCCAATCCTAAGAAATGTCGTACCTCCGTTGGCGTTGTCGGTGCAGACCCATTCTTAATGGCTTCAACCTTTGTTGGATCAACATGAATTCAATCTTTGTTAATCACATGACCAAGAAGTTGCACAGAGTCTAACCAAAAATCACATTTTGAAAACTTAGCATACAACTTTCTATCCTTTAACAAGCTCAAGATAATCCTTAAGTGTTCTCCATGTTCCTATTTATTCTTAGAATAGATTAGAATATCTTCAATAAACACGATCACAAATTTATCTAAATGGGGTTTGCGCACTCGATTCATTAGATCCATGAATACCGCATGTGCGTTAGGTAGCCCAAATGGCATCACTTGAAATTCATAGTGTCCATAACGAGTTATAAATGCAGTTATAGGAATATCTTCTTCACAGACGCGAAGTTGATGATATCCAGACCGTAAATCTATCTTAGAATATACACTAGAGCCTTGTAGTTGATCAAATAAATCATCATTCCTTGGTAAAGGATATCGATTTTTGATTGTCAACTTATTCAGCTCACGATAATCGATGCACATACGGAAAGATCCATCCTTCTTCTTAACGAACAAGACTGGAGCTCCCCAAGGTGACGAGCTCGGTCGAATAAAACCTTTATCAGACAACTCCATGAGTTGTTCGGATAATTCCTTTAATTCAGAAGGTGCTAATCGGTAAGGTGCACGTGCCACCGGTGCAACACCAAGACTTAGATCGATTCGAAACTCGACTTGCCTTATCGGCGGAAGTCCGGGTAAATCATTGGGAAGTACCTCTGGAAAATCATAGATAATAGGTACATCTTCCAATCTTTTCTCCTTACACTCATTCCTGGTCACTTGAGCTAAAAATAGCTCGCAACCGTTCCTGATGTACTTTTGGACTTTAATACATGAAACGATTTTCAAACGGGATTCACGTAGATTACCATCAATTAATAACGTTCTATTCCTAAGAGGAATCTTAACCTTCTTTTCTTCACATAAAACTGTAGCATTATTCAAGGATAACCAATCCATACCAATAATAATATCAAAACTACTTAGTTCTATCAACATCAAATCAATCGGAAAGGAATGGTTCAAGAGATTTAGAGAGCATCCTTTTAACAGCTTATTAGTTTTTACTAATTTACCATCAGCCATATCTACTTCGTAACTGGTATTTATCTCAACAGGTTCAATGTCAATAAGGGCACTATATTTAGTAGATACAAAGCTCCTATCAGCACCTGAATCAAATAAAGCAACATCATAATGATTGTTGAGTAAAAACGTACCAGTAACGACATTCGGATCCTCTTTCTTAACCTCAACCGTTCCAAGTTGATAAGCACCATCCTAGTGGTTTCTTCTAGGTCCAATCCTTTTCAACATGGGGAAATCCGGTTTCTTATGACCTTCTTCACTACATCTGAAGCAAATGAATCCCCTCTTACACTTTTCCACTTTGTGTCCTAGCTTTCCGCAATTTCGGCACTTCCAACAGTCGCCAACATGCCTCTTATTACCACACTTAGGACACTTTTCATCATTGCGCGGTGTGTTGTTGGTAAGAGCCTTTGCATTCACCCTTCTTTGATTTTGACGACGATTGAAATTATGCCTATTGTCACCTCGACCTCCACGATCGCCTTCACCCTTTCTTTTCTCACCAGCATGTGCTTCATCCTCCTTGTCCTAAATTATTTGCCCAATGAATTGGTAAGCCATTCGAACGACATCATCAATGGTCAATGGTTTTGATGATGTCACATCCCCTCAGATATTCTTGGTCAACCCTTTAATGTATTGTTCAATTCTGATCTCTTCGGGTTTCACCAATCGAGGAAACAGCAAGGCCAACTCATGGAATCGGTTTGTGTAGCTATCAATGTCCACACCTTTCATCTTTAGATGAATCAACTCTTGCTCCAACCGTATAATCACACTACGGGGACAAAACTCTAGAGTCATCCACTTTTTAATTTCTGCCCAAGGAGTAGTATTAGCAACATCAATGCCCATGAAAGCAATTCTCCCATTCCACCAAGTCAACGCACGACCTCTAGAGTAGCCATAGTAAAGGTCACCTTATCCTCATCCTTACACTTACTAATTCGAAACACCGACTCAATCTTTTCAATCCACTGGCTTAATCCTACATCACCTTCAGTTCCATTAAAAGGGAGTGGTCACACTTCATGAACGTCCCATAAGTACAACCACCGACTTCAGGCGCATTAGGTCCAAGTCCTCCTATATTTCCTCTAGCATTAGCATTCATATTATTAGCATTCACATTCACATTATTACCACCAATTCCACTATCGCCAGCTCCACTACCGCCAGCTCCACTACCGCCAGCTCCACTACCACCAGCTCCACTACCGCCAGCTCCATTTCTAGCATTATAAAGGCCCAAAATTCGTGCCAGATCTACTAACCAATATGTCAGTTTAGTTAAAGTTTACAAAAGATACAAAAGATACTACTAAAGATAAACTGGTCTACTGATAACTGCTAGAAGGTCCATCATCCATCGTCTTTGGTATCTTCCTCGGATGATCACAAGACACATCTTCAGCTGGGCGCTTACGAATCACTCCTTTCTCGACCATCTCAGTATAAAACCTACTGTTCCAACCAACATATATATTCAACTCTTTTTCTGCCTTCTCACGCATCACACGAGCCACACTCAATTAAATCTCCATCGTATTCACCTTTTTCTTCATCTCTGCATACTCACCACTTTCCAACACAGACAATATCCTAAACGCCTCATTCAAACCACGCTCCACATCAGTCAAACCCAAATTAAGCAATTTTCGGTCATTCTCACCAATCTTTGTTTTCGACTCCAATAAAGCAACATGAGTCTGAACAACACTTAAACCAATCTCTGTCACACGACCTTGATCACGAGAAGCATCTAAATCATGCCTTAAGGCCCAAGGTGCAAGCCCATCAATATGATCCTCTCGAACCCTAGACGAGTCTGCTATCACATGCACACTGCCCTGAAAGTAATCCAAATCAATCAGCCTACGAGTAGTAATCCCATCAGTTCCATCAGGTGCATCATCATCCTCATCATCCTCAGATTCAGACGATTTAGACAATTAATCTCTATGTAACTCGAACTAAGAATCGGACCAATCAACTGGAGGGGGTAAGGGCTCACCATCCTCTACATCATAAGGAAAAATAGGCTCAGCCTCATCATCATCAACCTAATCATCTATACCTACCTCCTCCTCGACATCCTCGTCGTCATCCTCATTACCTACATTATCATTATCATTCTCTACAACATTAACCCGAGGGGCAATCTGATCTCCTAGTCCTATCTCGGGCTAAGGATCCTCAAATGGTTCTTCCTCTTCATCATCCATATCTTCCTCTACATTATAATCCACTAAGTCTAAATAAGGGTTATTATCTAGGTTAGGTTCAGGAATAGCAGGGTTCTCTACGGGAATATTAGGGTCTGCCATCATAAATCTGCATTATATAATATATCTCGTATTAGCATAAAATAATTATTAAACAGTTACATACTGTATTTACGATATATATATATATATATATATATATATATATATATATATATATATATATATATATATATATATATATATATATATTTATATATATATATATATATATATATATATATATATATATATAAATTAAATTATATATATCAAAATATATATCTTCTCAATAAGGCTTGTTGGTAACACCAGAGATCTTTGGCACCGTTATAGTCAAAAGATTTTTAAACATTTTGAGAGAAAAATGTTTGTTAATGCAATAATGCCTAAAAACGTTACTTGCATTTTTCGGTCTCGCTTAGTTTTGATTACGACAATATGTAAAAACAAGCATTTACGAAAACAACGAAAAACGAATTCTTGACTTCAAGTATTTTTCATTTTACCCATTTTCACTTAAGGCATGAATAAACAAGTACTAACCTTAATCAAGTGATCAAGTGATTTAATCTTTTCTTAAAACTCACTTTTTATTAAGTGTGGCAAGTTTTTTTTAAACTTTCTTTTTAAGAAAATGTTTTATTAAATTAAATATTTGAAAATTTGAAAATGGCATATTTTTTTGATTTGGAATATTCTTTCAGGATATTTTATAATCAGATAAGACCTCCACCACTAAAGGACAAAAAGGGAGCGGAGTCTACTCTGGCGGTTCCCTAGTGCCTATGCGGTTCCTTATCGATAAGGAACCGCCGGCTGAGATAAGGAACCGCGGGCAGATATAGCCGTTGGCCCTTTGTCCTATAAATAGTGGACCATTCTCAGATTTTCTCTTCACCTCTTTTGCACATATATTTCTAGATTCAAACATACTTCTTAAATCACTCAAATACTTGATCATTTGATTGATTACTACTTGTTTAGAAGTGAATCTATCCCATCCATCCCTGTGCAAAGAGAAGAACAGTATCCTTGTGAAGTGTTGAGTCCACCACCAAAGATCCTTTGAAGATCAAATCTTATACATTTGTTGTTGTGTCATAGTTGTGAAGATCCAAGTAGTTGTGTCTATTTAGAAGTTGTGTATGTACTAAGTATAGTTGTGTAGATTGTTCCTAGCTACAATTAGGGCTCGACTTTTAGCTTGGAGTCGAAATTGGTTAAGAAACGTGTACGGTTTTCTCCACCATAAGGAGCTAGTTGTGTAGTGAACTCTCGAGTAAGGAGAACCCGAGGAGTGGAGTAGGAACAAGGAGTGAGCTTCGTTGCCGAACCACTATAAATCCTTGGTGTTTGGTTTGATCTTTCTTTACCCTTAACTCTTTACATTCTTTATTCTTTGTGCATATACATTAGTTAGTATTAGTTTAGTTACACTATCATTGTTCATATTGTGCATAAGAAGATTTCACATATTTCCTCAAGCCTAAGTTTTTGAAAAAGGTTTTTTTTTTGAAAACCATCTTTTAACAAGTAAATATAAGAAACTATTCACCCCCCCCTTCTAGTTTTTACAATTGGTATCAGAGCGAGGTTGCTCAAAAATTTTTAAAGTATATTGTATTTTAAAACTTGAATCGATCTATGGATTCCAACAAGTACCTAGAAGGGCAATCTATGCAAAGACCACCACTTTTTGAAACCGATAGTTTTATTTATTGGAAAAATAGATTTGAGACTTATGTGAAATCAAAAGATTTAGATCTTTGGCATGTTATTACCAATGGTGATTTTTTACCTTATCAATTTAATGAAGTTTCTAAAACAAAAGAATTGGTCACTTTTGACAAAGCTAATGACGATACTAAAAAGAAACTTTCGAAAATGAGGCTAAAATGGTGATTTATAATGCTTTACCTAAGAAAGAGTATGAAAGGATTTTTATGTGTGAAACCGCTAAAGATATTTGGAACACTCTTTTTGTAACCCACCAAGGTAATAGCCAAGTCAAATAAAGCAAAATCGATCTTCTTGTCCAACAATATGAACAATTTTTCATCTTAGAAGATGAAACTATTAATAGTGCTTTTGCTAGATTTAACACTATTATTACTAGTCTAATATCACTTGATGAAGGTTTTTCTAGCAAGAACAATGTTAGGATATTTCTAAGAGCCTTACACCCGAAGTAGAGAGCTAAAGTCACGGCGATTGAAGAATCGAAAGATCTCTCAACTTTATCACTCGATGAACTCATAGGCAACTTGAAGGTTCATGAGATGATAATTTTGAAGGACTCGGAATTGGTAAAAACCAAGAGTGAAAGGAAGTCTCTTGCACCCAAAGCCAAGAAGGCACAAAGCAATCATGATAGTTCCTCAGATAGCGATGACGAGGAGTATGCATTCGCGGTGAGAGATTTCAAGAAGTTCTTCAAAAGACGAGGTCAAAACGTGAGGCAACCCAACAATGACAAGAAACCATTCTCAAAGAATCGATTTGCCAAGAACAAAAAAGGTGATTGGAATTGCTTTAGATGTGGTGATCCAAATCATTTCATTAGTGATTGTCCAAAGCCTTCACGCGATAAGAATCACACGGCGTTTGTTAGTGGTTCTTGGAGCGATAGCGATGAAGATGTTGATGACAACCCCAAAGAGGAGAAATGTCTTATGGCTCATAATTCTAAAGAGGTACATTCCGAAACCGAATATTATAGCAATGATAGCTCCACCTTAGATGATATTGAATTAGAAGGCCAATATGATAATTTACACAAACTTAGCCTTAAATTCATAGAAAAGAACAAAACCTTAAAATCAACCAAAACTAAGCTTGAAAATGAGATAAATGAACTTAGGGAGAAATTAGCCAAGCTTGAGAAAAATAAAGAAGTTGATTTAGGTTGCTTAAGTTGTGAGAAACTTAGATTAGAGAATGAAGATCTCATGAGCACCTCCATTAAATTGGAAAAGTTCATGAAAGGTACTAGTGCTCTTGATGATATGTTAAACAAACAAATTTATTCTAAGGAAAGACTTGGTGTAGGTTTTAACTCAAATGAACCATCAACCAGTGAACCTAAACAAGTCAGATTTTCAGAAAAATCATCTGCTGTACGCGGTCCCAGATTGTATGAGGCGGTTCCTTATCACTATGGAACCGCCGCCCTAGATAATGAACCGCGACTAGAAAGAGGTTTTGCTGAAAATCCTGAACTTTCTGAAAAGTCAAATTTAGGTGAACAACCAAAGCATCTTATTGTTAACAAGGTCAAATTACCCATACTTGACGACAATGCCGTTGATAAGTTCTATAAGCCCTTGAGTAAACCTCTAATGGGAAATAGAAGTTTATCAAGACCATCCACTACTCCACCAAGATTACGGAATAAATCTAGGCCTAGAAGTAGAACGACAACACCTAGAAGAGATAGTCAAAACAATTCACGACCTAGAAGTAAAACTCCAACACCTAGAAGGAATGACCACAACTCTAAACCAAGATCAAATACACCTAGGAGAAATAATGAACAACAAAATGGTTATATGAATTATTATCCTCCTCCATTTTATTCCCCATGGGGAACCCTCCTCCATTCATGCATCCCAACCAAATGCAAGGGATGTTTGGAACTAACAATTTTGGACCCATGAGATATTAGGGACCAAATGTTTGATCTTGTGTGTTGTTACCTAGATATGCCTGGGAATTGATTTGGAACCCGATGAGTGGATTAAGGATAGTGGTTGTTCTAAACACATGACGGGTAATCGAAGTTTGTTCTCGCACTACAAAGCATATGATGGAGGTAACGCCACATTGGCTAGTAGTCTACGTGGTAATATCATTGGCAAAGGTACGGTTTCTCTTGACTCCATGACCATTGAAAATGTTGAGCACGTAGATAATTTAGGGTTTAACCTTTTAAGTATAGGTCAAATTTGTGACAATAAGTGTAAGGTCATCTTTTCGGAACATGATAATGAAATCGTAAAAGATGGAAAGGTCATTGGAAAAGGTGTTAGAAAGCATGGGCTTTATGTCATGAAGGTCAATAAGAAGTCAAAAGACAACATATGTCTTGCGACTATAGATGGTAGTTCTACTCTTTGGCTTAGGAGATTAGGTCACGCTAATATGCGTTTAATTCAATATTTAGTCTCTAAGGAGTTGGCAAGACACCTCCCCAAGATGAAGTTTGATAGTCACTTTTGTGATGCTTGCAAAGTTGGAAAGCAAGTTCACTCAAGTCACAAAGCCAAGAATTTGGTTTCAACCTCACGATGCTTAGAGCTCCTACATTTGGATCTCTTTGGACCTTCCGTCATACGGAGTTATGGAGGTAACCTTTATACCCTAATTATAGTTGACGACTATTCTAGATTCACTTGGACTAGATTTTTGGCATCTAAGAATGAAGCTTTCGATCATTTCGAAATCTTTAGTCGAAGAATTCAAAATCAACTAGGATGTCCAATTGTCTCTATTAGGACGGATCATGGTAGGGAATTTGATAATGAAGTGCAATTTGGTGCCTTTTGTGAAGCTCATGGTATTACCCATAACTTCTCGGCTCCTCGCACTCCACAATCAAATGGGGTAGTTGAAAGGAAGAATAGGACCATCCAAGAGATGAGTAGTATGATGTTAAACGAGCAATCTTTGCCTCAAAATTTTTGGTGCAATGCCGTGGACACATCGACTTATATTCTCAACCGAACTCTTATTCGACCTTTCCTAGGAAAGACCCCCTATGAGATTCTTAAAGGTAAGAAACCCTCATTGGAATACTTTAGGGTGTTTGGAAGCAAGTGCTTTATCCTCAACACCAAAGACTACCTTACCAAGTTCGACCCAATGTCTTACAAAGGTATCTTTCTAGGTTATTCCCAAACTAGCGAAGCCTAGATAGTCCTCAATAGAACCTCGAGCGTAATTAAAGAATCACTTAACGCGACTTTTGATGAAACCCTTCCTTTACCCAAGACACCACCATTGGTTGATGATTACTTGGATGAAATAGAAGTAGTTAAAGCCAAAGAGGTTAGAAAAATAGGAGTTGAAGACCTTAGTGTTGAAAAGGAAGTAAACATTAAGGAGTCTAAGGATCATACTCTCAATAATATCATTGGTGACTTAAATCAAAGGACCCTAAGATCTCAAGTACAAAACCAAAGCAACTTCTTTTGTTTCGTCTCCTTGATTGAACCAAAGAATGTTAAAGAAGCTTTGACGGATGAGTTGGTTCATTGCGATGCAAGAAGAATTGAATCAATTTGTTGCTAATGATGTTGGGGAACTTGTTCCTCTACCTATAAGTTCTACCATTATAGGAACCAAATGGGTCTATAGGAACAAGTTATATGAGAATGGTGTTGTGTCTCGTAACAAGGCTAGACTTGTAGCTCAAGGCTATAATCAACAAGAAGGGATTGATTATGACGAGACATATGCACCGGTAGCAAGATTAGAATCCATTAGAATCCTTTTAGCCTACGCTTGTGCCATAGACTTTAAGCTTCAACAAATGGATGTAAAGAGTGCGTTTCTTAACGGTTTGATCAAGGAGGAGGTATATGTGGCTCAACCTCCCGGCTTCATTGATTTTGAGAAACCAAATCATGTTTACAAGCTTAAGAAGGCACTTTATGATCTTAAACAAGCACCCAAAGCTTGGTATGATAGACTTAAAGCGTTTCTTGTTAAACATGAGTATACCATGGGGATGGTAAACAACACGCTCTTTACAAAAAAGAAAGGTTCTCACCTCATAATCGTGAAAATATATGTTGATGACATTATATTTGGCTCAACTTGTCAAGAATTGTGTGATGACTTTGCCAAAATCATGCATGATGAGTTTGAAATGTGTATGATGGGAGAACTTAACTTCTTTTTAGGACTCCAAATTAAACAAATGGATGATGGTATTTTCTTTAGTCAATCTAAGTATGCTAAAGAGATGCTAAAGAAATTTGGATTAGAAGAATCTAGACCAGTGAAGACCCCAATGGCCTCGGATACTAAACTCACCGTAGATGATGATTGTGAGTCGGTAGACAACACCAAATATAGAGGTATCATAGGTAGTTTGTTGTACCTAACGGCAAGTCGAACAGATATTATGTTTAGTGTTTGCCTTTGTGCTCGCTTCCAAGAGGCTCCCAAAACCTCTCACCTTGAAGCGGTTAAGTGTATCCTCCGATACATTAAGGGCACTATACATTTAGGATTATGGTATCCTAAAGGGACCGGCATAGAAACCATTGTCTACGCGGACTCGGATCATGCGGGAGACTATGTGGACCGGAAAACCACTAGTGGAGTTTGTACCTTCATGGGTTGTTGTTTAAATTCTTGGTTCTCCAAGAAAAAACCGCTATTGCGATATCCCCCACGGAAGCCGAGTATGTGGGTGCCGGAAAAGCATGCCAACAAGCTCTATGGATGAAGCAAGCGCTTGTTGATTACGGGATTTCTCTTGATGATGTTCCCATCATGTGCGACAATAAAGGTGCTATAGACCTTAGCAAGAATCCCGTGCAACATTCGCGAACCAAGCACATAGAAATTCACCACCATTTCCTTAGGGATAATGTTCAAAAGGGGAACATTTCGATTGAGAAGGTACCCTCCGAGGATAACTTAGCCGACATCTTCACTAAGCCACTTAAGAGGGAACCTTTTAATTACTTGCGTCTAGGTCTAGGATTAATGGAACATATTCCTTAATTGCTTTCCTTTTATTGAGTCTCTTATTTTCTTTTGAGTCTTTTATCACTTTGAGTCATTGAGTCTCCTAAACTCTTCTTGAAAATCTTCTCTTCTCATTTTTAAAATTCTCAAAGTCTCTTTCGAAAATGGTCGAGAAATGTTTTGACATTGTTAATTCAATCTAAAAACGTTTTTCATAGATTCTTGCTATTAATCTAGAGCTTACATAATTCATATATATGATTCTCTCAAACATAGCAATAACAAGATAGAATCATGGAGGATCATTGTGTCGTGACTTAAGGTCTTGTCTTACACACCTCCTACATCGATTTTTGTTTTAAAATCCATGTATTTTGGTCAAATCTCTATTTGGTGAGTTCGTATGTGTTTTCTTTGTCTATCTTTGCTTTTAAGCATATCCCTATGATTAGTTAGACTAGAAAAATAAGATTTTCTGAATTGAAAAATCCTCCTTCCCCACCAAAACATAGCCTCTGTAGGCGGTTCCATATATGAACCGCGGTCCTTTAGCGATAAGGAACCGCCAGAAGTGATAAGGAACCGCGTATAGTACTTCCTTTTTCGGGTATTTCTGAAAATCCAAATTTGTTCCAACACTTTTGGGAATCTTTGTTTCAACCCTTTGACCACCCTAAAAATACCTTGAGCCTTCCCTATTTAACAATAAGCATTTTTCCATACTTCACATCCTAAAATGTCTTATTCTCCTAATGAAAGCCTTGATTCTCCTCCATTTTCCCAAATTGCTTTCAATCCCAACTCACCCAAGAACACTTTCAATCCAAATTCACCCAAGAAAACTCTTAATCACATTTCTCCTACCAAGAATGTTGATTGTGGAACATCTTTTCTTCCACCACCACCCTTTAGTGTTCTGCCTCCTTCTCATGATAAATTCATGCACCATGGGACATATTGTCATTGTTGTCAATATCAACAGCTTTCTATGGCACACATCTCTGAGGAGTTGAGCTACATCAAGAGTCTCTTAATCAAGCCTCCTCTTCACTTTGATTATGAGATCTCCACCAAGCCACCACCACCACCTTCCGCCACTACCTTGTCTTTCATATAAGCATTGGTTGCTTATCCACAAGACACCTAATTCAAGCAAATCTTATAATTCTAGATTAACTAGGATTAGATTTTTGCTTTTGGCTTGTTTCCTTTTTCATACATCTTTGTATGATTTTTTTACATGACTTCACTTGGATCTTAGTCTTTGTGTTTTCTTCTCTTTTTATTTTTATTTTTTTTGTGACCTATAGCTATCTCTTGTTGGTTGTCTCTTTTGTTCAACTAACCCTTCTATGTAGCTTGTCACCATATCTCGATTCCTCGGTGCCCCAAGCAAGGGGGAGTAATCACCAAGGGGGAGTCTTTGCAAAGTCCGTTTCTTCAACACCGACTTGTGCAACCTTTTTGCTTCGACAAATGGGGAGAAATGAATAAACTCGTCTTCGAAAATCTTGTTTTTGTGTGATTGATTTTATGTATTGTCGGAATCAAAAAGGGGGAGATTGTTAATGCAATAATGCCTAAAAACGTTACTTGCATTTTTCGGTCTCGCTTAGTTTTGATTACGACAATATGTAAAAACAAGCATTTACGAAAACAACGAAAAACGAATTCTCGAGTTCAAGTATTTTTCATTTTACCCATTTTCACTTGAGGTATGAATAAACAAGTACTAACCTTAATCAAGTGATCAAGTGATATAATCTTTTCTTAAAACTCACTTTTTATTAAGTGTGACAAGTTTTTTTTATTAAACTTTCTTTTTAAGAAAATGTTTTATTAAATTAAATATTTGAAAATTTGAAAATGGCATATTATTTTTTGATTTGGAATATTCTTTCAGGATATTTTATAATCAGATAAGACCTCCACCACTAAAGGACAAAAAGGGAGCGGAGTATAGCCGTTGGCCCTTTGTCCTATAAATAGTGGACCATTCTCAGATTTTCTCTTCACCTCTTTTGCACATATATTTCCAGATTCAAACATACTTCTTAAATCACTCAAATCCTTGATCATTTGATTGATTACTACTTGTTTAGAAGTGAATCTATCCCATCCATCCCTTCCTCTCCAAGTGCAAAGAGAAGAACACTATCCTTGTGAAGTGTTGAGTCCACCACCAAAGATCCTTTGAAGATCAAATCTTATACATTTGTTGTTGTGTCATAGTTGTGAAGATCCAAGTAGTTGTGTCTATTTGGAAGTTGTGTATGTACTAAGTATAGTTGTGTATATTGGTCCTAGCTACGATTAGGGCTCGACTTTTAGCTTAGAGTCGGAAATTGGTTAAGCAACGTGTACGGTTTTCTCCACCAAAAGGAGCTTGTTGTGTAGTGAACTCTCGAGTAAGGAGAACTCGAGGAGTGGAGTAGGAACGAGGAGTGAGCTTCGTTGCCGAACCACTATAAATCCTTGGTGTTTGGTTTGATCTTTCTTTACCCTTAACTCTTTACATTCTTTATTCTTTGTGCATATACATTAGTTAGTTTAGTTTAGTTACACTATCATTGTTCATATTGTGCATAAGAAGATTTCACATATTTTCTCTAGCCTAAGTTTTTGAAAAAGTTTTTTTTTTTGAAAACCATCTTTTAACTAGTAAATATAAGAAACTATTCAACCCCCCCTTCTAGTTTCTACAATGTTTATAGTTAAAAGATTTAGAAATGTTCTATTCAAAACCTTCGTTTTATAAATCTTTCGTTCTCTATAACGAGAGCTCTGGTACCAAACTGTAACACTCTCAAGTTTCGTATCGGATCAGCGGAAGGGTCAATAGAGTGTTACGGGATAACACAATAACTCAAATCATAGACAACGTATAAAAAGGGTTGTACAAAGTTTAACATACATTCATTCGAATACAAGTTTAATGTTTACACAAGGTCCCCCAGTTTCACAGTCATAAAGTTTACAAAACATAGATCGAATGAATATTTTTATTATGTGGGCCATCAGAGTCGATCTCCATCCAAGTTACCTTCAAGCACCTGAGATAAAACATGCGAAAAATATATCAGTAAATGCCGAGTGAATTCATAGAGTTTAATAACTCCGTTATATAAAACAGTTATAGAAAGCAAAACATAAGCAAAATATCAGAAGTGAGTCCTCGTATTGCTAGTCAGGCAATATATTATAAATCAAGTCATACATCTTATACCGTCCATGAGACCGTAGTCTCAATATAACCATTATAGGTAACATTATTATCGTAATTTGTATTGCATTGTATTGTATTGGATTATTACCAGCCGCATGACATTGCTACCTTACTATCATAAACAACGGGCCGCGAACCCGACAAACAATTTCCCATCTAAATAAGCGTGTCGTCACAAAAATCACGATATATAAATCTTCTCTTACATAAATTCGCTTACCAATCAATGTGGCACGACGGGGATCAACCGTCAAGGCGCGAACTGGGGTGATCTTCCCCAAATAGTAGTATTATATGCATAAGCGTCTACCAAATCCCGGTAGTTCACAATTCATGCTAATGGGACTTTTACTGACATAACCTAACTAATAATAATCCTTTTCATCTCATTCATTGGGTCATAACATCATTCGGGTCCATATCAATAAGCATACCATCGGGACTACTTGTGTTCTATTTTTATCAAAACTAGCATGTTATCTCCCTCGCGGGTTTATAAAACATTTCATAAAACATTTAAAAGAGTGCGAGGCTATGAACTCACGTTGATTGGGAAAGGCGGGTTATCGACAATTAGGATGTACGGTGCGTGCTTCAATCATGAAAACCTAGACAAATAATACTCGGTCTTAGACATTCATCAAATGAATTTATAAAAATAATGGTTATATATATGTGATGATATCATAAGTATAATGATGATCAAGTGGTATTTTATCTCCTCATACAATATTATAGTTGTTATGTGTTAGTCAATTTAGACTAGTTATACTAGTTTTAGCCCATTTACATATTAAGGCCCAATAAGCCCATTAAGAGTCCAATGTGTTATATTAACCCATTTATACTTTTAATACCAGACCTATACTCATATGTTGGGCACAAGTGGGTTAAGCCCATGAGTAAGTCCATTAGTGTTTAGCCAAACTAGTTGGGCTAATGGTCCAATAAGTCTACTTTGGCCCATTATGGTCCATAAGTTATAAAGCTCGGGTTTATCGAATTTTACTTGTCAAATTTGTTTACATATCAGTATATGAGTCATAAAAATGTTACATTAGACGGGTCTGACAGTCTAAGTTTTATTTGGCGAAAACGTTAATCTTTCGGTTTTAGCCGAAAAGACGTAAAACATATATATAGTTTGTAGTTTTAGAAAACATTTGAGTTTTACTTTTATAAAATGTCATGTTTATTTATTTTTGTATACTAACTCATTTTATAATAGTTATTATTAGTTAGTGGCTTTTATATATTTATTTTATAATAATATTTACTTGAGTGCTCTTTTTATTTATATAGTTTATTTACAAATCTAATTACTAAAGTCAAGTCCATCATTTTTGCCATATCTTGAGTTATACAAGGAGATAGAAGCTCAAATTTTAACAGCATAAACTACATGATGTGTGCTACAAATAACTTATGTATAGCCACTGCTCAATCAGCTTCTAAGTATTCCTAATAATTCGTCCATTACAGACTATACAGCTTTGTACCTCAATAGTATTTTGATCATAACTTGCTCATTTTAATGATTCCATTGAGTGGAAAAATCACCACATATGTAAAAATCATATATCTATCTGTATATTTAATAATCCAAGCCATTTAACCAAGTGATCATATTGATACTTACTGTTTTATACAGCCTATGTGTCTAACCATGATTTTAACATTTTTACTTGTTGATTTTAGTCTTTTTAACCTAATCTATTAACAGAAAATCCACATATAATATTTTGATAATAATTTATCATCATATACATATACATTTATGAAGAAAATACATTAGTACATTTACAAAATAACAAGATGATAGAAAGAAATGATCTTGTACCAACCAATATAGTGAAAGGTTAAGAACAAGACTTGGTTTTTGGTAGCCAATCTTATGAAATATCAAGACCACTTTTGACATCACCAAGAAAATGTAGACTCATTGAGAAATCAGCCCTAAACTCCTTTGAAAACTCCTTTTTAGTTGTTAAGATCACCTCAAATCATCATTTCTTCAATGGGTTATCATCATATGTAGATTATACATAAGATTTATGGCTGGATTTTTGATCAATGGTGGTGTTTGTTGGTGTGTATGGGACGACAAAGAGAGAGCAAAGAGAGATATTGTGATCTTTGTTTATAGTTTTGCATGTAAGAAATGAAAGGAAATGATTTTGGTTTAGCTAGTTTGGTGGTTTTGTAAGGATCTAAGGACAAGTGTCCTTAGAGTTTATGAGAAGTTGACACCAAGGTGGTGTTGTTAGCTAGTCTTGCCGCCCATAGTGGGGGTGAGACAAGTGTATACTCGTTTCATCCCCAATAATTTACGGTACTCCTTGATTCTAGTTTTCTCGATTTACGTGCCCTCAGCCCGTTTTTACGAAAAATGTTTTTATAAATTATGAATCTACGACACAAAACGATTCTAATAAAAATTGTCTCATAAAAAATGGAGTTCAAAAACGTAAATACGTAAACCTAGGGTTCCTAGTTTAGTCGTAAAGGACGTTAAATTATGCACGCAAGCCCTAATATCAACCCGTAAATTGTGAGTTCATAAACCAACACAAAAATAAGTTTCAAAATAATATACGAGAAATAATTTACTACCTGAAAATGTCAGATTGTCACATATGATCCAACCAGAATCGGAGGGATCTTCCCTGGGACAATTCAATAGATTATTATAAGTCCTTAGGAAAGATGGAGTAGAATGTGAACGTAGATGAATGCTGACTAAGTACTGATGCCAGCACTAGAACAATCACAACAAGGTGCTAGTAATGATGTCTTGGTAAGCTTTGAAGGGGTTGAAGAATGAAAAAGAAATGTAAGGATAAAGGGTGAAAAGAAAATAGCCATCCATACAACTTAGGCAGAAACTGGGTCAACACATCATGAAGACACGCATCATGGACCCAGTGACGTAATAGACAACCCTTTCCCAGCTGACTCGGGCTTCTCTCAAAAGAAGTTTGTTTTATTGTCACGGAGATCAACACGACTTCTATTTACTTTCTCACTCCGAGATAGTTGATATTGAATAGGTGGCATCTGCTCCAGCCTCCGACCACTAAAAGTGCACAAATGAAGTCTAGAGCCTAGAGATCAATCCAATCTCGTTAGGACACACAAAATGACGATAAAGAGAGTCCTACGCTATATCCTTGCGATATTGCTAGAACACTTAGAGTGATACTGCTTAGTATTCACAATGATGAGTGGAAATCCTTCCAGTGTTAACATCAAACAACACTGCGGTAGGTCATGTGTAAGATTATTTATGAATTGAACATGTGTAAACTGAAAAGCAACAGTGGTTTGTTTCTTTATTGATTCAAACTCGTTTCAGGTTTCTACGCAATATCTTTATGGTCTTGCCAGAACATTCAGAGTGATATTTATTAATATTCACAGTCACGAATGGAAATCCTTCTAACGTCAACATTAAACAGCGCTACGATAGGTAACTTGCGAGATTTTTTATAGATCAAGAATGTGTCAACTGGAAAGCAACAATGGTAAGATTCTTTAAGAATCAAACTTGTTCCAGGAATTTAAATTGACTTTAATCAATTGGATATTTATCCAATTGATTCACTCTTTATGTTCGCAATCTTTCTTTGAGACGGTCGAGTAAACAGAACAGCTATTACTGCCGCGAAACCCTGTCAAGGAGATTCTTAATTGAATCTACCTAATCACAGGTACGATATTTAATATCGTCTAACAGTCTTCACTGACCGGAGGTAAAACGCTACCGATTTAGGATGGATGTCAAAGCCATTCAGTCTGTGTCTATGTTTTGTCTCGAGAAGGTGGTGTTACGGTGTACTCAGCAAAGTCAAAGATTCAAAACCACATACTCATGCCCAAAGACATTCAACAATCAAGAAAGCTAAATACTTCCGCAACTCTAATGATCAAAATCTTCCTTATCAATTAATGTAAAGGAATGACCTCTCTTCAAAGGAGATTGTTATCCAACCAGTGTCAAAAATTTTGGTGCACAAAAACATTGTCGGTCCTGTATTGGTACACAAAACTACACAAGCACTTGGCCGACATTATGAATGCCAATACAGAAGTGAAGTCTGCTAAGAATGTGATATAATAGAAAAAACAAGATATGTAAAAATAAAACATCAATATAATATTGAATAATTTTCCTTTTACAAAAAGTCTTTGATGGATCACAATGTATAAAACAAAAGTATCACCTGTAGAGCCTTACAAAAGTTTTTAATAGATACCTTTTTGAAAAAGTGATATATCACTCTATTGATGATGCACACATTCAAAATGACTGATACATCGACTGTACGTATCTTTTAACCCCAAAAAAATAAATTGACTAATAAGTATGGCAGCCATGATACACATACCCATAACGACGGTTGTTGTTGTCTAGGCACACGGTGGCGTTTTTAGTTCTTTGGGTGGATCGATTCAGATCTAACACGGAAAAATACGGCAGTAGATCTAACATTAGGCGCCGCCATAAATAGATCAGAACTCGTCGACATTAAATCAAAAAAATGAAGGTTTTGTTATTGTTGATGCTAAAAGAACACACAATATATACTTACAATAAAGATGTGGCAGTTGGTCGTTGGAAAATGGTTAAAAAACAATGTAGAGTTTTTTATGTGTCATTTAGATTTTTGAGGATCTTAAAAAAGATGAGACCATTTTTTGTTTTTAGATATATGACTACGATTAGATAGATAGGGTAGAGATGATTAAGGAGAAGTCGGATACCCTATTTGCCCTTTTGATTATTTATTTTATTTATTTGTGTTTTAAATAAAAGTTACACTTGTCAAATTCTGGTTGGTGCCTATTATAACCCATTTTAAAGTGTAACGCACTTGAACGCAAGGTTACTTTCAGAACCAAATAAATGTACAGAACTGCGAGAACCACCTTTTTACTCTTAAAATGCACATGTATATTCATCAGGTTAGTTCATTAGGTAGAAATACATGAATTTTCACTGTCGTAGGTACTAGTACCGTGTATCCTAGGACCATGCATATGTATTTGTTTTATATGTAGTATAACTATCTTTTCGTTGGATAATATGAAAACACACGGTGCACTCTTCATATCCCTCATCATACTCAGATATATAACCAATAAAACAATCATTAAATGTTAATTTAAACATAATAATGAAAATACATATGCATTGTTAAGAGTATAAAGGTGGTTCTTGCAGTTCTGTACATTTTTTTGGTTCTGAAAATAACCTTACACTATATATATATATATATATATATATATATATATATATATATATATATATATATATATATATATATATATATATATATATATATATATATATATATATATATATATATATATATATATATATATATATATATATATATATATATATATATATATATACATATATATATATATATACATATTTATATATATACATATATATATATATACATATAAATATATATACATATATATATATATAGATATATATATATATATATATATATACATATATATATATATATATACATATATATATATATATACATATATATACATATATATATATATATATATATATATATATATATATATATATATACATATATATATATATATATATATATATATATATATATATATATATATATATATATATATATATATAAATATATATATATATATATATATATATATATATATATATATATATATATATATATATATATATATATATATATATATATATATATATATATATAGTAACATTATTGTAGTTACCACTTTAAAATACAAACAATAAGAACCCTTTTCGGTCGTTGGATGCATTAGATATGATCTTATCTTATGTCATTTGATCAAATTAAATGCGATGGTAAATTTGTAAATTATTTAACATGAATGGCGAATATATCAATGTAATTATAAACAGAACGGGTATCATCTAGCGTGATTAAATTCTATTTAACCATTAATGTGTAGACTTTTCAATTTCCCTTGACATATATATCACTACATGTTATTATCCGTATAAACTTAAACCCATATTCTTTTTATACGTTGTGACGCTTTTTTTTGCTAAAAGATATATTAAAATAGACTTCTTGATACATAAATACCAATTTTGTACACATGAAGACTATAAATCAACTTT